>NC_069405.1:70592630-70595130 GCF_026875155.1 Cherax quadricarinatus
TAACCTGAGCCTCACATCCTCATAAAAGCTCTTTACAGCATTTAGTAACTTACCACCTATTCCATATACTTGCAACATCTGCCACATTGCTCCTCTATCCACTCTATCATATGCCTTTTTCTAAATCCATAAATGCAATAAAAACTTCCCTACCTTTATCTAAATACTGTTTCACATATATGCTTCAATGTAAACACTTGATCTACACATCCCCTACCCCTCTGAACCTCCTTGCTCATCCGCAATTCTACATCCTGTCTTACCTCTAATTCTTTCAATTATAACCCTACCGTATACTTTTCCTGGTATACTCAGTAAACTTATTCCTCTATAATTTTTACAATCTCTTTTGTCCCCTTTCCCTTTATATAAAGGGACTATACATGCTCTCCCCCCAATCCGGGTCCCTTTCCCCCTCTTTCATACTTTATTAAACAAAATACAACCACCCAACACTATATCCCCCCCGTTTTTTAACATTTTTTCAGATCCCATCAGTTCCACTGTTTTAACCCCCTTTCATTCTACGAAAACCTCACGTACCTCCACCACATTTACTTTCTGCCTTCTCACCCTAAAAGAGGGTACCCCCCGGGCCATGCTAAAATTTAAACCGCCTCCCTTTCTCCTCAACTTTAAAAGTTCCTAAAAATATTCTCGCCATCACCTAATACCTCCCTCTCCCCATCTCTAACCCCCTACCTTTTTTAACGGAAAAAATCCAACTTTCCCTGGCTTTTTTAACTTGTTTAACCGGGAGTTTCCTGGAGAGAGTTTGGGGGGCAACCCCCCGCGGCCCGGTCTGTGACCAGGCCTCCTGGTGGATCAGCGCCTGAAAACCCAGCTTTGCTGCGGGCTGCACGAAAACCAACTACGACCAAGCCCGGCTGATCGGGAAACTGACTTTGGGGGCTTTTTCCATGCCACTTGAAGACTGCCGGGGGTCTGTTGGTAATCCCCCTTATGTGTGCTGGGGGGCGTTAAAACACCCGGGGCCCCTGACACTTTTTTGGAGCTCTTAACTGCTAGTGACACCCTGCTTTTCAGGGGGGGATGGTGCATCGTCGCCGTCTTTTCTTTCGTATTGAGGATTTTCGTGTGAAAGTTCGGAAACAGTCCCTCTAGATTTTTTTATTTTCTTTAAAAATTTCTTGACAGTGCCTCCCCCTCTTTCATCTCTCCCTTTGCACTCTCTCACCATCTTTTTCACCTTCTTTACTCTCCATATCTCTGCTCTTCTTATAACATTTCTCTTTGAAAAACCTCTTGAAGCTCCCCTTTTTCTCTTTTATCACACCCTTTTACTTCATATTCCACCAATCACTCCTCTTCCTCCCCCCCCCCTCCATAACCACAAACTTCTGCCCCACATTCTAAAACGCTTTTTTAAAACTATTCCAACCCCTTCAACCCCCCCACTACTCATTTTGCACAGCCCACCTTTTGCCAATAGTGCTTATACTCGCCCGAACTTCCTCCCCCTTTAGTTTATAAAACTTTCACCCCCTTTTATTGTTGTTGCCACCTTCCTTTTTTCCCACTCCCCTTTTTACTCAAAACGAGCTACAACTAAATAATGACTGATATTCAGTTCCCCCCTCTATAAACAGACATCCTGGAGCCACCCACAACCTTTTATCCACCAATACATAACTAAAAAACTACTTTCATTACGTGCTACATCATACCTTGTATATTTATTTATCCCTTTTTCAAAAAATATGTATTACTTATTACCAAATTTCTTTCTACACAAGCTCAATTTAAAAGGGTCCCCATTTTCATTTTCCCCCCCGGCACCCCAAATTTACCTACTACTCCCCCAAAACATTTTAAACCCCCTTTAGCATTGAAAACCCCCCAACCACCATTACCTCACACTTATTCAAAACTCCCCACGCATTCACTCAACATTTCCCAGAACCTCCTCTCTCTCCTCTACACCTCTCTCTTCTCCAGTGCATACACGCTTACTTAACCCACTTTTTCCCCCAGTCTTATTTACTCCACATAATCCTTGAATTTATGCATTTTTTAGTCCTCTTTCCCGCCATAGCTTATCCTTTAACATTATTGCTACTCCTTTTTTTAGCTCTAACTCTATTTAAACCCCTGACCTAATCCCATTTATTCCTCCCATTTTAAACTCTCCCACCCCCTTCAGCTTTGTTTCACTTAAAGCCGGCACCAGTTTCTTCTCATTCATAACACCACAATCACTCTTTTTTATCTTTTTCACAACATCCACGACATTAACTTCCCACTTTGACAATTTTCTTCTTCTTATTTTTTTTTATAATCTAACAGAAAAGGGGGTTTCTAGCCCATTTTCCCCATTTTTTTTGACTTTACAACCGCATGGCTTACGGGGGGAAAGATTCTTATTCCACTTCCCCAGGATATAAAAGGAAAATAATAAGACCAAGAACTATTTAAAATAAAATCAAAGAAAACCAGATATGTGTATAAAAAACGTGTACATGTAGTGTAGTGGGACCTA
>NC_069405.1:70600130-70609906 GCF_026875155.1 Cherax quadricarinatus
TACATATTTTTTTCACTCAACTGACACTGGATGATATCGCAGTGGTAATGGTCGGCTTAGTAACCCCGAAGGTTTAATTAATAGCTTGAAATTGTTTATTGTATTTAGGTGACTGCCCATTTTTTTTTTTGTCCTCGCTGACATCAATGACATACTACTATATAGAAAGACGCTTGTTATGCAGAGCATTTCGGGCAAATTAGGTCAGTTTTGTCCCAGGATGCGGCCCACACCTGTCGACAAACACCCAGGTACCCATTTTATACTGATAGGTGAACATAGACAACCGATGTAAGGAAACACGCTCGGTGTTTCTACCCTCGCCCGGAATCGAACCCGGACTTCGCCGTGTGAAGCGAGAAATTTAGCCACCAAGCAACGGGACACCGTAACCTTGCCCGAAGTTGCCCAGAACTACTTAATGGGGAAGGGTTCGATCCTGTTTATCGTCAGGAAATCCTGACACATACTTGTGCCTTCCTGCAGCCCAGGCATATCGATGACATAATTTACATCCCCTTAATTTTTTTTTTCAAACTGGGACCCCAATGGAAATAAGTAACTGTGTCCCACGTTTTTGGGTTATCCTAGGTACTCTACACACATGGTGTTATATTATGTAACTGTATTTGTATATTCTTGAATAAACTTATATCTCTTGACACCACAATGCAGGGCTCGATACGGCCTGACCTGTTAGCGACCCTATAAACCACCAACAAAAAGTTTCATGAGGATACACAAATAACCCGCACATAAGAGAGAGAAGCTTACGACGACGTTTCGGTCCGACTTGGTATGGTGATACTGACAAGATGTGGAAAAAGACACTTATGTACACTTCAGGACATTAGACATTAAAGCCAGCAAGACTATGGTTTACCTAAGACCCACAAACCAAATGTGCCTCTGAGACCCATTATATCTGGAATCGGCAGCGCCCCACACAGTCTGGCAGGAGTTTTGGCGAAATATTTGTCTAAGCTCCTGGGTACAATCAGTCAGGCTCACCTAAAGCATTCGGGTGACCTCCTTAACCGTATCAGGGATCTCGACATAAGTGATAAGAAGCTTGCAAGTTTTGACGTGACTGCCTTATTCACCAATGTCCCAGTTGATCAAGCCATTGATCTTCGCAGGGTGATTAACGATGATACAGAGTTACCTGTACCCCGCCAAGATTTTGTGAGCCTTGTCGAACTTTGTGTTCGTTATAACTGTTTTAGGTTTGAGGACAAGAAGTACAAACAGCTCTTCGGACTAGCCATGGGATCCCCCCTTAGTGCAGTTCTTGCCAATTTATATATGGAGGACCTGGAATCCAGACGGATCCTCAATAACATCCCTCGTTCAGTTACATGGATGTGGTACGTTGATGATATTTTGGTCATTGTACCGAAAAATCTAGACGTACATGGCATCCTCAACACCATCAACACTCTGGAACCTACTATTAAATTTACACTAGAGGAGGAGGACAACCAATTACCTTTTCTCGACGTTCTCCTACGTACAGGGGAAAACAGACTTTCTTTTAAAGTCTACCGGAAACCTACCTACAAGAACGATCTTCTACATTTCTTCTCTCACCATGACACAAGAACTAAAAGAGGGGTAGTTATTGGCTTCTTTCTGAGAGCCTACAGAATTTCCAGTCCGCAGTTCCTCGAAGAAGAATGCACATACATCACCAACTCTTTTAGTTCACCACACTTTCCCCTACACTTCATAGGTGACTGCAGGAAACGTGCGACACGTATCCTCAGCAACACCAACACCAGTCAAGTTGAAGAAAAGCCTCCAAGTTACATTGTTTTACCGGTCAGCAACGTTGCCACTAATGTTTCAAAAATGTTTGACAGAAAACTAGCTAAAATATCTACCAGCTCTTCAACTACTATTAGGAACCTGATACAAAAACCCAAGCATGATTCTGGCACAAGTGCAGGAATTTACACTATACCATGTGAGGGGTGTGACAAAGTATATGTAGGGAAACGGCCAAATCTCTGGACATTAGGATCGCAGAACACAAAATTGTGGAAAATTGCATTTACTTGGATGTATCATTATATACATAACAGTAAATGAACATAGATAATTATTATTTATCAGTTAGACAAGTAGGAATTTGGGACACCTAGGTCCCCAAAAATGTCCCCCTTCGATACCTACAACTCTCATATCCACAAGTTTCTCTGGACCTATTAATTAAATGAAATATACATCGCCAGGAATGCTGGTAAATATATAAATTTGTGGACTGTATATTAAATTAAAAAATGATTATATATAAATACACATTTATATAACAGAAGGAGAATATATCTTAATCATAACACCAATTTGACTGGAGATTAATGTGTCATGTACAGGACCCCCCCTCCTTTTGCCTACATTTATGAAAATTTTACTGGCCAGAAAATAAACATAAATTAGACAGCTTATCTGAGGTTCCTGGAGTTGTCCTGTCCTGTCGCCTGATATCTCAAGTTATGCAGGAATGCACATCCAACAATTTCGCCTCCTATTTGAGAGGTGTCAGCCCAATTTTAACCTCTAGAGCACGAAAATTCCTTCCCATTACACTAGCGTTGTATCCAATTCAAAAACCAAAATGGCGACTGTCCTGTGCAGATGCAGGCTTTCCGCTTTCTATGACATAAATATTATTAAATACAGTATGGCCATCTATTTACCTATACATTACCGTATTTCCGGAAAATATATACAGTATTTTCCACAAAAATGCTTGCAGAAATGATGACCACAAAAACGCATGTGCTCAACATAGGGACGATGTTGGACACCTCATGAAATACAATGAAGCTAAATTAGTGATTAAAGAAGACGACTTAAGACGGAGAAAATGCATTGAAGCTGCACTAATCACTGTCAGTAACACTATAAAGCAAAAATCCGGTAGTTACAGTATTTCAAAATTACTAATCAAGAGGATATTACCCATCCTGGGAACTGCTGTTACATTATGTCAGCTGTTACATTACCTCACCTCCTCACTTGTCCAACCTTTGGACGAAGACCTACTTCGACTAGTGGATGGTACCACTATGACCCCACCTCCTCCTGTTTCACCTCACCTCACTACAGTATATAAGCCACGTCTACGGCCTTATGCTGCACATTCTACAAGATTGAACCTCTTCAAGGGGGGCTCCTTGTTGTGGTGAAGAGGCTCTTGGTCTGAGGAATTAGACCTATCAGTCTCCTTCCTCAGACCGAACCTAATTACCCCCCAATCCCCCCTTCCCTATCCCATCCTCCCCATCCTCCCCTTTTTCCTTTCCACCTCCTCCTCCCCACCCCTCCCTTTTGCCCTTCCTCTTTTTGGCCTTTGGGATTTCTCCCACAGGCGCGCTAGTTCCTAGGTAGGGGAAAGGTTACCAGGGTCCATCCCATTCCGTTGAGGTTCTTGGCGGTGGCATAGTTTGCCGTGGAATCTGGATCGCCTGGGGATGTCCCGATCCCTCTCTGGTATCCCGGAGTGTAGCTTTGGGTGTCTTTCGGGCGACGGGTGTATCTCTGGAAGCCTCCTTTCAGATTCTGGGGGTGGTGGCCGAAGGAGGTATGCTTTGTGGTGGATATCCGGCCGCCCTCTCTTTTGTCCACCAAGGTAGCTTGGCAGATGTGAGGTTGCTATCCCGGATTGCTGGTTTACTGGCATGAAGGGTAGGGTATGGCACGGGTTCCATGCTGCATCTGCGCTACTAGCGGTGCTGAGGTCCTCTTGGGCGCGGAGGGAGATTTCCGGCCCTTTCATTCCTCCTGGGAACTATTCCTCCCTGCTCCCCTTTTTTTATTCTTTTTTTTATTTTTTTTATTTTTACTTTCTTTTCTTCTTTCTTTTTTTTTCTTAAAAACAAAAAGCAAAGGAGTAACCTAACCATGGAGAACCCAATCCATGAACCCACTACCCCCGGGCCCCTTCTTGATACTGCACCCCATTCTGACCCTGCCTCTTTTTTTTTGACCACTCTTCAGACACTCCTGATGCCCCTGTACCTCTTGCGGTGCTGTTTCCTCACCCGCTTCAGGTACCGGGCTACAACTGACTCCTTCGATTTGTCTGACCTCCGCTCTCCTTTGACTATGCTTCCGGCCTCTCCCTCTATGGTACGGCAATTTTCAAATCACCAGCCCGTTTCACGACGGACCAACTCCGGTCCTACTCCTAAACGCCAACGTCAATCTCCTGATGATGTTCCTTTGTTACCTTCCCATTCTACTCAGAAACGACCGACACGTCATGCACTCCCTCTCCACGCTCAGTTTCGGACCACACAATGGACTAAATTCTTTACTTTAAGACCGACTTCTTCTTCTGCCTATCTTTCTGACCATAGTATTGGCAAAGTGCTCCTGTGTCATGTTGGTAGAGATATTTCATTTCATGCTCTCAAGAGCGGTACGCACATTGTCACTGTCCAGAATGCTACCCAAGCTCATGATCTTTCTCTCCTTTCGCATATCGATACTACTCCTATCACTATTGAAAAACATCTTTCTCTCAATTCTTGTAGTGGTACTGTCATTCTGCCCCATACCATAGTCCAACAGAATTTCCAGTCATGTGGCAATGACATTCTTGAACAGCTGGAACTCCAGGATCTCCCAATCCTCAAAGTAGACACTTATGTGCAATGTGGCTCGATTAACTTTCGACAGCCGTGAACTGCCGTCCTCTGTTTATGTCACGGGACATCGGTTACAAGTTCGAAAGGTGATCCCTATGCCACAACAGTGTAGAAATTGCTGGTGTTTTGGTCACCCAGCAAAATATTGCAGATCTATAGCCAAATGCCCAGTCTGTGGTGCTGACGACCATTCTAATGCATCTTGCAGTCATCCTCCATCTTGCCTTAATTGTAATGAGGCTCACCCTTCGTACTCTCGCCGTTGCCAGGTCTACTTGAATGAGCGTGAAATCCGTTGCCTCAAAGAGGCAGAAGGTCTCCCTTATGCTATGGCAGTTACTCATCTCCGCCTCCAAGGAAGACTACCCCGTGTTTCTTATTCTCGTGTTTCAAAACGTCCCCCCACTTCTGGGGTCCCATCTTCTGCAGCCTCATCTGTTGTTGCACCTCCCATAGCCACTCCGGCATCTAATCATTTTGCTGTCCTTGGCACTGACGTCCCAACTACAACTCAGTCTGTTCTCACATCTTCGCATCCTTCCTCACAAGCCCCAGTATCGACAAGACCCCATACGACACCTTATACCAATCACCCCTCTACTTCTCAGAAGTCCAAAAAATCCCCAGTGCTCAAATCTTCTTTGCCCCTTCCTTCCCTTCTTCCACCTCCACACTTTACCTTTCCAGTCTCTGTGTCTAGTTCTTCCCCTCTCTCTGGCTCTATTACAAGTGTGGAGGTTTACCCTCCTCCTCGTACTATACCTTCCACCCCCGTTCCCTCCCAAGTTCCCCCCTCTTCTGCCACCTCCCAGGTTTCTGCCTCTTCTGTCCCCTCCCACACTTCTTCTACAGTTCCCTACACTCTTTTGTCCCCCTCTACTTTGGTACAGTCCATTACTGTCCCAATCTTTACTCACCCTCCTCCTTCTACCTCCAATATTGTCTCCCATACATCTTTGAATTCAGAAACACTTGAAGCCATTTCAGAATATATTGCAGAGACTAAACCTTCAATGGACACTGATCCACCTCTTACTCCCTCTCTTCCCTTTCCTCCATCTCCACAACTCCATTCTTTGCAACGCTCCGTTCCTTCGCTACTTGAACATCTTCCAATGCCACCACACGTTGACTTTTCTAACCCCTCTAGTCCGTAGGTGCCCTTCCCTATGGATTCCTGGTATTTTCTTTATTGCCAATCATGGCCTATTTACAGTGGAATATCCGCGGCCTCAGGGGTAATCGGGGTGAGCTTCAGATGTTGTTTTCCAGGTTTTCCCCTGTTGGTGCTTGCTTACAAGAACCAAAATTACACTCAGCTGTTTTCCAACCTATCTCAGGCTATAATTTATTGTATTCTTCGGATCCTTTTTCAGATGGGACCTTTAATGAAAGTGCCCTTCTTATACGCAATGATATTCCGTACTGTCAACTATTTGTCCATACCTCGCTGCATTACACTGCAGCCCGTATCCACTTGACTAAGTGGTTTACAATATGTTCTTTATATCTCTCTCCTTCTCGAGCATTTTCTATCCCAGATTTTGCCTTTCTAGTTTCATCCTTACCACCACCACTTGAAAATAGAGAAGCAGCCCAGCCACCGTGGAGAGAAGACGTCGTCGTTCCTGCTCTTCAGCTGAGCAACTCTGAACACTGTTGCTCGAGATTTTTCTTGGGTTATCCTGAGTAGTTCTTCACCAGAGCTGAGAGGAAACTTGCTTGCAGTCACTTCGAGCCCCATCCCATCAAGAGGGTAAGGCGGTGACTTGCTTGCTTGCTCACCCCTCTCATCCCCATCCCCCCATCCTTCCCCATCCTTCCCCATCCTCCCCTCACCCAAACATCAACACTGGCCCACACACTTAACATACTACATACATTGCTATCCTTCTGACTTTCCTATCTTCTTCTTTTTCGGCAACTTCGCTTTGGCGAGTTAACACAAGGCATTTTGACCATCCGGTAGCCCGTGTGGTTTTTTAAAATCCGGCCGATCTTTGCCTTGGGCCCTTTCCCCTCACTACTCGAGGGTAGGCTATCTTAGGGGCTGACCTTCATAAGTCAGCTGAAATAGGATGTCAGATTAACATTAAGGAAAGATCCTTTTTTGTTAAGAACTCCTCTGCCAGATGTTCCTTCCTAGACATCATGGCGAGGATACGTGTAAGATTACGTATTGATGGAAATCAAATGTCCATGAAAGAAATTCTAACATGTATTTGCTCGAACTCAACTGTTGCTCCAGTGGATGTTTTTCAAACCCACGCTGGAGCAGTACTTCTCCTCTCTTCGGAAGAAGAGTTACTTCAACTGCTGAAGCATGATGTCCTTGACAAACTGAAGACTTCTGGTGTTACCCCAGTTGTACCTGAGAGCTATCAAGCTCAGAGGACTGTGTTTGTGGCCAGAATCAACAGTTTTATGAAACATAGCACTGTGAATGAAATTGTTGAGGACATTAATACAGAGAATTCTGAATTTAGGGTTGTAGAAGCACATAAATTCTCTAATCCTAACAACAACAAGGTAACCTTAAAATTAATACTTGAGACACCTGAGGAGGCCAAACTTGTGTGTCAAAATGGCTTCAAATGTTTTGGCACCAGATGTACACCTGACCAAATCTCTCTTGAACGATTTGTCAGTGTGACACAATGTTTTAAATGTTATGCCTTTGGTCATAACACCAACAAATACAGTACTCAAGGGCAAATTTGTAGCATTTGCTCTGGCCAACATTCTTATCGAGATTGTAATAATAAAAATACACCCAAATGTGTCCTCTGCAACGGAAAACATCATGCTGTTTCTGCTATTTGTCCTGAAAGAAAAAAGGAAATGCAGAAAATTATTGAAGCCAAGAGGCAGGTGCCAGAAGTCGCCAGAAACTTACCACAGGTCAGCTGTTTTTAATAATCTTCCTGGCCTGCTAGTGTACTCGCATATAATCTAGTGATACCAGTGAATAGCAGAATACAGTGTTGTAGTAGCAACTAACCAGTATTATAATGGTACTTAGTGGAGTGGAGTGACTTTCATTAGTTTCTTTTTTCTTGAAATACCAGACATATACTGTGAATTTCATATAACCTGTAGTTACCAGCGGTCGCAATATACACAACGAGACGCAATTATTACTACAGAAAAAGCGTCCTTCCTCCAAAATTTGCACCAGTCAACTATAGTGATAATATAGCATTTATTGTGGTGGAGACGGAAAAAAAATAGAAAAGCTAGATACAGCGATTGATAAACAAGGGTGGAGGTCGACCGTTCGTCATTGTAGGAGTTGCCAGCAGTCACCGGCTCTTCAACACACAAGTTATACTTTTGTATCAATCAAATCACAGATTACTCGGGTAGATAATTTCCAGTAGATCCTTCATGTGTTAGCTCAAATCACCGACCAGTATGGTTTAAATAAGTGACCCACTGATCAGATCAGATCGACTGGTCCGAACCCTTGACTGGTCCGAACCCTGGACTGGTCCAAACCCTTGACTGGTCCGAACCCTTGACTGGTTTCAAACGGTTTCGTTGGACAATAAAGCAGACTGTAAACGGATGGGGTTGTAGGCGCCCTTATAAACACAAACATTAAATATATACCAGGAACGTGCACATTAAGCTGTCCAATATACAAAAACAGTTAGAAACAGAAATACAAATAGCTAGAGCTTCATTTAAGGAGGTTATTAATAGAATATTCAAGAGGTTGCTAGTAGAATTGCAGTAAATCAACCATTCAAATCATTATGAAGCTGTGTGTAGTCTGTGGTCAGTCAAACAAACGGGCTTCCACATGCATAAATTGTCATTTTTGTGGAAATTGGTGTACGCCCCTTGTGCAGATATCCAAGAACTAGCTACAAGCAGTATTAAAACAGGGAAGTGTTTTTGGGTATGCCCAAATGAGATAAATCTGTGGACTAAAATCACAAGGGTATTAAAAGAGGTCAACATCAAAGCTGCTTTCATAGAAAACCTGGAAGCTTTCTACAACAGATGGGAACATAAAAAGTCTGGGCTGAATGGTACTGCCCTTGATACTGGCCATGTAGTCAGAAACTGTAAGGCTGGAGATGATGTCCTGGTAGTCAGTAAATGTGGGGCTGATAGTGCTGTCCTGGGAGACAGTAATGGTGAAGCTGGAGGTGCTGTCCTGGGAGACAGTAATGGTGAAGCTGGAGATGCTGTCCTGGGAGACAGTAATGGTGAAGCTGGAGATTTTAGATTTTGCCACCGAAGTGGCTAGTTTATTGTGCACCCCATATCCATCCTGTGGACAGTAGTGCGAGAGCATGTGGATACACAAAAGGCCTAGGAACTAGGCCCCAAAGGGTTAACAGGAATACATATGGATTTATATCTACATATCTATAGTTCACTTATCTGTTACAAGCAAATTTAGGAAATTTGCTTAGTATATCTGGTATCTTATTTTCATTAATAAGATATCTTGACATGTTACATAGGTTATTATACTGTCTGTCTCTGTATTCCTCAATAAGTGGACAATTAAGCACATAGTGTTCAAGAGAGTGACCATATGCCTGATCACATAATTTACATTTAGTTTGATCATCATCTGTGTGTCTCCCAAACTGCCAGAAGTACTTGTAACCAAGCCTAAGCCTGGCCACTACAACATCAGTCAGTCTGCTCACATTGCAAGTTGCTCCATAAACATACTTATCTACGTTCATGTTATCATAGTGGGTTATAGATCTACTCAGGCTTCTAACTGCATTCCTATAACAATCATCTTCATTATTTACTTCTCTCCTAATATTATTCCTAATGCTAGACACAGTTATACCAAAGTTTTATTCTACGTTCTCCTTCTGGATACTCTTCTTGGCTAACATATCAACTTTATCATGAAGGAGTAATCCAATGTGTGATGGGATCCATAGCAATTGTACATTAATTCCTTTGTCCCTAATTTTTGAGTATCTATACCTGGCTTCCCCAATGAGCATGTTGTTGGAGTCATTATATGAGCCAAGACCTTCAATGATGACATAGAATCAGTAATGATGATAGAGTCAAGCTCAGTGTCATAGGTTAGCTTTTAGCGCCATTAGGATTGCAAACAATTCAGTTGCAGTGTAGACG
>NC_069405.1:70610406-70630236 GCF_026875155.1 Cherax quadricarinatus
AACATTTAGAGATATACTTAAAAGATACACAACATATCCCTCCAAACTGCCAATATCCCAAACCACTCCTTTAAAGTGCAGGCATTGTACTTCCCATTTCCAGGACTCAAGTCCGACTATATGAAAATAACCGGTTTCCCTGAATCCCTTCACTAAATATTACCCTGCTCACACTCCAACAGATCGTCAGGTCCCAAGTACCATTCGTCTCCATTCACTCCTATCTAACAAGCTCACGTTTAAAGATATATTTTTTTCATTAAAGTTAATGTAAAAAATTTTAATTTTGCTCCAAACGAATCTTAGAAAACTTACCTAACCTTATTTTAACAAGAACAATTTATTTTAGCCTAACCCAACTTAATATATTTTAGATTTGTTTACAATAATTTAATACTAAACAAACACAGTAAAATACATTTTTTTCATTAGGTTCAGAATGATTTTGTCGAAATTATTGCATACACAAATTTTCACTTGTCTTATATGGCAATATGAGTGTTGCTATTTAAGCCAAGATCGCAAGTTCTGCCTATTCGGCACGACATATATATATATCTTCTTCTTCTTCTTTCAACACACCGGCTGTATCCCACCAAGGCGGGGTGGCCCAAAAGGAAAAACGAAAGTTTCTCCTTTTACATTTAGTAATATATACAGGAGAAGAGGTTACTAGCCCCTTGCTCCCGGCATTTTAGTCGCCTCTTACAACACGCATGGCTTACGGAGGAAGAATTCTGTTCCACTTCCCCATGGAGATAAGAGGAAATAAACAAGAATAAGAACTAGAAAGAAAATAGAAGAAAACCCAGAGGGGTGTGTATATATGTGCTTGTACATGTATGTGTAGTGTGACCTAAGTGTAAGTAGAAGTAGCAAGACGTACCTGAAATCTTGCATGTTCATGAGACAGAAAAAAGGACACCAGCAATCCTACCATCATGTTAAAACAATTACAGGCTTTCGTTTTACACACTCGGCAGGACTGGTAGTACCTCCCCGGGCGGTTTTCTGTCTACCAACCTACTACCTAAGATATATATATATATAATATATATATATATATTATATATATTATATATATATATATATATATATATATATATATATATATATTTTATATATATATTTATATATATATTTATATATATATATATATATATATATTATATATATATATATATATATATATATATATATTTATATAATATATATATATTTTATTTTATATATATATATATATTTATATATATTTTATTTATATATATATATATATTTATATAATATATATTTATATATATTTATATATATATATATTTATATACATATATTTATATATATTATATATATATATATAATATATATATATATATATATATATATATATATATATATATATATAAATTTTAAAATATTTATATATATATTTGTGTGTTAGATTGTACATAGCCAGCAGCAACAGCCTGGTTGATCAGGCCCTGATCCACTGGGAGGCCTGGTCAAGGACCAAGCCGCAGGGGTACTGACTCGTGGAACAACCTGAAGGTAGTCTCCAGGTAGCTGCAACATTTTAAAGAGGAAGCTATCTTTTGCTTTGTTAGAGAAATAAAAAATAAATGGAAAGAATAAAGATTGCCAAAGTAACCATACATAAATGGAAACGTGAAAAAAAAAACATCATAAAAAAAAAAAGGAACTTAAAGCTACAGAGTATTACCTGATATAGTTGTGGGGATTGGGGAAAGTGGGGAAAAAAACCCAAAACAATAAAAAATTTCCTTTCCCAAAAAATGTTTTATCCAAATTTGCAGATGTGATCCATGAATGGAAAAGACCAAAAGGAATTTGGGCCCCCAATAAAGGGCTACCCCCCAAAATTTCCATTAAACTGGTTTTCCCCAAAAAATGTGGGTATGACCCCCTGGGAGATCAGCATACCTGGGGAAAGGGAAAAAACAGATGTAAAAATTTTAAATTTTACAAAATAATTTAAAAAATTAAAAAATAAACAAATTTGCTTCTGCAAGGCCAGGACAAAAACTTCGAATTCCTCTTTTTCCCTTTTCTGTGCTGAGTATTAAGAAAACCACTGGTATGATTTTTTTTTTGGGCTAAAAATTAATTTAAAAAAGTGGGCCCTAAACAAATTTTGAAAAAATACAGTACATTCCCTTTTTGGGATAAAAAAAGTGTCTGGAAAACCCGCATATTTTGGTTGGCTTAACAAATGGCCCAAAAATGACAGGAGCCCACTTTCCCTTGCCCTTTGGGCAGGGCCTTTCGAAAAACCTTTTGCCTCCCCAAAAACTCTGACCATCCCTGTCATACTGATGCACTTTTTTCCCCAAAACCTAACTGCAACAGGTTTTTGGGAAAAGTATAATGCTTCATCATTAAAGTCCTCCATTTACAAATACAAGAAAAAAAATAGGATCTACAATTAATAACTCCCCAATGCTAAATCCGATATAACTGAAGACAGCAGAAAAGCCTTTGAAACGGTGGGGAAAAGAAAGAATTGAGGGTTATCTGTGGTTTTTTGATAGTTAAATGAGGTGGGGACGGGGACCCCAAAGGGGCTTTATTCTTACCCAATTTCTTCACCCGGGAATGGGTTTTCAAAAACTGTACCGAAGGTGTATTAAAGAGGAAACGTGCCAAAAAATTTATATGATTAGTATTTTAAATTAAGGGGCAGAAAGAATAGATTAACTTTTTTATATTAAATATACACGGGTCTAAAAAGCACCCAATTTAAACCCAAAATTTAAAATGGAGGAGTTTTACTCAAAAACCGTCTTTTACCTGGGGCCCAATTTTTAATGAAAAAACATTTTAAAATCATTTTTTTATTCAAAAGGGGGAGCACCAAACCCCTTGGGAGGAATGGAAAGCATTCAAAAACTCAATTCAAAAAAATTAAAACCCCAGGCCCAAATTTCCCTTTAAACAAGACCCCATCCCAGCTTTTATTGCAACCCCCTTTTTAGGAGACAGAAATTTTTTTTAAAGTCAAAAAAAAATTTTGTTACAGAAATTTTAAACAAAAACTGAAATTCATTTTTTCCAGTTTTTTTAAAAAATAAACGGCCCTCTTTGCATTGCATTCCTTTTTTTCCCTTCATACATCATTTTTTTTTAATGAGCAATCACAACCAAGAATAAAGCATATCAAAAGGACTGTATATTTTAATACTGAAATCTTGGGTTTAAAAAAACCCAAACCCATTTTAAACTTTTTTTTTGGGGGGGACGAATCGCCCCATCCTTTTTTTTTTTATAAAAGTTTTTTTAATATCGCAGCCATTGTAAACCCTTACAATGGGTGGCTGTAACCCTTTTAATAGTGAAACTAAATAATTTTTCCTTTTTATTTCCTTTGGGAATTTCCCCAGTATGCTTATTCACAAGTCAAAAATCCTTGGTAAGTACCACCTCTGTATTTACTGCAAAAAATAAAAGGACTAGCATTTTTTGTGACACTTGACACACTTCCCTCTACTTTTGTCAAAAATTAAACCCAATCATTTTTTTTGTGTAAGTTTTTTTATGCTATTGAATTAAAAAGTTCCCACAGGGCAGGAAACAAAACCCCCTGGCTTGTTTAATGTGAAAAAAATAATCTTACTAAAAAATCCAGTTAAGTCCTAAAAAGGGGGTTAATCATTTGCAGTGATTACTGACAACTATAGAGCCCGGGTTTTTCGCCCTTTTAGGGGTTTTTAAAGGGCACCCCCCCCAAAGGGGTTTTTTTCCCAAAAAAAGTTTTTTTTAATTCCCTTTTGTGTAAGAGGAGTGTGGCAGGGGGGCCCTGCTTTAACACTCTGTCCTCCTGACCATAGCCTGAAAAAAGTATGAAACCCCTCATTAATGTTTATTTTTCCCTAAAATTATTTTATTCGGGGGGAAAGCGCTAAAAACCCAAAAGGGGAAATAGTGCCGGGGGGGAAAAAAAGGAGGCAATCGGGTTCAAACCAAAGGGAAATGGAGGGGGGGTAAAATTTCTTGTATTTTACTTGTTAATACACTTTTCTGGTAAACCCGGTCAGTAATACTGTTGTTATTGCGTTCGGGGGAGAAATAACCCCAATGGGAATTTTAATGCGCCCCTTTGGTAAAAGGGGAAACCCATTCAGGTTTGTTTAAAAGGGAAAGGGGGCTCAAATTTTTTTTTGGGGGAGGAAGGGGAGGCATTTGGGTTTTTGATAAAAAGGAAAAAAAAGGTCAAATTCCTTCGCTCAAGCTTCCCCGGCATTCCTAAAGTACATATTACGGGGGTGTATTTTGAGACGGGGGGAAAAAAAAAAAATTTTTTTACCTGAGCAGAGAACCTTTAAAGGTGGGGGGGTACCCGGTAAAGAACAACTATAGTGTCCCACCAAAACTTCGCCCACAATTTTTTCTTCCTAAGTGAGTTATTTGTGTACACCAACTAGTCCTTACCACTACTTTTTTTTATTTTTTTATTATTACTATAAAAAATTTATTGCAATTTTCTTTTTAAAATAAAAACAATATTTTTTTAAAGAAGAAAAATTTTTTATTTTTCGTGTCCCTTTAAAAGGTACATATTTTTTTCACTAAATTTTAACCACTGAGAGATATCGCTTTTTTTTAATGGGGGGCCCTTAGAAACCCCCGGGGGGTTTTAATTTTAATAGTTAAAAATTTTTTTGTTTTTGGTGACCCCCCTTTTTTTTTTTTTGTCCCCTGACATCAAAAAACATATCCCTATTTAGAAAGCGCTTGTTATAAAGGCTTTTCGGGCAAATTACGGGTTTTGCCCCGGGATGGGCCCAAACCCCTTTGTCGAAAAAACACCCAGGTACCCATTTTAAAACTGTAGGTGAAAAAGAAAACCGATGTAAGGGAAAAAAGGGCCCCCGGTTTTTACCCCCCCCCAAAATCGAACCCGGACTTGCCGTTTTTAAGCAGAAATTTAGCCCCCAAGAAAAGGACAACCAAAACCTTTGCCCGAATTTTGCCCAAAACTATTTAAAGGGGGAAAGGGGGTTCGACCCTTTTTTTAAGGTCGGGAAATCCTGACACATTTTTTGGCTTCCTCCCCCCCGGGCATTTCGATGAAAAAATTTTACTTTCCCCTTTTAATTTTTTTTTCAAACGGGGCCCAAAAAATTTTAAAAATTTAATTTAACTGGGTCCCTTTTTTTGGGGTTTTTCCAAAGGTACTCAACACAAAAGGGTTTTATATTTTTTAAACTGTATTTGTATTTTCTTAAAAAAAACCTTATATCTTTTGACACCAAAAATGCGGGGTCGATACGGCCTGCCCTTTTTAGCGCCCCCTAAAAAACCCACCAAAAAAAAGTTTCAGAGGATACACAAAAAACCCGAACATAAGGAAGAACTTTACGACGACTTTTGGGTCCAATTGTATTGAATACTACAAGAGGTGGAAAAAGAAAACTTATGTACCCTTCGGGGACATTAAAAATTAAAGGGGCCCGGGGGGCTGCCCTTTGGTTTACCTTTTAAGCCCACAAACCAAATGTGCCTCTGAGCCCCCTTTAAATTTTTGGTTTTGGCCCACCCGGGCCCCACTTTTGCGAGGAAGTTTTTGGCGAAATATTTGTCTAAGCCCCGGGGTTTTCAACCCGTCAGGCTCACCTAAAGCATTCGGGTACCTTTTTACCGTATCAGGGTTTCTCGTTTTAAGTGTTTTTAAGAAGTTTGCAAGTTTTGACGGGGACGCCTTTTTTTTTTTCCCCCCAATTCCCCAAAAGTTGATAAACCCTTTGATCTTCGCGGGGTTATTAACTTTTGATACAGAGTTCCCTGAAAACCCCCAAGATTTTTTTGAGCCTTGTCGAACTTTGTGTTCTTTAAAACTTTTTTGGGTTTTGAGGACAAGAAAAAAAACAGCCTTGGGACTACCAGGGGAATTCCCCCCTTAGTGCAGTTCTTCCCAAATTTATATTTGGGGGACTGGAATCCGCCCGGACCCTCAAAAAAAATCCTCGTTCATTAACAGGGATTTGGTTGGATGATTTTTTGGGTATTTTTACCAAAAAATTCTGGGACGACAGGGCACCCTCAACCCTTAACACTCGGGGAACCCCTATATTAAATTTACCCAAAGGGAGGGGGGGGACAACCAATTCCCTTTTTCCCTCGACGTTCTCCTACTTACGGGGGAAAAACAGACTTTCTTTTAAAGTCTCCCGGAAAAACCAAACCTACAAAACTTTTCTATTTTTCCCTTCTTCCCCATGAACAAGAACAAAAAGGGGGTATTTTATGGCTTCTTTTGAAGCCCCCCAAAAATTTCCCCCCAGTCCGCATTTCCCTCGAAAAAGAATGCACATACATCACCAACCTTTTATTTCCCCACACTTTCCCCAACTTTTTCTGGGTAAACTGCGGGAAACGTGGCACTATCCTCAGAAAACACCAACACCATAAATTTTTGAAGAAAATCCCCCCCCCCCCCAAATTAAAATTTTTTCCCGGCAGAAGTTTGCCACAAATTTTTTTCAAAAATGTTTGACAAAAACTAGCAAAAATATCTACCAGCCTTCAACTACTTTTTGGGAAACTGATAAAAAAAAACCCAAAAAGCATTTTCTGGCACAAGAGCGGGAATTTACACTAAAACCTTGTGGGGGGTTTGTGAAAAAGTATATGTGGGGAAAGGGCCCAAATCTCTGGACATTAGGATCCCCAAACAAAAAATTTTTGGAAAAAATTTGCATTTACTTGGATTTTTATCATTATATCTTTAAACCAAAAAATTTAACTTGAAAATTTTATTATTTACATTAACAAGTGGGAAATTTTTGGGAAACCCTAGGCCCCCAAAAATGCCCCCTTATTCCCTTTAAAAATCTCATACCACAAGTTTCTCTGGCCCTTTTAAATTTAAAATTTAAAATTTATACATCCCCAAAATGCTGGTAAATTTAAAATTTGGGGGAAAATTAAAAAATTAAAAAATTAAAAAAGGGTTTTTATATAAATAACATTTATAAAGGGGGAAAGGGAATAAAATTTTTAATTTCAAACCCCAAATTTTGACGGGAGTTTTAATGTTTCTTTTACGGGGACCCCCCCTCCTTTTGCCTACTTTTATAAAAAATTTTATGGCCAAAAAAAAACAAAAAATTAGACGGGCTTATCTGGGTTTCCCCGGGGTTTCCGTCCTGTCCCCCTTGATATCTCAATTATGCGGAATCCCAATCCAAAAATTTCGCCCCTTTTTGAGAGGGGGCACCCCAAATTTTTCCCTTTTTAAGCACGAAAACCCTTTCCCTTTAAATAGCTTGTATCCAATTAAAAAACCCAAAAAGGGCCCGACTGTCCGTCCCAATCCCGGGTTTTCCCCCTTTCCCTATGACATAAATATTTTTAAAATTTAAACAGTATGGCCATCTATTTACCTATAATTACCGTTTTTTCCGTAAATATATACAGAAATTTTCCACAAAAATGCTTGCAAAATTTGATGCCCAAAAAACGCATGTCCCTCAACATGGGGGACGATGGGGGGACCCCTCATAAAAATACAATGAAGCAAAAATTAAATGATTAAAGAAAGGAAATTTAAGACGGGGGGAAAATTTGCTTGAAGCTGCCACTAATCACTGTCAGAAACACTATAAAAGGAAAAAAATCCGGAAAGTTAAAAGTTTTTTCAAAATTACTAATAAGAGGATTTTCCCCATCCGGGAACTGCTTTAACATTATGTCTCTGAAAAATTTAAATTTTCCCTCCTAATTGCCCAAACCTTGCAAGCCCTTACTTCGATGGGGAGGGGTTACCATTTGACCCCCCTCCCCTTTTTTTCACCCCCTAAACTCCCAGTATATAACCACGTCTAGGGCCTTTATCTGCACATTTTACAAGATTAAAACCTTTAAAAGGGGGGTCCTTTTTGTGGTGAAGAGGTTTTTGGTCAAAAGGAATTAAACCTTTTCAGTCTCCTTCCTCAAAACCGAACCAAATTTTCCCCCCCAATCCCCCTTCCCTTTTCCCTCCTCCCCTTTCCCCCCCTTTTTCCTTTTCCATTCCCCCCCCCACCCCCCCCTTTTGGGCCCTTTCCCTTTTTTTGGCCCTTTTGGGGGATTTCCCCCACAGGCGCGCTAGTTCCTAGGTAGGGAAGGTTTACCGGGGGTTCCATCCCATTCCTTTGGGGTTTCCCTTGGCGGGGGCCATGGGTTTTCCCGGGGAAATATTTCCTTGGGATCGCCGGGTTTACCCGCCCCCCTCTCTGGTACCCCGGAGTTTTTGTTTTGGGGGTGTCTTTGGGGCCCGAGGGGGTGAAACTTTTGGAACCCTCCTTTCGGGATTCGGGGGGTGGGGGGCCAAAAGGGTATGTTTTTGGTGGGGGGGGTTTTAACCCGGGCCGCCCTCTTTTTTTTCCCCCAAAGGGTTATTGGCGGGATTGAGGTTGCATCCCGGGTTTGCGGGTTTAAACGGGCATAAAGGGTAGGGTATGGCCGGGGTTCCATGCTGCATCTGGCTACTACGGGTTTGAGGTCCCCCTTGGGGCGGAGGGGGAGTTTTCCCGGGGCCCCTTTCATTCCCCCGGGGAAAATTTTCCCTCCCTGCCCCCTTTTTTTATTCTTTTTTTTTTTTTTTATTTTTTTTTTTTTTTTTTAAAAACCTTTTTTTCCTTTTTTTTTAAAAAAACCCATGCCCCCATTTTGTTTTTTTTAAATTTTTTTTTTTAAAAATTTTCCCCCCCGGGCCCCTTCTTTTACTGCACCCCATTCTGCCCCTGCCTTTTTTTTTTTGCCCAAATCTTCAGACACTCCTGATGCCTCCTGTACCTCTTGCGGGGGGTTTTTCCTAACCCGTTTCAGGTACCGGGGCTACAACTGCTCCTTGGGGGTTTTTTTTTGTCTGACCTCCGCTCCCCTTTGACTATCCCTTCCGGCCCCCCCCCTCTAGGGGGGGGGGGAGGCAATTTTCAAATCACCACCCCTTTTCACGAGGCCAAAACTCCGGCCCTACTCCAAAACCCCAAAACTCAATCTTGATAGTTCCTTTGTTCCCTTTCCCCTTTTCAAATCAAAACCCGACACGTCAGGGCACTCCCCTCCCCTAATTTTGGGACCTCACAATGGACTAAATTCTTTACTTTAAGACCGACTTTTCTTTCCCTATCTTTCTGCCCCTTTGTATTGGAAAAGTGCTCCTTTTCCCTTTTGGTGGGAGATTTTTCTTTCATCCCAAGAGCGGTACGCCCCATTTCACTGTCCAGAATGTTTCCCAAGCCATGATTTTTCCCTCTCCTTTCGAAATCTTTAATACTCCTATCCTATTAAAAAACTCTTCTCTAAATTCCCTTGGGAGTGGTACGTCATTCCCCCCAAAATACCATAGCCCAAACCCATTTTTTCCCAAGTCTGGGAAAATGACATTCTTGAACAGCTGGAACCCGGGAAATTTCTCCCAAAACCCCTAAAAGTAGACACTTTTTGTCAATGGGGGCTCGATTAACTTTCGCACCCGGGGAACTCCCGTCCTCTGTTTATGTCACGGGAAATGGGGTTACAATTTAAAAAAGGTGACCCCTATGCCACAACAGTGTAAAAATTTTGCGGGTTTTTTTGGGTCACCCAGAAAAAAATTTTTGCGGGATCTATAGAAAATTCCCCCAAGTCTGTGGTGCGACGACCATTCTAATGCACCCTTGCATTTCATCCCCCCCTCTTGCCTTAATTGAAATGGGGCCCCCCTTCTTACTCTCCCCGTTGCCAGGCCCAAACTTGAATGAGCTGAAAAATTCCTTTTTGCCTCAAAGAGGCAAAGGTCCCCCCCTTTTTGCATGGCAGTTACTTCTCCGCCCCCCAAGGAAAGATTTACCCCGTTTTTCCCTTTTTCCCTGGGTTTTTTCAAAACCCCCCCCATTCGGGGGGCCCCCTTTCTTCTGCGGGCCTAATCTGTTTTTTCACCCCCATAGCCACTCCGGCATCCAAATTCATTTTGCTGTCCCTTGGCACTGCCCGCCCCAAAACAACAAAAAACCAGTCTGTTTTACATCTTTTTCCTTCCTCACAAGCCCCGTTTCGACAAGACCCCATACAAAAATTTTTCCCAAATCACCCCCCCTTCTTCTCAGAAGCCCAAAAAAAAACCCCCAAATGTGCAAAAAATCTTTTTTGCCCCTTCCTTCCCTTTTCCACCCCCAACATTTTTACCCTTTTCCCCAGTCTCGGTGTCTAGTTTTTCCCCTCTCTCTGGCTCTTTACAAGTGTGGAGGTTTACCCCCTTTCCTCGTACTATACCTTCCACCCCCTTTTCCCCCCCAATTCCCCCCTTTCTCCCAACCCCCCGGGTTTTTCTGCCCTTACTTTTCCCTTTCCCCATTCTTCTACATTTCCCTAAAATCTTTTTCCCCCCTCTCCCTTTGGTACGCCCATTATTTCCCCCAATCTTTACTAAACCCCCCTTTCCTTTTCCCTTTCCAATATTTTTCCCCCTACTTCTTTGAATTCAGAAAAAATTGAACCCCTTTTCAGATATTTGCAGAGACTAAACCTTCAATGGAAAACTGTTTCCCCCCTTTTACTCCCTTCTTCCTTTCCCCCCATCTCCACAACTCCTTTTCTTTGCAACGCTCCTTTCCCTTCCCGCAAATTGAACTTCTTTCCTTTCCCACCACCGTTGACTTTTCTAACCCCTTAGCCGTAGGTGCCTTCCCATGGTTTCCCGGTTTTTTCTTATTGCCAAACATGGGGCCCATTTTTCAGTGGAATATCCGCGGCCCCAGGGGGAATCGGGGGGCTTCAAAATGTTGTTTTCCAGGGTTTTCCCCCCGATTTGGTGGGGTTGCTTTCAAGAACCAAAATTACACTCAGAGTTTTTCCCAAACCCATCTCACTAAAATTTATTGTATTCTTCGGGTCCTTTTTCAGATGGGGCCTTTAATGAAAATGCCCTTTTTATACGCCAAAGATTTTCCGTACTGTAAATATTTTTTCCATACCTCGCTGCATTACACTGCAGCCGAAACCACTTGACTAAGTTTGGGTTTTCAATATGTCTTTATATCTCTCTCCTTTTCGAGGGATTTTTTTTACCCCGATTTTTCCTTTCCCAGTTTCCCCCCTTTTCCACCCCCCACCCTTTTAAAATAAGGGAAACCCGCCCAGCCACCGTGGGGAGAAGACTCTTTGTTCCCGCCCCTCACTGAGCAAATCTGAACACCCGTTGCTCGGGGGGATTTTTTTTGGGTTTTTTCCTGAGTAGTTCTTTACCTAACTGGGGGAAAATTCTGCAGGCACTTCAGCCCCATCCAAAAAACCCCAAAAGGGTTTAAGGGGGGTTTACTTTTCTTGCTTGCTCCCCCCTCTCATCCCCACCCCCCATCCTTCCCCAACCTTCCCCATCCCCCCCTCACCCAAACATTTAACCTGGCCCCCCACTTAACATACTACTTTCATTTCATCCTTCTGTTTCCTATCTTCTTCTTTTTTGGCAACTTCGCTTTGGGGGGGTTAACCAAAGGGATTTTTTTACCATCCGGGAGGGCCCTGTGGTTTTTTTTAAAACCCGGGCCCATCTTTGCCTTTGGGGCCCTTCCCCTCACTAATTTGAGGGGAGGCTATCTTTGGGGGACCTTCAAAATCAGCTGAAATAGGGTTCCCTTTTAAAATTAAAGGAAAAATCCTTTTTTTTTAAGAATCCCCTGCCCGATGTTCTTCCCAGCTCATGGGAAAAGGGGGGGGTTTTAAGATTACGTATTATTGGGAAAACAAATGTCCATGAAAGGAAAAAACTAATTTTATTTTTCCGAACTCAACCCGTTTTCTCCAGTGGGGTGTTTTTTCAAACCCACGCTGGAGCAGTACTTCTCCTCTCTTCGGAAAAAAGAGTTTCTTCAACTGCGAAGCATGATGTCCCCCGACAAACTGAAGAAAAACCGGTGTTTTCCCCCGTTGGGCCTGAGAGCTATCAAGGGCCCGAGGACTGGTTTTTGGCCAGAATCAACAGTTTTATGAAACATAGCACTGGGAAGAAAATTTTTGAGGACAATTTAAAACAAGGGAAAATTTGAATTTTTGGGGTTTTAAGCAAATAAATTTCTTAATCCTAACAACAACAAGGTAACCTTAAAAATTTTAAAACTTGGGGGGACCCTGAGGAGGGGCCCAAAATTGTGGGGTCCCAAAAAGGGTTAAAAAGTTTTGGCACCAATGTACACCGACCAAATTCTCTTGAACGATTTGTCATGTGACACAAAAAGTTTTTTAAAAGTTTTTGCCCCTTTTGGGCATAACCCCAACAATACAGTTTCTCAAGGGAAAATTTTTTGCATTTGGGTCTTTGGGAACTTCTTTTTTCGAGATTGTAATAATAAAAAATACACCCCAAAAGTGTCCTCTGCAACGGAAAAAAATCATGCTGTTTCTGCTATTTGTCCTGAAAGAAAAAAGGGAAAGCCCGGGAAAAATTTTTGAAACCAAGAGGGGAGGGGCCAGAAGTCGCCAAAACTTACCAAAAGGTCACTGTTTTTAATAACTTCCTGGCCTGCTAGTGTACTCGCATATAATCTAGTTTATTTCAAGGAAAGCGAATACAGGTTTTTGTAATTTGCAACTAACCAGTATTTTAAAAGGTACTTGGAGGTTTGGGGTGACTTTCATTATTTCTTTTTTCTTGAAATACCCCAACCCTATACTGTGAATTTCAAAATTTTAACCCGTAGTTTACCAGCGGGCGGGAATTTACCCCAACGAGACGCAAAAAAATTTTTTACTACAGAAAAAAACGTTTCCTTTTCCCCCAAAAAATTTGCAACCCGTCAACTTTTGTGATAATATTTTATTTATTGTGGGGGAGACCCGGAAAAAAAAAAAAAAAAAAAGCTTGATACACCCCTTTTTATAAAAAGGGGGGAGGTCGCCGTTCGTCATTGTAGGAGTTCCAGCATTTAACCCGGGTCTTCAACACACAAGTTATAATTTTGTTTTCAAACAAAAAACCCCCCAAAACCGGGGGAGATAATTTTCCCGTAGATCCCTTTATGTGTTTGCCCCCAAATCAAAAGACCAGTATGGTTTAAAATTTTGTGGGCCCACTGATCAAACGATCGAAAATGGGCCCAACCCTTGCTGGTCCGAAACCCCGGACTGTCCCAAAACCCTTTACTGGTCCCCAAACCCTTGACTGGGTTTTAAACGGTTTTGTTTGGGCAAAAAAGCGACTGTAAACATGGGGGGTTTTAGGCGCCCTTATAAACACAACATTAAATAATTTCCAGGAACGTGCACATTTTAAACGTCCAATATACAAAAACATTTAGAAACAAAATTTCAAATTTGCTAGGGGCTTCCCTTTAAGGAGGTTATTAAAAAATATTCAAAAGGTTGCTAGTAGAATTGCAGTAAATCAAACCCTTCAAAAACATTATGAAAACTGTGTGTAGTCTGTGGTCAGTCAAAAAAAAAAGGGCCTTTCCCCATGCATAAATTGGTCATTTTTGTGGGGAAATTTGGGGTACGCCCCTTGTGCGATTTTCCAAAATAGCTTAAAAAAAGTATTAAAACAGGGGAAATGTTTTTTTTTATCCCAAATAGATTTTAAATGTGGGCTAAAATCACAAGGGGGTAAAAAGGGGGTCAACATCAAAGCTGCTTTTATAGAAAACCTGGAAAGGGTTTCTACAAAAAATGGGAACATAAAAAGTTGGGCGAATGGTAATGCCCTTTATTTCTGGGCCCTGTAGTCAGAAACTGTAAAAGGGTGGAGATTTTTATGTCCTGGTTGTCGTAAAGTGGGGCCCGAAGTGCTGTCCCGGGAGACAAATAATTGGGGAAGCTGGAGGGGCTTCCTGGGGGACAGTAATGGTGAAGCGGAATCTGTCCCGGGGGAAAAAGTAATGGGGGAAGCTTTGGGGATTTTAGTTTTTTCCCGAAGTGGTAGTTTTTTTTTGCACCCCTTTTCCAAACCTTTGGACAGTAGTGCAGAAACATGTGGATACACAAAAAGGCCCAAACTAGGCCCCAAAGGTTAAAAGGAATACCCCTTGGGGTTTTTTATCTACATATCTTAAATTCATTATCTGTTACAAGCAAAATTTAGGAAATTTGCCCTTTTTTATTGGAATTTTTTTCATTAATAAGAACTGACATGTTCCCAAAGGGTTAATTTTACTGCTGTCTCTGTATTCCTCAATAAGTGGACCCAAAAAACACCTAGTGTTTTAAGAGAGTGACCAAAATGCCCGATCCCCTTTAATTTTTCAAATTTGTTTGGCATCATTGTGTTTTCTCCCAAACTGCCAGAAGTACTTTTAACCAAACCTTAAACCTTGGCCACTCAACATCCCTCAGTCGCTCACCCTTTTCAAATTTTCCCCTAAACATACTTATCTACGTTCTTTTTTTCATAGTGGGTTTTTTGGGGGGTTTCTCCTTCTAACGCATTTTCCCATAACAATCATCTTCTTTTTTATTTTTCTCCCATTTTTATTCCTAATGCTTGGGAACAGTTTTACCAAAATTTTTTTCTAAAGGTTTTTTCCCTTTTGGTTTTCTTCTTGGGTAAAATATCCACTTTTTCAGAAGGATAATCCAATTTTGTGATTGGGGGTCCATAGCAATTTTTACATTAATTCCTTTTTCCCTAAAATTTTTAGTATCTATACCGGCTTCCCCAAGAGCATTTTTTTTGGGGCCCTTTATATGAGCCAAGATCCCTTTAATGAAAGACATAAATCAGTAATGTTTATAGAGTCAAGCTCAGGGCATAGTTTTGCTTTAGGGGCCAAATTTGGATTGCAAAAAAATTCAGTTTTTCGTGTAACGCCCCGTTGTTAATTCTTTTGGCCCAAAATCAACCCAAAATTTTTTATCGTTCCCCTTTAAAAGGGAGGTGGGGAACAAGAGGGGAAAGCAGCCCTGCCCCGAAGACTCTTTTTTTAGATCCATTAGTGTATATAACTTGTAAACTTATTATACCAGCTAGGGGGAAAAAAATTTTTTTCTTTGAGCAGTTCTCTAAAAAGAGTTTAAGGAAGGGGTTACTTGCAAAACTTTTAGGGACTTGTTGGGATGTAATTAAAAGAACCCCAAAACTTCCATGGG
The DNA here is from genome assembly GCF_026875155.1 of Cherax quadricarinatus. Classification (NCBI taxonomy): domain Eukaryota; kingdom Metazoa; phylum Arthropoda; class Malacostraca; order Decapoda; family Parastacidae; genus Cherax; species Cherax quadricarinatus. Next base: position 70,625,461 of record NC_069405.1, read on the forward strand.
GGGGTAAATTTTCTTTGTTGCCTACAGTGATACAGTTCATGTAGGGTTTTAAAAATTAATGCAATTGCACTTTTCAAATCCATTTAATCTGTTTTGTATTTAAACCCCTAGACACTTTGGGAAGTTCAAATTTTTAAAGGTCCCGGTTCGTTTTTTCAACTTTTTAATACCCAACCAGTGTTAATTTTCCCAAAAATCCTTTTCACTGATACAAAAAATACCAAGTCCTTTCCCCATTTTAAGCTTTTGTAGGTCTGGGACAGCCCGAATAAAACCCGGAGCTTCATTTTGCTTTTTAAATCCAAGGTCGGAAAAGAACTTTTCCCCTTTGCTAATATAACTGGGGAGCACATAATCCCAAATTAAAGGAAAAACATAGGCTATGTTCATCCTTCTCCGATTCCACATTACACCATTGTTGGGGTTGTAGCCCCTCAAAACTTTTAGAGCATTTAGCCTAGCTTTACATTTCTTGTTTTTGTTTGGATAGGGGGTTTGTTAAAGGGGACAACCCCCACACCCAAAATCTGTAAAAATTTTTAAAGTAGCTAATGATTTTACCCCGAAAAAATGGGTGGGGGATTTTCGTTTGCTTTTTAATATTTTTTTTTTTTAGAGGAATTTTTTTTAGACCTATTTGATTACAAAATTTCCCTTAACTTTAAAATGGTATCCCTCTTCTTTTTCCCTTTTGTATGGATCTGATATCATCAGCATACTTTTTAGCTATTTGTTTAGGTAGGGAGGTAGGCTTTTTGGGGGAGCATTTTTTAGAAAATTAAATAGCCCGGGGCTAAGAAAAATCCCCCCGGGGTTTTACCAAAAACATTTCTTTTGAAACACTTCTTTAAGCCTTGGTTTAAGGGGCAGGGTTTCTCTTTTTTGACAGGTATTCCCATTATCCAGCAGAGTAAGCTACCACCAATTTTTCATTTTGGCTATTCTTTAGTATAAAGGTTTTCCCGTTCGCAATATCAAAAGCAGTTTTTAAACAAGAAAAATGGTTAAAAAATTGTAGAGGTGTGTGCAGTGAAAAGGGGAAATACGTTCTGCAACATTTTTCCTTTCATGAAACCCTAGTGGTATGGGGGAAAATTGATTTGATTCGTAGTACGTCTGTTTTAAACAATTCTTTTAAAGTTTTGCAAAAAACAACTAGTTCAGGAGTTTGGCCCAAATGTATCAGGTGTTGGGGGTTAGGGGGTAGGGACAATGAGACATTGGTCCGGAAAATTGGAAGAACGCCCTCAATGTTTTAATTCAAACCCTTTGGGAAAGAGGCAATTTACTCCATCAATAATTTTTGGTCTTTTAAAATTTAAACAGTTTTAACATTTCTTTTAGAAAAATACTCTTTAATTTTTTTTATATGAGATTGGGGGGCTTTTTTGCCTGGGTTTTTGGGCCCCGGTTAAATTTTTGGGGGATTTTCTTTTTAAGAGGAAAAAAGGGAAAGAGAAAAATTGCCAGTCTTTTTCCCGGGTTTTTTTATTTTTACCCCTTTTCCAAACCAAACTCAAAGGGGGGGGACCTATTTAATCCACTAACAAACTGTTCCCATTCCTGTTGCCTTTAAATTCTTCCTTTCTCAACCCCACACCTCCCTAATTAATCTGATGGGTTACCGAGAACTGAAATGTTTAAAGGGGAACCTCAAAAGGTTTTGGAAAACCCTTTGAAACCCGCAAAAAGGGCCCTTTGATACTGTCAAACCCCAATTTTATTATTAAAAAACTTCAAAACATCGGTATAGGTTTTTGTAGACTGGTTTAAATCCCCACCTTTTGCAACAGGAACAAAATTTTCAAAATCAAAAAAACGGGAATCAGAAAAACCCCGGCCCAAAACAAAGTGGAGTTTTCCCCCAAGGGTATTCTGGGGCCCTTATTTTTCTTATGTTATTCAAAGACCCTGCCCATTTAGGGGTCAAGTGCAAACTCCCACTGTATGCAGATGACAGGGGCCCCGTTGGGGTTTAGGGAAAGACCCCAAGATATAGCTAATGTTTTAACACTGGGGAAATGGAGTCCTTTCAGCAAATGGTTTGTATAAAACAAAAAAATCATTTTAAAAGAAGCCTTATTTTTTGGGACGAAAAATTTAAAATGAAAGGGTAAATAATTTAAAAGTCCAGTGTAATGGGGGGGCCCATCACTTTTGGGTTTTATCGTAAAAAAATTGGGGAAACCCCCTTTTACCCTGCATGTCAGGGAAATTTATAGGGAAAAAAAAAAAGTGTAGTAAAGAAAGCGGGAAAGCCAGACGAAGTTCCTTTTAAAAACAAAAAACAGTGGTTTCCCACGAGGGCCCCAGGACCCTGTGTCTAGCCTTTACAATCCATATGGATTCGCTTTTCTCTTCTGGTACTCTGCCTTGACAAAAAAAAAGTGAAAAAATTTGCGGGAAACAACCGAACCCAAAATTTCCCAAGATTCATCCGGGGCTGGGCCAAAAAAGACATGTAGGGCCGGATAATTACACAGTTGGATATGCTGAATTTGTAATGAGTTGGGAAATTACCGACAATATGTTAAAATTTTAAAAAGGGCACAAGTGGGGAAAATTAGTACATTTTAAATTTTGGAACGTTTCGCCCCTCCAAGGAATTTTTAAGCCCTGGCTTTATAAAACCCTGGGGGAGCGAAAAAATTGCACAATAAAAAAGTCACATTATTCAAATTTTGGGCCTTTTACTTTGCTGAATGTTGAAGACAGAGTAAAACAGTAGGGCCGGGTTCCCATGCTGCATCTGCGCTACTAGCGGTGCTGAGGTCCTCTTGGGCGCGGAGGGAGATTTCCGGCCCTTTCATTCCTCCTGGAACTATTCCTCCCTGCTCCCCTTTTTTTATTCTTTTTTTTATTTTTTTTATTTTTACTTTCTTTTCTTCTTTCTTTTTTTTTCTTAAAAACAAAAAGCAAAGGAGTAACCTAACCATGGAGAACCCAATCCATGAACCCACTACCCCCGGGCCCCTTCTTGATACTGCACCCCATTCTGACCCTGCCTCTTTTTTTTGACCACTCTTCAGACACTCCTGATGCCCCTGTACCTCTTGCTGGTGCTGTTTCCTCACCCGCTTCAGGTACCGGGGCTACAACTGACTCCTTCGATTTGTCTGACCTCCGCTCTCCTTTGACTATGCTTCCGGCCTCTCCCTCTATGGTACGGCAATTTTCAAATCACCAGCCCGTTTCACGACGGACCAACTCCGGTCCTACTCCTAAACGCCAACGTCAATCTCCTGATGATGTTCCTTTGTTACCTTCCCATTCTACTCAGAAACGACCGACACGTCATGCACTCCCTCTCCACGCTCAGTTTCGGACCACACAATGGACTAAATTCTTTACTTTAAGACCGACTTCTTCTTCTGCCTATCTTTCTGACCATAGTATTGGCAAAGTGCTCCTGTGTCATGTTGGTAGAGATATTTCATTTCATGCTCTCAAGAGCGGTACGCACATTGTCACTGTCCAGAATGCTACCCAAGCTCATGATCTTTCTCTCCTTTCGCATATCGATACTACTCCTATCACTATTGAAAAACATCTTTCTCTCAATTCTTGTAGTGGTACTGTCATTCTGCCCCATACCATAGTCCAACAGAATTTCCAGTCATGTGGCAATGACATTCTTGAACAGCTGGAACTCCAGGATCTCCCAATCCTCAAAGTAGACACTTATGTGCAATGTGGCTCGATTAACTTTCGACAGCCGTGAACTGCCGTCCTCTGTTTATGTCACGGGACATCGGTTACAAGTTCGAAAGGTGATCCCTATGCCACAACAGTGTAGAAATTGCTGGTGTTTTGGTCACCCAGCAAAATATTGCAGATCTATAGCCAAATGCCAGTCTGTGGTGCTGACGACCATTCTAATGCATCTTGCAGTCATCCTCCATCTTGCCTTAATTGTAATGAGGCTCACCCTTCGTACTCTCGCCGTTGCCAGGTCTACTTGAATGAGCGTGAAATCCGTTGCCTCAAAGAGGCAGAAGGTCTCCCTTATGCTATGGCAGTTACTCATCTCCGCCCCCAAGGAAGGGCTACCCCGTGTTTCTTATTTTTCGTGTTTCAAAACGTCCCCCCACTTCTGGGGTCCCATCTTCTGCAGCCTCATCTGTTGTTGCACCTCCCATAGCCACTCCGGCATCTAATCATTTTGCTGTCCTTGGCACTGACGTCCCAACTACAACTCAGTCTGTTCTCACATCTTCGCATCCTTCCTCACAAGCCCCAGTATCGACAAGACCCCATACGACACCTTATACCAATCACCCCTCTACTTCTCAGAAGTCCAAAAAATCCCCAGTGCTCAAATCTTCTTTGCCCCTTCCTTCCCTTCTTCCACCTCCACACTTTACCTTTCCAGTCTCTGTGTCTAGTTCTTCCCTCTCTCTGGCTCTATTACAAGTGTGGAGGTTTACCCTCCTCCTCTACTATACCTTCCACCCCCGTTCCCTCCCCAAATTCCCCCCTCTTCTGCCACCTCCCAGGTTTCTGCCTCTTCTGTCCCCTCCCACACTTCTTCTACAGTTCCCTACACTCTTTTGTCCCCCTCTACTTTGGTACAGTCCATTACTGTCCCAATCTTACTCACCCTCCTCCTTCTACCTCCATATTGTCTCCCATACATCTTTGAATTCAGAAACACTTGAAGCCATTTCAGAATATATTGCAGAGACTAAACCTCAATGGACACTGATCCACCTCTTACTCCCTCTCTTCCCTTTCCTCCATCTCCACAACTCCATTCTTTGCAACGCTCCCTCCTTT
>NC_069405.1:70630736-70648236 GCF_026875155.1 Cherax quadricarinatus
AGGTTTGCAAAAAGGGTAGCCCCAGAGCTCAAGGGAATGTCGTACGAGGAAAGGTTAAGGGAAATGGGGACTGACGACACGGAGGACAGAAGGGTCGGGGGAAAAGAATGAAACGAATACAAGAACTGCGGGGAATAGACAAGGTTTGGACAGAGATAGGATGTTCACAGAGAGGGGACACAGGGACAAGGGGTCACAACTGGAAGCTGAAGACTCAGACGAGTCACAGGGGCGTTAGGAAGTATTTCTTCAGTCATAGAGTTGTCAACAAGTGGAATAGCCTAGCAAGTGAAGTAGTGGAGGCAGGAACCATACATAGTTTTAAGAAGAGGTATGACAAAGCTCAGGAAGCAGAGAGAGAGAGGATCCAGTAGCGATCAGTGAAGAGGCGGGGCCAGGAGCTGAGTCTCGACCCCTGCAACCACAATTAGGTGAGTACAATTAGGTGAGTACACACACACACGCACACACACACACACACACACACACACACACACACACACACACACACACACACACACACACACACACACACACACACACACACACACACACACACAGTTTAGTTTAATATGTTTATTATGCACCCCATACCCATCCTGTGGGCGGTAGTCAAAAGATTACAAAGGTACATAATGGGTCCAGTGACTGGACCCCAAAGTTATGATAGCTGAACTAGTTACAAAGGTTATGAACTCCAGGTAGATCTGGTCACAATCATGGCAAGTTACAGAGGTAATGAATCAGCCTCACTCCTATACATGGTTACAGTCATGAACAAATTACAAAGTAATGAACCACTGATACGTCCACACCTGGTCACAATTGTAATGAGTTATAAATGCAAATATTAAGTGGTACATGCATGTTAAAAACCATATAACATGACAAAATGCCAATAGTGACATATACTGGCTCTCCCCACCTCTCTAAACAGATTACAAACACTTACAGAATAACTGAATATAATCCCACCTCCTGCACGCTACACCAGAACAGTACAACATGCGTCGGCACACCAGAGATATAATATATTACTCGATATACCTAATACATAATTATGTCACACAACAAGAAATACAAGTGCATACGCTGCCCCCCCCCCTCCCCCCCCCCCCTCTCCCCGGCTATATCCACCTCAAGGAAATTCACCCCGCCTATTAACATTCCTAATGACATAAAAGACAAAGAACACCTTCAATTTATTATAAACAAAACGCTAAGCTCCAAAAAAACATACATGTCTTTATGTACTATGGGAAACAAAAGAGGCAACCGTTAATGCTGTCCCATTCAGCATTCACTAAAAACATCGAATATTTAAAACCTACATTCACCCTTTTTTTTATTTAAAAGCTTTACAGACAAGATAGATGCATATGACAAAACCCCAAACCTGACAAAATGTCAATGGTGACCTATGCAGGCTGTCCCCCTCTCTACACAGTGTATATAACCGTACGAATCACTGCATATGATCCCATACTCTCCTTGGAATTATAGTATCTTTGGCTGGTGGTATACAGGTGACAGGCAGCCTTAATGACCCCCGTGAAGTCTTACATACTCTTACATACAAAACTAAATGCGTTTCGGTCGCTGCGACATCCAGGTGAAGCATCATTAGTACTGCGTAACTCCAGCCCCCAGTATCTTAATGCACCCAAGAGGCAGAGTACCTTAAAATCCTAGAGGCAAAGGAGCTGCAGTTCAACTTCTTCAAGAGTCACGGGAGCAATAGCTGAATTTATTCTCTCAAGAGGTCCTGGAGATCAACACCTTCAAGAAGCCCAGGAGCTTTAACTCAGCACCCTCAAGATGCCTAGCACCTGAAGCTTAATACCCCGTGTAACAGACAATTACCCTCACTCTGTATTTCCCTTTGTCACCCCCTAGTTCAGCTATCAAAACTTTGGGGGCCCAGTCCCTGGACCCATTACGTACCTCTGTAATCTGTAAATACCTTTGTAACTTGTCATGATTGTGATCAGACTTACCTGGAGTTCATTACCTTTGTAAATTGTGAGTTCATTACCTTTGTAAATTGTGAGTTCATTACCTTTGTAAATTGTGAGTTCATTACCTATGTAACTTGCTCAGCTATCAAAACTTTGGAGTCCAGTCCCTGGACCAATTATGTACCTCTGTAATCTTTTGACTACCGCCCACAGGATGGGTATTGGGTGCATAATAAACATATTAAACTAACTAACACCCTCTCGGAAATAACAATAATAAAACCAATGAGAAAAACAGCTAGTTGAATAGCCTGAATACCTAATATTCTGTAAAAAACAAGCAAAAAAAAAACTGCAAAAGTATGATCTTTAGCTACTGAGATAATTTTCAACAAATCACTTGAAGGTATACCTTTCCCAGACGTTCTCAAAAAAATCCTGGATAACTCAAATCCACAAAGGTTGTGATCCAAATGATGTTAACCGCAGACCATTACTTAATCTACCAATACTATCAAAATTACTTCAAGAAGTTGCAAAGTGTACATGTAAGATAAGATAAGATTTCGTTCGGATTTTTAACCCCGGAGGGTTAGCCACCCAGGATAACCCAGGAAAGTCAGTGCGTCATCTAGGACTGTCTAACTTATTTCCATTGGGGTCCTTAATCTTGTCCCCCAGGATGCGACCCACACCAGTCGACTAACACCCAGGTACCTATTTGCTGCTAGGTGAACAGGACAACAGGTGTAAGGAAACGTGTCGAAATGTTTCCACCCGCCGGGAATCGAACCCGGGCCCTCCGTGTGTGAAGCGGGAGCTTTAGCCACCAGGCCACCGGGCCACCAAACACTATATGCTTGCTCCTTGTCAATATGAATTGAGAGATAAATGTGTATCCTATTGGACTATTTATTGGTTTGCAAAAGTTATGATATTATTTAGCACAATATTTTTCTACCGAAGCTAAGCAACTAAGGACCTTGAGGGCACACATTCATGTACTTTTAATCATACCTCAGTAACAATAAACAGCAAGTGGTCGTTAATGATATTTTTTCAATTAAACTGAATTTAGATGTCTCCAAGTGTAACATCCTGGGCTGTCTTCTCTTATTCTCCTTTCTCAATGACCTACTAAATGCTACTCAACATCTGAAACTTGTACTCCTGTATGATGACACAACCTACACCTTATCATGCTCCAACCTTTGATATTAAAAAACAATTAATGGTGCCCTAAAAAATGTACACTCCTAGTCTTAAAAAAAATCAATATAACTTTTAGGGACAAACAATGTCTCCAGAGTGATATCAGAATTAATGAAACCGAAGAGTGAAAAAAGAGGAGGGAAAATTTCTAGGCCTTAGGGCTAGGACAACAAACTGAAATTTAATGATCATATCCAACACATCAAAAAGAATAAAAAACGGAATGATGCTGTCTAAAATTTGCTAGTGTATTCCCCGCTCTGCGATACTAACACAACTTTTTCTCTCGTTTACCTATATCCAATATATGAGATCCACTAACAATAGGCTACACACTTCAAACCAGTTATGTAACATCAGGTAGCTGTTAGTCATCAAAAACTCTTATTAATTCCATTCATACTAACTACTGTTCACTCCACATTTTCAAAACACTATACTGTAATGATGTTGCTGATCTAGAATATTGCCTGAGTAAACTGGAGCAGAACACAGGTATAACACTGTATAATAAATGGTTTTGAAAACCAACAAGTTGAAGATTGAGACACTTATGCAGCATATGGGAATCTTTATTGAAGAAACGTTTCGCCACACAGTGGCTTCAACAGTTCAATACAAAGCAGAAAGGTGTAAGCAGAGGAGGAATTTGAGGTAATCGGTTCCTCAGCCTGGAATCGATGTGTTCAGTCCATCCATCTTGTAGAAAATACAGCATAGGGCCAGAGAAGTGGCTTATATACTGTAGTCAGGCGAGTCGAAGCAGGAGGAGGCGAGATCACAGTGGAAACATCCACTAGTGTAAGTAGGTCTTCGTCTAAAGGTTGGAGAAGTGTTGAAGAATGCTTTGTATCAAGATCCCATGATGTTGCAGTGTCTGACAGATGTGATAAATGGTTTTGAAAACCGACAAGTTGAAGATTGAGACACTTATGCAACATAAGAAAGATTCCCATATGTTGCATAAGTGTCTCAATCTACTAACACATACCTTTTCGAAATTTCTTGTGTTCGTTGGAACCTCTACTCAAACCTTTATTAAAATGAAAGGGCTAAATTTTGTAATATATCAACTGAATTCATATCAAAGCTAAAACAGTTAGTGTATTTAACACATGTGCAAGAAGTGGGTATCTTTAATGAGGAAGCGTATCGCCACACAGTGGCTTCATCAGTCCAAACAAAGGAGAATGGTGAAGAACAGGAGGAGTTTGAGGTAATCAGTTCCTCAGCCTTGAGTCGATGTGGTCAATCCATCAATTAGTAAGTAAGTAAGTAAGTTTATTCAGGTATACACAAATACAGTTACATAGAATTATCATACATAGCAGCATATGTGTAGAGAACCTGGGATAACCCAAAAAAGTCAGACAGAGTGACTTATTTCCATTGGGGTCCTTTGAAAGGAATACAGCATATGGGCGAAGAAGTGGCTTATATACTGTAGACAGATGTAGAGGTGAAAGAGTTGTAGGTGGTATCAAACTTGACAAATCCAAATGTGGAAGTAGGTCATGCCTTAACGTTGGGCAAGTGAAGAATTCCCTGTTTTAAGATACCGAGATGTTGCTGTGTCTGACAGAAATGTAGATAAATGGTTCAGAAAACCGACAAGTTGATAAATTAAACACATGTGCAACACTTGGGTATCTTTAATGAGGAAACGTTTCGCCACATAGCGGCTTCATCAGTCCATACAAAGGAGAATGGTGAAGAACAGGAGGAGTTTGAGGTAATCAGTCCCTCAGCCTTGAGTCGATATAATCAGTCCAAACATTCCTGTCAGACACAGCAACATCTTGGGATTTTAATACAGGGAATTCTTCACTTGCCTAATCTTTACCTGGAGAGGGTTTCAGGGGTCAACGCCCCCGCCGCCCGGTCTGTGACTAGCCTCATGGTGGATCATGGCCTGATCAACCAGGCTGTTGCTGTTGGCCGCACGCAACCCGACGTACGAACCACACCCCGGCTGGTCAGGTACTGATTTTAGGTGACTGTCCAGCGTCTTCTTGAAGACACCCAGGGGTCTATTGGTAATCCCCATTATGTATGCTGGGAGGCAGTTAAACAGTCTTGGGCCCCTCATACTTACTGTGTTGTTTCTTATCGTGCTAGTGGCACCCCTGCTTTTCATTGGGGGGGATGTTGCATCATTTGCCGAGTCTTTTGCTTTCATAAGGAGTGATTTTCGTGCGCAAGTTTGGTACTAATCCCTCTAGGATTTTCCAAGTGTATATAATCATGTATGTTTCCTGCCTGCATTCTAGGGAGTACAGGTTGAGGGACTTCAAACGTTCCCAGTAACTGAGGTGTTTTATCTCCGTTATGCGCGCCGTGAAGGTTCTCTGTACATTTTCTAGGTCAGCAATTTCACCTGCCTTGAAAGGTGCTGTTAGTGTGCAGCAACATTCCAGCCCAGATAGAACAAGAGACCTGAATAGTGTCATCATGGGCTTCGCATCCCTAGTTTTGAAGGTTCTCATTATCCATCTTGTCATTTTTCTAGTAGATACAATTGATACAATGTTATGGTCTTCGAAGGTGAGATCCTCTGGCATTATCACTCCCAGGTTTTATTCATTAGTTTTTCGTTCTATTTGTGGTTGGAATTTGTTTTATACCTCGATATAGTTTTAATTTCCTCACGTTTTCCATATCGGAGTAATTGAAATTTCTCATCATTGAACTTCATATTGTTTTCTGCAGCCCATTTAAAGATTTCGTTGATTCCCGCCTGAAATTTTGCAGTGTCTTCAATGGAGGACACTGCCATGCAAATTCGGGTGTCATCAGTAAAGGAAGACACGGTGCTGTGGCTTACATCCCTGTCTATGTCAGATATGATGATGAGGAACAGGATGGGAACGAGTACTGTGCCTGTGGAACAGAGCTTTTCACCGTAGCCGCCTCAGACTTTACTCTGTTTACTACTACTCTTTGTGTTCTATTTGTTAGGAAATTATAGATCTATCTACCAACTTTTCTTGTTATTCCTTTATCACGCATTTTGTGCGCCATTACACCATGGTCACATTTGTTAGTTTAATATGTTTATTATGCACCCCATACCCATCCTGTGGGCGGTAGTCTAAAGATTACAGCGGTACATAATGGGTCCAGGGACTGGACCCCAAAGTTTTGATAGCTGAGCAAGTTACAAAGGTAATGAACTCCAGGTAGATCTGGTCATAATCATGACAAGTTACAAAGGTATTAACAGATTACAGAGGTACATAATGGGTCCAGGGACTGGGCCCCCAAAGTTTTAATAACTGAACTAGTTGTCAAAGGCTTTTGCAAAGTCTGTGTATACTACATCTGTCTTTTGTTTGTCTTCTAGAGCATCCAGGATCTTGTTATCGTGGTCCAGTAGTTGGGACAGACAGGAGCGACCTGCTCTAAACTCATGTTGCCCTGGGTTGTGTAACTGATGGGTATCTAGATGGATGGCGATCTTGCTTCTTAGAACCCTTTCAAAGATTTTTATGATATGGGATGTTAGCACTATCGGTCTGTAGTTCTTTGATATTGCTTTACTGCCCCCTTTGTGGAGTGGGGCTATGTCTGTTGTGTTTAGTAACTGTGGGACAACCCCTGTGTCCATGCTCCCTCTCCATAGGATGTTAAAAGCACATGACAGGGGCTTCTTGCAGTTCTTGATGAACACGGAGTTCCATGAGTCTGGGCCTGGGGCAGAGTGCATGGGCATGTCATTTATCGCCTTAGGCATGAGCTACTTCCACATTTGGATTTGTCAAGTGTGATACCACGTACGACTGCTTCACCTCACCTGTCTACAGTATATAAGCCACTTCTTCGCCCATATGCTGTATTCCTTTCAAGATTGATGGACTGATTACATCGACTCAAGGCTGAGGGACTGATTACCTCAAACTCCTCCTGTTCTTCACCATTCTATTTTGTATGGACTGATGAAGCCACTGTGTGGCGAAACGCTTCCTCATTAAAGATACCCAAGTGTTGCACATGTGTCTAATTTATCAACTTGTCGGTTCTCTGAACCATTTATCTACAGTGTATTTAATTGTCCAATTGTAATTTTTTTAATACGTCAGCAATTTCTCACCAATGTAGGGTGACTCAAAGAAGAAAATCACATTCGTTATCAATCATTCTTGATTTTTTCATTAAAAGAAGGACATCACAATCCAAATGATTGGCCAATCCTCACCCTGCCTACCCATCTTTCAAAGTACATTTACCGTATTTTCCACCTCCTGAATGCAAATACAGTTAACTATTTCTATGAGTTCCTTCCAAGATATATTACAATTCTCATACTCCAACAGCACGTTAAATCCCCCCAAAAAAGAAATTATCTGTACTTGCTGCCTTCTAACATGCTGACACATACTTGCTGGATGCTCCAGTTTCTACCTTTTATTATATGTCTCACACACCTTGTATCCAACCCAGACTTATACATCTTGATCAATTTACCTTGCAACAACCTTTCTAAGCTGCTCTACCATCTACCTCTCTGAATTATACCCTTTATACCACTACAAATTCGTCTATCTCGTTTACTCCATGAGGAATTAAACACTTGTGCAACACCTGCATATGTTTATTTGAAGACGTTTCGCCATCCAGTGCTTTTTTTTTTAAATCAGTAAAAATATACGAACAAAGTGGAAAATGAGGTAATCAGTCCCAAACCCTGAGAAGTGGTGCTCATTATCTTCGAATCAGAAGTACAGGAGAAAAAAGACGAATTCTTTTATACTGAAGTCAGTTGAGGTGTAGCAGTAAAGTCATCGTCACATTATGGGCGGGACTCACTTGTGGCAGTAGGTGATGTTCGAGAGTTAATAATATCTTTATTTCTACAAGTACATGTACAAGGTGTACAGTCCTAGCTGACATCAACGACATAATACTATACATAAAGCCGGTTGTTATGCAGAGCATTTCGGAAAGATTAGGTCAGTTTTTCCCGGGATGCGACCCACACCAGTCGACTAACACCCAGGTACCCATTTTCTGATGGATGAACATAAACAACCGGTGTAAAGAAACGCGCCCAATGTTTCTACCCTAGCCGGGAATCGAACCCGGACACTCGTTGTGTGAGGAGAGAGCTTTGGCCACCAGGCCACGTTTAGCAAATACCGCAGATTATAGGAGATATCCTCTGTAGCAAGAGTCCATGTTACTGCTGTGTCAGACAAGTATCATAACCTCATCTGACTTTAGTACATAAAAAGGCCATCATCCTGCCTGTGCTTCGGATTCAACAAGACTAAGATTCTGAACATCGTTATGTAGGTTGAAGGGTTGATTCCCTCATCTTCCACTGTCTTCTGTGTACGGTTCCACAAGGCTGAGGGACTCATATATTATCTTCATATGTGAACTCTGTTAAATTGAAAAAGCCACTGGTTGGAGAAACGTCTTCAAATAAAGGTACCCAAGTGTTGCACGTATGTTTAATTGCTTATCTTGTATAGTGGCACCACTATACTCGCTACCCACACATTTTTCCCTTTTATTTATTCACTGACAAACATATTCTTTTTTAAATAAATAACAAAAAAGGCACAATACCGTGACTGGAACGATACACAAATAACCCGCACATAAAAGAGAGAAGCTTACGACGACGTTTCGGTCCGACTTGGACCATTGACAAAGTCACACTGTGACAGTGTCACAGTGTGACTTTGTCAATGGTCCAAGTCGGACCGAAACGTCGTCGTAAGCTTCTCTCTTTTATGTGCGGGTTATTTGTGTATATTCTTTTTTACAGAATAACATTCTTGCAATCTTTTCCTAATTTATTCTGTGATTTAAGTCTTCCACAGACAAATATTTAGGTATATGGAGGTGCAAATATCTTAATAAATTCACTTCCTCTACACTCCTTCCTTTCAGTCTGACGTTTAATCCTTCATTACCTAGACTTCTTAGTCTCGTCGTCATCGCCTTGCACTTCCTGTGATCACTATAAACCTCCTTCTTTAACACACCTTTCCTTTCTTCTCTAACTTCTGTATCTTTCTTCCGACTCTCCCAAAAGCACCACGTCATCAGCGAATAGCAACTGTGACAGCTTATGCATAATAACAAATTCTTTATTTTCTAGCAAGTGTCTTTCATCCCTCTAGCATTTAATTATTTTACAAATTCTATCTACAAACAAACAACAAAGGTGATACCACACACACCAGTCTAATGATCATTTATACCGAAAAAAATACCATTCTCTTCTATATAATTTAATAAACCTCACTCTTACTAAACCAAACAAATCTGTACAGTAACAACCTGCCAACTGCTACTGTACATACACGTTTGCAACACCGGCCATATCGCACCTCTAACAACCCTCTCACATGCAGTTTCCAAGTTCATAATTGCAATATATAGCTTCTTACACACAACATTCATCTAAATCCTCCTTGATTCTCCGCAATGGTACTTTGTATCTTTACCTTATCTCTTTTCATGATATGCTGACAACGATTCTGATTTTTAACTGATAGTAACAAGTGGCAATGAGCCTAAAATGTTAATATGTAACACAATCTGTAAATTTAACCTGAATGAAACTGTCTATCTGTGGTTGCCGTTACATGTGTATCTCCCCTCCCCCCCCTCTCTCTCTCCCTGCCGTGTTGCGTGATATTACTACCTCCAAGAGAAACTAGTGATGGTGGGCTAAGTACGACTATCATTCTTGGTAGAGATCTTCCACACTGCGGTAACGGTGCTGTCTCCTCCACATACGTACAACAGGTAACGTACCCACGGTTTCTTCCACACTCACTGTACAATATCTAAACATGTTTGTGCCCTCGAGGTTTGCGTCAACACCGTCGATTGATTTTTTTTTATTTCTCTATATAGCTATTCTGCAGGTGGTAGTTAAAATAACTACAGTGGCACACAATGTATTCAGGAACTTGATCTCAAAATAAACGCTGTAGCTGTTGCCTTATTAAATGTTGTGTATGCGAGGTTATTAAGCATAAATTGCAAGGTTATGTAGTACGAAAGTGCCATAATGTTAGTACTGCAAGAAAGTTGTAAATAATACACATTACATAACTAAATAAGTATTATATATGGATTAAATTTATTTAGTGTTAAAATTAGAAATTTATATTAATAAAATAAAACAACAGTAAATAACAGTTAGATTACACTGATGCAACTTTTATGTAATGAACTTCGCCTCAGTCTAGATCTTGACAGCTGACCTAGCCTGACCTTTCATTACCAAGCTTGACCTGCACATGAAGCTGACTCCCAGTTATTTTGTTTTATATATAAAACTACACCAAAATTACGAGTCGTGAGCCAAAAGCAGAATATAACACGTAGTAATATATATCCATATATCTCTTGATGATGGTGAAAGAATCTTGATCCAAGAAATTGAAGAGACCTCGTCCTCCAATCAAGCCTGATTATCCTTCATTTCTCAGGCGCTGTTTGGCTCCTACGACTTTTTCTCTTCCCCCTGAATATAATGCTAATGATCCATCTTAACATGCGCCAGGGAAATTTTCCTGTGACCTGGTCAGAGCTTTCTGCATGTTCTCAAATTTCTGGTGTTTCTATTATTTTCCTGATCTGATCTTTGAATCAAAACGAAATTTCGAGATGTAAGAATATCTTTCTAAAGTAATTCCTTAATGTATATTAACAACTGATCATTGGAAAAATTATTTGCAACGTTTTTAAGAACCAGCTTCTGATCATTAAGTCGACTGTGGTGGCGTTATTTTATCAGGAACATAAGAAAAGTTATGGCGACGTTGGTCTTACTCACACGATGACCCTCTCTGGCGCTTTTGATAATTTAATGAAGGCCTTCCGATGGCTAACCGGTTCACCCTGTAAAAAACTGTGCTTCGCTCCCTGCGTGATTCGATAGAGGTGTCCCTCCCTGCATAACCCCACTACCTGTACCTTAATACACGCAAGATACATAAATAGTGCTTTAACGCGCACAAGAGGCATAATGCATGTACCTCAACACAAAAGGAATAGTGCCTGTACCTCACACACGAGGCATAGTGCCTGTACCTCAACACAAGAAGCATAAATAGTGCCTGTACCTTAACACAAGAGGCATAAATAGTGCCTGTACCTTAACACAAGAGGCATAAATAGTGCCTGTACCTTAACACAAGAAGCATAAATAGTGCCTGTACCTTAACACAAGAGGCATAAATAGTGCCTGTACCTCACACACAAAGAGACGAAGATACTGCAGCTCAAGTGACCTAGCAACTAAAATTAAGTACTTCCAAGAAATGCGGTGTTGCTGATCCACACCTTCAAGAAGCTTGGGAACATTAGCTCAACACACTCGAGAAATTTAGCAACTGTAGCTTAACACCTAAATAGGCCCATAAGTTTTAGATGAACACTCTCAAGAAACACAGCA
This sequence comes from Cherax quadricarinatus, assembly GCF_026875155.1. Classification (NCBI taxonomy): domain Eukaryota; kingdom Metazoa; phylum Arthropoda; class Malacostraca; order Decapoda; family Parastacidae; genus Cherax; species Cherax quadricarinatus. The sequence continues at coordinate 70,642,329 of NC_069405.1, forward strand.
GGAACTAGAGTATGAACAATGAAAACATGAGACTAACCACAATTCTAAACTAGGTTGGCTTAATCCGTAGAGATGCTGTTACTGCTCTAGGCACCCTGGAGGCAAAGACAACAATGGTTTCCAGGGCAGATTGTACACCAGTAGTAATACATTATCAAAACCGAATTATCACACGAAAAATAATAATTTAATTTTTTAATTTTACAAAATTAGCAAATTTGAACCTACACGTAGATACGTCAGCTTTGTAAGTTTGAAGCCGTTACTGAGAAGCATTCGCAAGTTACCGCACGGAAACCTTGGAGGAAGATAAAAGTACTCTGAAAAAAACTTTCTTGTATTCTTTCGGCAGACCTTTTTTTCAGTATATATTTAGCCGAACTTTAATCCTGGGGTGAGAATTATAGTAACTGCACTTTAAAAGATGGGTGAAGATGTTAATCTTGGAGGTGGAAATTATAGTGTTTGTACACTGTAGGATGGGAATGTGGCAGTTTAGAGGATTGTTTGAATAATGATGTTGACGTACTTCTGCCAAGACAGCTAAATATTTAATGAATGATGGTAAATGTGTTTTCTTTGTATGGATCACCTACCTTCATAGGAGACGGTTGGTGAGTTCAAAAATATTATGGTTTTTATAATTCTGCCACTTTATGGGGTTAGGAAGTCTTCCTTATTAATTCTTTCCCGTCTGCGCGCATGCAGAGTATTAGTCCATTGACGTTTGTGTCCATCTTGACTTGTCTCCTGACTCTATGACTACTTTGACCTGCATAACTGGTTTTGTCCTCTGGGACCTTATCTTAAAGCTGTGCATTGAAATTTCCTCAATCGCTTTCTTCTGCAATTCATTCTACTTTTCCACTACCCTAAAGCTAGATAATTAAGAAACATGTGCAATAGTTAGGTACCTCTGCTCAGTCACGTCTCGCTTACACACAAGTCTTGTGCAATAGTTAGGTACCTCTGCTCAGTCACGTCTCGCTCACACACAAGTCTTGTGAAATAGTTAGGTACCTCTGCTCAGTAACGTCTCGCTCACACACAAGTCTTCAGAATAAAGCTTCGCAATAATGATACGTAACTCTTGCACACGTGTCTTTATTATATAAATAAGATATTTGTGTAACATTTGGGCATCTTTATTCTGAAAACGTTTCGCTAGCCAGTGGATTCATCAGTCTAATACAGAGAAGAACGGTAGAAGATGAGGATTTTGAGGTAATCACTCCCTTGGCTGATGCTGAGGGATTATTACCTCAAACTCCTCCTCCTCCTCTTCCACCGTTCTTCTCTGTATTGGACTGATGAATCCACCAGCTGGCGAAACGTTTCCAGAATAAAGAGGCCTAAATTGTACATGAGTGTCTCATTTATCGACTTATCGGCTTTCTAAATTATTTATACAAACTTAATTATCTACGTGTCGGTATTGCAAACCATTGTTATACTTACCTTAAAACTTGTCATACTCTGCCATTCCTCTCCTAACTGTCCTTAGTTGCCCTACCAGTTCCTGTTATGATCGTGTATGTTGTAAACATAACCTTGAGCTTTCTGAACATGTTGGACCAGGTGGGGACTCTATACTGGGGTCACGTACATGTTGGACCAAGTGGAGACTCTATGCTGGGGTCACGTACATGTTGGACCAGGTGGGGACTCTATACTGGGGTCACCTACATGTTGGACCAAGTGGGGACTCTATACTGGGGTCACGTACATGTTGGACCAAGTGGAGACTCTATGCTGGGGTCACGTACATGTTGGACCAAGTGGAGACTCAATGCTGGGGTCACGTACATGGTGGACCAAGTGGAGACTCTACGCTGGGGTCACGTACATGTTGGACCAAGTGGAGATTCTATGCTGGGGTCACGTACATGTTGGACCAAGTGGAGACTCTATGCTGGGGTCACGTACATGTTGGACCAAGTGGAGACTCTATGCTGGGGTCACGTACATGGTGGACCAAGTGGAGACTCTACGCTGGGGTCACGTACATGTTGGACCAAGTGGAGACTCTATGCTGGGGTCACGTACATGTTGGACCAAGTGGAGACTCTACGCTGGGGTCACGTACATGTTGGACCAAGTGGAGACTCTATGCTGGGGTCACGTAAATGTTGGACCAAGTGGAGACTCTATGCTGGGGTCACGTACATGTTGGTCCAAGTGGGGACTCTATGCCGGGGTCACGTACATGTTGGACCAAGTGGAGACTCTATGCCAGGGTTATGTACATGTTGGACCAAGTGGAGACTCTATGCTGGGGTCACGTACATGTTGGACCAAGTGGAGACTCTATGCTGGGGTCACGTACATGTTGGACCAAGTGGGGACTCTATGCTGGGGTCACGTACATGTTGGACCAAGTGGGGACTCTATGCTGGGGTCACGTACATGTTGGACCAAGTGGGGACTCTATGCTGGGGTCACGTACATGTTGGACCAAGTGGAGACTCTATGCCGGGGTCACGTACATGTTGGACCATGTGGGGACTCTATGCTGGGGTCACGTACATGTTGGACCAAGTGGAGACTCTATGCCGGGGTCACGTACATTTTGGACCAAGTGGAGACTCTATGCCGGGGTCACGTACATGTTGGGCCAAGTGGAGACTCTATGCTGGGGTCACGTACATGTTGGACCAAGTGGAGACTCTATGCTGGGGTCACGTACATGGTGGACCAAGTGGAGACTCTATGCTGGGGTCACGTACATGTTGGGCCAAGTGGAGACTCTATGCCGGGGTCACGTACATGTTGGGCCAAGTGGAGACTCTATGCTGGGGTCACGTACATGGTGGACCAAGTGGAGACTCTATGCTGGGGTCACGTACATGGTGGACCAAGTGGAGACTCTATGCTGGGGTCACGTACATGGTGGAACAAGTGGAGACTCTATGCTGGGGTCACGTACATGTTGGACCAAGTGGAGACTCTATGCCGGGGTCACGTACATGTTGGGCCAGTGGAGACTCTATGCCGGGTCACGTACATGGTGGACCAAGTGGAGACTCTATGCTGGGGTCACGTAATGGGGACCAAGTGGAGACTCTATGCTGGGGTCACGTACATGTGGACCAAGTGGAGACTCTATGCGGGTCACGTACATGGTGGACCAAGTGGAGACTCTATGCTGGGGTCACGTACATGGTGGACCAAGTGGAGACTCTATGCTGGGGTCACGTACATGGTGGACCAAGTGGAGACTCTATGCTGGGGTCACGTACATGTTGGGCCAAGTGGAGACTCTATGCTGGGTCACGTACATGTTGGGCCAAGTGGAGACTCTATGCTGGGGTCACGTACATGGTGGACCAAGTGAGACTCTATGCCGGGGTCACGTACATGGTGACCAGTGAGACTCTATGCTGGGGTCCGTACATGGTGACCAAGGGAGACTCTATGCCGGGTCACGTACATGGTGGACCAAGTGGAGACTCTATGCTGGGGTCACGTACATGGTGGACCAAGTGGAGACTCTATGCTGGGGTCACGTACATGGTGGACCAAGTGGAGACTCTATGCTGGGGTCACGTACATGGTGGACCAAGTGGAGACTCTATGCTGGGGTCACGTACATGGTGGACCAAGTGGAGACTCTATGCCGGGGTCACGTACATGGTGGACCAAGTGGAGACTCTATGCTGGGTCACGTACATGGTGGACCAAGTGGAGACTCTATGCTGGGGTCACGTACATGGTGGACCAAGTGGAGACTCTATGCCGGGTCACGTACATGGTGGACCAAGTGGAGACTCTATGCTGGGGTCCGTACATGGTGGACCAAGTGGAGACTCTATGCTGGGGTCACGTACATGTTGACCAAGTGGAGACTCTATGCCGGGTCACGTACATGGTGGACCAAGTGGAGACTCTATGCCGGGGTCACGTACATGGTGGACCAAGTGGAGACTCTATGCCGGGGTCACGTACATGGTGGACCAAGTGGAGACTCTATGCTGGGGTCACGTACATGGTGGACCAAGTGGAGACTCTATGCTGGGGTCACGTACATGGTGGACCAAGTGGAGACTCTATGCTGGGGTCACGTACATGGTGGACCAAGTGGAGACTCTATGCTGGGGTCACGTACATGGTGGACCAAGTGGAGACTCTATGCTGGGGTCACGTACATGGTGGACCAAGTGGAGACTCTATGCTGGGGTCACGTACATGGTGGACCAAGTGGAGACTCTATGCTGGGGTCACGTACATGGTGGACCAAGTGGAGACTCTATGCTGGGGTCACGTACATGGTGGACCAAGTGGAGACTCTATGCTGGGGTCACGTACATGGTGGACCAAGTGGAGACTCTATGCTGGGGTCACGTACATGGTGGACCAAGTGGAGACTCTATGCTGGGGTCACGTACATGGTGGACCAAGTGGAGACTCTATGCTGGGGTCACGTACATGGTGGACCAAGTGGAGACTCTATGCCGGGGTCACGTACATGGTGGACCAAGTGGAGACTCTATGCTGGGGTCACGTACATGGTGGACCAAGTGGAGACTCTATGCTGGGGTCACGTACATGGTGGACCAAGTGGAGACTCTATGCTGGGGTCACGTACATGGTGGACCAAGTGGAGACTCTATGCTGGGTCACGTACATGTGGACCAAGTGGAGACTCTATGCCGGGGTCACGTACATGGTGGACCAAGTGGAGACTCTATGCCGGGGTCACGTACATGGTGGACCAAGTGGAGACTCTATGCTGGGGTCACGTACATGGTGGACCAAGTGGAGACTCTATGCTGGGGTCACGTACATGGTGGACCAAGTGGAGACTCTATGCTGGGTCACGTACATGGTGGACCAAGTGGAGACTCTATGCCGGGGTCACGTACATGGTGGACCAAGTGGAGACTCTATGCGGGGTCACGTACATGGTGGACCAAGTGGAGACTCTATGCTGGGGTCACGTACATGGTGGACCAAGTGGAGACTCTATGCTGGGGTCACGTACATGGTGGACCAAGTGGAGACTCTATGCTGGGGTCACGTACATGGTGGACCAAGTGGGACTCTATGCTGGGGTCACGTACATGGTGGACCAAGTGGAGACTCTATGCTGGGGTCACGTACATGGTGGACCAAGTGGAGACTCTATGCCGGGGTCACGTACATGGTGGACCAAGTGGAGACTCTATGCTGGGGTCACGTACATGGTGGACCAAGTGGAGACTCTATGCCGGGGTCACGTACATGGTGGACCAAGTGGAGACTCTATGCCGGGGTCACGTACATGGTGGACCAAGTGGAGACTCTATGCCGGGGTCACGTACATGGTGGACCAAGTGGAGACTCTATGCCGGGGTCACGTACATGGTGGACCAAGTGGAGACTCTATGCTGGGGTCACGTACATGGTGGACCAAGTGGAGACTCTATGCCGGGGTCACGTACATGGTGGACCAAGTGGAGACTCTATGCCGGGGTCACGTACATGGTGGACCAAGTGGAGACTCTATGCCGGGGTCACGTACATGGTGGACCAAGTGGAGACTCTATGCTGGGGTCACGTACATGGTGGACCAAGTGGAGACTCTATGCCGGGGTCACGTACATGGTGGACCAAGTGGAGACTCTATGCTGGGGTCACGTACATGGTGGACCAAGTGGAGACTCTATGCCGGGGTCACGTACATGGTGGACCAAGTGGAGACTCTATGCTGGGGTCACGTACATGGTGGACCAAGTGGAGACTCTATGCGGGGTCACGTACATGGTGGACCAAGTGGAGACTCTATGCTGGGGTCACGTACATGGTGGACCAAGTGGAGACTCTATGCTGGGGTCACGTACATGGTGGACCAAGTGGAGACTCTATGCTGGGGTCACGTACATGGTGGACCAAGTGGAGACTCTATGCTGGGTCACGTACATGGTGGACC
>NC_069405.1:70653236-70673236 GCF_026875155.1 Cherax quadricarinatus
CGTCCCTCTCTCTCTGCTCCTGCGCTCGCCATTCGCTCGCTCTCTCTCTCTCTCTCGCTCTCGCTCGCTCTGTCTCCCTGCACTCTCTCTGCGCGCTGCTGCTCGCGCGCTCTCGCGCGCTCCCTCTCTCTCTCTCTCTCTCGCTCTGCTCGCTCTCTCTCGCTCTCTCTCTCTCTCTATCCGCTCTCTCTCTTCTTCTGTCTCTGCGCGCTCTCTCTCACTCTCTCTCTCCCGCTCCACTCTCTCTCTCTCTCTCTCTGCCACTTCTCCTCTCTCTCGCTCTCTCGCGCGCTCTCGCTCTCTCTCTCTGCTCTCTTCTCTCCCTCTCGGCTCGCCTCGTCTTCTCGCACCTCTCTGCTCGTCCTGCTCTCGCTCCCTCTCTCTACTCTCCCTGCTCGCTCTCTCCCTCTCTCTCCTCTCGCTCTCTCCTCTCTCGCTCTCGCTCGCTCTCCCTCTCTCTCGCTCTCTGCTCTCGCGCTCTCTCGCTCTCTCTCTCTCTCTCTCTCTCTCTCTCTCTCTCCCTCTCTCTCTCTCTGCCTCGCTCGTCGTCGGCGCTCCCGCCTCTCTCTCTGCTCTCTCTCTCTCTCTCTCTCTCTTCCTCTCTCGCGCTCTGCGAGCTGCTCTCGAGCGCGCGTCTCTCGCTCTCGCTCTCTCTCCTCTCTCTCCCTTCTCTCTCTCTCTCTCTCTCGCTCTCTCTCTCGCTCTCTCTTCTCTCTCGCTCGCTCTCTCTCTGCTCTCTCTCTCCTCCGCGCGCTCTGCTCCCTTCGCTCTCGCGCTCGCTGCTCTCTCTCTCTCTCTCTCTCTCTCTCTCTCTCTCTCTCTCGCTCTCTCTCTTCTCGCGTCTCTCTCGCCTCGCGTCTCCCTCTCTCTCGCTTCTCTCTCTCGTCCCCTCTCTCGCTGCGCTCGTCGCTGCCCTCTCTCTCTCTCTCGCTGCGCGCTCTCGCGCGCGCTCGCGCCTCTCTCTCTCCTCTCTTCTCTCTCTCTCTCTCGCCTCGCGTCTCTCTCGCTCCCTCCTCTCTCTCTCTCTCGCTGCCTCCCCTGTCGCGGCTGCTCTCTGCGCTCGCTGCTCTCTCTCTCGTCTCGCTTCTCTCTCTGCGCCCGCTCGCTCTCTCTCCTCTCGCGTCTCGCTCTCTCTCGCCTCCTCTCACTTCTCTCTCTGCTCTCTCTCGCTCTCTCTCTGCCCTCGCTCGCTCTACTCTCTTCTCCGCTCTCGGCGCTCTCTCTCTACTCGCTCTCGTCGCCTCTCTCTCTCGTCTCCCGCTGCTCTCGCTTCCTCTCGCGTCGCTCGTCTCTCGCTCTCTCTCTCCCTCTGTCTCTCTCTCCTGCTCTCTCTCGCTCATCCTCACTTCCCTTCTCTCTCACACTCTCTCTCTCGCTCGCTCTCTCTCGACTATCTCTCTCTCGTCTCTCTCTCTTTCTCTCTCTCTCATCTCTCTCTCCGTCTCTCTGTTTTCTTCTCTCTCTCTTCTGCTTCTTCTTTTGGTGCGTCTTCTCTTTTTTCTCTTTCTGTACTTATCTTCTTCCGCTCGTTCTTTCTGTCGTTCTCCGTTCTCTTTCTTTCTTTTTCTTGATGTTCTTCTTGTCTCTCTGCTCTTTATATCTACTTTCTCTCTCCCCCCCCCTCTCTTTGCGCGTGCTCATTTCCTCTACTCTCTCTCTCTCTGTCTCCCCTTGCTGACCGTTCTCCTTCTCTTTGTTCTTTTCTCTTTTTGCTTCTCTTTCTTTTCCTTGCTTTTGCTCTTCTTCTTTCTCGTGCTGCCCGCTCCTTCTCCTCTGTCTGTCGCTCTCTTTGTTCCTCCCCCTCCTCTGCCGTCTACCTGTCCCCTCCCTGCCCGCGTGCTACTCACGTCTCCGTCTTGCTGTGTCTGTCTGCTCTGCGTTGCGCTGTGTGCGTCTTTCTCTCTTTTCGCCCTCTTGTTTTTCTCTGCTCTCTGCGCGGTCGCCGCTTCCTATTCTCGTCTGCGTGTTGGTGCTTGTCTTCTTCTCTTTCTCTACGCTCTCTCTCTCGCTCTCTCTCTCTCTTCTCTCTCGCTCTCTCTCTCTGCTCTCTCCCTCTCGCATCGCTCTCGCTCTGCGCGCTCTCTCGCTCTCTCTCTCTGCTTCTTCTGCTCTCGCTCCCTCGCGCTCGTCTCTCTCTCGCTCTCTCGCGTCCTGCGCTCTCTCTCCGCTTCGCTCTCTCCTCGTCTCTCCTCTCTCAAGCTCCCTGCTCTCTCTCGGCTTCTGCTGCTCCTGCTCGCGCGCTCTCTCTCCTCTTCTCTCCCTCTCTCTCTCTTCTCCTCTCTCCCTCCTCGCGTCTCTCCGGCTCTCTCTCTCCTCTCCCTCTCTCTATCGCGCTCTCTTCTCTTGCTCTCTTCTCTCTCTCTCTCTCTCTCTGCGCGCTCTCTCTCTCCCTGCTCGCTCTCTTCTCTCTCCTCTCTCTTCTCGTCTTCTCTCTCTCGCCCTCTCTTGTGGGGTTTTTTCTTCTCGCGTCTCTCTGACTCTCGCTCTCTCCCCTTCTCCTCTCTCTCTTTTTCCTCTCGCTCTTCTTCTCGCGCTCGCTCTCTTCGCTTCTTCTCTCTCGTCTCTCTCTCTTAGCCTCGTCTCCCTCTTCGTCTCTCCTGCTTCTCTCTTTTTGCCTTTCTTGTTGGTCTTACTCTCTGTTTTGGGATTCTTGCTCTTGGTGGTCTGTGTGTGTTTTGTTTTAGCTCTCTCCTTGCCTTCTGGCCTCCCCTCCTCCTCTCGCTGCTTCGCTGTCTCTTGGTATCCTCTGCTCTCCTTCGCTAATCTCGCTATCTCTCTGCTCGCGCGCTCTTCTCTTTCCTCCTCGCTTTGCTCGCACCTCCGCCCTCTTTCTTTTTTCTCTCTTCTTCTCTCTTCCTCTTCTAGCTTTCTCTGTCTTCTCTCTCTCGGATTTTTGGGCGCGGCGTGGGGTGCCCTCTCTCTCTCTCCTCTCTCTCTCAGCTCGTTGCCTCTCTCCTCTCTCCTACTCTCTGTCTCTCTTCTCTCTTCTTCTCGCTCTCTCTCGCGTCTTCTCGTTTTCTGACGCGTGCGCTGTTCTCTCTCTGTCTCTCCCTCTCTTCTCCACTTCGTTGTCGTCTCTCGCTTTCTATCGCTCCTCTCTTCTCTCTCGCCGCGCTCTGCTCCTCCTCTCTCTCTCTCCCCCTCGTCCGCTCTCTCTCTCTCTCTCTCTCGCTGCTCTTCTCGCTCTCTCTCGCTCGTCTGCTTCTTCTCTCTCTCGCTGCCTGCGCTCTCTCCTCTCAGCTCTCTTCTCGCTCGCCCCCTCGCTCGCCTCTCTCGCGCTGCTGTCTGCTTGTGGCTCGCCTTTCCTCTCTCTCTCTCGCGCGCTGCGCTACTCTTCCTCTTCGCTGCTTCCTCTCTTACTCTTCTCCCCTCTCGCTTAATCTCTCTCCCCATCCTCGCTCTTGCTTTTTGTCGGTTGGTGTTGTCGTGTCTCTTTTTCGTGCTTCTCTCGGTCTTTTGTTCCTCTCCCCCACCCGTTCCTTGGGCGCGGCGTGCTTCCGGCTTACGACGCTCTCTCCTCTCCTCTCTTCTCGCGCCTCTCTCCTCTCCTTCTCTTGCTCTCTTCCCCCCCTTCGTCTCCTCTCTCTCTCTCCTCTCCTCCTCTCCTCTCTCCGCTTCGCTCCTCCCCGCTCCCTCTTTGTCCGTGCCAGCACTCGCTCGTGCTCTCTTTTCTCCTGTTCTCTCGTCTACTCGCTCTCTCTCTCTGCGTCTCTCTCTCGCTCTGCCTCTCGCTCTCGTCGCCCTCTTCTCGCTCCCGCTCTCCTCTCTCTCTCTTTCTCTCTCTCTTAGTCGTCTTCTCTCCGCTATTCACTCTCGCTGCTCTGCTCGCTCTCATTGCCGCTGCTCTCTCTCTCTCTACCTTCCTTGGATCGAGCGCTTGCTCCTCTCTCTCGGGCTCTTCTCTGGGGACTCTTCTCTTTCGCGTTGCTCGCTTTTTGTTTGTTTTGGCGTCTCCGCTACTGACCTTGCTCTCTCTCTCCTGGTGGTCAGCCCACCAGGTCTACGCCGTGCGACCCTTACCACCTCCTGCCCCCCACGTCCCCGCGCCACACTAACCCGCCCACTCTGCCGTGAAACAAACACTTTGCAGTGTTGCCGCGGAGCGTACCCCAAGGTTCATACGATGATTTTATTATATATTAAATTTATATTTATCCTCAGGGAAGGGATGTACTGACGGTCATGTGGACAGACTCCTCACCCTCTGGCTCACGGCACCCTGAGCATCACCCGGCTCTCACCAACACCAGTGATAGTCCTCCCAACACCTAGCTGAGAGAGTCCTCGGACCTACAAACTAGCGAAAAGTCCTCACTAACACCAACCAGCTTGATAATCCCACCTACACCAGCTAAGAATCCTCACTAACACCCGCTGATAGTGCCTCACCTGCGACCAGCTGATAGTCCTCATCAAACGCACAGCTATAGTCCCCTCACGCAACACCAGCTGATGAACTCATCAACAAACCAGGCTGATACAACTCACCGCAAACACCAGCTCAGTCCTCACCACACCAGCTCAGTCCTCACCAAAACAAACAAATGAAAGCCTCACCCAACACCAGCTGATAGTCCACACCTACAACCAGCTGATAGTCCCTCAACCCAAACACCAGCTGATAGTGCCCTCACGTAACACCAGCTGATTTTAGTTCTCTACACAACCACAAACAACACCAGCTGATAGTCCTCATCAAAACAACCAGCCTGATAGTCCTCTCCCACCAACCACCAGCTGAAAGTCCCACCAAACACCAGCTGATAGTCCTCACCAACACACCATCAGATGAGTTCTCACCAACAACACCATCTCTAGTCCTCATCAACAACACCAGCTGATAGTCCTCTCATCAACAACCAGCTGATAGTCATAGAGGCTCCACCAACACCAGCTGATAGTTCCTCATCAACACCAGCTGATAGGATCCTCATAAACACCACTGATAGTCCTCATCAACATCGCTGATAACAAACACCCTCTCACCATGCAACCAGCTGACAGTCTTACACCAATAACCAGCTAACAGTCTCCATATCCACACCAGCTGATAGTCCTCACCAACAAAAAAAACACCAGCTGATAAGTCCCTCACCAAACACAACCAGCTGATAGTTCTCACCAAACACAGCTATAGTCCTCATCAACACCAGCTGATAGGTCCTCAACAACACCACTATAGTCCGTCACCCAAACACCAGCTGATAGTCCTTACCTACATCAGCTGATAGTCCTCTAAACCAACACCAAGCTGATAGTCCCACGCAACACAACTGCAGGTTGAATAGTTCTCACAACAACAGCTGAAAGCCGCGTCACCTACAAAAACCATCCAGGCTGATATCCTCACCAACACCAGCTGATAGGTCTCACCAACAACAACAACAGCTGATAGTCCTCACCAACACCAGCTGATAGTCCTCACCAACAACACCACTGATATTCTGAGTCCTCACCAACACCAGTCAGATAGTCTCTCACGCTAACAACAAGCTGATAGCCGTCAACCTACAACCAGCGGGATGTCCTCACCAACACCATCTGATAGATCCTCACCAACAACCAGCTTGATAGGCCCTCAACCAACATCAGCTGATAGGCCTCACCAACACCAGCTGAAAGTCCTCTACCAACACAGCTTGATATCCTCAACAACACCAGTTGATATCCTCCCCCTAACACCCAGTTGATAGTTCTCACCAACAAACAGGGCTGATAGCCGTCACCCTACACACCACTGGATAGGTCCTCACCAAACCCATCTGATAGTCCCCTCACCAACTACCAGCTATGATTAGGCCTCACCAAACATCACTGATAGTAGTCCTCACCAACACCAGCTGATAGGCCTCACCAACATCAGCTGATAGTCCTCACCAACACCAGCTGATAGTCCTTACCAACACCAGCTGATAGTTCTCATCGACACCAGCTGAGTCTTCACCAATACCAGCTGACAGTCCTCCCCAACACTAGCTGAGAGTCCTCACCAACACCAGCTGATAGTTCTCGCCAACACCAGCTGATAGTCCTCACCAACATCAGCTGATAGTCCTCACAAACACCAACTGATAGTTCTCACCAATACCAGCTGATAGTCCTCATCAACACCAGCTGATAGTCCTCACCAGCACCAGCTGATACGCCTCACCAACACCAGCTGATAGTTCTCACCAACACCAGCTGATAATCCTAACCAACACGAGCTGACAGTTCTCACCAACACCAGCTGATAGTCCTCACTTATACCAGCTGACAGTCTTCACCAATACCAGCTGACAGTCCTCCCCAACATTAGCTGAGAGTCCTCACCAACACCAGCTGATAGTTATCGCCAACACCAGCTGACAGTCCTCACCAACATCAGCTGAAAGTCCTCCCCAACACCAGCTGATAATTCTCACCAACACCATCTGATAGTCCTCGCCAACACCAGCTGATAGTTCTTACCAACACCAGCTGATAGTCCTCATCAACACCAGCTGGTAGTCCTCATCAACACCAGCTGATAGTCCTCACCAACACCAGCTGATAGTCCTCACCAACACCAGCTGATAGTTCTCACCAACACCAGCTGATAGTCCTCATCAACACCAGCTGATAGTCCTCATCAACACCAGCTGATAACCCTCACCATCACCAGCTGACAGTCTTCACCAATACCAGCTAACAGTCCTCATCCACACCAGCTGATAGTCCTCACCAACACCAGCTGATAGTCCTCACCAACACCAGCTGATAGTTCTCACCAACACCAGCTGATAGTCCTCATCAACATCAGCTGATAGTCCTCATCAACACCAGCTGATAGTCCTCACCAACACCAGCTGATAGTCCTCACCAACACCAGCTGATAGTTCTCACCAACACCAGCTATAGTCCTCATCAACACCAGCTGATAGTCCTCATCAACACCAGCTGATAGTCCTCACCAACACCAGCTGATAGTCCTCACCAACACCAGTGATAGTTTCCCAAACCAGCTGTAGTCTCATCAACACCAGCTGATAGTCCTCATCAACACCAGCTGATAACCCTCACCATCACCAGGTGACAGTCTTCACCAATACCAGCTATAGTCCTCATCAACACCAGCTGATAGTCATCATCCACACCAGCTGATAGTCCTCACCAACACCAGCTGATAGTCCTCACCAACACCAGTGATAGTTCTCACCAACCAGCTATAGTCCTCATCAAACCAGCTGATAGTCCTTTCCCCAAACCCGCTGATTGTTCTCACCAACACCAGCTGATAGTTTCCCCACCAACCAGTGATTGTCCTCACCAAAACCCCGCTATAGTCCTCATCAACACCAGCTGATAGTCCTCACCAACACCAGCTGATAGTCCTCACCAACACCAGCTATAGTCCTCATCAACACCAGCTGATAGTCCTCATCCACACCAGCTGATAGTTCTCACCAACACCAGCTGATAGTTCTCACCAACACCAGCTATAGTCCTCATCAACACCGGCTGATAGTCCTCACCAACACCAGCTGATAGTCCTTACCTACATCAGCTGATAGCCCTCACCAACACCAGCTGATAGTTCTCACCAACACCAGCTGATAGTCCTCACCAACACAAGCTGATAGTTCTCACCAACACCAGTTGATAGTTCTCACCAACAACAGCTGATAGCCGTCACCTACACCAGCTGATAGTCCGCACCAACACCAGCTGATAGTCCTCACCAACACCAGCTGATAGGCCTCACCAACAACAGCTGATAGTCCTCGCCAACACCAGCTGATAGCCCTCACCAACACCAGCTGATAGTCCTCACCAACACCAGCTGATAGTTCTCACCAACACCAGCTGATAGTCCTCACCTACACCGGCTGACAGTCCTCACCAACACCAGCTCATAGGCCTCACCAACATCAGCTGATAGTCCTCACCTACGCATGCTGAGTCTTCACCAATACCAGCTGACATTCCTCCCCAACACTAGCTGAGAGTCCTCACCAACACCAGCTGATAGTTCTCACCTACACCAGCTGATAGTCCTCACCAACACCAGCTGATAGTCCTCATCAACACCAGCTGATAGTCCTCACCAGCACCAGCTGATAGTCCTCACCAACACCAGCTGATAGTTCTCACCAACACCAGATGATAATCCTAACCAACACGAGCTGACAGTTCTCACCAACGCCAGCTGATAGTCCTCACCTATACCAGCTGACAGTCTTCACCAATACCAGCTGACAGTCCTCCCCAACACTAGCTGAGAGTCCTCACCAACACCAGCTGATAGTTCTCGCCAACACCAGCTGACAGTCCTCACCAACATCAGCTGAAAGTCCTCACCAATACCAGCTGATAGTTTTCACCAACACCAGCTGATAGTCCTCACCAACACCAGCTGATAGTCCTCATCAACACTAGCTGATAGTCCTCACCAGCACCAGCTGATAGTCCTTACCAACACCAGCTGATAGTTCTCAGCTACACCAGCTGATAGTCCTTACCAACACCAGCTGATAGTTCTCACCGACACCAGCTGATAGTTCTCACCAACACCAGCTGATAGTTTTCACCAACACCAGCTGATAGTCCTCACCAACACCAGCTGATAGTTCTCACCAACACCAGCTGATAATCCTCACCAACACCAGCTGATAGTCCTCACCAACACCAGCTGATGGTTCTCACCAACACCAGCTGATGATCCTCACCTACACCAGTTGATAGTCCTCGCCAATATCAACTGAGAGTCCTCGCCAACACCAGTTGTTAGTCCTCGCCAACATTAACTGATAGTCCTCGCCAACACCAGTTGATAGTCCTCGCCAACATCAACTGATAGTCCTCACCAACACCAGTTGATAGTCCTCGCCAACATCAACTGATAGTCCTCACCAACACTAACTGATAGTCCTCACCAACACTAACTGATAGTCCTCATCAACACTAACTGATAGTCCTCACCAACACTAACTGATAGTCCTCACCAACACTAACTGATAGTCCTCACCAACACCAGTTAATAGTCCTCACCAACACTAACTGATAGTCCTCACCAACACTAGTTGATAGTCCTCACCAACACTAACTGATAGTCCTCACCAGCACCAGTTGATAGTCCTCACCAACACTAACTGATAGTCCTCTCCAACACACTGCGTCTCATTAGCATTATATACATGAAATATTAAGCTGAGGTGGGTGATGCAGCGAGGGGCGCGCTGAAGGCTCGATCCTTCCTCCATTAGTCATGACCAGGCAAATCTCTTTTCATATCCTGATAGGAGGCGGGATAATTCACACATGATATCGTGTTTATGACCAGACAGCATTCACCATAGGGAACATTAATCTCTGACCTCCGTTACAGATATTGAGTAACAATTTAGGTGCCTTGCTAATATATTTGTTAGAAGTACCAGCCAAGATATTAATAATTCTTTACGTTTCAACCCCTGTACATCTTCACAATATCATGTTCACTCAACCCCTGTACATCCTCACATCATCATGTTCACTCAACCCCTGTTTATCTTCACAATTCATGTTCACTCAACCCTGTA
The DNA here is from genome assembly GCF_026875155.1 of Cherax quadricarinatus. Classification (NCBI taxonomy): domain Eukaryota; kingdom Metazoa; phylum Arthropoda; class Malacostraca; order Decapoda; family Parastacidae; genus Cherax; species Cherax quadricarinatus. The sequence goes on from NC_069405.1 coordinate 70,662,776, forward strand.
CATCTTAAACAATATCATGTTCACTCAACCCCTGTACATCTTCACATCATCATGTTCACTCAACCCCTGTACATCTTCACAATATCATGTTCACTCAACCCCTGTACATCTTCACAATATCATGTTCACTCAACCCCTGTACATCTTCACAATATCATGTTCACTCAACCCCTGTACATCTTCACAATATCATGTTCACTCAACCCCTATACATCTTCACATCATCATATTCACTCAACCCCTGTTCATCTTCACAATATCATGTTCACTCAACCCCTATACATCTTCACATCATCATGTTCACTCAACCCTTGTACATCTTAACAACATCATGTTCACTCAACCCTTGTACATCTTAACAACATCATGTTCACTCAACCCTTGTACATCTTAACAACATCATGTTCACTCAACCCCTGTACATCTTCACAATATCATGTTCACTCAACCCCTGTACATCTTCACAATATCATGTTCACTCAACCCCTGTACATCTTCACAATATCATGTTCACTCAACCCCTGTACATCTTCACAATATCATGTTCACTCAACCCTGTACATCTTCACAATATCATGTTCACTCAACCCCTGTACATCTTCACAATATCATGTTCACTCAACCCCTGTACATCTTCACAATATCATGTTCACTCAACCCCTGTACATCTTAACAACATCATGTTCACTCAACCCTTGTACATCTTAACAACATCATGTTCACTCAACCCTTGTACATCTTCACAATATCATGTTCACTCAACCCCTGTACATCTTCACAATATCATGTTCACTCAACCCTGTACATCTTCACATCATCATGTTCACTCAACCCCTGTACATCTTCACAATATCATGTTCACTCAACCCCTGTACATCTTCACAATATCATGTTCACTCAACCCCTGTACATCTTCACAGTATCATGTTCACTCAACCCCTGTACATCTTCACAATATCATGTTCACTCAACCCCTGTACATCTTCACATCATCATGTTCACTCAACCCCTGTACATCTTCACAATATCATGTTCACTCAACCCCTGTACATCTTCACATCATCATGTTCACTCAACCCCTGTACATCTTCACAATATCATGTTCACTCAACCCCTGTACATCTTCACAATATCATGTTCACTCAACCCCTGTACATCTTCACAATATCATGTTCACTCAACCCCTGTACATCTTCACAATATCATGTTCACTCAACCCCTGTACATCTTCACATCATCATGTTCACTCAACCCCTGTACATCTTCACATCATCATGTTCACTCAACCCTGTACATCTTACATCATCATGTTCACTCAACCCCTGTACATCTTCACATCATCATGTTCACTCAACCCTGTACATCTTCACAATATCATGTTCACTCAACCCTGTACATTTCACATCATCATGTTCACTCAACCCCTGTACATCTTCACAATATCATGTTCACTCAACCCCTGTACATCTTCACAATATCATGTTCACTCAACCCCTGTACATCTTCACAATATCATGTTCACTCAACCCCTGTACATCTTCACAATATCATGTTCACTCAACCCCTGTACATCTTCACATCATCATGTTCACTCAACCCCTGTACATCTTCACAATATCATGTTCACTCAACCCCTGTACATCTTCACATCATCATGTTCTCTCAACCCCTGTACATCTTCACAATATCATGTTCACTCAACCCCTGTACATCTTCACAATATCATGTTCACTCAACCCCTGTACATCTTCACAACATCATGTTATGATGTAAATGGTTAAGAAAACAGACACTCTCTCACACCATGCATGACACTCTCTCACCATGCATGACGCTCTCACACCATGCATGATACTCTCACACCATACATGACACTCTCTCACACCATGCATGACACTCTCACACCATACATGACACTCTCTCACACCATGCATGACACTCTCTCACCATGCATGACGCTCTTAATACAGGAGGTCACTGAGTGTTGCTGGTGCTCTACTTATACTGATTTATGGAAGGTGCGCTACTTACAGTGGCTGTAGAGGGAGATGTGAGGATCCCGTGGAGAGAGGAAGTGGGGAACCAGTAGTGGGAGATGTGGGGATCTTATGGAGGGAAGATGTTGGGGTACCTTTGGAGGGGGGATGTTGGGGACCTTGGGAGGGGGATGCATGGGGAACCTTGGGAGGAGAGTGGAGAGATTATCAAGAGTTTGGGTACCAAAACGTAGAGGAAACAAACCATTGGAGGAAGCAGGTGTTGTCTACAGTGAGAGAGGTGGGACTGACCATCTCCACCTCTCGTTCTCTGATTTATCCTTTTGGGTGACGGCTGATTAGCCAGACTGTTGGAGCTGGTAGTTATACACACCAGGGCTTTGCTAGTCAAAGGCTAAGTGTTGGACCATGCCAGTGTTCCCTGTCGGTGGTATGTCTGCTATTGATTTCTTGTATATATATATATAACGAAAGGCATTAAGAGGCTTAGGCATGGTTTTTAAAAATCCCTTCCAATACAATTTTACAGACATTTAGAAAAACAATATACCACCGATAACCTTTTGGTGTTCCGAAAGTAGATGTAAGATTTATTTCCGAACTTTAAATTGCCCGAGCTTCTTAGAGCACTTAACACAGTGACAAATTTCATGCCTCGTTTTGGACAAAATTACGGACTAAAAAAACAGAAAAGCGGGACTCTGCCGCCAGCTTGTGAAGATTATGCTGCCTCTCATTTGGAAATGTACAGTAGTTTCAAAACATTTTCCGTAATTATATAATATAAATTGGTAGCTGTTTATTACATTCCGTTTAAATGCCATTAGTATGGTCACCGACACGAAAATAACACTAATATCAACATTAAACGTGTTGCTGAAAAATTATCAGAAAAATAAAAGAACATAAGAGTGGAAGAGCACAGCTCTGGCACATACTTGGCAGGTCTTTTTTTCAAATATAACTCCTGACATTCAAATACTGGACCAACCAAGCTTCTAAAACTGCCCGAGGCAGAAACTTCAGTAACACTCAACCCACGTTCTGCAGGTCCCACTTAAACCTAACCCTTCTGGCTCATGCATTCGTTTAATCTATTTTTAAAACAACCTAATGTTTTAACTCTCGGTCTATCTTCGTATGAAAGATTCCCCATACAGTGCATTAGATTTGTCATATATCACTATCTTCTCCGGTGCATTTATATAAATCCATTCTGTAATATGGAGACCAGAACTGAGCTGCATGATCTAATGAGGCCTTACTAATGATGTATGGAGCTGTAGTATAACTTTTGGACTTCTGTTACACTTCTTGATATAAATCCAAGTTATCTGTTAGCGTTATTGCGCACACTTTGATACTGATGTCTTGGTTTCAGTTTACTGCTTACCATGAGTCCCAAGTTCTTTGCCCATACTGTATGGTAAAGTTCTATATTATTTACTTTATAAATGCCAGGGTTATTTACTATCAGGTAAATGGATATAAAAACAGCTGATGATATACTGAATATGGCTATGTTTTGCTTGATAAAGATCTTGACGAGCGAAACGTAGCTGTGATAAATGTTTCATTAGTTGTTCTTGCGTCCATTTACTTAACATATTGCTGAAACCTTTCAGTATATCGCTACAAGAACATAAGGAAGGAGAAACACTACAGCAAGTACGCTGGCCCATACCTGGCAAGTCCTTCACAAATCCAAACTCTCTAACTGAAATATTTGTCTACTTATGGCTCCCCAAGATTTTAGCTCTGAAAACTCTACCAACCCATTCTGCGCAAGTCCCACTTAAATCCAATCCTTCTCACTCATGTGTGTGTCTACTGAAATAGCATACGTGTGCACCTTCGGCTCACTCGTAGTTTTGTTGTATAAAGTAACTTTCAAGTGGGTGGGACCCAACACATCACCAAGTCCCACCACATTTCCCAAGTTTCACGACATTCTCAAGAACCACCACACTTCAGAGCCCATCATCCCCACAAATTCTCTACCTCCTACCTCACCCCCCCCCCAAAAAAAAAAAAAACATACGCACTGGCCAAGCAAGAACGTGCATCAGTGTATACACAGATGACATCACTAACAACCCCCAGGAATTAAATGAAAGCAAAAGAAGAAATCCAAGACATAATTTATGAAATCAAGTTAATAGATATGATTGGATGATTGCAGATGCCATTTTCCTTAAACACTACTGCATAATTAGAGAGAGAAAGGGGGAAATGGGAACAAGAGAAGCATCGATAAAAACAGTGATTAACAGCTTGAGTTGTAACGTAGGCAACATGGCTGTAAGGTTATCCATCACTTTTAAGTCGACTGTGAATCGAATGTGTCTGATATTTTGTTATTATATTTACTTTCGCCTTTTCTGATAAAGTCGAACCTAGAACTCCAAGGCTCTGATAAAACATCTGCATTTTTTATGTAAAGCTCTACTAGAAAATCGAACCTAGCTTCCATAGGAGCTAGTCCGGTATTTAGACGCAGTACATGGATTTAAATAAATATACAACAGCTCAAAGGGGAAGTAAGCCACAATACTTAATTGCAAAGGTGAGGCTCAAGAGCACCATTTCTATTCTTTCTCTTACTTTCTTTTGGAAAGATATCATGTAGGGCAATATCATCATAACAATAGTAAATACATGCATAAGTATACATCCCAGGTTTAAGGTCAATACTGTACTAAGAATTAGGGTCGCGCAGTTCAGTGAGGTTGCTACTCTCCTTATCGACAACCCTGATCTCATGAATGCTTGGTTTACAAGCACACTTGTCTCATCTCACTGCCTCAGTTATATTAACTCTCCTAGTATGATGTTCGATCCCCTAAAATCAGAAACGCAGTCACATGCGTAAACAGGTAAGAATATGTTGTGGTGATGCCTGAACCAGCAATAATACTGCAGTGATAGAAGCTTTCAGTGTCAAAGTCAAGGAGAATCCGACAACTTCCTGATACTAACTGTGATGGAACGCGGTCACATCTTGCCACCTGACGTGCACGCACTTTCATGCATTGCGCAGCTACGCTGTTGTCTCTTTTACTGACGCTGCGCTTTTAGGCTGCTTATAAATTAGGTCTGGCTCTTTGCTACGGCTTAAGACCATGGGATTTACTTTTATATTTTCCATATGATCACGCATTAAAAGCCAACACACACAATATCAAAGTATCGTGTCTGGTTGGGCAATTATCCACTGGTCTTTTTTTCCCCTCCTTGCACTGGGCTCGTAGGAAATCAGTGGCTCCCAGTAACTGTGCAGACCACATATGGAAGTATGGGATCCCTAATGACCGTTCAGTCTCTACAAAGGGAAGGGTGAAGATCCCTAACAACAGTGTAGACTCCACATAACAGAGGGATGGGATCCACAATAAGTGTTACAGGCTCCTCATATAGGAGGGGTGAGATCCACATTAAGTGTTACAGGCTCCACATATAGGAGGGGAGAGATCCACAATAAGTGTTACAGGCTCCTCATATAGGAGGGGTGAGATCCACAATAAGTGTTACAGGCTCCTCATATAGGAGGGGTGAGATCCACTATAAGTGTTACAGGCTCCACATATAGGAGGAGTGAGATCCACAATAAGTGTTACAGGCTCCACATATAGGAGGGGTGAGATCCACAATAAGTGTTACAGGCTCCACATATAGGAGGAGTGAGATCCACAATAAGTGTTACAGGCTCCACATATAGGAGGGGTGAGATCCACAATAAGTGTTACAGGCTCCACATATGGTTGATTAATCATCCACGATCACACCACAAGGAAATCTTAATGTAAGAAGAGGCAGTAGATGCGACGTTGGTAGGTTGTCATCTAGTTGTGGGGTGTTCTTGTCAAGACTGTTCGTCACTCCTAAGATCCTTCCCCAACCATCACCCTCCCCCCCCCCTCTCTCTCTCTTTCACACACACGACAGAAGATACAATAGATATATTATACAGAACATTTTCAGTGCGTGGGTACTGAAAAAAGTGATCCACCAGACAGTTGGAAGTGAAAGGGAGAAGATAGCAAGAAGATAAAAGTTGTGGGAAGCAAGAAGAAAGGTGTGAGAAGGATAACTGGATGTGCAGTATATGTAGGCCAGACATTAATATGGGGGTGGAGGTGGCCACACCTTCTAAACAGCTAACTTGCTAACACTGTTCCACATTAACAAAGTAGTATCTACTTATATTTAACCTAGGTGTGTTAAGCTGAACTTTTAAGTTCACTCTTCCCGTGGCAGAGAAAGTTTTTTTTTTTTTTTTTTTTTTTTTGGTGGCTATGAACAAAATATTTTTTTTGAGCTTCAACTAGGAAATCTAATTTGTGTTGGCCACGACAGGAATGTTAAAAACCTGTTTTATTCGTGTGAATGCTGCAGTGGTCACGGTCTGCGAAATCAGCTGCATGGTTTTATAGAAACAGTCCTTCCAACAGCAACAAGACTTACTCGAGTACAGTAACTCTGTCGTACTGAGTGCTGAAACATACTGAAGTAAGTATCATTTTCCTTAGTTTAACTAGTCTCACTTCAACGTCATTACACATATATACGACATTAAACAATTTATTATCATTTTAAGGTCATTATTCTAGACCTATAATTCTCCTTCAATTGTTACATTTACGAATATAATATTTATAAAAACCTAAACCCACGTGGATTACTGAGCACTAATTATATTACTAAACCCATGTGGATTACTCAGCACCAGTTACATTACTAGACCCACGTAGATTACTCAGCACTAGTTACATTACTAGACCCACGTAGATTACTCAGCACTAGTTACATTACTAGACCCACGTAGATTACTCAGCACTAGTTACATTACTAGACCCACGTAGATTACTCAGCACTAGTTACATTACTAGACCCACGTAGATTACTCAGCACTAGTTACATTACTAGACCCACGTAGATTACTCAGCACTAGTTACATTACTAGACCCACGCAGATTACTCAGCACTAGTTACATTACTAGACCCACGTAGATTACTCAGCACTAGTTACATTACTAGACCCACGTAGATTACTCAGCACTAGTTACATTACTAGACCCACGTAGATTACTCAGCACTAGTTACATTACTACACCCACGTAGATTACTCAGCACTAGTTACATTACTACACCCACGTAGATTACTCAGCACTAGTTACATTACTAGACCCACGTAGATTACTCAGCACTAGTTACATTACTACACCCACGTAGATTACTCAGCACTAGTTACATTACTAGACCCACGTAGATTACTCAGCACTAGTTACATTACTACACCCACGTAGATTACTCAGCACTAGTTACATTACTACACCCACGTAGATTACTCAGCACTAGTTACATTACTAGACCCACGTAGATTACTCAGCACTAGTTACATTACTAGACCCACGTAGATTACTCAGCACTAGTTACATTACTAGACCCACGTAGATTACTCAGCACTAGTTACATTACTAGACCCACGTAGATTACTCAGCACTAGTTACATTACTAGACCCACGTAGATTACTCAGCACTAGTTACATTACTAGACCCACGTAGATTACTCAGCACTAGTTACATTACTACACCCACGTAGATTACTCAGCACTAGTTTACATTACTACACCCACGTAGATTACTCAGCACTAGTTACATTACTAGACCCACGTAGATTACTCAGCACTAGTTACATTACTACACCCACGTAGATTACTCAGCACTAGTTACATTACTAGACCCACGTAGATTACTCAGCACTAGTTACATTACTAGACCCACGTAGATTACTCAGCACTAGTTACTTTACTAGACCCACGTAGATTACTCAGCACTAGTTACATTACTAGACCCACGTAGATTACTCAGCACTAGTTACATTACTAGACCCACGTAGATTACTCAGCACTAGTTACATTACTAGACCCACGTAGATTACTCAGCACTAGTTACATTACTAGACCCACGTAGATTACTCAGCACTAGTTACATTACTACACCCACGTAGATTACTCAGCACTAGTTACATTACTAGACCCACGTAGATTACTCAGCACTAGTTACATTACTAGACCCACGTAGATTACTCAGCACTAGTTACATTACTAGACCCACGTAGATTACTCAGCACTAGTTACATTACTACACCCACGTAGATTACTCAGCACTAGTTACATTACTACACCCACGTAGATTACTCAGCACTAGTTACATTACTAGACCCACGTAGATTACTCAGCACTAGTTACATTACTAGACCCACGTAGTTTACTCAGCACTAGTTACATTACTACACCCACGTAGATTACTCAGCACTAGTTACATTACTAGACCCACGTAGATTACTCAGCACTAGTTACATTACTAGACCCACGTAGATTACTCAGCACTAGTTACATTACTACACCCACGTAGATTACTCAGCACTAGTTACATTACTACACCCACGTAGATTACTCAGCACTAGTTACATTACTAGACCCACGTAGATTACTCAGCACTAGTTACATTACTAGACCCACGTAGATTACTCAGCACTAGTTACATTACTAGACCCACGTAGATTACTCAGCACTAGTTACATTACTACACCCACGTAGATTACTCAGCACTAGTTACATTACCACACCCACGTAGATTACTCAGCACTAGTTACATTACTAGACCCACGTAGATTACTCAGCACTAGTTACATTACTAGACCCACGTAGATTACTCAGCACTAGTTACATTACTAGACCCACGTAGATTACTCAGCACTAGTTACATTACTAGACCCACGTAGATTACTCAGCACTAGTTACATTACTAGACCCACGTAGATTACTCAGCACTAGTTACATTACTACACCCACGTAGATTACTCAGCACTAGTTACATTACTAGACCCACGTAGATTACTCAGCACTAGTTACATTACTACACCCACGTAGATTACTCAGCACTAGTTACATTACTAGACCCACGTAGATTACTCAGCACTAGTTACATTACTAGACCCACGTAGATTACTCAGCACTAGTTACATTACTAGACCCACGTAGATTACTCAGCACTAGTTACATTACTACACCCACGTAGATTACTCAGCACTAGTTACATTACTACACCCACGTAGATTACTCAGCACTAGTTACATTACTAGACCCACGTAGATTACTCAGCACTAGTTACATTACTAGACCCACGTAGTTTACTCAGCACTAGTTACATTACTACACCCACGTAGATTACTCAGCACTAGTTACATTACTAGACCCACGTAGATTACTCAGCACTAGTTACATTACTAGACCCACGTAGATTACTCAGCACTAGTTACATTACTACACCCACGTAGATTACTCAGCACTAGTTACATTACTACACCCACGTAGATTACTCAGCACTAGTTACATTACTAGACCCACGTAGATTACTCAGCACTAGTTACATTACTAGACCCACGTAGATTACTCAGCACTAGTTACATTACTAGACCCACGTAGATTACTCAGCACTAGTTACATTACTACACCCACGTAGATTACTCAGCACTAGTTACATTACCAACCCACGTAGATTACTCAGCACTAGTTACATTACTAGACCCACGTAGATTACTCAGCACTAGTTACATTACTAGACCCACGTAGATTACTCAGCACTAGTTACATTACTAGACCCACGTAGATTACTCAGCACTAGTTACATTACTAGACCCACGTAGATTACTCAGCACTAGTTACATTACTAGACCCACGTAGATTACTCAGCACTAGTTACATTACTAACCCACGTAGATTACTCAGCACTAGTTACATTACTAGACCCACGTAGTTTACTCAGCACTAGTTACATTACTACACCCACGTAGATTACTCAGCACTAGTTACATTACTAGACCCACGTAGATTACTCAGCACTAGTTACATTACTAGACCCACGTAGATTACTCAGCACTAGTTACATTACTACACCCACGTAGATTACTCAGCACTAGTTACATTACTACACCCACGTAGATTACTCAGCACTAGTTACATTACTAGACCCACGTAGATTACTCAGCACTAGTTACATTACTAGACCCACGTAGATTACTCAGCACTAGTTACATTACTAGACCCACGTAGATTACTCAGCACTAGTTACATTACTACACCCACGTAGATTACTCAGCACTAGTTACATTACTAGACCCACGTAGATTACTCAGCACTAGTTACATTACTAGTCCCACGTAGATTACTCAGCACTAGTTACATTACTACACCCACGTAGATTACTCAGCACTAGTTACATTACTAGACCCACGTAGATTACTCAGCACTAGTTACATTACTACACCCACGTAGATTACTCAGCACTAGTTACATTACTACACCCACGTAGATTACTCAGCACTAGTTACATTACTAGACCCACGTAGATTACTCAGCACTAGTTACATTACTACACCCACGTAGATTACTCAGCACTA
>NC_069405.1:70683236-70715736 GCF_026875155.1 Cherax quadricarinatus
TCCTTACTGAGGTATCGGAACGCTATCCGTAGGTTTGCCAGGCGCCCGTATGCTGCAGCATATCTGATTTATGTGCGCCTCAGGAGATATGCTCGGTGTTATACTCACCCCCAGATCTTTTTCCTTGAGTGAGGTTTGCAGTCTTTGGCCATCTAAACTATATTGTGTCTGCGGTCTTCTTTGCCCTTCCCCAATCTTCATGACTTTGCATTTGGCAGGGTTAAACTCAAGGAGCCAGTTGCTGGACCAGGCTTGCAGCCTGTCCAGGTCTCTTTGTAGTCCTGCCTGATCCTCATCCGATTTGATTCTTCTCATTAACTTCACATCATCTGCAAACGAGGACACTTCTGAGTCTATCCCTTCCGTTATGTCGTTCACATATACCAAGAACAGCACAGGTCCTAGGACTGACCCCTGTGGAACCCCGCTTGTCACAGGCGCCCACTCTGACACCTCGTCGCATACCATGACTCGTTGTTGCCTCCCTGTCAGGTATTCTCTGATCCATTGCAGTGCCTTTCCTGTTATGTGTGCCTGATCCTCTAGCTTTTGCAGTAACCTCTTGTGAGGAACTGTGTCGAAGGCCTTCTTGCAGTCCAAAAATATGCAGTCGATCCACCCCTCTCTCTCTTGTCTTACTTCTGTCACCTTGTCATAAAACTCTAGTAGGTTTGTGACACAGGATTTTCCTTCCCTGAAACCGTGCTGGTTGTCGATTATACACTTGTTTCTTTCCAGGTGCCCCACCACTCTCCTCCTGATGATCTTCTCCATGACCTTGCATACTATACACGTTAGTGATACAGGTCTGTAGTTTAGTGCCTCATGTCTGTCTCCCTTTTTAAAAATTGGGACTAACATTTGCCATTTTCCCATACCTCAGGGAGTTGCCCCAGTTTCAAATGATGTGTTGAAGATCTTTGTTAATGGCTCACACAATATCTCTGCTCCCCTCTTTAAGGACCCATGGAGAGATGTTGTCTGGTCCCCCGCCTTTGAGGTGTCAAGTTCGCATAAACAGCTTCTTCACCTCCTCCTTTTTTTATATGTACCTCATCCAGCACTTGCTGGTGTGCCCCCCTGTTCTGATTTCTAGGAGTCCTACTGGTTTCCACTGTAAATACCTCTTTAAATCTTGTGGTTGAGCTCCTGACATACCTCTTGGTCGTTTCTAGTGAATTCCCCATCACCCTTCCTCGTCCCGATTACCTGGTCCTTGACTGTTGTTTTCCTCCTTATGTGGCGTTACAACAGCTTCGGGTCAGTCTTTACTTTTGATGCTATGTCATTTTCATATTGTCTCTGAGCCTCCCCCTTATCTGTGCATATCCGTTTTTGGCTCTTCGGCTGATTTCTTTGTTTTCCTGAGTTCTCTTTCTTCTGTACCTTTTCCATTCTCTAGTACACCTAGTTTTTGCCTCCCTACAACCTTTGGGTGAACCAAGGACTCGTTCTGTTCTCCCCATTATTTCTGTTTCCCTTGGGAACAAACCTCTCCTCTGCCTCCTTGCATTTTGTTGCTAACATAGTCCATCATTTCTTGTACTGGTTTTCCTGTCAGTTCCCTCTCCCAAATGAATGTCTTGAAGGAAGTTCCTCATGCCTGAGTAGTTCCCCCTTTTGTAGTTTGGTTTTTCCCAGCCTATTCCTGCTACTCTCTCCACTTGGAGCTCAACTATGTAGTCGAAGCACAGAACCACATGATCACTAGCTCCCAGGGGCCTTTCATACATGATACCCTCGATGTCCGAACTACTCATGGTAAACAAGGTCCAGCCTGCTGGTTCATCCTCTCCTCTCTCTCTGGAAAGTATCTAACATGTTGATGATGAGGTTTTCCAGTACCACATCCATCATCTTGGCTCTCCATGTTTCGGGACCCCCATGGGGCTCCGGGTTTTTCCCCAGTCAATCTCCTTGTTGTGGGGGTGTGTGTGTGTGGGGTGTGTGTGTTGTTTTGTGTGTGTGTGTGTTGTGTGTGTGGGGTTTTGTGTTGTGTGTGTGTGGGGTGTGTGTGTTTGTGTGTGTGTGTGTGTATAGTAAGCTGGTGGTGTGTGTGTGCGTATAGTAAGCTGGTGGTGTGTGGGGTATAGTAAGCTGGTGGCGTGGTGTATAGAAAGCTGGGTGTGTGTGTGTGTGTGTGTGTGTATAGTAAGCGGGGGTGGTGGTGGTGTGTGTGTGTGGGGGTGTGTGTGTGTGTGTTTTTGTGTGTGTAGTAAGCTGGTGGTGGTGGGGTGTGTGTATAGTAAGCTGGTGGGGGTGAGTGTGTATGTAAGCTGGAGGTGGTGAGTGTGTATAGTAAGCTGGTGGTGTGTGTGTTAGTAAGCTGGTGGTGTGTGTGGTGTATAGTAAGTGGTGGTGGTTTTTGTGTGTATAGTAATGGTGGTGTTTTGTGTGTGTATATAGTAAGCTGGTGGTGTGTTGTATAGTAAGCTGGTGGTGTGTGTGTGTGTGTGTATAGTAAGCTGGTGGTGTGTGTGTGTGTATAGTAAGCTGGTGGTGGTGTGTGTATAGAAGCGGGTGGTGTGTGTGTGTTAAACAGTAACTTGGGGGTGTGTTGTGTATAGTAAGCTGGTTGGTGTGTGTGTGTATAGTAAGCTGGTGGCGTGTGTGTATAGTAAGCTGGTGGTGGTGGTGGTGGTGGTGGTTGGTGGTGGTGGTGGTGGGGGGGTGGTGGTGGTGGTGGTGGTGTGTGTGTGTGTGTGTGTGTTTTATGTGTGTGGGGTTTTGTGTATAGTAAACTGGTGGTGGTGTTGTATGTGTGTATAGTAACTGGTGGTGTGTGTGTGTGTGTGTATAAATATATATTAAGCTGGTGGTGTGTTTGTATAGTAAGCTGGTGATGTATGTGTGTTTATAGTAAGCTGCTGCTGGTGGTGGTGGTGGTGGTGGTGGTGGTTTGGTGGTGTGTGTGGTACTCACCTATTTGTGGTTGCGGGGGCCCGAGTCACAGCTCCTGGCCCCGCCTCGAAAATAGTATACAGAGTTTTTAAACGAATCCTTACTGAGGTATCGGAACGCTATCCGTGGGTTTTGCCAGGCGCCCGTATGCTGCAGCATTTATCTGATTGATGTGCCCCATCAGGAGATATGCTGGGTGTTATGCTCACCCCCAGATCTTTTTCCTTGAGTGAGGTTTGCAGTCTTTGGCCATCTAAACTATATTGTGTCTGCGGTCTTCTTTGCCCTTCCCCAAACTTCATGACTTTGCATTTGGGAGGGTTAAAATCAAGGAGCCAGTTGCTGGACCAGGTTTGTAGCCTGTCCAGGTCTCTTTGTAGTCCTGCCTGATCCTCATCCGATTTGATTCTTCTCATTTAACTTCGCATCATCTGCAAACAAGGACACTTTTGAGTCTATCCCCTTCCGTTATGGGCGTTCACATATACCAGAACAGCACAGGTCCTAGGACTGACCCCTGTGGAAACCCGCTTGTCACAGGCGCCCACTCTGACACCTCGTCGCGTACATGACTCGTTGTTGCCTCCTGTCAGGTATTCTCTGATCCATTGCAGTGCCTTTCCCGTTATGTGTGCCTGATCCTCTAGCTTTTGCAGTAACCTTTTTGTGAGGAACTGTGTCGAAGGCCTTCTTGCAGTCCAAAAACATGCAGTCGATCCACCTCTCTCTCTCTTGTCTTACTTCTGTCACCTTGTCATAAAACTCTAGTAGGTTTGTGACACAGGATTTTTCCTTCCCTGAAACCGTGCGGGTTGTCAAATTATACACTTGTTTCTTTCAGGTGGCCCACCACTCTCCTCCTGATGATCTTCTCCTTTGACCTTGCATACTATACACGTTAGTGATGCAGGTCTTTAGTTTAGTGCTTCATGTCTGTCTCCCTTTTTAAATTGGGACTACATTTGCCATTTTCCATACCTCAGGGAGTTGCCCAGTTTAAAATTTGATGTGTTGAAGATCTTTGTTAATGGCTCACACAATATCTCTGCTCCCTCTTTAAGGACCCATGGAGAGATGTTGTCTGGTCCCATCGCCTTTGAGGTGTCAAGTTCGATAGCAGCTTCTTCACCTCCCCCTTTGGGTTATATGTACCTCATCCAGCACTTGCGGGTGTGCCCCCCTGTTCTGATTTCTAGGGTCCTACTGGTTTCCACTGTAAATACCTCTTTAAATCTTGTGTTGAGCTCCTGACATACCTCTCGGTCGTTTCTTGTGAATTCCCCATCACCCTTCCTCAGTCTGATTACCGGGTCCTTGACTGTTGTTTTCCTCCTGATGTGGCTGTACAACAGCTTCGGGTCAGTCTTTACTTTTGATGCTATGTCATTTTCATATTGTCTCTGAGCCTCCCTTCTTATCTGTGCATATCCGTTTCTGGCTCTTCGGCTGAATTTCTTTTTTTTCCCTGAGTTCTCTGTCTTCTGTCCCTTTTTTCCCATTCTCTAGTACACCTAGTTTTTTGCCTCCCTACACCTTTGGGTGAACCAAGGACTCGTTCTGTTCTTCCCTTTTATTTCTGTTTCCCTTGGGAACAAACCTCTCCTCTGCCTCCTTGCATTTTGTTGCTACATAGTCCTCATTTCTTGTACTGGTTTTCCTGTCAGTTCCCTCTCCCACGAATGTCTTGAAGGAAGTTCCTCATGCCTGAGTAGTTCCCCCTTTTGTAGTTTTGGTTTTTTTCCCCGCCTATTCCTGCTACTCTCTCCCCTTGGAGCTCAACTAGTAGTCGAAGCACAGAACCACATGATCACTAGCTCCCAGGGCCTTTCATACATGATACCCTCGATGTCCGAACTACTCATGGTGAATAAAAAGGTCCAGCCCTTGCTGGTTCATCCTCTCCTCTCTCTCTGGTTTGTATCAACATGTTTATGCATGAGGTTTTCCAGTACCACATCCATCATCTTGGCTCTCCATGTTTCGGGACCCCCATGGGGCCCAGGTTTTCCCAGTCAATCTCCTTGTGTGTGTGTGTGTGTGTGTGTGTGTGTGTGTGTGTGTGTGTGTGTGTGTGTGTGTGTGTGTGTGTGTGTGTGTGTGTGTGTGTGTGTGTGTTTGTGTGTGTGTGTGTGTATAGTAAGCTGGTGGTGTGTGTGTGCGTATAGTAAGCTGGTGGTGTGTGTGTGTATAGTAAGCTGGTGGCGTGTGTGTATAGTAAGCTGGTGGTGTGTGTGTGTGTGTGTGTGTGTGTGTATAGTAAGCTGGTGGTGGTGGTGGTGTGTGTGTGTGTGTGTGTGTGTGTGTGTGTGTGTGTGTAGTAAGCTGGTGGTGGTGTGTGTGTGTATAGTAAGCTGGTGGTGGTGAGTGTGTATAGTAAGCTGGAGGTGGTGAGTGTGTATAGTAAGCTGGTGGTGTGTGTGTGTATAGTAAGCTGGTGGTGTGTGTGTGTGTATAGTAAGCTGGTGGTGGTGTGTGTGTATAGTAAGCTGGTGGTGTGTGTGTGTGTATATAGTAAGCTGGTGGTGTGTGTGTATAGTAAGCTGGTGGTGTGTGTGTGTGTGTGTATAGTAAGCTGGTGGTGTGTGTGTGTGTGTATAGTAAGCTGGTGGTGGTGTGTGTATAGTAAGCTGGTGGTGTGTGTGTGTAAACAGTAACTTGGTGGTGTGTGTGTATAGTAAGCTGGTGGTGTGTGTGTGTATAGTAAGCTGGTGGCGTGTGTGTATAGTAAGCTGGTGGTGGTGGTGGTGGTGGTGGTGGTGGTGGTGGTGGTGGTGGTGGTGGTGGTGGTGTGTGTGTGTGTGTGTTGTGTGTATGTGTGTGTGTGTGTGTATAGTAAACTGGTGGTGTGTGTGTGTATGTGTGTATAGTAAACTGGTGGTGTGTGTGTGTGTGTGTATAAATATATATTAAGCTGGTGGTGTGTTTGTATAGTAAGCTGGTGATGTATGTGTGTTTATAGTAAGCTGCTGCTGGTGGTGGTGGTGGTGGTGGTGGTGGTGGTGTGTGTGTGTACTCACCTATTTGTGGTTGCAGGGGTCGAGTCACAGCTCCTGGCCCCGCCTCGTAAATAGTATACAGAGTCTTAAACGAATCCTTACTGAGGTATCGGAACGCTATCCGTAGGTTTGCCAGGCGCCCGTATGCTGCAGCAGTTATCTGATTGATGTGCGCCTCAGGAGATATGCTCGGTGTTATGCTCACCCCCAGATCTTTTTCCTTGAGTGAGGTTTGCAGTCTTTGGCCATCTAAACTATATTGTGTCTGCGGTCTTCTTTGCCCTTCCCCAATCTTCATGACTTTGCATTTGGCAGGGTTAAACTCAAGGAGCCAGTTGCTGGACCAGGTTTGTAGCCTGTCCAGGTCTCTTTGTAGTCCTGCCTGATCCTCATCCGATTTGATTCTTCTCATTAACTTCGCATCATCTGCAAACAAGGACACTTCTGAGTCTATCCCTTCCGTTATGTCGTTCACATATACCAAGAACAGCACAGGTCCTAGGACTGACCCCTGTGGAAACCCGCTTGTCACAGGCGCCCACTCTGACACCTCGTCGCGTACCATGACTCGTTGTTGCCTCCCTGTCAGGTATTCTCTGATCCATTGCAGTGCCTTTCCTGTTATGTGTGCCTGATCCTCTAGCTTTTGCAGTAACCTCTTGTGAGGAACTGTGTCGAAGGCCTTCTTGCAGTCCAAAAACATGCAGTCGATCCACCTCTCTCTCTCTTGTCTTACTTCTGTCACCTTGTCATAAAACTCTAGTAGGTTTGTGACACAGGATTTTCCTTCCCTGAAACCGTGCTGGTTGTCAATTATACACTTGTTTCTTTCCAGGTGGCCCACCACTCTCCTCCTGATGATCTTCTCCATGACCTTGCATACTATACACGTTAGTGATGCAGGTCTTTAGTTTAGTGCTTCATGTCTGTCTCCCTTTTTAAAAATTGGGACTACATTTGCCATTTTCCATACCTCAGGGAGTTGCCCAGTTTCAAATGATGTGTTGAAGATCTTTGTTAATGGCTCACACAATATCTCTGCTCCCTCTTTAAGGACCCATGGAGAGATGTTGTCTGGTCCCATCGCCTTTGAGGTGTCAAGTTCGCATAGCAGCTTCTTCACCTCCTCCTTGGTTATATGTACCTCATCCAGCACTTGCTGGTGTGCCCCCCTGTTCTGATTTCTAGGAGTCCTACTGGTTTCCACTGTAAATACCTCTTTAAATCTTGTGTTGAGCTCCTGACATACCTCTCGGTCGTTTCTTGTGAATTCCCCATCACCCTTCCTCAGTCTGATTACCTGGTCCTTGACTGTTGTTTTCCTCCTGATGTGGCTGTACAACAGCTTCGGGTCAGTCTTTACTTTTGATGCTATGTCATTTTCATATTGTCTCTGAGCCTCCCTTCTTATCTGTGCATATTCGTTTCTGGCTCTTCGGCTGATTTCTTTATTTTCCTGAGTTCTCTGTCTTCTGTACCTTTTCCATTCTCTAGTACACCTAGTTTTTGCCTCCCTACACCTTCGGGTGAACCAAGGACTCGTTCTGTTCTTCCCATTATTTCTGTTTCCCTTGGGAGCAAACCTCTCCTCTGCCTCCTTGCATTTTGTTGCTACATAGTCCATCATTTCTTGTACTGGTTTTCCTGTCAG
The DNA here is from genome assembly GCF_026875155.1 of Cherax quadricarinatus. Classification (NCBI taxonomy): domain Eukaryota; kingdom Metazoa; phylum Arthropoda; class Malacostraca; order Decapoda; family Parastacidae; genus Cherax; species Cherax quadricarinatus. The sequence continues at coordinate 70,690,785 of NC_069405.1, forward strand.
TTCCCTCTCCCACTGAATGTCTTGAAGGAAGTTCCTCATGCCTGAGTAGTTCCCCCTTTTGTAGTTTGGTTTTTCCCAGCCTATTCCTGCTACTCTCTCCACTTGGAGCTCAACTATGTAGTCGAAGCACAGAACCACATGATCACTAGCTCCCAGGGGCCTTTCATACATGATATCCTCGATGTCCGAACTACTCAAGGTGAATACAAGGTCCAGTCTTGCTGGTTCATCCTCTCCTCTCTCTCTGGTAGTGTCTCTAACATGTTGATGCATGAGGTTTTCCAGTACCACATCCATCATCTTGGCTCTCCATGTTTCGGGACCCCCATGGGACTCCAGGTTTTCCCAGTCAATCTCCTTGTGATTGAAATCACCCATAACTAGTAACTTTGCTCCCCCCATGTGTGCTCTCCTGGCCACCTCGGCTAGTGTGTCGACCATTGCTCTGTTGCTCTCATCGTATTCTTCTCTTGGCCTCCTGCAGTTCTGTGGTGGGTTGTACATTACTGCAATTATCACCTTTTGTCCCTCAGACTGGATTGTTCCTACTAAGTACTCCCTTTCGCCCGTGCCATCCATTCCTTCCATTTTCTCAAACCCCCACTGGTTTGTAATGAGCAGTGCAACTCCTCCTCCCCCTCTCCTCCCTCTGTCTTTCCTGAGGATTTGATATCCGGTTGGAAAGATTGAATCTGTTATTATTCTGGTGAGTTTTGTTTCTGTGAGTGCTATTATGTCTGGGGATGTCTCCTTGATTCTTTCGTGCCACTCCTCATACTTATTTGTTATTCCATCTGCATTTGTATACCACACCTTCAACTTCTTTTCTAAGATTGTGGTCTGGGAGGTGTATTGGGGTTGGGGAAGTGGGAGACCTGATAAGGAACTATGGGTGGTTGCTGTGGGGGTGGTGTTTGTAATGCAGTGGGTGGGGACATTGGATGTGGCATGGGTGTTTTGGTTTAGAGTGTTTGGTTGCACTGGGGTTGACCTGGTTGGGAGGCTTCTATAGGAAGTTGTGAGGGAGGCTGTATTTGATCTTCCTATGTCTGGGATCTCCTGTCTGTCTTCTCCATCCCCTCTCTTTCCTCCTTTCGCCTTTGTACCATCTCTCTCTGTTTCTGCCTTTCTGCTTGTGTTCTGTCACGGTCGAGATACACCTTCCTGTATGCTGGCATGTCCCTTAATCGTGCTTTCTCCTGCAGGATCCTGTTCCGAGTCGATTCTGCCTTGAAGGTCACTTTCACTGGCCGGGTTCTTTTTTTTACATACCCCCTTATTCTCCGAAAATTTTCCGGGTCATGTCGTCTTCTCCTATTGCTTTCATGATGCTTTCAATTGCTTTTTTTCCCCTTGTTTTCTTGCTTCATATGTTTCCCCTTCAACTTCCTGGAGCCCATACACAAAGACTGACCTCACCCTTTCATTCTCCCACTGCATATCCCTGTGTATCCCCTCATTCAATTTGATTTCCTCCATTGCAGCTTTCCTTTCTTCAGTTTCACTAGCTAATGTACTTGGGCTCAGTGGCCTGTCATTTTCCCTTCTCGGCTTTCCCTGGTCTCTGCTGTGGTCTGTTAGGGCCTCCACATATAGCTTAGCTCTTTCATTTACTACATTCTCCACTGATTGAGCTTCTACATGCTGTTTTGCTCCTTCTTTCCCTACAGTCCCCTAATTTGTGACTGAGGTAGCAGTCTCTGTTGTCAATCCCAAAATGTTCTTTAGCTCTTTAGGCTGTTTCAGATTTTTCAGTTCCTCTTCTAAACTCTGTATCCTGGCCTCTGCTGCTTTGACTTGCACCTCCCACTTCCTGCTTTCCATGTCTATCCTCTCTTCCATTTTCATGCTAAGTTCTTCTAGTTTCTTTTCCCATTCATGTTCCCTTTTTGTGAGCTCTGCTGCCCAATTTTCCTTTGCAGTTTCCTCCTCCTGTCCCTTGGTTTTTTATGTTGCTCTCTGGCAACCCATTTTTGCTTTATCCTGATTGCCTCAGAGTGGGAAACCTATGTAATTCTGTATGTTAGGTTAGTATTGTGTATGTCAGAGTGTGGGGGGGGGGAGGTAGAGGAGGAACTGTGACTATGTGGGAGAGTAGTGGGAAGGGGGTGTGGGAAGGAGAGTGAAGCAAGTGGGTAAGTGGGAGAGGGAGAGGGGGAGGGAGGGAGAGGTGGGAAGGGGGAAGGTGAAAGAGGGAGGGGAGGGATCAGGTGAAGGAGTGAGATGTCGGTGGGGGAGGGGGGGAGTGTATGTGTGAGTCTGGCAATGTGTACTCACCTATTTGTACTCACCTATTTGTGGTTGCAGGGGTCGATTCACAGCTCCTGGCCCCGCCTCTTCGCTGATTGCTTGTGTGTGTGTGTGTGTGTTGCGTGTGTGTGTGTTATGTGTGTGTGTGTGTGTGTGTGTGTGTGTGTGTGTGTGTGTGTGTGTGTGTGTGTGTGTGTGTGTGTGTACTCACCTAATTGTGGTTGCGGGGATCGAGACTCAGCTCCTGGCCCCGCCTCTTCACTGATCGCTACTAGGTTCTCTCTCTCTCTCTGCTTCCTGAGCTTTGTCATACCTAGTCTTAATAATGTTATGTATGGTTCTTGCCTCCACTACATCACTTGCTAGGCTGTTTCACTTCCTGACGACTCTATGACTGAAGAAATACTTCCTAACATCCCTGTGACTCGTCTGAGTCTTCAGCTTCCAATTGTGACCCCTTGTTTCTGTGTCCCCACTCTGGAACATCCTGTCTCTGTCCACCTTATCTATTCCCCGCAGTATCTTGTATTTCGTTATCATGTCTCCCCTGACCCTTCTGTCCTCCAGTGTCGTCAGTCCGATTTCCCTCTACCTTTCATCGTTGGACAGTCCCCTGAGCTCTGGAACTAACCTTGTTGCAAACCTTTGTACTTTCTCTAACTTCTTGACGTGCTTGACAAGGTGTGGGTTCCAGACTGGTGCTGCATACTCCAGTATGGGCCTAACGTACATAGTGTACAGTGTCTTGAACGATTCCTTATTAAGGTATAGGAACGCTATTCTCAGGTTTGCCAGGCGCCCGTTTGCTGCAGCGGTTATCTGGTTGATGATGTGTGTATGTGTGTGTGTAAAACGTTTGTGTACGTATGCATATGAATACTTGTATGTGTATGTACTTAAGTACACACGTACGTATGTGAATATGTATTTATACATATATACTTGTGAAACTATAAACTGTAATACGTACCGTCACTCAGTGATGCTTGGCGGGCGATTCTCGTAGAGTTTTGTAAATTGGACACAAAGCCTTGACACTGAGCCTTGACACTGAGCCTTGACTGAGCCTTAACACTGAGCCTTGACACTGAGCCTTGACACTGAGCCTTGACTGAGCCTTGACACTGAGCCTTGACACTGAGCCTTGACACTGAGCCTTAACACTGAACCTTGACACTGAACCTTGACACTGAACCTTAACACTGACCCTTAACACTGAACCTTGACACTGAACCTTGACACTGAACCTTAACACTGAACCTTAACACTGAACCTTAACACTGAGTCTTGACACTGAACCTTAACACTGAGCCTTAACACTGAACCTTGACACTGAACCTTGACACTGAACCTTAACACTGAGCCTTAACACTGAACCTTGACACTGAACCTTAACACTGAACCTTAACACTGAGTCTTGACACTGACCCTTAACACTGAGCCTTAACACTGAACCTTGACACTGAACCTTGACACTGAACCTTAACACTGAGCCTTAACACTGAACCTTGACACTGAACCTTAACACTGAACCTTAACACTGAACCTTAACACTGAACCTTAACACTGAACCTTAACACTGAGTCTTGACACACACCATAGATGTTTTCCCCACCACACCCACGACCAGAGATGTTCTCCCTGCCACACCCACCACCAGAGATGTTCTCCCCACCACACCCACCACCAGAGATGTTCTCCCCACCACACCCACGACCAGAGATGTTCTCCCTGCCACACCCACCACCAGAGATGTTCTCCCCACCACACCCACGACCAGAGATGTTCTCCCTGCCACACCCACCACCAGAGATGTTCTCCCCACCACACCCACCACCAGAGATGTTCTCCCCACCACACCCACGACAGAGATGTTCTCCCTGCCACACCCACCACCAGAGATGTTCTCCCCACCACACCCACGACCAGAGATGTTCTCCCTGCCACACCCCCACCAGAGATGTTCTCCCCACCACACCCACCACCAGAGATGTTCTCCCCACCACACCCACCACCAGAGATGTTCTCCCCACCACACCCACCACCAGAGATGTTCTCCCCACCACACCCACCACCAGAGATGTTCTCCCCACCACACCCACCACCAGAGATGTTCTCCCCGCCACACCCACCACCAGAGATGTTCTCCCCACCACACCCACCACCAGAGATGTTCTCCCCACCACACCCACCACCAGAGATGTTCTCCCCGCCACACCCACCACCAGAGATGTTCTCCCCACCACACCCACCACCAGAGATGTTCTCCCCACCACACCCACCACCAGAGATGTTCTCCCCGCCACACCCACCACCAGAGTGTTCTCCCCACCACACCCACCACCAGAGATGTTCTCCCACCACACCACCACCAGAGATGTTCTCCCCACCACACCACCACCAGAGATGTTCTCCCTGCCACACCACCACCAGAGATGTTCTCCCCACCACACCCACCACCAGAGATGTTCTCCCCACCACACCCACCACCAGAGATGTTCTCCCCACCACACCCACCACCAGAGATGTTCTCCCCACCACACCCACCACCAGAGATGTTCTCCCCACCACACCCACCACCAGAGATGTTCTCCCCACCACACCCACCACCATAGATGTTCTCCCCACCACACCCACCACCAGAGATGTTCTCCCCACCACACCCACCACCATAGATGTTTTCCCCCACCACACCACCACCAGAGATGTTCTCCCACCACACCCACCACCAGAGATGTTCTCCCCGCCACACCCACCACCAGAGATGTTCTCCCCACCACACCCACCACCAGAGATGTTCTCCCCACCACACCCACCACCAGAGATGTTCTCCCCGCCACACCCACCACCAGAGATGTTCTCCCCACCACACCCACCACCAGAGATGTTCTCCCCACCACACCCACCACCAGAGATGTTCTCCCCGCCACACCCACCACCAGAGATGTTCTCCCCACCACACCCACCACCAGAGATGTTCTCCCCACCACACCCACCACCAGAGATGTTCTCCCCACCACACCCACCACCAGAGATGTTCTCCCTGCCACACCCACCACCAGAGATGTTCTCCCCCACCACACCCACCACCAGAGATGTTCTCCCCACCACACCCACCACCAGAGATGTTCTCCCCGCCACACCCACCACCAGAGATGTTCTCCCCACCACACCCACCACCAGAGATGTTCTCCCCACCACACCCACCACCAGAGATGTTCTCCCCACCACACCCACCACCAGAGATGTTCTCCCACCACACCCACCACCAGAGATGTTCTCCCCACCACACCCACCACCAGAGATGTTCTCCCCGCCACACCACCACCAGAGATGTTCTCCCCACCACACCCACCACCAGAGATGTTCTCCCCACCACACCCACCACCAGAGATGTTCTCCCCACCACACCCACCACCAGAGATGTTCTCCCCACCACACCCACCACCAGAGATGTTCTCCCTGCCACACCCACCACCATACATGTTCTCCCCACACACACCCACCACCAGAGATGTTCTCCCCACCACACCTACCACCAGAGATGTTCTCCCTGCCACACCCACCACCATAGATGTTCTCCCCACCACACCCACGACCAGAGATGTTCTCCCTGCCACACCCACCACCAGAGATGTTCTCTCCACCACACCCACCACCAGAGATGTTCTCCCCACCACACCCACCACAGAGATGTTCTCCCTGCCACACCCACCACCATACATGTTCTCCCCACCACACCCACACAAGAGATGTTCTCCCCTCCACACCCACCACCAGAGATGTTCTCCCCACCACACCTACCACCAGAGATGTTCTCCTGCCACACCCACCACCATAGATGTTCTCCCCACCACACCCACGACCAGAGATGTTCTCCCTGCCACACCCACACCAAGATGTTCTCCCCCACACCCACCACCAGAGATGTTCTCCCCACCACACCCACCACCAGAGATGTTCTCCCTGCCACACCCACCACCAGAGATGTTCTCCCCACCACACCTACCACCAGAGATGTTCTCCCTGCCACACCCACCACCATAGATGTTCTCTCCACCACACCCACGATCAGAGATATTCTCCCTGCCACACCCACCACCAGAGATGTTCTCCCTGCCACACCCACCACCAGAGATGTTCTCCCTGCCACACCCACCACCAGAGATGTTCTCCCCACCACACCCACCACCAGAGATGTTCTCCCCACCACACCACCACCAGAGATGTTCTCCCCACCACACCCACCACCATAGATGTTCTCTCCACCACACCCACACCAGAGATGTTCTCCCTGCCACACCCACCACCAGAGATGTTCTCCCTGCCACACCCACCACCAGAGATGTTTTCCCCACCACACCCACCACCAGGATGTTCTCCCTGCCACACCCACCACCAGAGATGTTTTCCCCACCACACCCACCACCAGAGATGTTCTCCCCACCACACCACCACCAGAGATGTTCTCCCCACCACACCACCACCAGAGATGTTCTCCCCACCACACCCACCACCAGAGATGTTCTCCCTGCCACACCACCACCATAGATGCTCTCCCACACACACCCACCACCAGAGATGTTCTCCCCACCACACCCACCACCAGAGATGTTCTCCCTGTCTCACCCACCACCACAGATGTTCTCCTCACCACACCCACGACCAGAGACGTTCTCCCTGCCACACCCACCACCAGAGATATTCTCCCTGCCACACCCACCACCAGAGATGGTCTCCCCACCACACCCACGACCAGAGATGTTCTCCCTGCCACACCCACCACCATAGATGTTCTCCCCGCCACACCCACCACCAGAGATGTTCTCCCCACCACATCCACCACCAGAGATGTTCTCCCCACCACACTCACCACTAGAGATGTTCTTCCCACCACACCCATCACCAGAGATGTTCTCCCCACCACACCCATCACCAGAGATGTTCTCCCCTCCCCACCACACCCACCACTAGAGGTGTTCTTTCTATCACACCCACCACCAGAGATGTTCTCCCTGCCACACCCACCACCAGAGATGTTCTCCCTGCCACACCCACCACCATAGATGTTCTCCCCACCACACCCACCACCAGAGATGTTCTCCACACCACACTCACCACCAGAGATGTTCTCCCCACCACACCCACCACCATAGATGTTCTCCCCACCACACCCACCACCAGAGATGTTCTCCACACCACACTCACCACCAGAGATGTTCTCCCCACCACACCCACCACCAGAGATGTTCTCCCCCACCACACCCACCACGAGAGATGTTCTTTCCACCACACCCACCACCATAGATGTTCTCCCCACCACACCTGCCACCATAGATGCTCTCCCCACGACACTCACCACCAGAGATGTTCTCCTGCCACACCCACCACCATAAATGTTCTCCCTGCCACACCCACGACCAGAGATGTTCTCCCTGCCACACCCACCACCAGAGATGTTCTCCCCACCACACCCACCACCAGAGATGTTCTCCCTGCCACACCACCACCATAAATGTTCTCCCTGCCACACCCACGACCAGAGATGTTCTCCCTGCCACACCCACCACCAGAGATGTCTCCCCACCACACCCACCACCAGAGATGTTCTCCCTGCCACACCCACCACCATAGATGCTCTCCCCACCACACCCACCACCAGAGATGTTCTCCCCACACACCACCACCAGAGATGTTCTCCTGTCTCACCCACCACCACAGATGTTCTCCCCACCACACCCACCACCAGAGATGTTCTCCACACCACACTCACCACCAGAGATGTTCTCCCACCACACCCACCACCAGAGATGTTCTCCCCCACCACACCCACCACGAGAGATGTTCTTTCCACCACACCCACCACCATAGATGTTCTCCCACCACACCCACCACCATAGATGTTCTCCACACCACACCCACCACCACAGATGTTCTCCCCACCACACCCACCACCAGAGATGTTCTCCCTGCCACACCCACCACCACAGATGTTCTCCCCACCACACCCACCACCATAGATGTTCTCCACACCACACCCACCACCACAGATGTTCTCCCCACCACACCCACCACCATAGATGTTCTCCACACCACACTCACCACCAGAGATGTTCTCCCCACGACACCCACCACCAGAGATGTTCTCTCAACCACACCCACCACCAGAGATGTTCTCCCCACCACACCCACCACCAGAGATGTTCTCCCTGCCACACCCACCACCATAAATGTTCTCCCCACCACACCACGACCAGAGATGTTCTCCCTGCCACACCCACCACCAGAGATGTTCTCCCTGCCACACCCACCACCATAAATGTTCTCCCCACCACACCCACGACCAGAGATGTTCTCCCTGCCACACCCACCACCAGAGATGTTCTCCCCACCTCACCCACCACCAGAGATGTTCTCCCTGCCACACCCACCACCAGAGATGTTCTCCCCACCACACCCACGACCAGAGATGTTCTCCCCACCACACCCACCACAACAGGTGTTCTTAACACCACACCCACCACCACAGATGTTCTCCCCATCACAACCAACACCACGAGCGTCCTCCCGATCAATCCCAACCACAGGTGTTCTCCCACCACAAGTGTCATCCCCACCACACCCACTACCACAGGTGTCATCCCAACTACAAGTATTATCCCCACCACACCCACCACCATGGAAGTCCTTCCAACACACCCACCACAACCTTGGAAGCCCTCCCCAACACATCCACCACCATGGGAGTCCGCCCCAACACATCCACCACCATCAACACACACCCACCACTATGGGAGTCCTCCCCAACACAGCAACCACTCTGGGAGTCTTCCCCAACACACCAACCACTATGGAGTCCTCCCCAACACACCAACCACTATGGGAGTCCTCCCCAACACACCAACCACTATGGGAGTCCTCCCCAACACACCAACCACTATGGGAGTCCTCCCCAACACACCAACCACTATGGGAGTCCTCCACAACACACCAACCACTATGAGCGTCCTCCACAACACACCAACCACTATGGGAGTCCTCCCCAACACACCCAGCACTATGGGAGTCCTCCCCAACACACCCACCACTATGGGACTCCTCCCCAACACACCAACCACTATGGGAGTCCTCCACAACTCACCAACCACTATGTGAGTCCTCCCCAACACACCCACCACTATGGGAGTCCTCCCCAACACACCCACCACCACCACCTTGGGACTCCTCCCCAACACACCAACCACCATGGGAATCCTCCCAAACACACCCACCACCACCACCTTGGGACTCCTCCCCAAGACACCCACCACTATGGGAGTCCTCCACAACACACCAACCACTATGGGAGTCCTCCCCAACACAACCACCACTATGGGAGTTCTCCACAACACACCAACCACTATGGGAGTCCTCCCCAACACACCCACCACAATGAGAGTCCTCCTCAACACACCCACCACTATGGGAGTCCTCCCCAACACACCAACCACTATGGGAGTCCTCCCCAACACACCAACCACTATGGGAGTCCTCCCCAACACACCAACCACTATGGGAGTCCTCCCCAAAACACCCACCACTATGGGAGTCCTCCACAACACACCAACCACTATGGGAGTCCTCCCCAACACACCAACCACTATGGGAGTCCTCCCGAACACACCAACCACTATGGGGGTCATCCCCAACACACCCAACACCATGGGAGTCCTCCCCAACACACCCACCACTATGTGACTCCTCCACAACACACCAACCACTACGGGCGTCCTCCACAACACACCAACCACTATGGGAGTCCTCCCCAACACACCAACCACTATGGGAGTCCTCCCGAACACACCAACCACTATGGGGGTCATCCCCAACACACCCAACACCATGGGAGTCCTCCCCAACACACCCACCACTATGTGAGTCCTCCACAACACACCAACCAATACGGGCGTCCTCCACAACACACCAACCACTATGGGAGTCCTCCCCAACACACCAACCACTATGGGAGTCATCCCCAACACACCCACCACCATGGGAGTCCTCCCCAACACACCCATCACTATGGGAGTCCTCCACAACACACCAACCACTACGGGCGTCCTCCACAACACACCAACCACTATGGGAGTCCTCCCCAACACACCCACCACTATGAGAGTTCTCCCCAACACACCCACCACTATGGGTGTCCTCCCCAACACACCAACCACTATGGGCGTCCTCCACAACACACCAACCACTATGGGAGTCCTCCCCAACACACACACCACTATGGGAGTCCTCCCCAACACACCCACCACTATGGGAGTCCTCCCCAACACACCAACCACTATGGGAGTCCTCCCCAACACACCAACCACTATGGGAGTCCTCCCCAACACACCCACCACTATGGGAGTTTTCCCCAACACACCCACCACTATGGGAGTCCTCCCCAACACACCCACCACTATGGGAGTCCTCCACAACACACCCACCACTATGGGAGTCCACCCCAACACACCAACCACTATGGGAGTCCTCCACAACACACCCACCACTATGGGAGTCCTCCACAACACACCCACCACTATGGGAGTCCTCCACAACACAGCCACCACTATGGGAGTCCTCCACAACACACCAACCACTATGGGAGTCCTCCACAACACACCAACCACTATGGGAGTCCTCCCCAACACACCAACCACTATGGGAGTCCTCCACAACACACCAAGCACTATGGGAGTCCTCCCCAACACACCAACCACTATGGGAGTCCTCCCCAACACACCAACCACTATGGAAGTCCTCCACAACACACCCACCACTATGGGAGTCCTCCCCAACACACCAACCACTATGGGAGTCCTCCCCAACACACCAACCACTATGGGAGTCCTCCCGAACACACCAACCCTTATGGGAGTCCTCCACAACACACCCACCACTATGGGAGTCCTCCCCAACACACCAACCACTATGGGAGTCCTCCCCAACACACCAACCACTATGGGAGTCCTCCCGAACACACCAACCCCTATGGGAGTCCTCCACAACACACCCACCACTGTGGGAGTCCTCCCCAACACACCAACCACTATGGGAGTCCTCCACAACACACCCACCACTATGGGACTCCTCCCCAACACACCAACCACTATGGGAGTCCTCCCCAACACACCAACCACTATGGGAGTCCTCCCGAACACACCAACCCTTATGGGAGTCCTCCACAACACACCCACCACTATGGGAGTCCTCCACAACACACAAACAACTATGGGAGTCCTCCCCAACACACCAAGCACTATGGGAGTCCTCCACAACACACCAACCACTATGGGCGTCCTCCACAACACACCCACCACTATGGGAGTCCTCCCCAAGAAACAAACCACTATGGGAGTCCTCCCCAACACACCAACCACTATGGGAGTCCTCCCGAACACACCAACCCCTATGGGAGTCCTCCACAACACACCCACCACTGTGGGAGTCCTCCCCAACACACCAACCACTATGGGAGTCCTCCACAACACACCCCACACTATGGACTCCTCCCAACACACCAACCACTATGGGAGTCCTCCACAACACACCCACCACTATGGGAGTCCTCCACAACACACCCACCACTATGGGAGTCCTCCCCAACACACCCACCACTATGGGAGTCCTCCCCAACACACCAACCACTATGGGAGTCCTCCACAACACACCCACCACTATGGGACTCCTCCCCAACACACCAACCACTATGGGAGTCCTCCCCAACACACCAACCACTATGGGAGTCCTCCACAACACACCCACCACTATGGGAGTCCTCCACAACACACCAACCACTATGGAGATCCCTCCCAACACAACCCACCACTATGGGAGTCCTCCACAACACACCCACCACTATGGAAGTCCTCCACAACACACCCACCACTATGGGAGTCCTCCCCAACACACCCACCACTATGGGAGTCCTCCACAACACACCCACCACTATGGGAGTCCTCCCCAAGACACCCACCACTATGGGAGTCCTCTACAACACACCCACCACTATGGGAGTCCTCCACAACACACCCACCACTATGGAAGTCCTCCACAACACACCCACCACTATGGGTGTCCTCCACAACGCACCCACCACTATGGAATCCTCCACAACACACCCACCACTATGGGAGTCCTCCCCAACACACCAACCACCATGGGAATCCTCCCCAACACACCCACCACTATGAGAGTCCTCCTCAACACACCCACCACTATGGGAGTCCTCCACAACACACCAACCACTATGGGAGTCCTCCCCAACACACCCACCACTATGAGAGTCCTCCTCAACACACCCACCACTATGGGAGTCCTCCCCAACACAGCAACCACTCTGGGAGTCCTCCCCAACACACCAACCACTATGGGAGTCCTCCCCAACACACCAACCAATATGGGAGTCCTCCACAACACACCAACCACTATGAGAGTCCTCCACAACACACCCACCACTATGGGAGTCCTCCACAACACACCAACCACTATGAGAGTCCTCCCCAACACACCAACCAATATGGGAGTCCTCCACAACACACCAACCACTATGAGAGTCCTCCACAACACACCCACCCACTATGGGAGTCCTCCACAACACACCCACCACTATGGAGTCCTCCCCCAACACACCAACCACTATGGAGTCATCCCCAACACACCCACCACCACGGGAGTCCTCCCCAACACACCAACCACTATGGGAGTCCTCCACAACACACCAACCACTATGGGAGTCCTCCACAACACACCCACCACTATGGGAGTCCTCCCCAACACACCAACCACTATGGGAGTCCTCCCCAACACACCAACCACTATGGGAGTCATCCCCAACACACCCACCACCACGGGAGTCCTCCCCAACACACCAACCACTATGGGAGTCCTCCACAACACACCAACCACTATGGGCGTCCTCCACAACACACCAACCACTATCGGAGTCCTCCCCAACACACCCACCACTATGGGAGTCCTCCCCAACACACCCACCACTATGGGACTCCTCCCCAACACACCAACCACTATGGGAGTCCTCCACAACTCATCAACCACTATGGGAGTCCTCCCCAACACACCCACCACTATGGGAGTCCTCCCCAAAACACCCACCACCACCACCTTGGGACTCCTCGCCAACACACCAATCACCATGGAATCCTCCCAAACACACCCACCACCACCACCTTGTGACTCCTCCCCAAGACACCCACCACTATGGGAGTCCTACACAACACACCCACCACTATGGGAGTCCTCCCCAACACACCCACCACTGTGGGAGTTCTCCACAACACACCAACCACTATGGGAGTCCTCCCCAACACACCCACCACAATGAGAGTCCTCCTCAACACACCCACGACTATGGGAGTCCTCCACAACACTCCAACCACTATGGGAGTCCTCCCCAACACACCAACCACTATGGGAGTCCTCCACAACACACCCACCACTATGGGAGTCCTCCCCAACACACCCACCACTATGGGAGTCCTCCACAACACACCCACCACTATGGGAGTCCTCCCCAACACACCAACCACTATGGGAGTCCTCCACAACACACCCACCACTATGGAAGTCCTCCCCAACACACCAACCACTATGGGAGTCCTCCACAACACACCCACCACTATGAGAGTCCTCCTCAACACACCCACCACTATGGGAGTCCTCCACAACACACCCACCACTATGGGAGTCCTCCACAACACACCCACCACTATGGGAGTCCTCCACAACACATCCAGCACTATGGGAGTCCTACACAACACACCCACCACTATGGGAGTCCTCCCCAACACACCCACCACTGTGGGAGTTCTCCACAACACACCAACCACTATGGGAGTCCTCCCCAACACACCCACCACAATGAGAGTCCTCCTCAACACACCCACCACTATGGGAGTCCTCCACAACACTCCAACCACTATGGGAGTCCTCCCCAACACACCAACTACTATGGGAGTCCTCCACAACACACCCACCACTATGGGAGTCCTCCCCAACACACCCACCACTATGGGAGTCCTCCACAACACACCCACCACTATGGGAGTCCTCCCCAACACACCAACCACTATGGGAGTCCTCCACAACACACCCACCACTATGGGAGTCCTCCCCAACACACCAACCACTATGGGAGTCCTCCACAACATACCCACCACTATGAGAGTCCTCCTCAACACACCCACCACTATGGGAGTCCTCCACAACACACCCACCACTATGGGAGTCCTCCACAACACACCCACCACTATGGGAGTCCTCCACAATACACCCACTACTATGGGAGTCCTCCACAACACACCCACCACTATGGGAGTCCTCCACAACACTTGCAGAATCTCCCACCGAACTAGTGTAGAATTCCGAATCCATTCCAAAGTCTTGTTTCAAAATGGTTTAGAGGTTCAGTCTTGCTTCATAACTGTTCCAAGGTTCAACTTTGCTTCAAACGGTTCCAAGGTTCAGCTATGCTTCATGACGGTTCCAAGGTTCAACTTTGTTTCATAACGGTTCCAAGGTACAGTCTTTCTTCATAACAGTTCAAAGGTTCAACTTTGCTTCATAACGGATCCAAGGTACAGTCTTGCTTCATAACGGTTCCAAGGTACAGTCTTGCTGTATAACAGTTCCAAGGTTCAGTCTTGCTTCATAACAGTTCCAAGGTTCAGTCTTGCTTCATAACAGTTCCAAGGTACAGTCTTGCTTCATAACAGTTCCAAGGTACAGTCTTGCTTCATAACAGTTCCAAGGTAGTCTTGCTTCATAACAGTTCCAAGGTACAGTCTTGCTTCATAACAGTTCCAAGGTACAGTCTTGCTTCATAACAGTTCCAAGGTTCAGTCTTGCTTCATAACAGTTCCAAGGTACAGTCTTGCTTCATAACAGTTCCAAGGTACAGTCTTGCTTCATAACAGTTCCAAGGTAGTCTTGCTTCATAACAGTTCCAAGGTACAGTCTTGCTTCATAACAGTTCCAAGGTACAGTCTTGCTTCATAACGGTTCCAAGGTACAGTCTTGCTTCATAACAGTTCCAAGGTTCAGTCTTGCTTCATAACAGTTCCAAGGTGCAGTCTTGCTTCATAACAGTTCCAAGGTTCAGTCTTGCTTCATAACAGTTCCAAGGTTCAGTCTTGCTTCATAACAGTTCCAAGGTTCAGTCTTGCTTCATAACAGTTCCAAGGTACAGTCTTGCTTCATAACAGTTCCAAGGTTCAGTCTTGCTTCATGACAGTTCCAAGGTGCAGTCTTGCTTCATAACAGTTCCAAGGTTCAGTCTTGCTTCATAACAGTTCCAAGGTACAGTCTTGCTTCATAACAGTTCCAAGGTACAGTCTTGCTTCATAACAGTTCCAAGGTACAGTCTTGCTTCATAACAGTTCCAAGGTTCAGTCTTGCTTCATAACAGTTCCAAGGTTCAGTCTTGCTTCATAACAGTTCCAAGTACAGTCTTGCTTCATAACAGTTTCCAAGGTTCAGTCTTGCTTCATAACAGTTCCAAGGTACAGTCTTGCTTCATAACAGTTCCAAGGTACAGTCTTGCTTCATAACAGTTCCAAGGTTCAGTCTTGCTTCATAACAGTTCCAAGGTTCAGTCTTGCTTCATAACAGTTCCAAGGTACAGTCTTGCTTCATAACAGTTCCAAGGTGCAGTCTTGCTTCATAACAGTTCCAAGGTTCAGTCTTGCTTCATAACAGTTCCAAGGTAGTCTTGCTTCATAACAGTTCCAAGGTACAGTCTTGCTTCATAACAGTTCCAAGGTGCAGTCTTGCTTCATAACAGTTCCAAGGTTCAGTCTTGCTTCATAACAGTTCCAAGGTACAGTCTTGCTTCATAACAGTTTCCAAGGGCAGTCTTGCTTCATAACAGTTCCAAGGTTCAGTCTTGCTTCATAACAGTTCCAAGGTACAGTCTTGCTTCATAACAGTTCCAAGGTACAGTCTTGCTTCATAACAGTTCCAAGGTTCAGTCTTGCTTCATAACAGTTCCAAGGTGCAGTCTTGCTTCATAACAGTTCCAAGGTACAGTCTTGCTTCATAACAGTTCCAAGGTACAGTCTTGCTTCATAACAGTTCCAAGGTAGTCTTGCTTCATAACAGTTCCAAGGTACAGTCTTGCTTCATAACAGTTCCAAGGTTAAGTCTTGCTTCATAACAGTTCCAAGGTTCAGTCTTGCTTCATAACAGTTCCAAGGTACAGTCTTGCTTCATAACAGTTCCAAGGTTCAGTCTTGCTTCATAACAGTTCCAAGGTACAGTCTTGCTTCATAACAGTTCCAAGGTACAGTCTTGCTTCATAACAGTTCCAAGTAGTCTTGCTTCATAACAGTTCCAAGGTACAGTCTTGCTTCATAACAGTTCCAAGGTTCATCTTGCTTCATAACAGTTCCAAGGTTCAGTCTTGCTTCATAACAGTTCCAAGGTACAGTCTTGCTTCATAACAGTTCCAAGGTACAGTCTTGCTTCATAACAGTTCCAAGGTAGTCTTGCTTCATAACAGTTCCAAGGTACAGTCTTGCTTCATAACAGTTCCAAGGTACAGTCTTGCTTCATAACAGTTCCAAGGTTCAGTCTTGCTTCATAACAGTTCCAAGGTTCAGTCTTGCTTCATAACAGTTCCAAGGTTCAGTCTTGCTTCATAACAGTTCCAAGGTACAGTCTTGCTTCATAACAGTTCCAAGGTTCAGTCTTGCTTCATAACAGTTCCAAGGTTCAGTCTTGCTTCATAGCAGTTCCAAGGTTCAGTCTTGCTTCACCTGGAGTTTACCTGGAGAGAGTTCCGGGGGTCAACGCCCCCGCGGCCCGGTCTGTGACCAGGCCTCCTGGTGGATCAGAGCCTGATCAACCAGGCTGTTGCTGCTGGCTGCACGCAAACCAACGTACGAGCCACAGCCCGGCTGGTCAGGAACCGACTTTAGGTGCTTGTCCAGTGCCAGCTTGAAGACTGCCAGGGGTCTGTTGGTAATCCCCCTTATGTGTGCTGGGAGGCAGTTGAACAGTCTCGGGCCCCTGACACTTATTGTATGGTCTCTTAACGTGCTAGTGATACCCCTGCTTTTCATTGGGGGGATGCTGCATCGTCTGCCAAGTCTTTTGCTTTCGTAGTGAGTGATTTTCGTGTGCAAGTTCGGTACTAGTCCCTCTAGGATTTTCCAGGTGTATATAATCATGTATCTCCCGCCTGCGTTCCAGGGAATACAGGTTTAGGAACCTCAAGCGCTCCCAGTAACTGAGGTGTTTTATCTCCGTTATGCGCGCCGTGAAGGTTCTCTGTACATTTTCTAGGTTAGCAATTTCACCTGCCTTGAAAGGTGCTGTTAGTGTGCAGCAATATTCCAGCCTAGATAGAACAAGTGACCTGAAGAGTGTCATCATGGCTTGGCCTCCCTAGTTTTGAAGGTTCTCATTATCCATCCTGTCATTTTTCTAGCAGATGCGATGATACAATGTTATGGTCCTTGAAGGTGAGATCCTCCGAAATGATCACTCCCAGGTCTTTGACGTTGGTGTTTCGCTCTATTTTGTGGCCAGAATTTGTTTTGTACTCTGATGAAGATTTAATTTCCTTGTGTTTACCATATCTGAGTAATTGAAATTTTTCATCGTTGAACTTCATATTGTTTTCTGCAGCCCACTGAAAGATTCGGTTGATGTCCGCCTGGAGCCTTGCAGTGTCTGCAATGGAAGACACTGTCATGCAGATTCGGGTGTCATGTGCACAGGAAGACACGGTGCTGTGGCTGACATCCTTGTCTATGTCGGATATGAGGATGAGGAACAAGATGGGAGCAAGTACTGTGCCTTGTGGAACAGAGCTTTTCACCGTAGCTGCCTCGGACTTTACTCTGTTGACGACTACTCTCTGTGTTCTGTTTGTGAGGAAATTATAGATCCATCGACCGACTTTTCCTGTTATTCCTTTAGCACGCATTTTGTGCGCTATTACGCCATGGTCACACTTGTCGAAGGCTTTTGCAAAGTCTGTTTTATATTACATCTGCATTCTTTTATCTTCTAGTGCATTTAGGACCTTGTCGTAGTGATCCAATAGTTGAGACAGACAGGAACGACCTGTTCTAAACCCATGTTGCCCTTGGTTGTGTAACTGATGGGTTTCTAGATGGGTGGTGATCTTGCTTCTTAGGACCCTTTCAAAGATTTTTATGATATGGGATGTTAGTGCTATCGGTCTGTAGTTCTTTGCTGTTGCTTTACTGCCCCCTTTGTGGAGTGGGGCTATGTCTGTTTTTTTAGTAACTGTGGGACGACCCCCGTGTCCATGCCCCTCTCCATAGGATGGAAAAGGCTCGTGATAGGGGCTTCTTGCAGTTCTTGATGAACACGGAGTTCCATGAGTCTGGCCCTGGGGCAGAGTGCATGGGCATGTCATTTATCGCCTGTTCGAAGTCATTGGCGTCAGGATAACATCGGATAGGCTTGTGTTAACCAAATTTTGTGGCTCTCTCATAAAAAATTAATTTTGATGTTCGACTCTCAGTCTGGTTAGCGGCTTGCTAAAAACTGAGTCATATTGGGACTTGAGTAGCTCACTCATTTCCTTGCTGTCATCTGTGTAGGACCCATCTTGTTTAAGTAGGGGCCCAATACTGGACGTTGTTCTCGACTTTGATTTGGCATAGGAGAAGAAATACTTTGGGTTTTTTTCGATTTCATTTATGGCTTTTAGTTCTTCCCGCGATTCCTGACTCCTATAAGATTCCTTTAGCTTGAGTTCGATGCTTGCTATTTCTCTGACCAGTGTCTCCCTACGCATTTCAGATATATTGACCTCTTTTAGCCGCTCTGTTATTCTTTTCCGTCGCCTGTAAAGGGAGCGCCTGTCTCTTTCTATTTTACATCTACTCCTCCTTTTTCTTAGAGGAATAAGCCTTGTGCATACATCGAGTGCCACCAAGTTAATCTGTTCTAGGCATAAGTTGGGTCTGTGTTGCTTAGTATATCTTCCCAGCTTATATCGGTTAGGACTTGGTTTACTTGGTCCCACTTTATGTTTTTGTTATTAAAGTTGAATTTGGTGAATGCTCCCTCGTGACTAGTCTCATTATGTCGGTCTGGGGCTCCACGCATACATGTCTGAACCTCAATTATGTTGTGATCTGAGTATATTGTTTTTGATATGGTGACATTTCTTATCAGATCATTATTGTTAGTGAAGAATGGGGTCTAGTGTATTCTCCAGTCTAGTAGGCTCTATTATTTGCTGGTTTAAATTGAATTTTGTGTAGAGATTTAAAAGCTCGTGTGAGTGTGAGTTTTCATCAGAGCTGCCTCCTGGTGTTATTACTGCAACAATATTATTTGCTATATTCCTCCATTTTAGGTGCCTTAAGTTGAAATCCCCCAGGAGCAAGATGTTGGGTGCAGGAGCTGGAAGATTTTCCAGACAGTGGTCAATTTTTAACAGCTGTTCCTGGAATTGCTGGGATGTTGCATCCGGAGGCTTGTAGACTACCACAATGACTAGGTTTTGGTTCTCGACCTTTACTGCTAAAACTTCCACTACATCATTTGAGGCATTTAGCAGTTCTGTGCAAACAAGTGACTCTGCAATGTACAGGCCAACCCCCCCCCCCCTTTTGCCTGTTCACTCTGTCACATCTGTATAGGTTGTAACCTGGGATCCATATTTCGTTGTCCAAGTGATCCTTTATGTGGGTCTCAGTGAAAGCCGCGAACATTGCCTTTGCCTCTGCAAGCAGTCCACGGATGAAAGGTATTTTGTTGTTTGTTGCTGGCTTTAGACCCTGTATATTTGCAAAGAAGAATGTTATCGGACTGGTGGTATTGTTGGTACTTGGGGGGATTTTTTTTCCGGCATTAGTATCTGTATCTGTTGGTTTGGAGTGGAGGCCATCGACTGTGGTTCTACTCCAGGAATGACTGGATTTGGTGTACGATTTCTGCCATTTCCTGCCAGTTTGTTTTCCTTCCTGGCACTAAAAAACCTCTCCCTCTTGAGTGGCTGTGGCTACCCAGGTTTTCCCATGCCCTGGATGTTTTGTATCTTTTTGTACCCTTTAGATAGTGTGCCTGGCAATTTAAGTTATAGCACAGTCTTTCCTGTACTGAAGAGGTACACATTTCAGGGTGAAAAAGCTTACAGGAAGGGAGTTTGCATTTTCCTGTTGTCATATGGGCATGGCATTTTCTAGGGTGGTCATAGTTGCACGTCCCGTCTGTTTTTCCAGATTTCCCATGTCTGCAGATACCAATTTGGATTTAGGAAAAATAAAAGCACTAATGATGCAATCATAAAAATGCTAGATCTGCTTTACACAGCATTGGAAAATAAGGAATATCCACTAGGAATTTTTATTGACCTAAGAAAAGCTTTTGACACAGTAGACCACGACATCCTACTCCACAAACTTGATCATTACGGTATAAGAGACCATGCGCTTGCTTATTTCAAATCTTACCTTACTAATAGGTATCAGTATGTTACCATTAAAGACACAGCATCAACAACACAGCCACTTGATACTGGAGTTCCGCAGGGAAGTGTCCTTGGTCCCCTGCTCTTCCTCATATACATCAATGATCTTCCAAGCGAATCCCAACACCTGAAACCCATTCTCTTTGCTGACGACACGACTTATGTCATCTCTCACCCTAATCTTGCCACCCTCAACACCATTGTTAACGAGAAGCTGATCAAAATATCGACTTGGATGACAGCCAATAAACTTACGCTTAACACTGACAAAACCTACTATATTATGTTTGGTAGCAGAGCAGGAGATGCACAAATTAACATTAAGATCGACAACACTCTAATTACCAGACATAATGAGAGCAAATTCCTAGGCCTATACCTTGACAACAACCTGAATTTCAGCACCCATATCCAACACATAACCAAAAAAGTATCCAAAACAGTTGGAATCCTCTCCAAGATACGATACTACGTGCCGCAAAATGCCCTTCTCACACTATACCACTCACTTATTTATCCATACCTCACCTATGCTATTTGTGCTTGGGGATCAACTGCAGCAACACACCTAAAGCCAATAATAACCCAACAAAAAGCTGCAGTAAGAATAATCACTAAATCCCATCCCTGGCAACACCCCCCCCCCCACTCTTCATAGATCTAAACTTACTCCCTGTTCAGTACATCCACACTTACTACTGTGCAATCTACATCTACAGGACCTTAAACTCCAATATCAACCTTGACCTAAAACGCTTTCTTGATAGTTGTGACAGAACCCACAGACATAACACCAGACACAAACATCTCTACGACATTCCCCGTGTCCGACTAAACCTTTACAAAAATTCAATGTATGTCAAAGGCCCTAAAATCTGGAACACCCTACCTGAGAACTCTAGAACTGCAGACACATTCATCACCTTCAAAACTACCATTAGAAAACATCTTATCTCCCTGATACACCCCATCAACTAACTACACGAATACCACCTGGTGGTTCACACTTACACTCACTCACCCATTTGACCATAAACAGAAATATTAATCTCAATCTTAAAATAATGAATCCTATGATACTCCAATACTGAAACTATGTGCTGTGCCAAAACAAAAGCATTCACATTGCTAAACTCACAAACTAGTATTTAGTCACTTAGCCATAATACCAACTTACCTCATAATTTGTAATATTTTAAAATAAAGAATTAAACTAAGTCTGCCCGAAATGCCTAGCCATGCTAGGCGTTCTAGTGGTACACTCTGTAATCATTATTTAACTACATGTAAACCACACAACAACCAAATTCTGTAAATTCAACATTGTAATCTTTATAGAGAATAAACTTTGAATTGAATTGAATTGAAGTGCATAGTATGTGCACAGGCTTGGTTTCCGTTTACCTTGGGTTTCTGTGACTGTATTCCCTGTTGGTGCATGTTTCCCTGTGTTATTCCTATCCTCCATAGCACCAACAATGGAGCTCCTACCAGTTGTTTTTGGTAATATATCCTCACTATTGCTAGTGGAGTCCTCTTGTTTGCTATTTCCTGTGGTATTTCTAGTTTGCAATATTGGTTTTATCTTATCTTTGACTACACTTGTTTCCCCACTACGGCTCCTGTCCCCTATGAGGTCATTTATATGTATTCCTTCCTGCGTATAATTCCCGACTACCTGGACAAAATCTCCAGCTTCACCATTACTGTCTCCCAGGACAGCACCTCCAGCTTCACCATTACTGTCTCCCAGGACAGCACCTCCAGCTTCACCATTACTGTCTCCCAGGACAGCATTATCAGCCACACATTTACTGACTACCAGGACATCACCTCCAGCCTTACAGTTTCTGACTACTTGGCCAGTATCAAGTGCAGTACCATTCAGCCCAGACTTTTTATGTTCCCATCTGTTGTAGAAAGCTTCCAGGTTGTCTATGAAAGCAGCTTTGATGTTATCCTCTTTTAATACCCTTGTGATTTTAGTCCACAGATTTTCCTCATTTGGGCATACCCAAAAACACTTCCCTGTTTTAATACTGCTTGTAGCTAGTTCTTGGATATCTGCACAAGGGGCGTGACACCAATTTCCACAAAAATGACAATTTATCCATGTGGAAGCCCGTTTGTTTGATTGACTGCAGACTATACAGAGCTTCATAATGATTTGAATGGTTGATTTACTGTAATTCTACTAGCAACCTCTTGAATACTCTATTAATAACGCCCTTAAATGAAGCTCTAGCTATTTGTATTTCTATTTCTAACTGTACTTGTATATTGGACAGCTTACCGTGTACGTTCCTGATTTATATTTATTGTTTGTGTTTGATAAGGGCGCCTACAACCCCATCCGTTTACAGTCTGCTTTATTGTCCAACGAATCCGTTTGAAACCAGTCAAGGGTTCGGACCATCAAGGGTTCGGACCAGTAGAGGGTTCGGACCAGTCGATCTGATCTGATCAGTGGGTCACTTATTTAAAACATACTAGTCGGTGATTTGGGCTAACACATGAAGGATCTACTTGAAATTATCTACCCGAGTAATATGTGATTTGATTGATACAAAAGTATAACTTGCTTCATAACAGTTCCAAGGTACAGTCTTGCTTCATAACAGTTCCAAGGTACAGTCTCGCTTCATAACGGTTCCAAGGTACAGTCCTGCTTCATAACAGTTCCAAGGTTCAGTCTTGCTTCATAACAGTTCCAAGGTAGTCTTGCTTCATAACAGTTCCAAGGTGCAGTCTTGCTTCATAACAGTTCCTAGGTACAGTCTTGCTTCATAACGGTTCCAAGGTACAGTCTTGCTTCATAACGGATCCAAGGTACAGTCTTGCTTCATAACAGTTCCAATGTAGTCTTGCTTCATAACAGTTCCAAGGTAGTCTTGCTTCATAACAGTTCCAAGGTACAGTCTTGCTTCATAACAGTTCCAAGGTACAGTCTTGCTTCATAACAGTTCCAAGGTACAGTCTTGCTTCATAACAGTTCCAAGGTTCAGTCTTGCTTCATAACGGTTCCGGTACAGTCTTGCTTCATAACGGTTCCAAGGTACAGTCTTGCTTCATGTCAGTTCAAAGGTTCAACCTTCACTACGGGTCAAAAGTTTATCCTGAGGAACTTCCAGATCTCTGTATTTCCCAGATATTCATGCGGACAACAACAACCTGCTGCCGGAGAAAGTCGGAGAATTCAGTGAAGGAATAATGAAAGTTTGTTGAAGACTGTGGTCGATGTTTTGAGGGAATTACGCAAGGTGGTGTTTTTTTTTCTTTACTTGACTCAGAAGTAAATTACTCTCAGAAGTTCTGAGAGTAATTCTTATGGAGTGATGCGTGCACTTGTTCACGCATGCGGACGCACACTGGCGCACACCTCACAATAACATAACCACCAGTACCACAACTACCACCATACACAACCACCAGTACCACAACTACCACCATACACAACCACCAGTACCACAACTACCACCATACACAACCACCAGTACCACAACTTCCACCATACACAACCACCAGTACCACAACTTCCACCATACACAACCACCAGTACCACAACTACCACCATACACAACCACCAGTACCACAACTACCACCATACACAACCACCAGTACCACAACTACCACCATACACAACCACCAGTACCACAACTACCACCATACACAACCACCAGTACCACAACTTCCACCATACACAACCACCAGTACCACAACTACCACCATACACAACCACCAGTACCACAACTTCCACCATACACAACCACCAGTACCACAACTTCCACCATACACAACCACCAGTACCACAACTTCCACCATACACAACCACCAGTACCACAACTACCACCATACACAACCACCAGTACCACAACTTCCACCATACACAACCACCAGTACCACAACTACCACCATACACAACCACCAGTACCACAACTTCCACCATACACAACCACCAGTACCACAACTTCCACCATACACAACCACCAGTACCACAACTACCACCATACACAACCACCAGTACCACAACTTCCACCATACACAACCACCAGTACCACAACTACCACCATACACAACCACCAGTACCACAACAATCACAATTCACAACGACCAGTACCACAACGACCACCAAACACGACCACCAGTACCACCATACATAACCAGTACCACAATGACTACTATACACAAGCACCAGTA
>NC_069405.1:70720736-70780736 GCF_026875155.1 Cherax quadricarinatus
AACCTAGTGTGGACACGGTGCTGTGAACTGACTTTTGTTATGTCAGCAACCTAGTGTGGACACGGTGCTGTGAACTGACTTTTGTTATGTCAGCAACCTAGTGTGGACAAGGTGCTGTGAGCTGACTTTTGTTATGTCAGCAACCTAGTGTGGACAAGGTGCTGTGAGCTGACTTTTGTTATGTCAGTAACCTAGTGTGGACAAGGTGCTGTGAACTGACTTTTGTTATGTCAGCAACCTAGTGTGGACACGGTGCTGTGAACTGACTTTTGTTATGTCAGCAACCTAGTGTGGACACGGTGCTGTGAACTGACTTTTGTTATGTCAGCAACCTAGTGTGGACACGGTGCTGTGAACTGACTTTTGTTATGTCAGCAACCTAGTGTGGACACGGTGCTGTGAACTGACTTTTGTTATGTCAGCAACCTAGTGTGGACAAGGTGCTGTGAGCTGACTTTTGTTATGTCAGCAACCTAGTGTGGACAAGGTGCTGTGAGCTGACTTTTGTTATGTCAGTAACCTAGTGTGGACAAGGTGCTGTGAACTGACTTTTGTTATGTCAGTAACCTAGTGTGGACAAGGTGCTGTGAACTGACTTTTGTTATGTCAGTAACCTAGTGTGGACAAGGTGCTGTGAACTGACTTTTGTTATGTCAGTAACCTAGTGTGGACAAGGTGCTGTGAACTGACTTCTGTTATGTCAATAACTTAGTGTGGACGAGGTGCTGTCCACACTAAGCTATCAACAAAAAATAAAATGAAAATGAGTATATGACCGACACTGGAATATAACCACGTGAAAAATGATAGTCTAGGGCCTCACTGAACTTAAAAACGCTAAAGAAAAAAAAAAAAAGTAAATTTTCAACTGATCTGTTATATTAGCTGTAAAGAGCAAGACGGAGTTGAGTCAGAAGATGAACAACTCAGGAGAAATTCCTTTCAACTTAGTAATAAAGAAAGGAGCATCGTCATGGTGTAGTTGGAGCCAAGAGAAAACGGGACGCGATAGCCTCCCTCCTGCTAGTGGTCGTCAATACTCACAAAGATACCTTCATGCCCAGTTGAACTTGCCCTCACCGTGACCTCAAGCCACTGACCTTAACTTTCACTATGACCTCAAGCATAGTTAATTAGCCTTCACTATAACCCCAAGCCCAGTTGAACTTACTAACATTATGCCTTCAAGTCTTGTGAACTTCCAGCCCACACAGCCAACACGCACAAATAACGCACAGCCAGCATACACACACAGTCAACATATACACATAAAGGCAACATACACGCATACACAGACACACACATACACACACACAGAGCCAACACTCAGACACACACACAGACACATACAGACACACACACAGAGCCAACACACACACACACACACACTCACACACACACACACACACACACACACACACACACACACACACACACACACACACACACACACACACACACACACACACACACACACACACTCATATACAACAGGCCTAGTGTCTAATCGACATGTGCCTAGGACAAAATGGTAACTAACACAGAGGAATGATGACTTACAAGTCTAGCTCAACTATTTTCTGTTCTTACTACAAAAATCTTTATTGCAATTGCATTCATAAGGCAGCATTAAACTGGGTGAATATTTAGTAATCCTTCAAGAGAGTGACTTAAGGCTTGTTAAAGACCTTGATCAAAGGAATTAGAGATACCCTTCCCTTACTTGGTTCAAACTTCGTTACCTCTTATTCGCCAGGCACGGTATAACCTCTGAGGGTTTAGCCCTCCCCATGAATATAATAATGATCAAGGTTTTTACTTATGCGTGTAGATTATCGTTTACCTGGTCGGATCCATAATGTTTGAACTTATTTGGCACATCTAGAAATATTACTACTGACGCTGCACAACTCTAGACTTTTAAAGTAATATTAGGCAATTGCCTGCTAGAGCTGAACAAGTCTGGAAATATTTTTTATTACAGGAGCTGTACAAATCTAGTAATATTGCTATTACTGTATGTGCTTCATAACTCTAGAAATACTACTGATCCCTCATAGGGCTAGGAATACTACGGATGCTTCACAGGGCTAAAAAAAAACTAATACCTACTGACATTGTGTTAACTGTGTGTGTGTGTGTGTGTGTGTGTGTGTGTGTGTGTGTGTGTGTGTGTGTGTGTGTGTTTGTGTGTGTGTGTGTGTGTGTGTATAAGTGCGTGTGCGTGTGTGTGTATGAGTGTGTGTACTCACCTAGTTGAGGTTGCAGGGGTCGAGTCCAAGCTCCTGGCCCCGCCTCTTCACTGATCGCTACCAGGTCACTCTCCCTGAACCGTGAGCTTTATCATACCTCTGCTTAAAGCTATGTATGGATCCTGCCTCCATTACATCGCTTCCCAAACTATTTCACTTGCTGACTACTCTGTGGCTGAAGAAATACTTCCTAACATCCCTGTGATTCATCTGTGTCTTCAACTTCCAACTGTGTCCCCTTGTTGTTGTGTCCCGTCTCTGGAACATCCTGTCTTTGTCTACCTTGTCAATTCCTCTCAGTATTTTGTATGTCGTTATCATGTCCCCCCAATCTCTCCTGTCCTCCAGTGTCGTCAGGTTGATTTCCCTTAACCTCTCCTCGTAGGACATACCTTTTAGCTGTGTGTTTGTGTGTGTGTGTGTGTCAGTGTCAGTGTGTGTGTGTGTGTGTGTGTGTGTGTGTGTGTGTGTGTGTGTGTGTGTGTGTGTGTGTGTGTGTGTGTGTGTGTGTGTGTGTGTGTGTGTGACTCAACAATCAATATTTGCACCAATAACTCACTACAGTTGTGACCGGGTGTGGAAGTGTGAATTGCTCATTACACTATAATTTGTTCATGATTGTAGCCATGTATAAACGTAAGTAACCATTATTACAGGATTCATTACCTTTGTAACTTGTGAGTTCATTACCTTTGTACCTAGTTCAGCTATCAAAACTTTGGGGGCCCAGTCCCTGGACCCATTACGTACCTCTGTAATCTGTAAATACCTTTGTAACTTGTCATGATTGTGACCAGACCTACATGGAGTTCATTACCTTTGTAAATTGTGAGTTCATTACCTATGTCATTGTGAGTTCATTACCTCTGTAACTTGCTCAGCTATCAGAACTTTGGAGTCCAGTCCCTGGATCAATTATGTACCTCTGTAATCTTTTGACTACCGCCCACAGGATGGGTATGGGGTGCATAATAAACATATTAACTTAAACTAAACTAACTGTGTAGCAGTTGGGTGTAGCCGAGTAGAATAAGATGTTTGTCTGAGTTTAAAGTATGGGTGTAGCCAGATAGGAGAGAGAGGTTACCAGGCATATTTGTAGAGAAATTCTGTTATACTGCTAGAAAAAATTCACTCACGCGCACAGTATAAATAATGAGCACGAAAGGGTTACAAGGCGTGGCCTTAGAATGGAAGAAGGTATAAATCAAATAACGCATTTTTTTTTTTTAAGATGTAAGGCTGGGGCTACTCTAAAATTTGGTTTTGGTGGGAGAGGTAAAAACCAAGCATAATGGAGACAAAAAAAAATTGTAACGGTTTTTAACAATGAAAGCAAAACAAAACAAGTGTAGACGGGGGTAATGGGATTCGAACCTTGGAGGAAGGGCGGCAAAGACAAGTTCATCGTCCCAGGAGGAAAAGCTCCTTAGTAGGGGTGGTGTGGGGTATGGAAGGGAGGTATATGAAATTTGAGAGGATAAAATGCCATCACAATGGCTCTCCATCCCTTGAATTCCACTTTTACCATTTACCTGTAGTTCCTTTCTTTTATCTCCTTTCATTCACCCACACTCTCTATAAGAATCCCGCTGATGCTGGGTTAACGTACCGCGGTGGTGACGTTTGAGCGGCTTAGATTATGTATCCAGCACTACTACGTTCCCTCCTCCTTCCTTAGGATTCAATAGCCCTATTTATCTAAATTTGCTCACGCTCCTGGCCGACATGAAACTAATTATGAACATGGACTGCAAAAAATGCATTTTGAATAGTTTCTTGCCTTTTAATGACTGTTTTGCCAGAAGAGCGCCGACACCACAATTCCGATCCCCTTCCTTCAAACTGCAATATCCCCACTCCTCCTTCAGAGTGCAGGCCCTGTAATTCACAACAATAACAAGCTAGTACTGAGAGTCTAAATTTGATAATGCTCGTAACAGAGTATGTTTAAAACAGTGAGTAACTAAATGTTCTAGTGTTTGTATTACCACTTAATTTTTTTGCATGTGTGTGACCTAATTTATGTCTGCATAAATAATTCATTACGACTGGGACCAGATAAACATGTAAACAGTTCATTACTGCTGTAACTTGTTCAGCTATCAAAACTTTGCGGTCCAGTCACCGGACCAATTATGTGTGTCAGTAATCCTGTGATTGCTTCCCACAGGATGGGTATGAGGTGCATAACAAAGGTATTAAACTAACTAGTGTTAGTAATTAAAATAGAACAATAGAATCTGTTCTCAAAGCAAGTAACCAAGACAGGACTCGCAGCAACAAATTCAACTGGGACAACTTTAAATTTATAAAGGATATAGGAAGGTGCTAGTTTGGCAATAGAGTTGTAAATGAGTGAAACACGCTCCCAGGTAGCGTCACTGGGGGGCGATAACTTTGGGAAATTTCAAATATAGGTTGGATGGGTATATAAGTGGATGTGGGTGGATGTGAGTAAGAATTGCCTAGCATGGGTTAGTAATTCTACCTAAAACTTGTAATCTATCAAATTAGTATAAACATATAGATAATAATGTGCTGACTCATGATTTCGCTACTTACTTTGTTGGCGTGGGTATTAAAACATCTATGGTTTTATTTACAATGGTCCCAGTGGGATTTATTTGAGCTTAATAAATTCCAGCAGTCGCTGAAGGGTCATTACACTGTGAAGTCATCGTATCACCGCAGTCTCTTGGCTTTTCAAGAAAGAAAAACGACGGGGAAAGTCGTTTCATGAGTTGTACGCTTTTACAAAGACTGTAATTCAGGGACCCAGTTTAGCCCTAGGGTTGGGGACCAGTTATTCATGGCCGTCGGAATATGCAGACTTACAAGGTATGTCATCAATACAGACTTTTGAAAGGAACTTGAATTTAGAAAAAAAAAACTTGTTGAAAAACGGGTTCAGGAAGTTAAAGACGTAGGTGTAAACATTGTGGATTTTCCTCATAACAGTGTAAACTACAGATTTAAGGAGTTTATATACGATTTGTGTAATAAGTGAGGACGTTAGTAAAAGGTGTGTAGAGAGACATCAAAAATGTTTCGTAGCCCTAGCAAGAAAGTGCCCAAGGCTAGGGATGATAGAGTGGTCAAGGGAATAGAATGACTATCAAATAGCTCCACTGTCAAAAGCACAGTTAATTTAAGGTGGTAGAGGATAACAGCTCAGCGGAGGATAATTCAAGTGTGTTAAAAGATAATGTAATTGCTATAAATGCCTGAACAGTATTACTTTGTTCTTAACAAGAAACAGGTCCCTTTTGTAATTGATAGTGGATTACATTTCAACATTGTCCAAAGAGTGGGCAGAATCATTAAATGTGCACAATGAACCGTGTAGCAAGAAGTTGAGCGCCTATGATAATTTACAAATGAGGTATTGGGCAAGGTTGTGGTGGGAGTACACTACAATGATGTAGGAGTAACACAACTTTTTTATATATACGTAGTTGATTCCAAAAATAACAACTTATGTTAAAAATATTTTCTGAGTAGGCATTTATCTCTCTGGACTAGATGCGTCTTTTAAGATCAGTAAACTGGACAGTACTGAAGACATGTTAGAATTTTTCCGTAGATCTTAATAAATCTATCTCAAGCATTGTAACAATGATTAATTTAAAGAACGATGCTATTCCCAAACACGTTAAAACTAGATCTGTTCCTTTTTATTAAAGGGAAAATTATTGAATTGGCTTTAGGCAAACTGCTAGCTGAGGGAGTTATTGAACCTCTCTTAGTGGCTCAGCAGCTCTTATTGCGTCAGTTCTAAAAGCTGACTCTAAAACTATGAGGATTGTCTGTAGAGGATAAAGGCAAGATTTTCTTAAAAATGTATCTGAAAAAAATGCCTATTTGCAAATAATGGCGCTTCCTCCTCTTCTGGTATTCTTCATTACACAATTTAAAGAGAAATCATATGGCATGAGGCCAGGAACTAGGAAGGCCTGACAAAGAAAGTCAAGCGGCACAGACAGGAGCCAAGCCTCGAACTCCGCAAATATCACTCGATGATAACGTAAAATTTGGGTGGTAAAGAATATACTATTTAATACCAGAGGAGTAAAATGGCCTAGTATTATTGCAGTCCCTTGAATCATTTTCCTCAATGACTTGATGAATAAAACCGAGCTCCCTTCAAGCTTCCCACCTGAAATCTGTCCGTCTTCATACTACTAGTCTCAATATATGAAATTACTTTTCATTATGCTCTGAAATTAAGATGGTTCTTGATCACATCATCAGGAACAATTTAAGTATTTGTAAAAACAAATTTATTCATTCGAAAATTACAGATTATGAGAATAAGCTCTAAAGACATAAATCACACTAAGTGTAAAGGAAATCAACAAATCATAATAATTTATTAGAACAAAACATATAGCATTTGAATGTTGTCATAAAATACAATTCCACGAAAAGCAGTACCAATGCAACATCTATACAATACCGGCCTCGATTCTTATACAAAAATGGGATTCTCCAGGTTTTTTAAAGTGTACTTATGGAAAAACTATACTGCGCTTCGTAATATTTCTGTACAGTCTCTACTCTTCTAATTATTAAAAAAAAGTAATCAATGTGTATATTATTTACTACGTTATTTATATTGTTTTCACAAAAACATTCCAAAGTTTCAAACATAGCTATCGAAAATCGAGGAAACACAAACATCATCTTTAACTCGGTCAATATCTTTTTGTATGACGTCGTAGCATCATCATCGCTAGACAAAAAGCAGAGTAATAACAACAGCTGTGAGACTGACCTTAAAACTGGAATAGTTGGATGAAGAGAGCGTGAGGTGTTTAGGGGAGAGTGTAGCCAAGTGTGTCATGAAGCACAGCAGGTGCAGACTAGCGCCTCACCAGGGAACACAATACACCTTCACTACATCTCTCCTTTATAACACCTATTCTGTTGGGTTTAGACTCTCCACTACACATTTTGTTAGGGTTAAAGTCTCTCAGTTGCATCAGGGATATTATAGCTATATTCTACTTGTACGCTTACATAAAAAATACCTTTGCTGTATATAGAATAGAGCTTATATTTAACTCATTTAGTTTGTCATGTTTGGAGTTTGTTGGCTACAAGTGAGTCATTAAGGTTGCGATTCATTTAGAATCCCTTATTTAGTGCTATTAAAGCAAATTCTCAGAGTATATACACTAGTAAGCAACGATTCGGTTATACATCTCAGAATATATACAAAGTCTATCTCATGAAGTGCATGGACTGAGAATAGAAATGTATATGCATTTCGAGGGGTATTATCTCAGAATGTATACACGTAAAGGTTAACTTACTCTCTGTATTCGTATTAAAGCATCCTTGACTGATGGTATACAGGTGACATGCAACCTTAATAAACTTTGTGTATTATATAGGTTTTAAGCCAAATAAACCAACCAACAGATTCATTATACTGTATATATCCTGTGTGTGTGATCGCAGCTGTGTTTGTACACCTTTCGGTATACACACTGTCTGCTGTTCTTGTTTCTGCTCTAGTAAACAAGTCTCATACGCTGCTAAATAACTACTCTGTAATCATAACCGCAGGTGCATGATCTCTCATATCCCAGTAATTATTACTTTATTTCCTGAGAATTACTAAATTTGAAAAGAAAAACTCTCGTTTTTCTTTTTAGGTCACCCTGCCTTGGTGGCATACGGCCTAAGCACCAAGATTCTCTTCTTGCTTCGATGTCTGTTAGGGTCACAATCGTTTGGTGAAATATTTTGATTGCACGATCAGATTCTGCGTTCGGTGTATGGGTTGATTTTTATTAAATTAACCGTTTTAATGAGGGTAGAAAATGTGATAGCTCACGTATGGTAGACCAGGCGGTGCACACCCCTGCTAGCAGGTGCTTACTTGTGAAGATACAGTCTGGTGTCAGCCACACTACACTTCTTACAAATGTGGTCATATTTATGTCTCATGCGAGTGGTTGGTTAGCTGGCAGACTGTTCCTGGCTTGTGGTGTAGTGCTTGCGCTGATCACCGCTTCTCAAATTACTGAAAAAGCGCATTTAATAACAATTTGCTGAATTACTCGCACGTTTTTAAAATAAAATAATAATAATAATAATAATAATAATAATAATAATAATAATAATAATAATAATAATAATAATAATAATTAATAACTATTATAAAGTTATTTCCAAGTTTGGGTAGGTACATTTGGATCGTATTTGTTTGAGTGAATATTAGATAACAAGCAAAGATTGTTTAGGAATGAATATACGATATTCTGCTTGTGTATAATCATTGAAATAGTAAAAGATAAAAAGTAACCTACAGAGCAGGGTATGATTTATTCATGAACAAGTGCTAAACCCGTTAAGATCTAACACACTGAAATTTAGGGAATGATGAAGTGTTAGGTAATTCATGACTGGAGTGTTTGGGAGGTAGGATAAACATCCATAGATACACCAGCAACAGCCACTATCTCACACAAACATAACTAATTTATTCCTGTAAAATGGAGTATAGTATATAATTGATATCTGGGTATAAACTGCATTGCAGAAAGTCCCTTACTATGCAGAGCATTTAGGACAGCCTTAAAATTACTTACAATAACTAGACAATGAGACAAGTATAGAAAGTTACTGTTTGTCATATTTAACATTTAAACACTGTGACAATTTGATTATGACAGTTTGGTTAATATATGTTGAAACAGATTGGTGATCGTGTGAACATCGGCACGAATTCTAATATTTGGATCAAGGGGTTGCTAATGATATGTGAGGCCTAAACATAAATTGTCCAAATCGAGTTTAAGTCAGATTTAGGAGGTGGTTTCTGACAATATTCTTGAAGTTGGTGGCAGGAGAAATTTTTTGCATTTAGAAGGGAGTTCCAAATTTTATGCCCCTTTATTTTCATGAAGTCTCTGAAAAGGTATACCAAAGAGTGTTATATATATATATATATATATATATATATATATATATATATATATATATATATATATATATATATATATATATATATATATATATATATTTGTATATATATATATATATATATATATATATATATATATATATATATATATATATATATATATATATATATATATATATATATATATATATATATATATATATATATATTTTCAACCAGTCGGCCGTCTCCCACCGAGGCAGGGTGACCCAAAAAAGAAAGAAAATCCCCAAAAAGAAAATACTTTCATCATCATTCAACACTTTCACCACACTCACACATTATCACTGCTTTTGCAGAGGTGCTCAGAATACAACAGTTTAGAGCATATACGTATAAAGATACACAACATATCCCTCCAAACTGCCAATATCCCGAACCCCTCCTTTAAAGTGCAGACATTGTACTTCCCATTTCCAGGACTCAAGTCCGACTATATGAAAATAACCGGTTTCCCTGAATCCCTTCACTAAATATTACCCTGCTCACACTCCAACAGATCGTCAGGTCCCAAGTATCATTCGTCTCCATTCACTCCTATCTAACACGCTCATGCACGCTTGCTGGAAGTCCAAGCCCCTCGCCCACAAAACCTCCAAAATTTTTAATTTTGCACCAAAAGAATCTTAGAAAACTTACCTAACCTTATTATAACAAGAGCAATTTATTTTAGCCTAACCCAACTAAATATATTTTAGATTCGTTTACAGTAATTTAATACTAAACAAACACAGTGAAATATATTTTTTTCGTTAGATTCAGAATGATTTTGGCGAAATTATTGCATACACAAATTTTCACTTGTCTTATATGGCAAGATGAGCGTTGCTATTTAAGCCAAGATCGCAAGTTCTGCCTATTCGGCACGATATATATATATATATATATATATATATATATATATATATATATATATATATATATATATATATATATATATATATATATATATATATATATATATATAAACACTGATCTCTGGCTGAAGCGAATTCCTTGCATATATATATATATATATATATATATATATAT
This sequence comes from Cherax quadricarinatus, assembly GCF_026875155.1. Classification (NCBI taxonomy): domain Eukaryota; kingdom Metazoa; phylum Arthropoda; class Malacostraca; order Decapoda; family Parastacidae; genus Cherax; species Cherax quadricarinatus. The sequence continues at coordinate 70,730,997 of NC_069405.1, forward strand.
ATATATATATATATATATATATATATATATATATATATAAGTGCACAGTGGTAAATATGGATGTGTAGCATGTTCATAAGTTGAAACTTAAGTAGTGGGGAGGGAGGGGGATGTTGTTGTTGTTGTTGTCTGGAACTTGAATGGGTGATCATTCTAATAGCTGATTTCTGTTGGATAACATTGGGTTTACTTTTAGGTAATTTGCCGTAGATCCTCAAGCACAAATACCGAAATGAAGGAGAGATTAGTAGTACAGAGTAATATCGAAGTACTATATCATTTTTTTGGTAGTTCTTTGGGAATTAAGCCCATTCTGTTTTGTTTTTCATATGTATGTTTCCTGTCAATGGATCTAAGGAGGTTATTAGTTAGTAAGGGCTATTTAGTCTTTTAATTGTGACCTGTTTGTTTTTTTAAGGGACAGTGCTTGTTGAAGAGGCATTGCATTTTTTTTTTAAGAAAAATTTTGACATATTGAGTGAACATCCGGAATAAAACTGGATACATCAATGTGCTACAACCCTATTCTATGATAGTTACACCGTGAGAATAAAAACAATGTTCCCCTGTCACATTGAAAGTGATGCAACATTAGAGAAGGGAGGGATGGAGAGAGTCAGGACCGAGACACACCACACTGGAACACTTATGGAGAAGGGAAGGAATTTAGAAAATAAGACTGCTAGTAATTGAAGCATTTAGAAATTTTAGATCAATTATGCACTTCCGCATTTTCAAGGGGAAGGTATACTAAATGTGGTGCAAATTAGCACACCCAAACACCGTGAAATAGGTCTCAGTATGGTTCACGCTGTGGTGCACTTAAGTACTCCATCAACATATGGATGTTTTTACCTAATTTCCATCACTCCTGGATCCACCAATGGTTTGTGCTCACAACAACCATTTTCAAAACAGGAGGTCAATTAAACAAGTGCAAATAGTTTTTTGAGGGAATCTGCCGAGAAACTGGGACTTAGACGAGTGTACAATGAACAATGACAATTGTTTAGATAGCCGTTACTAACGTCCATGTCGAAAATGACCATGAAATAAACTGTCATGTTACTAGTGTATCGACACGAACGACGCGCATCGTGTTTCTTACATCTATTATTATTATTATTATTATTATTATTATTATTATTATTATTATTATTATTATTATTATTATTATTATAAGAGGCACTAAACCTAGAGAGGCCATACAGCAGCTTTGAAATGCGAGGTAATTATGTTTGATCCAAGGAAAAGAAGGGCAGCTTCACTTGCTTAGACCACGAGCCCTTAACCGGCATCAAGACACCTCCGTAAACTACATAATAATAATAATAATAATAATAATAATAATAATAATAATAATAATAATAATAATAATAATAATAATAATAATAATGTAAGTAATAACAATACTGCTACTAATAATAAATTAACAGTATGGAAGTAGTGCAGAATGATTTTGGTTCCTCATTACCAAATACGGTAAGTACTAGAGTACTAAATGTTGTTTGTGTCTTCCACAGCAAGATGAGTCGAGGTGTGATGATGTTGGTGATGATGTGTGTCATGGCGGTAGCCTTTACTCTAGTCTCAGCCAACGAGTACCGTCAACACTCCAGCGAGTACCACCAACCCTCCAACGAGTACTATCAACCCTCCAAAGAGTACCGCCAACCCACCACAACCGTCCAGCAGGTGACATGAACCTTCACTTCAACAAGTAGCACTTCTTCTCTAATAAACAAGTGTTTGATTTTTTAGATTGTCGCACTGAATAATTATTTATTTATAACGTGGATAAGTATTAGTAAGCAAGGTTATGTAGGTGTATATATCTTAGTATATATATTAAAGGGATTAAAGTATGTTTGACTGGTGGTGTACAGGAGACACGCAGCCTTCATGACTCTCGATGGCCTATAAGCCCAATAAATCAACTTAGTGACATTAATTATAAATTTACAATCAGTAATAATTATGTTCTGTAATAGATACAATATTATGATGACTCTTACTTACAGGTGCAACAGTCCAGTAATACGCAAGTCTGGTAGTGTGCACACACACACACATACACCAAAAGTTGTATATAAACTGCTCATTTTCCTTCCTATTTTAAGGATTAAAATATATTTATTTGACTATGTATGAGTAAAATTCAACATAAATGACCTACCAAACCAATCAACTAATTTTTATAGTTGGTTATATATCGTGTACACTATTTAGTACATAAGGGGTTTATATAGTGCAAACTAGTTAGTACATAACTGTGGTTTATGTAGTTCATACTAGTTAGTACATAAGTGGGGTTTATAAAGGTATACTATAAACCTCTTCACAACCTAAACCTCATTTCCACACAGCTTAAGTCTGTCCACACACATCAAGCCACCCCAGGCACTAAACTTGCTAAACTTGATTAGTATCTCACGATAATTTGTACTGGTTGTGGACAGACTCCTGGTATCCTGGAGAGGCTGATGACGGATTACGTGTACCCTCTGCGAGACTACGACTGGAGGGGCATGCTGAGGAGCTTCGTAGATAGAGTGATGCATTACATCGCTCCAGCCACCAAGGAACCCAAGCATGGACTTGGGGTGAGTTCCTTAACGATAATCTCAATTTTTAAAGGGGTGAACCGTGTAAGAAAGCCTCTGTCAGATGACCAAAAGTTCCCATGGCAGATCAGCATATGACTGACGCCCACGTCAGGAAACACTTGTCCTGTTTCCTGACGGTGAGTCAGGGGCGAGTTTGATGAATAGAAAAGGAGTTAGATATAACAAGAGAAAGGAGAAAGCTATTTTATTAGGTTGAAGATGAAATGGGAAGGACGGAGAAGTGAAGGAAGGAAGGAATTAAGAGTGAAAAAAGAGAGAACATGGGTAAGGAAGGATAACTCGTGAGTCTAGAAAGACGACGTAAGAACTATCAACTCTCAATGTTTGTAGAATAGTATTTTTAAGAATTTTGATTAAGTCAAGAACTGGAGGAGTGAATGAAACTTAGATGTAGCAGATGACTGTGCTAACCACAAGGCTCACCCACATTACCTTGATAAAGCCCACTTTGTGGGCAAAAGATTTTACTTAGTAAATATATTCACAACTAGGCGAGTACAGATAGTAAGATCGTTTGTTAAGCGCTCAGCAGATTGAGGATCAGCCTTCCACCAAGTCTGTCTGGCACTGAATGACCCACATAGGCTCAGCGCTTAACATGAATTATTAAATTATTAAGTAAATGTATCCACTGTATGGAAAAAACTTTGTGGTTAATAAAGGTATGTGTACTCACCTAATTGTGGTTGCAGGGGTCGAGATTCAGCTCCTGGCCCCGCCTCTTCACTGACCGCTACTGGGTCCTCTCTCTCTCCCTGCTCCATGAGCTTTATAATACCTCGTCTTAAAACTATGTATGGTTCCTGCCTCCACTACATCACTTGCCAGACTATTCCACTTCCTAACAACTCTGTGGCTGAAGAAATACTTCCTAGCATCCCTCTGGCTCATCCGAGTCTTCAACTTCCAATTGTGACCCCTTGTTTCTGTGTCCCCTCTCTGGAACAACCTGTCTCTGTCCACCTTATCTATTCCACGCAGTATTTTGTATGTCGTTATCATGTCACCCCTGACCCTCCTGTTATCCAGTGTCGTCAGACCGATTTCCCTTAATCTTTCTTCGTAGGACAATCCCTTTAGCTCAGGAACCAGCCTTGTTGCAAACCTTTGCACTTTCTCTAATTTCTTGACGTGCTTGACCAGGTGTGGGTTCCAAACTGGTGCTACATACTCCAGTACGGCCTGACGTACACAGTGTTTAGAGTCTTGAACGATTCCTTACTGAGGTATCGGAACGCTAATCTCAGGTTTGCCAGGCGCCCATATGCCGCAGCAGTTATTTGGTTAATGTCTGGTCCTCATCTGATTTAATTCTCCTTATTAAATTCACATCATCTGCTAATAAGGACACTTCTGAGTCTATCCCTTCCGCTATGTCATTCACTTATATCAAGAATAGCACTGGTTCTAGGACTGACCCCTGTGGGACCCCGCTCGTGTGTGTGTGTGTGTGTACTCACCTAGTTGTGGTTGCAGGGGTCGATTCATAGCTTCTGGCCCCGCCTGTGTGTGTGTGTGTGCGTGTGTACTCACTTACATGTGGTTACAGGGGTTGATTCACAGCTCTTCACCCCCTCTTCGCTAGTTACTACTAGGTCCACTCCCTCCCGGGTCCAAGAGCCTTATCGTACCTCTTCTTAAAACTATAAATGAATCCTGCCTCCACTACTTCACTCTCCAGATTCTTCCACGTCATGACAACTCTACGGCTGAAGAAATACTTCCTAATATCCCTATAACTCATCTGAGTTTTCAACTATTTGTGTGTGTGTGCGTGAATACACGTGTTTCAAAATATGTAGGAATATATAAGTGTACGATAACACGTAAATGTCCATTTAAATTGAAAACCAGACTTAGGGTGAACGTTTCCAGATAGTGGAGGATGTTAATGTAGGTATAGGTAGGTATGGAGGTGTTAATGTGAGTTTACAATTAGGGGTCACTTACAAATGTAATGCAGAGCAAGACTGCAGCAGTATACCAGGAGTATACATGGAGGGGGTTCGGGGTTCAACGCCCCGCGGCTCGGACCGTGGCCAGGCCTCGTGGCGGATCAGGGCCTGATTAACCAGGCTATTACCTCTGGCCGCACGTAAACCAACGTACGAGCCACAGCCCGGCTGGTCAGATATATATATAATATATATATATAATATATATATATATATATATATATATATATATATATATATATATATATATATATATATATATATATATATATATGTATGTATAATATATATATATATATATATATATATATATATATATATATATATATATGTATATATATATATATATATGTATATATATATATATATATATATATATATATATATATATATATATATATATATATATATATAATATATATACATATGTATATATATATATATATATATATATAAAATATATATATATATATATATATATATATATATATATATATATATATATATATATATATATATTACAGCTAAAGTGTAATACATTGCTTTTCAAGCATAAATACTGCATGTCCATGGTATATAAATAATTTTAGTTACATGTTCTTTTCACGAGACTAAGAACATCTCTCCTTTAGTCGGTGGCTCATGTGTCACACTTGAGTGAAGGGGAGTGACCTGTTGGAGTCACGGTGGTTGATGTGTAGTGTTGGTATGCCAGGGTGCATTTGTGACCTGGGTGAAGGTATAGTAGTGACCTGGGTGGTGTAGTTGTGACCTGGGTCATAGTGTAGTAGTGACCTGGGTGGTGTAGTTGTGACATGGGTGATGGTGTAGTAGTGACCTGGGTGGTGTAGTTGTGACCTGGGTCATGAAGTAGTGCCCTGGGCGGTGTAGTTGTGACCTGGGTGATGGTGTAGTAGTGACCTGGGTGTAGTTGTGACCTGGGTGATGGTGCAGTAGTGACCTGGGTGGTGTAGTTGTGACCTGGGTCATGGTGAAGTAGTGTCCTGGGTGGTGTAGTTGTGACCTGGGTGATGGTGTAGTAGTGACCTGGGTGTAGTTGTGACCTGGGTGAAGGCGTAGTAGTGACCTGGTATCAAGCTGAGTAGTGGGCCATGGTGTAGTGGAGGTGTGAGTGGCTGTAACACGAGTAAACATGAAGTACACTGACATTCTTGCACGAGTCATGACAGGATAAGTCACACATTATTCTCGGTAAATTTAATTTAGGGGTTATAATGCCTGGGGAATATGAGTTAATCAAGCTCAATCCTATGAGTCGGAGAACAGATCCAGATCCTTGGATGAAGAGTCCCTCACTGGCATCAAGGCACTCCCTTAAGTGTTGACGGGAATGTGAGAAAAGTGGGGCGACTACCGCTAGGGACGGCACCTCAGCTTCCCAAGTATCAACGTAACTCATCTCCTGCTGATGGCTGGCCCACATTATTCACGTTAATTTAAAAACTAAATATAGGGGGAAAATTTCTTGAAGGCTGAAATATATTAAGATTACGAGTGTGGTCTGGCAGTAATAATGAATAGAAATTCCATTGTTTTATTGCTATATTTATGACTGCCACAGTCGGAGGTGTGCAGATATGTGCTCTAATGCGCCTCATTCTTCCCGACTCCTACCAGTCTTCTAGTTGTACAGTATTATAACCTATTAGTAAAGTTTCACTTCATAATGTTGATATTTGTAAGTTTCCTCTGATAAACTCTGCTTACTCATAGTGAAATATTTGATGATATCGTCGCCCTCCTGAAGTCTCCTATCTCAGCTTCACAATTTTCATAACCTCATGAATGATACACAACCTCTGTGATGGAGCATGACATAAAATCATCTTACGTGATGGCAGTGTTAGTTTAATAATTGTTCCTTTAACACTCTTAAATGTTAAACCAATAGCTACGTTTGCCTTACAATAAACAGTTATCAAAATTCCCTTCGAAAAATTTCAGAGAATTGATTAAACTGGACTATTATTGTTATTATTATTATTATTATTATTATTATTATTATTATTATTATTATTATTATTATTATTATTATTATTATTATTATTATTACATTCATGGGGGAGCACAAGGAGTGGTGATGGCTCTGTTTTCCGTCCACTATTCTGACCTGGTGTCTGTTCAATCAGACTGCTGTTATATTAATTAAGCATCTTACCTCGCCCCTCTGTTTCTGCAGTTGATGTACCTTCCTCACCGTTCTCTCCTCCAACAGGCACAAGACCGAGCGGCCGTGTTGGTGAGGAGGGTCCTCAGTCGTGCAGTGCATTACGTAGAGTCTTTCCTCGCCTGAACACCGACACTCACCCTCTCCAGCCTCGCCTATTTCACCGATCTCTCTCACCCATAACATACTCTCACATTTGCCATAATAGATCGTGGACGCGCACTTACCATAGCTCTTATATTGAGCGCATCACCACTGACACTCGAGCTCTCTAACCGTCATAGCATCATTCTCACATACGTCACACAACAACACTGACCTGGCCCACACAGCCTTGGGTCTTACCTCACAGTGTATGGACGGTGCCATCTTCCTGTCTCACCTTTGCTAGCTTGGTCCTGCACTGCTTACTCCCATTTTGCCGTCACCCTGCAAATACAATCCACTTTTAAGTATTTCATCCTACTGTCTTAACAAGGTAGCTGCCCGTCATAGTGTGTAAAAATCTCTCAGGTAACTGACTTTTTTAGTTTAGTTTCAGGGGACACTTGTAAGATCTTCATAAACATTGGCAGGACATGACAAATACTTTCAATTTTGTATTAATATATTATTAATTTGTTCTAAATTGTACGAATTAACGTAACTTTCCTGTATAAATTATAACGAGTTATTTTGTAATGTTCTAGGAATAAATAATACTAGATGTCAATGTGACTGTAAAATTTAAGTAAGCTTGTATTTGCTTCTTTTATACCATAGTCACTTGCATTTATAATGTAAGCCAGTGGAGGATTACCATTATTATTATGCATCACTGAGTTAGTTTAATATCTTTATTATGCACCCCATACCCATCCTGTGGGTCGTAGTCAAAAGATTACAGAGGCACATAATGGGTACATCTCTAATAAGTATCTTTTCAAGCCTCTGTCATCCCATGTCATCTTGTGACTTTGGGATATACAGCATTACATTATAAATGGTGGAGAATCCGAGGTGGGACCTGAAGAACTTGTACATCTCTGGCTCATCAGAGAAAACGAACAAGGGAATAAGAAGGACCCAAGAAGTGCCTTCAAGAGCAACATCTTTTGGATGGACTCTTCATCTTCTTCTCCATCATTTCCACAGGCTAACCAGCACATCCAGCCCCAAGATGACCACGCTTCCAGCGTCGTAGACACTAAACTGCCAGCTAACCTTGAAGGCGATACACAAGATAGGATGTCGACGTTGCCATGGTCTCAAGAGGAGAGCTTTCGATTCTTTGGATCATCATTCACCCTAAATAGCAATGTCAACGCCTCCTTAGCCTGCTACACCTGGGTATATTCGGGCATCTTGGTGTTGTTCGGTCTCATTAGTTTCCTGTCGGTGATCATCCCGCTCATCAAATATCAGACCTACGAACAAATGAAGACACCGCAATCGGCTGGCATCAAGTACGAATCAAATATGAGTGAGGAGACAAGTTCGGATGATATGGCATACACGATGGCACACATCATGGAGCTTACCACGGGAGAGAGAAAACCAGGATACTACAGTATGTACAGCAGTGATAAGGATGATAACGTTTTTCATGATCAATGAGACTCACGGTGAATGATGCAGTGTCTTCTGATTACCGTGTGAGATCATGAACATCAGGGAAATGTTCTTACTGTTATAATCACTAATTAGTTACATTTAGTACACACTAGCGATGTTATAGCCATGTGGGTATAGTATCTTTTTGTGAAAATAAAAATAGTAATAATAATAATAATTAGAAAGAGAAATACTTAATAGCTCTAGCAGTTTGTATCTAAGCTGAAAGCGTATTAGACACAATTTAGCATTACTATGTTAGTGAGATTCTGTAAGTCCTCTTGAACTACAGATAATTTCATATCGATTATTTGACTGTTTGATGCATGATGTAAACTTATTGTTTATATATACTGAGAAAAATAAAGTACTGTGTTGTGAATCGTAACGATATCTAAGATGACAACAGTTTTAATAAGCTCTGTAGAATGATTATTTTGTCTAACTCAACATTCATCATACAGCAGAGTTCTTAACTCACATAAAAAACCACGGAGGTGACCAAATTTACATATGTATTGCTGTTAACTGTTTACTACCCAGGACTGCCTCCAACACACCCATTAAGGGGCTGTTCCTCTGAGCATCAGTTAGTGATTGTGATCATTGTTTTCCCTTCACTCGATATCACAGTATAATAATGTGATCTTGTCAGGTTTAGAACGTGGTGCTGCTGAGAACTGAAGATAAACAGATTTGATCTAAGATCCTTGATGTATCTGGCCCAGGCAGTATGGTGTATCTAACCCAGGCAGTGTGGTGTATCTGGCCTAGGCAGTATGGTGTATCTGGCCCAAGCTGTGGTACATCTGGCCCAGGCAGTGTGGTGTATCTGGCCCAAGAAGTATGGTGTATCTGGCCCAGCCAGTATGGTGTATCTGGTCCAAGCTGTGGTATATCTGCCCAAGGCAGTGTGACGTACCTGGCTCAGGCAGTGTGGTGTACCTGGCTCAGGCAGTGTGATGTATCTGACCCAGGAAGTGTGGTGTACCTGGCTCGGGCAGTGTGATGTACCTGGCTCAGGGTGTGGTGTACCTGGCTCAGGCAGTGTGACGTATCTGACCCAGGAAGTGTGGTGTACCTGGCTCGGGCAGTGTGATGTATCTGACCCAGGAAGTGTGGTGTATCTGGCCTAGGCAGTGTGGTGTATCTGGCCCAAGCTGTGGTGTACCTGGCCCAAGTTGTGGTATATCTGGCCTAGGCTGTGGTACACCTGGCACATGCAATGTAGTGTACCTGGCTTAGGTTGTGGTGTGCCTGGCCCAGGCAATGTGGTGTACCTGGCTCAGGGTGTGGTGTACCTCGCCCAGGGTGTGGTGTACATGGCCCAGGCAATGTGGTGTACCTAGCCCAGGGTGTGGAGTACCTGGCCCAGGGTGTGATGTACCTGGCCCAAGGTGTGGTGTATCTGGCCCAGGGTGTGATGTACCTCGCCCAGGGTGTGGTGTACCTGGCCCAGGGTGTGGTGTACCTAGCCCAGGGTGTGGTGTACCTGGCCCAGGGTGTGATGTACCTGGCCCAAGGTGTGGTGTATCTGGCCCAGGGTGTGGTGTACCTCGCCCAGGGTGTGGTGTACCTGGCCCAGGGTGTGGTGTACCTGGCCCAGGGTGTCGTGTACCTGGCCCAAGGTGTGGTGTATCTGGCCCAGGGTGTGGTGTACCTCGCCCAGGGTGTGGTGTACCTGGCCCAGGGCGTTGTGTACCTGGCCCTGGGCGTGGTGTACCTGGCCCAGGGTGTGGGGTACCTGGCCCAGGGTGTGGTGTACCTGGCAAGGGTGTGGTGTACCTGGCCCAGGGTGTGGTGGACGTGGCCCAGGGTGTGGTGTACCTGGCCCAGGGTGTGGTGTACCTCGCCCAGGGTGTGGTGTACCTGGCCCAGGGTGTGGTGTACCTGGCCCTGGGCGTGGTGTACCTGGCCCAGGGTGTGGTGTACCTGGCCCAGGGTGTGGTGTACCTGGCCCAGGGCGTGGTGTACCTGGCCCAGGGTGTGGTGTACCTGGCCAAGGGTGTGTTGTACCTGGCCAAGGGTGTGGTGTACCTGGCCCAGGGTGTGGTGTACCTGGCCCAGGGTGTGGTGTACCTGGCCCAGGGTGTGGTGTACCTGGCCCAGGGTGTGGTGTACCTGGCCCAGGGTGTGGTGTACCTGGCCCAGGGTGTGGTGTACCTGGCCCAGGGTGTGGTGTACCTGGCCTAGGGTGTGGTGTACCTGGCCCAGGGGGTGGTGGACCTGGCCCAGGGTGTGGTGTATCTGGCCCAGGGTGTGGTGTACCTCGCCCAGGGTGTGGTGTACCTGTCCCAGGGTGTGGTGTACCTGGCCCTGGGCGTGGTGTACCTGGCCCAGGGTGTGGTGTACCTGGCCCAGGGTGTGGTGTACCTGGCCCAGGGTGTGGTGTACCTGGCCCAGGATGTGGTGTACCTGGCCAAGGGTGTGGTATAACTGGCCCAGGGTGTGGTGTACCTGGCCCAGGGTGTGGTGTACCTGGCCCAGGGTGTGGTGTACCTGGCCCAGGGTGTGGTGTACCTGGCCCAGGGTGTGGTGTACCTGGCCCAGGGTGTGGTGTACCTGGCCCAGGGTGTGGTGTACCTTGCCCAGGGAGTGGTGTACCTGGCCCAGGGTGTGGTGTATCTGGCTCAGGGTGTGGTGTACCTGGCCCAGGGTGTGGTGTACCTGGCCCAGGGTGTGGTGTACCTGGCCCAGGGTGTGGTGTACCTGGCCCAGGGTGTGGTGTACCTGGCCCAGGGTGTGGTGTACCTGGCCCAGGTGTGGTGTACCTGGCCCAGGGTGTGGTGTACCTGGCCCAGGGTGTGGTGTACCTGGCCCAGGGTGTGGTGTACCTGGCCCAGGGTGTGGTGTACCTGGCCCAGGGTGTGGTGTACCTGGCCCAGGGTGTGGTGTACCTGGCCCAGGGTGTGGTGTACCTGGCCCAGGGTGTGGTGTACCTGGCCCAGGGTGTGGGCGTACCTGGCCCAGGGTGTGGTGTACCTGGCCCAGGGTGTGGTGTACCTGGCCCAGGGTGTGGTGTACCTGGCCCAGGGTGTGGTGGACCTGGCCCAGGGTGTGGTGGACCTGGCACAGGGTGTGGTGTACCTGGCCCAGGGTGTGGTGTACCTGGCCCAGGGTGTGGTGTACCTGGCCCAGGGTGTGGTGTATCTGGCTCAGGGTGTGGTGTACCTGGCACAGGGTGTGGTGTACCTGGCCCAGGGTGTGGTGTACCTGGCCCAGGGTGTGGTGTACCTGGCCCAGGGTGTGGTGTACCTGGCCCAGGGTGTGGTGTACCTGGCCCAGGGTGTGGTGTACCTGGCCCAGGGTGTGGTGTACCTGGCCCAGGGTGTGGTGTACCTGGCCCAGGGTGTGGTGTACCTGGCCCAGGGTGTGGTGTACCTGGCCCAGGTGTGGTGTACCTGGCCCAGGGTGTGGTGTACCTGGCCCAGGGTGTGGTGTACCTGGCCCAGGGTGTGGTGTACCTGGCCCAGGGTGTGGTGTACCTGGCCCAGGGTGTGGTGTACCTGGCAAAGGGTGTGGTGTACCTGGCCCAGGGTGTGGTGTACCTGGCCCAGGGTGTGGTGTACCTGGCCCAGGGTTGTGGTTGTACCTGGCCCAGGGTGTGGTGTACCTGGCCCAGGGTGTGGTGTACCTGGCCCAGGGTGTGGTGTACCTGGCCCAGGGTGTGGTGTACCTGGCCCAGGGTGTGGTGTACCTGGCCCAGGGTGTGGTGTACCTGGCCCAGGGTGTGGTGTACCTGGCCCAGGGTGTGGTGTACCTGGCCCAGGGTGTGGTGTACCTGGCCCAGGGTGTGGTGTACCTGGCCCAGGGTGTGGTGTACCTGGCCCAGGGTGTGGTGTACCTTGCCCAGGGAGTGGTTGTACCTGGCCCAGGGTGTGGTGTACCTGGCCCAGGGTGTGGTGTACCTGGCCCAGGGTGTGGTGTTTCCTTGCCAGGGAGTGTGTACTGGCCCAGGGTGTGGTGTACCTGGCCCAGGGAGTGGTGTACCTGGCCCAGGGTGTGGTGTACCTGGCCCAGGGTGTGGTGTACCTGGCCCAGGCTCAGCATGGATTGTGATAAAATTTTAAGGTATTTGTTATGCTAGACTTCATTTATTATTCTATTTTTTGTTCTATTTATTGTTCTATTTATTGTTCTATTTATTGTTCTATTTATTGCTCTGTTTATTGCTCTTTTTATTGTTCTGTTTATTGTTTTATTTATTGTTCTATTTATTACTGTCTTTGTTGTCTGTTATGCATCCATATTATTTTAATAATAAAGTAATAAAGCATTTTAATAAACTAACTGGCACTTTATTAATCTTATATTTTGATATTATTATTATTATTATTATTATTATTATTATTATTAATATTTAAAGTACGGTCAAAGTGACATTAAATTTTGCATTACATAATTCCTTACCAGACGACAGTTAGTACTGAAGGTGTGCCGTAGTTGGAGTGCCAGTACACTCACCTCACACACTGAAGGTGTGCCGTAGCTGGAGTCCCAGTACACTCACCTCACACACTGAAGGTGTGCCGTAGCTGGAGTGCCAGTACACTCACCTCACACACTGAAGGTTTGCCGTAGCTGGAGTGCCAGCACACTCACCTCACACACTGAAGGTGTGCCGTAGCTGGAGTGCCAGTACACTCACCTCACACACTGAAGGTGTGCCGTAGTTGGAGTGCCAGTACACTCACCTCACACACTGAAGGTCTGCCGTAGCTGGAGTGCGAGCACACTCACCTCACACAGTGAAGGTGTGCCGTAGCTGGAGTGCCAGCACACTGGAGTGCCAGCACACTCACCTCACACAATGAAGGTGTGCCGTAGCTGGAGTGCCAGCACACTCACCTCACACAATGAAGGTGTGCCGTAGCTGGAGTGCCAGCACACTCACCTCACACAGTGAAGGTGTGCCGTAGCTGGAGTGCCAGCACACTCACCTCACACAATGAAGGTGTGCCGTAGCTGGAGTGCCAGTACACTCACCTCACACACTGAAGGTGTGCCGTAGCTGGAGTGCCAGCACACTCACCTCACACACTGAAGGTGTGCCGTAGCTGGAGTGCCAGTACACTCACCTCACACACTGAAGGTGTGCCGTAGCTGGAGTGCCAGTACACTCACCTCACACACTGAAGGTGTGCCGTAGCTGGAGTGCCAGTACACTCACCTCAAACACTGAAGGTGTGCCGTAGCTGGAGTGCCAGCACACTCACCTCACACAATGAAGGTGTTCCGTAGCTGGAGTGCCAGTACACTCACCTCACACAATGAAGGTGTGCCGTAGCTGGAGTGCCAGTACACTCACCTCACACACTGAAGGTGTGCCGTAGCTGGAGTGCCAGTACACTCACCTCACACACTGAAGGTGTGCCGTAGCTGGAGTGCCAGTACACTCACCTCACACACTGAAGGTGTGCCGTAGCTGGAGTGCCAGCACACTCACCTCACACACTGAAGGTGTGCCGTAGCTGGAGTGCCAGCACACTCACCTCACACACTGAAGGTGTGCCGTAGCTGGAGTGCCAGTACAAATCACCTCACACACTGAAGGTGTGCCGTAGCTGGAGTGCCAGCACACTCACCTCACACACTGAAGGTGTTCCGTAGCTGGAGTGCCAGTACACTCACCTCACACACTGAAGGTGTTCCGTAGCTGGAGTGCCAGTACACTCACCTCACACAAAGAAGGTGTGCCGTAGTTGGAGTGCCAGCACACTCACCTCACACACTGAAGGTGTGCCGTAGCTGGAGTGCCAGCACACTCACCTCACACACTGAAGGTGTGCCGTAGCTGGAGTGCCAGCACACTCACCTCACACACTGAAGGTGTGCCGTAGCTGGAGTGCCAGCACACTCACCTCACACACTGTAGGTGTCCCGTAGCTGGAGTGCCAGCACACTCACCTCACACACTGAAGGTGTGCCGTAGCTGGTGTGCCAGTACACTCACGTAACACACCGAAGGTGTCCCGTAGCTGGAGTGCCAGTACACTCACCTCACGCACTGAAGGTGTGCCGTAGCTGGAGTGCCAGTACACTCACGTAACACACCGAAGGTGTCCCGTAGCTGGAGTGCCAGTACACTCACCTCACACACTGAAGGTGTGCCGTAGCTGGAGTGCCAGTACACTCACGTAACACACCGAAGGTGTCCCGTAGCTGGAGTGCCAGTACACTCACCTCACGCACTGAAGGTGTGCCGTAGCTGGAGTGCCAGCACACTCACCTCACACACTGAAGGTGTGCCGTAGCTGGTGTGCCAGTACACTCACCTCACACACTGAAGGTGTGCCGTAGCTGGTGTGCCAGCACACTCACCTCACACACTGAAGGTGTGCCGTAGCTGGAGTGCCAGCACACTTACCTCACACACTGAAGGTGTGCCGTAGCTGGTGTGCCAGTACACTCACCTCACACACTGAAGGTGTGCCGTAGCTGGTGTGCCAGCACACTCACCTCACACACTGAAGGTGTGCCGTAGCTGGAGTGCCAGCACACTCACCTCACACACTGAAGGTGTGCCGTACCTGGAGTGCCAGCACACTCACCTCACACACTGTAGGTGTCCCGTAGCTGGAGTGCCAGCACACTCACCTCACACACTGAAGGTGTGCCGTAGCTGGAGTGCCAGCACACTCACCTCACACACTGAAGGTGTGCCATAGCTGGAGTGCCAGCACACTCACCTCACACACTGAAGGTGTGCCGTAGCTGGAGTGCCAGCACACTCACCTCACACATTGAAGGTGTCCCGTAGCTGGAGTGCCAGCACACTCACCTCACACTGAAGCTGTGCCGTAGCTGGAGTGCCAGCATACTCACCTCACACTGAAGCTGTGCCGTAGCTGGAGTGCCAGCACACTCACCTCACACACTGACACAATACAAAGTGCCCGTAGCTGGAGTGCCAGCACACTCACCTCACACACACAATGCAAAGTGCCCGTAGCTGGAGTGCCAGCACACTCACCTCAAACACACAATACAAAGTGCCCGTAGCTGGAGTGCCAGCACACTCACCTCACACACACAATGCAAAGTGCCCGTAGCTGGAGTGCCAGCACACTCACCTCACACACACAATACAAAGTGCCCGTAGCTGGAGTGCCAGCACACTCACCTCACACACACAATGCAAAGTGCCCGTAGCTGGAGTGCCAGCACACTCACCTCACACACTGACACAATACAAAGTGCCCGTAGCTGGAGTGCCAGCACACTCA
Organism: Cherax quadricarinatus; assembly: GCF_026875155.1. Taxonomy (NCBI): domain Eukaryota; kingdom Metazoa; phylum Arthropoda; class Malacostraca; order Decapoda; family Parastacidae; genus Cherax; species Cherax quadricarinatus. Next base: position 70,746,586 of record NC_069405.1, read on the forward strand.
CCTCACACACTGACACAATACAAAGTGCCCATAGCTGGAGTGCCAGCACACTCACCTCACACACTGACACAATACAAAGTGCCCGTAGCTGGAGTGCCAGCACACTCACCTCACACACTGACACAATACAAAGTGCCCATAGCTGGAGTGCCAGCACACTCACCTCACACACTGACACAATACAAAGTGCCTGTAGCTGGAGTGCCAGCACACTCACCTCACACACTGACACAATACATAGTGCCCGTAGCTGGAGTGCCAGCACACTCACCTCACACACTGACACAATACAAAGTGCCCGTAGCTGGAGTGCCAGCACACTCATCTCACACACTGACACAATACAAGGTGCCCGTAGCTGGAGTGCCAGCACACTCACCTCACACACTGACACAATACAAAGTGCCCGTAGCTGGAGTGCCAGTACACTCACCTCACACACTGACACAATACAAAGTGCCCGTAGCTGGAGTGCCATCACACGCACCTCACACACTCACACAATACAAAGTGCCCGTAGCTGGAGTGCCAGCACACTCATCTCACACACTGACACAATACAAGGTGCCCGTAGCTGGAGTGCCAGCATACTCACCTCACACACTGACACAATACAAAGTGCCCGTAGCTGGAGTGCCAGTACACTCACCTCACACACTGACACAATACAAAGTGCCTGTAGCTGGAGTGCCAGCACACTCACCTCACACACTGAAGGTGTCCCGTAGCTGGAGTGCCAGCATGCTCACCTCACACACTGAAGGTGTCCCGTAGCTGGAGTGCCAGCATGCTCACCTCACACACTGACACAATACAAAGTGCCCGTAGCTGGAGTGCCAGCACACTCACCTCACACACTGAAGGTGTCCCGTAGCTGGAGTGCCAGCATGCTCACCTCACACACTGAAGGTGTCCCGTAGCTGGAGTGCCAGCACACTCACCTCACACACTGAAGGTGTCCCGTAGCTGGAGTGCCAGCACACTCACCTCACACACTGAAGGTGTCCCGTAGCTGGAGTGCCAGCATGCTCACCTCACACACTGAAGGTGTTCCGTAGCTGGAGTGCCAGCACACTCACCTCACACACTGAAGGTGTCCCGTAGCTGGAGTGCCAGCATGCTCACCTCACACAAATGAAGGTGTCCCGTAGCTGGAGTGCCAGCATGCTACACCTCACACACTGAAGGTGTCCCCCTAGCTGGAGTGCCAGCATGCTCACCTCACACACTGAAGGTGTCCCGTAGCTGGAGTGCCAGCATGCTCACCTCACACACTGAAGGTGTTCCGTAGCTGGAGTGCCAGTACACTCACCTCACACACTGAAGGTGTTCCGTAGCTGGAGTGCCAGCACACTCACCTCACACACTGAAGGTGTTCCGTAGCTGGAGTGCCAGCACACTCACCTCACACACTGACACAGTCCAAAGTGCCCGTAGCTGGAGTGCCAGCACACTCACCTCACACACTGACACAATACAAAGTGCCCGTAGCTGGAGTGCCAGCACACTCACCTCACACACTGACACAATACAAAGTGCCCGTAGCTGGAGTGCCAGTACACTCACCTCACACACTGACACAATACAAAGTGCCCGTAGCTGGAGTGCCAGTACACTCACCTCACACCACTGACACAATACAAAGTGCCCGTAGCTGGAGTTTCCAGCACACTCAACCTCACACACTGACACAATACAAAGTGCCCGTAGCTGGAGTGCCAGCACACTCACCTCACACACTGACACAATACAAAGTGCCCGTAGCTGGAGTGCCAGCACACTCACCTCACACACTGACACAATACAAAGTGCCCGTAGCTGGAGTGCCAGTACACTCACCTCACACACTGACACAATACAAAGTGCCCGTAGCTGGAGTGCCAGTACACTCACCTCACACACTGACACAATACAAAGTGCCCGTAGCTGGAGTGCCAGCACACTCACCTCACACACTGACACAATACAAAGTGCCCGTAGCTGGAGTGCCAGCACACTCACCTCACACACTGACACAATACAAAGTGCCCGTAGCTGGAGTGCCAGCACACTCACCTCACAAAACTGACAAAAGTCCAAAGTGCCCGTAGCTGGAGTGCCAGCACACTCACCTCACACACTGACACAGTCCAAAGTGCCTGTAGCTGGAGTGCCAGCACACTCACCTCACACACTGACACAATACAAAGTGCCCGTAGCTGGAGTGCCAGCACACTCACCTCACACACTGACACAATACAAAGTGCCCGTAGCTGGAGTGCCAGCATACTCACCTCACACACTGACACAATACAAAGTGCCCGTAGCTGGAGTGCCAGCATACTCACCTCACACACTGACACAATACAAAGTGCCCGTAGCTGGAGTGCCAGCATACTCACCTCACACACTGACACAATACAAGTGCCCGTAGCTGGAGTGCCAGCATACTCACCTCACACACTGACACAATACAAAGTGCCCGTAGCTGGAGTGCCACACACTCACCTCACACACTGACACAATACAAAGTGCCCGTAGCTGGAGTGCCAGCACACTCACCTCACACACTGACACAATACAAAGTGCCTGTAGCTGGAGTGCCAGCACACTCACCTCACACACTGACACAATACAAACTGCCCGTAGCTGGAGTGCCAGCACACTCACCTCACACACTGACACAATACAAAGTGCCCGTAGCTGGAGTGCCAGCACACTCACCTCACACACTGACACAATACAAAGTGCCCGTAGCTGGAGTGCCAGCACACTCACCTCACACACTGACATAATACAAAGTGCCCGTAGCTGGAGTGCCAGCACACTCACCTCACACACTGACACAATACAAAGTGCCCGTAGCTGGAGTGCCAGCACACTCACCTCACACACTGACACAATACAAAGTGCTCGTAGCTGGAGTGCCAGCACACTCACCTCACACACTCACACAATACAAAGTGCCCGTAGCTGGAGTGCCAGCATACTCACCTCACACACTGACACAATACAAAGTGCCCGTAGCTGGAGTGCCAGCATACTCACCTCACACACTGACACAATACAAAGTGCCCGTAGCTGGAGTGCCAGCACACTCACCTCACACACTGAAGGTGTCCCGTAGCTGGAGTGCCAGCACACTCACCTCACACACTGACACAATACAAAGTGCCCGTAGCTGGAGTGCCAGCATACTCACCTCACACACTGACACAATACAAAGTGCCCGTAGCTGGAGTGCCAGCACACTCACCTCACACACTGACACAATACAAAGTGCCCGTAGCTGGAGTGCCAGCATACTCACCTCACACACTGACACAATACAAAGTGCCCGTAGCTGGAGTGCCAGCATACTCACCTCACACACTGACATAATACAAAGTGCCCGTAGCTGGAGTGCCAGCACACTCACCTCACACACTGAAGGTGTCCCGTAGCTGGAGTGCCAGCACACTCACCTCACACACTGACACAATACAAAGTGCCCGTAGCTGGAGTGCCAGCACACTCTCCTCACACACTGACACAATACAAAGTGCCCGTAGCTGGAGTGCCAGCACACTCACCTCACACACTGACACAATACAAAGTGCCCGTAGCTGGAGTGCCAGCACACTCACCTCACACACTGAAGGTGTCCCGAAGCTGGAGTGCCAGCACACTCACCTCACACACTGACACAATACAAAGTGCCCGTAGCTGGAGTGCCAGCACACTCAAACCCCACACACTGAAGGTGTCCCGAAGCTGGAGTGCCAGCACACTCACCTCACACACTGACACAATACAAAGTGCCCGTAGCTGGAGTGCCAGCACACTCACCTCACACACTGACACAATACAAAGTGCCCGTAGCTGGAGTGCCAGCACACTCACCTCACACACTGAAGGTGTCCCGTAGCTGGAGTGCCAGCACACTCACCTCACACACTGACACAATACAAAGTGCCCGTAGCTGGAGTGCCAGCACACTCACCTCACACACTGACACAATACAAATTGCCCGTAGCTGGAGTGCCAGCACACTCACCTCACACACTGACACAATACAAAGTGCCCGTAGCTGGAGTGCCAGCACACTCACCTCACACACTGACACAATACAAATTGCCCGTAGCTGGAGTGCCAGCACACTCACCTCACACACTGACACAATACAAAGTGCCCGTAGCTGGAGTGCCAGCATACTCACCTCACACACTGACACAATACAAAGTGCCCGTAGCTGGAGTGCCAGCACACTCTCCTCACACACTGACACAATACAAAGTGCCCGTAGCTGGAGTGCCAGCACACTCACCTCACACACTGACACAATACAAAGTGCCCGTAGCTGGAGTGCCAGCACACTCTCCTCACACACTGACACAATACAAAGTGCCCGTAGCTGGAGTGCCAGCACACTCACCTCACACACTGACACAATACAAAGTGCCCGTAGCTGGAGTGCCAGCACACTCACCTCACACACTGAAGGTGTCCCGTAGCTGGAGTGCCAGCACACTCACCTCACACACTGACACAATACAAATTGCCCGTAGCTGGAGTGCCAGCACACTCACCTCACACACTGACACAATACAAATTGCCCGTAGCTGGAGTGCCAGCACACTCACCTCACACACTGACACAATACAAAGTGCCTGTAGCTGGAGTGCCAGCACACTCACCTCACACACTGACACAATACAAAGTGCCTGTAGCTGGAGTGCCAGCACACTCACCTCACACACTGAAGGTGTCCCGTAGCTGGAGTGCCAGCACACTCACCTCACACACTGACACAATACAAAGTGCCCGTAGCTGGAGTGCCAGCACACTCTCCTCACACACTGACACAATACAAAGTGCCTGTAGCTGGAGTGCCAGCACACTCACCTCACACACTGACACAATACAAAGTGCCCGTAGCTGGAGTGCCAGCACACTCACCTCACACACTGACACAATACAAAGTGCCTGTAGCTGGAGTGCCAGCACACTCACCTCACACACTGACACAATACAAATTGCCCGTAGCTGGAGTGCCAGCACACTCACCTCACACACTGACATAATACAAAGTGCCTGTAGCTGGAGTGCCAGCACACTCACCTCACACACTGACACAATACAAATTGGGCCCGTAGCTGGAGAGCCAGCACACTCACCTCACACACTGACACAATACAAAGTGCCTGTAGCTGGAGTGCCAGCACACTCACCTCACACACGACACAATACAAAGTGCCCGTACTGGAGTGCCAGCACACTCACCTCACACACTGACATAATACAAAGTGCCGTAGCTGGAGTGCCAGCACACTCACCTCACACACTGACACAATACAAAGTGCCCGTAGCTGGAGTGCCAGCACACTCACCTCACACACTGACATAATACAAAGTGCCTGTAGCTGGAGTGCCAGCACACTCACCTCACACACTGACATAATACAAAGTGCCCGTAGCTGGAGTGCCAGCACACTCACCTCACACACTGACATAATACAAAGTGCCTGTAGCTGGAGTGCCAGCACACTCACCTCACACACTGACACAATACAAAGTGCCCGGAGCTGGAGTGCCAGCACACTCACCTCACACACATGACATAATACAAAGTGCCGTAGCTGGAGTGCCAGCACACTCACCTCACACACGACATAATACAAAGTGCCTGTAGCTGGAGTGCCAGCACACTCACCTCACCACACTGACACAATACAAAGTGCCCGGAGCTGGAGTGCCAGCACACTCACCTCCACGAACAATCAATGCCCTAGTGGGGGCAGAATCACTCACAACTGACCTACAAAGTGCCCGTAGCTGGAGTGCCAGCACACTCACCTCACACACTGACACAATACAAAGTGCCCGTAGCTGGAGTGCCAGCACACTCACCTCACACACTGACACAATACAAATTGCCCGTAGCTGGAGTGCCAGCACACTCACCCTCACACACTGACACAATACAAAGTGCCCGTAGCTGGAGTGCCAGCACACTCACCTCACACACTGACACAATACAAAGTGCCCGTAGCTGGAGTGCCAGCACACTCACCTCACACACTGACATAATACAAAGTGCCTGTAGCTGGAGTGCCAGCACACTCACCTCACACACTGACACAATACAAAGTGCCTGTAGCTGGAGTGCCAGCACACTCACCTCACACACTGACACAATACAAAGTGCCCGTAGCTGGAGTGCCAGCACACTCACCTCACACACTGACACAATACAAAGTGCCCGTAGCTGGAGTGCCAGCACACTCACCTCACACACTGACACAATACAAAGTGCCCGTAGCTGGAGTGCCAGCACACTCACCTCACACACACTGACACAATACAAATTGCCCGTAGCTGGAGTGCCAGCACACTCACCTCACACACTGACACAATACAAATTGCCCGTAGCTGGAGTGCCAGCACACTCACCTCACACACTGACACAATACAAATGCCCGTAGCTGGAGTGCCAGCACACTCACCTCACACACTGACACAATACAAAGTGCCCGTAGCTGGAGTGCCAGCACACTCCCCCTCACACACTGACACAATACAAAGTGCCCGTAGCTGGAGTGCCAGCACACTCACCTCACACACTGACACAATACAAAGTTCCCGTAGCTGGAGTGCCAGCACACTCACCTCACACACTGACACAATACAAAGTGCCCGTAGCTGGAGTGCCAGCACACTCCCCCTCACACACTGACACAATACAAAGTGCCTGTAGCTGGAGTGCCAGCACACTCACCTCACACACTGACATAATACAAAGTGCCCGTAGCTGGAGTGCCAGCACACTCACCTCACACACTGACACAATACAAAGTGCCCGTAGCTGGAGTGCCAGCACACTCACCTCACACACTGACATAATACAAAGTGCCTGTAGCCGGAGTGCCAGCACACTCACCTCACACACTGACACAATACAAAGTGCCCGTAGCTGGAGTGCCAGCACACTCACCTCACACACTGACATAATACAAAGTGCCCGTAGCTGGAGTGCCAGCACACTCACCTCACACTGACGCAATGTCAAGTGCCTTTAGCTGGAGTGCCAGCATACTCACCTCACATACTGAAGGTGTCCCGTAGCTGGAGTGCCAGCACACTCACCTCACACTGACGCAATGTCAAGTGCCTTTAGCTGGAGTGCCAGCATACTCACCTCACACACTGAAGGTGTGCCGTAGCTGGTGTGCCAGCACACTCACGTCACACACTGAAGGTGTGTCGTAGCTGGTGTGCCAGAACACTCACCTCACACACTAAAGGTGCCCCGTAGCTGGTGTGCCAGCACACTCATGTCACACACTGAAGGTGTGCCGTAGCTGGTGTGCCAGAACACTCACCTCACACACTAAAGGTGCCCCGTAGCTGGTGTGCCAGCACACTCACCTCACACACTGAAGGTGTGCCGTAGCTGGAGTGCCAGCACACTCACCTCACACACTGAAGGTGTCCCGTAGCTGGAGTGCCAGCACACTCACCTCACACACTGAAGGTGTCCCATAGCTGGAGTGCCAGCACACTCACCTCACACACTGACACAATACAAAGTGCCTGTAGCTGGAGTGCCAGCACACTCACCTCACACACTGACACAATACAAAGTGCCCGTAGCTGGAGTGCCAGCACACTCACCTCACACACTGACACAATACAAAGTGCCCTTAGCTGGTGTGCCAGCACACTCACCTCACACACTGACACAGTACAAAGTGCCTGTAGCTGGAGTGCCAGCACACTCACCTCACACACTGACACAATACAGAGTGACCGTAGCTGGAGTGCCAGCACACTCACCTCACACACTGACACAATACAGAGTGACCGTAGCTGGAGTGCCAGCACACTCACCTCCACAACCTGACACAATACAAAGTGCCTGTAGCTGGAGTGCCAGCACACCACCTCACACACTGACCCCAATACATAGTGCCTGTAGCTGGAGTGCCAGCACACTCACCTCACACACTGAAGGTGTTCCGTAGCTGGAGTGCCAGTACACTCACCTCACACACTGACACAATACATAGTGCCTGTAGCTGGAGTGCCAGCACACTCACCTCACACACTGAAGGTGTGCCGTAGCTGGAGTGCCAGCACACTCACCTCACACACTGAAGGTGTGCCGTAGCTGGAGTGCCAGTACACTCACCTCACACACTGAAGGTGTTCCGTAGCTGGAGTGCCAGTACACTCCCCCTCACACACTGAAGGTGTTCCGTAGCTGGAGTGCCAGTACACTCACCTCACACACTGAAGGTGTTCCGTAGCTGGAGTGCCAGTACACTCACCTCACACACTGAAGGTGTTCCGTAGCTGGAGTGCCAGTACACTCACCTCACACACTGAAGGTGTTCCGTAGCTGGAGTGCCAGTACACTCACCTCACACACTGAAGGTGTTCCGTAGCTGGAGTGCCAGTACACTCACCTCACACACTGAAGGTGTGCCGTAGCTGGAGTGCCAGTACACTCACCTCACACACTGAAGGTGTTCCGTAGCTGGAGTGCCAGTACACTCACCTCACACACTGAAGGTGTGCCGTAGCTGGAGTGCCAGCACACTCACCTCACACACTCAAGGTGTCCCGTAGTTGGAGTGCCAGCACACTCACCTCACACACTGACACAATACAAAGTGCCTGTAGCTGGAGTGCCAGCACACTCTCCTCACACACTGACACAATACAAAGTGCCCGTAGCTGGAGTGCCAGCACACTCTCCTCACACACTGACACAATACAAAGTGCCTGTAGTTGGAGTGCCAGCACACTCACCTCTCACACTGACACAATACAAAGTGCCTGTAGCTGGAGTGCCAGCACACTCACCTCACACACTGACATAATACAAAGTGCCTGTAGCTGGAGTGCCAGCACACTCACCTCACACACTGACACAATACAAAGTGCCTGTAGCTGGAGTGCCAGCACACTCACCTCACACACTGAGACACAATACAAAGTGCCGTAGCTGGAGTGCCAGCACACTCACCTCACACACTGACACAATACAAAGTGCCCGTAGCTGGAGTGCCAGCACACTCACCTCACACACTGACACAATACAAAGTGCCTGTAGCTGGAGTGCCAGCACACTCACCTCACACACTGACACAATACAAAGTGCCCGTAGCTGGAGTGCCAGCACACTCACCTCACACACTGACACAATACAAAGTGCCTGTAGCTGGAGTGCCAGCACACTCACCTCACACACTGACATAATATAAAGTGCCTGTAGCTGGAGTGCCAGCACACTCACCTCACACACTGACACAATACAAAGTGCCTGTAGCTGGAGTGCCAGCACACTCACCTCACACCCCTGACACAATACAAAGTGCCCGTTTGCTGGAGTGCCAGCACACTCACCTCACACACTGACACAATACAAATGTGCCCGTAGCTGGAGTGCCAGCACACTCACCTCACACACTGACATAATACAAAGTGCCCGTAGCTGGAGTGCCAGCATACTCACCTCACACACTGACACAATACAAAGTGCCCGTAGCTGGAGTGCCAGCACACTCACCTCACACACTGACACAATACAAAGTGCCCGTAGCTGGAGTGCCAGCACACTCACCTCACACACTGACACAATACAAAGTGCCCGTAGCTGGAGTGCCAGCACACTCACCTCACACACTGACACAAAACAAAGTGCCCGTAGCTGGAGTGCCAGCACACTCACCTCACACACTGACACAATACAAAGTGCCCGTAGCTGGAGTGCCAGCACACTCACCTCACACACTGACACAATACAAAGTGCCCGTAGCTGGAGTGCCACACACTCACCTCACACACACTGACACAATACAAAGTGCCCGTAGCTGGAGTGCCAGCACACTCACCTCACACACTGACACAATACAAAGTGCCCGTAGCTGGAGTGCCAGCACACCCCACCTCAACACTGACACAATACAAAGTGCCCTGTAGCTGGAGTGCCAGCACACTCACCTCACACACTGACACAATACAAAGTGCCCGTAGCTGGAGTGCCAGCACACTCACCTCACACACTGACACAATACAAAGTGCCTGTAGCTGGAGTGCCAGCACACTCACCTCACACACTGACATAATACAAAGTGCCTGTAGCTGGAGTGCCAGCACACTCATCTCACACACTGACACAATACAAAGTGCCTGTAGCTGGAGTGCCAGCACACTCACCTCACACACTGACATAATACAAAGTGCCTGTAGCTGGAGTGCCAGCACACTCACCTCACACACTGACACAATACAAATTGCCCGTAGCTGGAGTGCCAGCACACTCACCTCACACACTGACACAATACAAAGTGCCCGTAGCTGGAGTGCCAGCACACTCACCTCACACACTGACACAATACAAAGTGCCCGTAGCTGGAGTGCCAGCACACTCACCTCACACACTGACACAATACAAAGTGCCCGTAGCTGGAGTGCCAGCACACTCACCTCACACACTGACACAATACAAAGTGCCTGTAGCTGGAGTGCCAGCACACTCACCTCACACACTGACACAATACAAAGTGCCCGTAGCTGGAGTGCCAGCACACTCACCTCACACACTGACACAATACAAAGTGCCCGTAGCTGGAGTGCCAGCACACTCACCTCACACACTGACATAATACAAAGTGCCTGTAGCTGGAGTGCCAGCACACTCACCTCACACACTGACATAATACAAAGTGCCCCGTAGCTGGAGTGCCAGCACACTCACCTCACACACACTGACACAATACAAAGTGCCCGTAGCTGGAGTGCCAGCACACTCACCTCACACACTGACATAATACAAAGTGCCTGTAGCTGGAGTGCCAGCACACTCACCTCACATACTGACACAATACAAATTGCCCGTAGCTGGAGTGCCAGCACACTCACCTCACACACTGACACAATACAAAGTGCCGTAGCTGGAGTGCCAGCACACTCACCTCACACACGACACAATACAAAGTGCCCGTAGCTGGAGTGCCAGCACACTCACCTCACACACTGACACAATACAAATTGCCCGTAGCTGGAGTGCCAGCACACTCACCTCACACACTGACACAATACAAAGTGCCCGTAGCTGGAGTGCCAGCACACTCACCTCACACACTGACACAATACAAAGTGCCTGTAGCTGGAGTGCCAGCACACTCACCTCACACACTGACACAATACAAAGTGCCCGTAGCTGGAGTGCCAGCACACTCACCTCACACACTGACACAATACAAAGTGCCCGTAGCTGGAGTGCCAGCACACTCACCTCACACACTGACACAATACAAAGTGCCCGTAGCTGGAGTGCCAGCACACTCACCTCACACACTGACACAATACAAAGTGCCTGTAGCTGGAGTGCCAGCACACTCACCTCACACACTGACATAATACAAAGTGCCTGTAGGTGGAGTGCCAGCACACTCACCTCACACACTGACACAGTCCAAAGTGCCCGTAGCTGGAGTGCCAGCACACTCACCTCACACACTGACACAATACAAAGTGCCAGTAGCTGGAGTGCCAGTACACTCACCTCACACACTGACACAGTCCAAAGTGCCCGTAGCTGGAGTGCCAGCACACTCACCTCACACACTGACACAATACAAAGTGCCAGTAGCTGGAGTGCCAGTACACTCACCTCACACACTGACACAGTCCAAAGTGCCCGTAGCTGGAGTGCCAGCACACTCACCTCTCACACTTATACAATACAAAGTGCCCGTAGCTGGAGTGCCAGCACACTCACCTCACACACTGACACAATACCAAGTGCCTGTAGCTGGAGTGCCAGCACACTCACCTCTCACACTTACACAATACAAAGTGCCCGTAGCTGGAGTGCCAGCACACTCACCTCACACACTGACACAATACAAAGTGCCTGTAGCTGGAGTGCCAGCACACTCACCTCACACACTGACGCAATACCAAGTGCCTGTAGCTGGAGTGCCAGCACACTCACCTCACACACTGACGCAATACCAAGTGCCTGTAGCTGGAGTGCCAGCACACTCACCTCTCACACTGACACAATACCAAGTGCCTGTAGCTGGAGTGCCAGCACACTCACCTCTCACACTGACACAATACCAAGTGCCTGTAGCTGGAGTGCCAGCACACTCACCTCTCACACTGACACAATACCAAGTGCCTGTAGCTGGAGTGCCAGCACACTCACCTCACACACTGACACAATACAAAGTGCCTGTAGCTGGAGTGCCAGCACACTCACCTCACACACTGACACAATACAAAGTCAAACTACCAGAAAGGAGAGAGGAAGGAGCTTACGTCGTCGAAAGCTCCTCTCTCCTTTGTACGATTTTTTTGTTTACTGTTCCAGTCACGCAATGAGGTCCGGGGGTCGATCCCCGGTACAAGTTGAAACATAAGGACGAGTTTCCGTAAGACACCTTCTGTCCATGTTCACATATTAATAAAATAGGTACCTGGGTGTTAGTCGACCGGCGTGCGTCGCATCTTGTAGACAAAATTGACCTAATTCGCCCGAAATTCTCTGCATAACAAGCGGCATTCTATATAGTAGTATGTCATTGATGTCAGCTAGGACTGTACACCTTTTACATGTACTTGTAGAAATAAAGATATTATTATTCAGGTGAGTATATCACTCTTAGTGTGTATGTACTGTGAGCAACAGTGGTGTATGCACTGTGAGCAACTGTGGTGTTTCAACTTATTCGGTCCGAGAAGTCCCAACGGGGAAAAACACACCGTTCGAGGGCCCTTACACCCACCCAAAAACAAAAACACACTCTCCCGGATTGACGAAGATGGATGGAAGGTACTACTTAATTTATAGATTTACGCTTCAGGGAAGAAGTAGGTAGTTTATACTGTTAGTACACTAATATTATAATAATAATGTAGACCTAAGACCTTAACATAGGTAGTAATAGGCCGGTAATGTAGGCAAACACTAGGTTATGTTAGCCAGGGAGAACTGGCAGTTCAAGTTTGAATGCTGGGGCACGGGGTTTTGAGACCAGACATCATCTGGATAACACGTGCTGTGATCAGCAGACGGCGTCCCCCACGTGTCTTCACATATGAGACCTGGGGAAATCTGGTGGAGGCACCTCGATGTGCCGTAGATGACCTCCTCCATCAGGCCCATACAGTAAGACAAAACCTCCACTTTTTCTTAGGATTTCTGGCCAGTGTCTGGGGAAAACTGCGAGTGAGTTGAGCTGTGGCCTTTGTGCAGCCGGGAGTTCATGACCAGTACGTGATTTTCTCTCTTGTCTACCTAGAAGCTAGTGTCCGTTTCTGCATAGTTATGCTAGGGGATACACACCCTCTTAGATACAGGAATTTCTGAGGTGCAGGCAGGTCACTAATATCGATTGAATATTGCAGGAATTAAGGCTCTCGGTTGCACATGGTTTCTGAGGGGAAGTCCAAAGGGGCTAAGCTTAGGGAGGTTGAAGATCAGGATATATGCTGCAACACCAAGTAAGTTAGTGCTTTAAACGTGCATGCATGCGAGATTTCTTGCAACATCAGTCATTCATGAAAATCTGTCCTATAAGCCACTTGTGAGACTGAGGTACCGACCTCAGAGCTCGGTGTCAACAAAGCTTGCCAGGGTAGGCGACTCACTTGGAGGCAGTCCAGACAAATTTTCACAAGTGGTGTATGTACTGTGAGCAACAGTGGTGTATGTACTGTGAGCAATAGTGGTGTATGTACTGTGAGCAACAGTGGTGTATGTACTGTGAGCAACAGTGGTGTATGTACTGTGAACAACAGTGGTGTATGTACTGTGAGCAACAGTGGTGTATGTACTGTGAGCAACAGTGGTGTATGTACTGTGAGCAATAGTGGTGTATGTACTGTGAGCAACAGTGGTGTATGTATTGTGAGCAACAGTGGTGTATGTACTGTGACAACAGTTTTTGTATGAAATGTGAGCAACAGTGGTGTATGTACTGTGAGCAACAGTGGTGTATGTACTGTGAACATCAGTGGTGTAGGTAATGTGAGCAACAGTGGTGTATGTACTGTGAGCAACAGTGGTGTATGTACTGTGAACATCAGTGGTGTATGTACTGTGAGCAACAGTGGTGTATGTACTGTGAGCAACAGTGGTGTATGTAAATGTGAGCAAAAAGTGGTGTATGTACTGTGAACATCAGTGGTGTATGTACTGTGAGCAACAGTGGTGTATGTTACTGGAACAACAGTGGTGTATGTAAATGTGAGCAACAGTGGTGTATGTACTGTGAGCAACAGTGGTGTATGTACTGGAAAATCAGTGGGCAGTACTGTGAGCAACGTGGTGTATGTTTCTGTGGGCAACAGTGGTGTATGTACTGTGAGCAACAGTGGTGTATGTACTGTGAACAGTGGTGTATGTACTGTGAGCAACACTGGGTATGTACTTGAACAATCAGTGGGGCATGTACTGTGAGCAACAGTTGGGTTTAATTTTACTGTGAACAACAGTGGTGTATGGTTACTGTGAGCAACAGTGGTGTATGTACTGTGAAAAATCAGTGGGCAGGTACTGTGAGCAACATGGTGATGTTCTGTGAGCAACAGTGGTGTATGTACTGTGAGCAACAGTGGGTATGTATCTGTGAGCAACAGTGGTGTATGTACTGTGAGCAACAGTGGTGTATGTACTGTGAGCAACAGTGGTGTATGTACTGTGAGCAACAGTGGTGTATGTACTGTGAGCAACAGTGGTGTATGTACTGTGAACATCAGTGGTGTATGTTCTGTGAGCAACAGTGGTGTATGTACGGTGAGCAACAGTGGTGTATGTACTGTGAGCAAAAAGTGGTGTTGTACTGTGAGCAACAGTGGTGTATGTACTGTTTAGCAAACAGTGGGGTATGTTACTGTGAGCAACAGTGGTGTATGTACTGTGAACATCAGTGGTGTATGTACTGTGAACAAAAGTGGTGTATGTACTGTGAGCAACATTGGTGTATGTACTGTGAGCAACAGTGGTGTATGCACTGTGAGCAACAGTGGTGTATGGGACTGTGGCAACAGTGGTGTATGTACGTGAGCAACAGTGGTGTATGTACTGTGAGCAACAGTGGTGTATGTACTGTGAGCAACAGTGGTGTATGTACTGTGAACATCAGTGGTGTATGTACTGTGAACATCAGTGGTGTATGTACTGTGAGCAACAGTGGTGTATGTACTGTGAGCAACAGTGGTGTATGCACTGTGGGGCAACAGTGATGTATGTATGGTAACAACAGTGGTGTATGTACTGTGAGCAACAGTGGTTTTTATGTTTCTGTGAGCAACAGTGGTGTATGTACTGTGAGCAAAAAGTGGTGTATGTACTGTGAGCAAGCGGTGTTATGTACTGTGAGCAACAGTGGTGTAAGTACTGTGAAACAACGTGGTGTATGGTACTGTGAGGGAACAGTGGAGTGTGTACTGTGAGCAAAGAGGTGTATGTACTGTGAACATCAGTGGTGTATGTAATGTGAGCAACAGTGGTGTATGTACTGTGAGCAACAGTGGTGTATGTACTGTGAGCAACAGTGGTGTATGTACTGTGAGCAACAGTGGTGTATGTACTGTGAGCAACAGTGGTGTATGTACTGTGAGCAACAGTGGTGTAAGACTGTGAACATCAGTGGTGTAAAGTACTGTGAGCAACAGTGGTGTATGTACCGTGAGCAACAGTGGTGTATGTACGTGAGCAACAGTGGTGTAAGTACTGTGGCAACAGTGGTGCATGTACTGTGAGCAACGTGGTGTATGTACGTGAACATCAGTGGTGTATGTACTGTGAACATCAGTGGTGTATGTAAATGTGAACATCAGTGGTGCATGTACTGTTTAACATCAGTGGTGTATGTACTGTGAGCAACAGTGGTGCATGTACTGTGAGCAACAGTGGTGTATGTACTGTGAGCAACAGTGGTGTATGTACTGTGAGCAACAGTGGTGTATGTACTGTGAACATCAGTGGTGCATGTACTGTGAGCAACAGTGGTGTATGTACTGTGAACAACAGTGGTGTATGTACTGTGAGGAACAGTGGTGTATGTACTGTGAACATCAGTGGTGTATGTACTGTGCGCAACAGTGGTGTATGTACTGTGAGCAAAAGTGGTGCATGTACTGTGAGCAACAGTGGTGTATGTACTGTGAGCAACAGTGGTGTATGAACTGTGAGCAACAGTGATGTATGTACTGTGAGCAACAGTGGTGTATGTACTGTGAGCAACAGTGATGTATGTACGTGAACAACAGTGGTGTTGTACTGTGAGCAACAGTGGTGTAGTTTCTGTTTAACATCAGTGGTGCATGTACTGTGAGCAACAGTGGGTATGTTCTGTGAGCAACAGTGGTGTATGGTACTTTTGAGCAACAGTGGTGTAGTACTGTGAGCAACAGTGGTGTATGTACTGTGAGCAAAAGTGGTGTATGACTGTGAGCAACAGTGGTGTATTGTACTGTGAACAACAGTGGTGTATGTACTGTGAGCAACAGTGGTGTATGTACTGTGAGCAACAGTAGTGTATGTACTGTGAACATCAGTGGTGCATGTACTGTGAGCAACAGTGGTGTATGTTCTGTGGGCAACAGTGGTGTATGTACTGTGAGCAACAGTGGTGTATGTACTGTGAAAAACAGTGGTGTAAAGTACTTGAGCAACAGTGGGTATGTACTATGAACATCAGTGGTGCATGTACTGTGAGCAACAGTGGTTTATGTACTGTGAACAACAGTGGTGTGTGTACTGTGAGCAACAGTGGTGTATGTACTGTGAACATCAGTGGTGCATGTACTGTGAGCAACAGTGGTGTTGTTTCTGTGAGCAACAGTGGTTTAGTACGTGAGCAACAGTGGTGTATGTACTGTGAGCAACAGTGGTGTATGTACTTTTGAGCAACAGTGGTGTATGTACTGTGAGCAACAGTGGTGTATGTACTGTGAAACATCAGGTGGTGTATGTTCTGTGAGCAACAGTGGTGTTATGTACGGTGGCAACAGTGGTGAAAGTACTGTGAGCAACAGCGGTGTATGTACTGTGAGCAACAGTGGTGTATGTACTGTGAGCAACAGTGGTGTATGTACTGTGAGCAACAGTGGTGTATGTACTGTGAACATCAGTGGTGTATGTACTGTGAACAACAGTGGTGTATGTACTGTGAGCAACAGTGGTGTACGTACTGTGAGCAACAGTGGGTATGCACTGTGAGCAAAATGGTGTATGTACTGTGAGCAACAGTGGTGTATGTACTGTGAGCAACAGTGGTGTATGTACTGTGAGCAACAGTGGTGTATGTACTGTGAGCAACAGTGGTGTATGTACTGTGAACATCAGTGGTGTATGTACTGTGAACATCAGTGGTGTATGTACTGTGAGCAACAGTGTGTATGTACTGTGAGCAACATGGTGTATGCACTGTGAGCAAAAGTGATGTAAAGTACTTGTGGGAAAAACAGTGGTGTAGTTACTGTGAGCAACAGTGGTGTATGTTTCTGTGAGCAACAGTGGTGTATGTACTGTGAGCAACAGTGGTGTTATGTACTGTGAGCAAACAGCGGTGTATGTACTTTTGAGCAACAGTGGTGTAAGTACTGTGAGCAACATTGGTGTATGTACTGTGAGCAACAGTGAGTATGTACAGTGAGCAACGAGGTGTATGTAAATGTGAAAAATCAGTGGGGTATGAATGTGAGCAACAGTGGGGGTATGTACGTGAGCAACAGTGGTGTAATGTACTGTGAGCAACAGTGGTGTATGTACTGTGAGCAACAGTGGTGTATGTACTGTGAGCAACAGTGGTGTATGTACTGTGAGCAACAGTGGTGTATGTACTGTGAACATCAGTGGTGTATGTACTGTGAGCAACAGTGGTGTATGTACCGTGAGCAACAGTGGTGTATGTACTGTGAGCAACAGTGGTGTATGTACTGTGAGCAACAGTGGTGCATGTACTGTGAGCAACAGTGGTGTATGTACTGTGAACATCAGTGGTGTATGTACTGTGAACATCAGTGGTGTATGTACTGTGAACATCAGTGGTGCATGTACTGTGAACATCAGTGGTGTATGTACTGTGAGCAACAGTGGTGTATGTACTGTGAGCAACAGTGGTGTATGTACTGTGAGCAACAGTGGTGTATGTACTGTGAGCAACAGTGGTGTATGTACTGTGAACATCAGTGGTGCATGTACTGTGAGCAACAGTGGTGTATGTACTGTGAGGAACAGTGGTGTATGTACTGTGAACATCAGTGGTGTATGTACTGTGCGCAACAGTGGTGTATGTACTGTGAGCAAAAGTGGTGTATGTACTGTGAACAACAGTGGTGTATGTACTGTGAGCAACAGTGGTGTATGTACTGTGAACAACAGTGGTGTATGTACTGTGAACAACAGTTGTGTATGTACTGTGAACAACAGTGGTGTATGTACTGTGAGCAACAGTGGTGTATGTTCTGTGAGCAACAGTGGTGTATGTACTGTGAGCAACAGTGGTGTATGTACTGTGAACATCAGTGGTGTATGTACTGTGAACAACAGTGGTGTATGTACAGTGAGCAACAGTGGTGTATGTACTGTGAGCAACAGTGGTGTATGTACTGTGAGCAACAGTGGTGTATGTACTGTGAGCAACAGTGGTGTATGTACTGTGAGCAACAGTGGTGTATGTACTGTGAGCAACAGTGGTGTATGTACTGTGAGCAACAGTGGTGTATGTACTGTGAACATCAGTGGTGTATGTACTGTGAACATCAGTGGTGTATGTACTGTGAGCAACATGGTGTATGGTACTGTGAGCAACAGTGGTGTATGTACTGTGAGCAACGTGGTGTATGTACTGTGAAAATCAGGGTGTATGTACTGTGAACATCAGTGGTGTATGTACTGTGAACATCAGTGGTGCATGTACTGTGAACATCAGTGGTGTATGTACTGTGAGCAACAGTGGTGTATGTACTGTGAGCAACAGTGGTGTATGTACTGTGAGCAACAGTGGTGTATGTACTGTGAGCAACAGTGGTGTATGTACTGTGAACATCAGTGGTGCATGTACTGTGAGCAACAGTGGTGTATGTACTGTGAACATCAGTGGTGTATGTACTGTGAACATCAGTGGTGTATGTACTGTGAGCAACAGTGGTGTATGTACTGTGAGCAACAGTGGTGTATGTAAATGTGAGCAACGTGGTGTATGTACTGTGAGCAACAGTGGTGTTTTGTACTGTGAGCAAAAAGTGGTGTATGTACTGTGAGCAACAGTGGTGTATGTACTGTGAACATCAGTGGTGCATGTACTGTGAGCAACAGTGGTGTATGTACTGTGAACATCAGTGGGTATGTACTGTGGACATCAGTGTGTATTTTACTGTGAGCAACAGTGGTGTATGTACTGTGAGCAACAGTGGTGTATGTACTGTGAGCAACAGTGGTGTATGTACTGGAACATCAAGTGGTGTATGTACTGTGAACATCAGTGGGGGTATGTACTGTGAACATCAGTGGTGCATGTACTGTGAACATCAGTGGGTATGTACTGTGAGCAAACAGTGGGGGTATGTACTGTGAGCAACAGTGGTGTATGTACTGTGAGCAACAGTGGTGTATGTACTGTGAGCAACAGTGGTGTATGTACTGTGAACATCAGTGGTGCATGTACTGTGAGCAACAGTGGTGTTGTTACTGTGAGCAACAGTGGTGTATGCACTGTGAGCAACAGTGGTGTATTTAAATGTGAGCCAACAGTGGTGTTATGTACTGTGAGCAAACAGTGGTGTATGTACTGTTGGGGCAACAGTGGTGTATGTACTGTGGCAACAGTGGTGTATGTACTGTGAGCAACAGTGGTGTATATACTGTGAACATCAGTGGTGTATGTACTGTGAACATCAGTGGTGTATGTACTGTGAGCAACAGTGGTGTATGTACTGTGAGCAACAGTCGTGTATGTACTGTGAACATCAGTGGTGTATGTACTGTGAACATCAGTGGTGAATGTACTGTGAGCAACAGTGGTGTATGTACTGTGAGCAACAGTGGTGCATGCACTGTGAGCAACAGTGATGTATGTACTGTGAACAACAGTGGTGTATGTACTGTGAGCAACAGTGGTGTATGTACTGTGAGCAACAGTGGTGTATGTACTGTGAGCAACAGTGGTGTATGTACTGTGAGCAACAGCGGTGTATGTACTGTGAGCAACAGTGGTGTAAGTACTGTGAGCAACAGTGGTGTATGTACTGTGAGCAACAGTGGACTATGTACTGTGAGCAACATTGGTGTATGTACTGTGAACATCAGTGGTGTATGTAATGTGAGCAACCCGTGGTGTTGTATTTTGAGCAACAGTGGTGCATGTACTGTGAGCAACAGTGGTGTAATGTACTGTGAGCAACAGTGGTGTAAAGTACTTTGAGCAAAAAGTGGTGTATGTACTGTGAGCAACAGTGGTGTATGTACTGTGAAAAATCAGTGGTGTATGTACTGTGAGGGAACAGGGTGTATGTACCGTGAGCAACAGTGGTGTATGTACTGTGAGCAACAGTTTTGTATGTATGTGAGCAACAGTGGTGCATTGTACTGTGAGCAACAGTGGTGTATGTACTGTGAGCAACAGGGTGTATGTACTGTGAACATCAGTGGGGTGTATGTCGTGAAAATCAGTGGTGTATGTACTGTGAACATCAGTGGTGCATGTACTGTGAACATCAGTGGTGTATGTACTGTGAGCAACAGTGGTGTATGTACTGTGAGCAACAGTGGTGTATGTACTGTGAGCAAACAGTGGTGTATGTATGTGAGCAACAGTGGTGTAGTACTGTGAACATCAGTGGTGCATGTACTGTGAGCAACAGTGGTGTATGTTCTGTGAGCAACAGTGGTGTATGTACTGTGAGGAACAGTGGTGTGTGTACTGTGAGCAACAGTGGTGTATGTACTGTGAGCAACAGTGGTGTATGTACTGTGAACAACAGTGGTGTATGTACTGTGAACAAAAAATGGTGTATGTACTGTGAGCAACAGTGGTGTATGTCTGTGAGCAACAGTGGGTATGTACTGTGAACAACAGTGGTGTATGTACTGTGAACAACAGTGGTGTATGTACTGTGAACAACAGTGGTGTATGTACTGTGAGCAACAGTGGTGTATGTACTGTGAGCAACAGTGGTGTATGTACTGTGAGCAACAGTGGTGTATGTACTGTGAACATCAGTGGTGTATGTACTGTGAACACAGTGGTGTATGTACTGTGAGCAACAGTGGTGTATGTACTGTGAGCAACAGTGGTGTATGTACTGTGAGCAACAGTGGTGTATGTACTGTGAGCAACAGTGGTGTATGTACTGTGAGCAACAGTGGTGTATGTACTGTGAGCAACAGTGGTGTATGTACTGTGAGCAACATGGTGTATGTACTGTGAGCAACAGTGGTGTATGTACTGGAACATCAGTGGTGTATGTACTGTGAACATCAGTGGTGTATGTACTGTGAGCAACAGTGGTGTATGTACTGTGAGCAACAGTGGTGTATGCACTGTGAGCAACAGTGGTGTATTTACTGTGAGCAACAGTGGTGTATGTAAAGTGAGCAACAGTGGTGTATGTACTTGTAGCAACAGTGGTGTATGTACTGTGAGCAACAGTGGTGTATGTACTGTGAGCAACAGTGTGTATATCTGTGAACTCAGTGGTGTATGTACTGTGAACATCAGTGGTGTATTACTTGAACATCAGGGTGTATGTACTTGGTGAGCAACATGGTGTATGTCCCGTGACCAAAAGTGATGTATGTACTGTGAGCAACAGTGGTGTATGTACTGTGAGCAACAGTGGTGTATGTACTGTGAGCAACAGTGGTGTATGTACTGTGAGCAACAGTGGTGTATGTACTGTGAGCAACAGTGGTGTATGTACTGTGAACATCAGTGGTTTCATGTACTGTGGGGCAACAGTGGTGTATGTACTTGGAGCAAAAGTGGGGTTTTGTAACTGTGAGCAACAGTGGTGCATGTTTCTGTGAGGAACAGTGGTTTTATGTAACTGTGAGCAACAGTGGTGTATGTACTGTGAGCAACAGTGATGTATGTACTGTGAACAACAGTTGTGTATGTACTGTGAGCAACAGTGGTGTATGTACTGTGAGCAACAGTGGTGTATGTACTGTGAGCAACAGTGGTGTATGTATTGTGAGCAACAGTGGTGTATGTACTGTGAGCAACAGTGGTGTATGTACTGTGAGCAACAGTGGTGTATGTACTGTGAGCAACAATGGTGTATGTACTGTGAACATCAGTCGTGTATGTACTGTGAGCAACAGTGGTGAATGTACTGTGAACAACAGTGGTGTATGTACTGTGAGCAACAGTGGTGTATGTACTGTGAACATCAGTGGTGCATGTACTGTGAGCAACAGTGGTGTATGTACTGTGAGCAACAGTGGTGTATGTACTGTGAGGAACAGTGGTGTGTGTACTGTGAGCAACAGTGGTGTATGTACTGTGAGCAACAGTGGTGTATGTACTGTGAACAACAGTGGTGTATGTACTGTGAACAACAGTGGTGTATGTACTGTGAGCAACAGTGGTGTATGTACTGTGAGCAACAGTGGTGTATGTACTGTGAACAACAGTGGTGTATGTACTGTGAACAACAGTGGTGTATGTACTGTGAACAACAGTGGTGTATGTATGTGAGCAAAAGTGGTGTATGTACTGTGAGCAACAGTGGTGTATGTACTGTGAGCAACAGTGGTGTATGTACTGTGAACATCAGTGGTGTATGTACTGTGAACAACAGTGGTGTATGTACTGTGAGCAACAGTGGTGTATGTACTGTGAGCAACAGTGGTGTATGTACTGGGGAGCAACAGTGGTGTATGTACTGTGAGCAACAGTGGTGTATGTACTGTGAGCAACAGTGGTGTATGTACTGTGAGCAACAGTGGTGTATGTACTGTGAGCAACAGTGGTGTATGTACTGTGAGCAACAGTGGTGTATGTACTGTGAACATCAGTGGTGTATGTACTGTGAACATCAGTGGTGTATGTACTGTGAGCAACAGTGGTGTATGTACTGTGAGCAACAGTGGTGTATGCACTGTGAGCAACAGTGGTGTATTTACTGTGAGCAACAGTGGTGTATGTACTGTGAGCAACAGTGGTGTATGTACTGTGAGCAACAGTGGTGTATGTACTGTGAGCAACAGTGGTGTATGTACTGTGAGCAACAGTGGTGTATATACTGTGAACATCAGTGGTGTATGTACTGTGAACATCAGTGGTGTATGTACTGTGAACATCAGTGGTGTATGTACTGTGAGCAACAGTGGTGTATGTCCTGTGACCAACAGTGATGTATGTACTGTGAGCAACAGTGGTGTATGTACTGTGAGCAACAGTGGTGTATGTACTGTGAGCAACAGTGGTGTATGTACTGTGAGCAACAGTGGTGTATGTACTGTGAGCAACAGTGGTGTATGTACTGTGAACATCAGTGGTGCATGTACTGTGAGCAACAGTGGTGTATGTACTGTGAGCAACAGTGGTGTATGTACTGTGAGCAACAGTGGTGCATGTACTGTGAGGAACAGTGGTGTATGTACTGTGAGCAACAGTGGTGTATGTACTGTGAGCAACAGTGATGTATGTACTGTGAACAACAGTTGTGTATGTACTGTGAGCAACAGTGGTGTATGTACTGTGAGCAACAGTGGTGTATGTACTGTGAGCAACAGTGGTGTATGTATTGTGAGCAACAGTGGTGTATGTACTGTGAGCAACAGTGGTGTATGTACTGTGAGCAACAGTGGTGTATGTACTGTGAGCAACAATGGTGTATGTACTGTGAACCATCAGTCGTGTATTTTACTGTGAGCAACAGTGGTGAATGTACTGTGAACAACAGTGGTGTATGTACTGTGAGCAACAGTGGTGTATGTACTGTAAGCAACAGTGGCGTATGTACTGTGAGCAACAATGGTGTATATACTGTGAACATCAGTGGTGTATGTACTGTGAACATCAGTGGTGTATGTACTGTGAACATCAGTGGTGTATGTACTGTGAGCAACAGTGGTGTATGTACTGTGAGCAACAGTGGTCTATGTACTGTGAGTAACAGTGGTGTATGTACTGTGAGCAACAGTGGTGTATGTACTGTGAGCAACAGTGGTGTATGTACTGTGAACATCAGTGGTGTATGTACTGTGAGCAACAGTGGTGTATGTACTGTGGAGCAACATGGTGTATGTACTGTGAGCAACAGTGGTGTATGTACTGTGAGCAACAGTGGTGTATGATGTGAGCAACAGTGGTGTTTTGTAACTGTGAACATCAGTGGTGCATGTACTGTGAGCATACAGTGGTGTATGTACTGTGAGCAACAGTGGTTATGTACTTGTGAGCAACAGTGGTGCATGTACTGTGAGCAACAGTGGTGTATGTACTGTGAGCAACAGTGGTGTATGTACTGTGAGCAACAGTGATGTATGTACTGTGAACAACAGTGGTGTATGTACTGTGAGCAACAGTGGTGTATGTACTGTGAGCAACAGTGGTGTATGTTCTGTGAGCAACAGTGATGTATGTACTGTGAACAACAGTGGTGTATGTACGGTGAGCAACAGTGGTGTATGTACTGTGAGCAACAGTGGTGTATGTACTGTGAGCAACAGTGATGTATGTACTGTGAACAACAGTGGTGTATGTACTGTGAGCAACAGTGGTGCATGTACTGTGAGCAACAGTGGTGTATGTACTGTGAGCAACAGTGGTGTATGTACTGTGAACATCAGTGGTGTATGTACTGTGAACAACAGTGGTGTATGTACTGTGAACATCAGTGGTGTATGTACTGTGAGCAACAGTGGTGTATGTACTGTGAACATCAGTCGTGTATGTACTGTGAGCAACAGTGGTTTATGTACTGTGAACATCAGTCGTGTATGTACTGTGAGCAACAGTGGTTTATGTACTGTGAACATCAGTGGTGTATGTACTGTGAACAACAGTGGTGTATGTACTGTGAGCAAAAGTGGTGTATGTACTGTGAACATCAGTGGTGTATGTACTGTGAACATCAGTGGTGTATGTACTGTGAGCAACAGTGGTGTATGTACTGTGAGCAACAGTGGGTATGTACTGTGAGCAAAAGGGTGTATGTACTGTGAACAACAGTGGGTATTTCTGTGAGCAACAGTGGTGTTATGTACTGTGAACAACAGTCGTGTATGTACTGTGAACAACAGTGGTGTATGTACTGTGAGCAACAGTGGTGTATGTACTGTGAGCAACAGTGATGTATGTACTGTGAACAACAGTGGTGTATGTACTGTGAGCAACAGTGGTGCATGTACTGTGAGCAACAGTGGTGTATGTACTGTGAGCAACAGTGGTGTATGTACTGTGAGCATCAGTGGTGTATGTACTGTGAGCAACAGTGGTGTATGTACTGTGAGCAACAGTGGTGTATGTACTGTGAGCAACAGTGGTGTATGTACTGTTTAGCAACAGTGGTGTATGTTTGTGAACATCAGTGGTGTATGTACTGTGAGCATCAGTGGTGTATGTACTGTGAACAATAGTGGTGTATGTACTGTGAACAATAGTGGTGTATGTACTGTGAGCATCAGTGGTGTATGTACTGTGAAAAAATTGGTGAGTTACTGTGAACAATAGTGGTGTATTACTGTGAAAAATCTGTGGTGTATTTTACTGTGAGCAACAGTGGTGTATGTACTGTGAGCAACAGTGGTGTATGTACTGTGAGCAACAGTGGTGTATGTACTGTGAGCATCAGTGGTGTATGTACTGTGAACATCAGTGGTGTATGTACTGTGAACAATAGTGGTGTATGTACTGTGAACAATAGTGGTGTATGTTCTGTGAACAACAGTGGTGTATGTACTGTGAGCAACAGTGGTGTATGTACTGTGAGCATCAGTGGTGTATGTACTGTGAACATCAGTGGTGTATGTACTGTGAGCATCATTGGTGTATGTACTGTGAACAATAGTGGTGTATGTACTGTGAACAACAGTGGTGTATGTACTGTGAACAACAGTGGTGTATGTACTGTGAACAACAGTGGTGTATGTACTGTGAACAACAGTGGTGTATGTACTGTGAACAATAGTGGTGGGGGTATATATCTCAGTCTGTGTACATTTTATGTTTATTTAAGGAATTAATGTATCCTTAACTAGTAGTGAACAATTTAAATGCTGCCTTAATGACTCTGTATAGTCGATAGACTTTAAACCCAAACGTATTACGAACCTGAACTTTAAAGACATATAAATAAATTAAACGAAATATTTTTTCTTACATGCACATCAATTTGTAAGTTATGTTATAAAGGCTGAAGTTTTTATTAGGTTGACTAAGGATGTACCAGAGTGTAACAGGAAAGCCTAACCAGACGTTAAAAGTTTTGCTGGTACTTGCAACATTAATATTAGTTCAGTGTAACCACCGTCATAGCAGTAGCCAGTAGCGACACTTTACTAACTCCTCTGCTACATCTATTCTACTTCCCTACACATAAAACCTGTTGCACAACGAAATTTTTAATTTTATTATTAAAATGAATTACAAAGATTACTTTCAAATTACACGAATAGGATGAGAGCAGAATAACCTGCCGGGAGGAAACACTCAGAACACAGGAGCATGGGTCAGAAATAGTACTGTGAAATTTTCATCAGCTGATCGGTATTGCGCACCATCAGTGTTTCTTACAATAACATACACTCTTTTACCAAATATAATTATGTTTATTACTCTTCATCTGGTACTATACTAAATAAATACACAAGATACATACAAAAGGATAAGTATGAGACACTATGTATGATAGAGAGACCAGCTGCACCAGGGCTCCACCAGGGCTGCACCAGGGCTCCACCAGGGCTCCACCAGGGCTGCACCAGGGCTCCACCAGGGCTGCAAACCCGGGCCACCAGGGCTCCACCAGGGCTCCACCAGGGCTGCACCAGGGCTGCACCAGGGCTCCACCAGGGCTGCACCAGGGCTCCACCAGGGCTCCACCAGGGCTCCACCAGGGCTCCACCAGGGCTCCACCAGGGCTGCACCAGGGCTCCACCAGGGCTGCACCAGGGCTGCACCAGGGCTGCACCAGGGCTCCACCAGGGCTCCACCAGGGCTCCACCAGGGCTGCACCAGGGCTGCACCAGGGCTCCACCAGGGCTGCACCAGGGCTGCACCGGGCTCACCAGGGCTCCACCAGGGCTCCACCAGGGCTCCACCAGGGCTGCACCAGGGCTGCACCAGGGCTCCACCAGGGCTCCACCAGGGCTGCACCAGGGCTCCACCAGGGCTGCCCCCAGGGCTGCCCAGGCCCGCACCAGGGGTGCACCAGGCTGACCAGGCTCCACCAGGGCTTCCCCCAGGGCTGCACCAGGGGGCTCCACCAGGGCTTGAAACCAGGCTTGCACCAGGCTGCACCGGGCTGCACCGGGGCTCCACCGGGTAACTGATCTTCATGTTTTTTAAAGTCAGCAATTTTTTTAAAATATTATTTATGTACTTAACAACTAGAAAAAAATTTTTTAATTTATTTTTATTTTAAAAACCCGGGAAAACCATAATCTTCGTCTTTTTACATTTTAAAATATCAATATTTTTTTTAAAACAAAACCCCTTTCTGCATGAATTTTTGCTTTTTTGGCTATATAATTTTAAGTCAAAAAAAAATTTATTTGTACGGGAAATTTCCCTTTAAAATTTAAACCCCCAATCCAAAAGGGCAGAAATTTAATACTTTTTAAAAAAAATCAAAAAAGGGAAAGGGGGAAAATTTAAACATGGTTCCCTTAACAAATGCTCCCTTTTTCCATATTAAAAGGACCATCGCACGTATCCAAGAAAAACAGGTCCCAAAACCCAAGTGGGTTTGGTAAAAAGTAAGTGACTGTAAAAACAAAAAACATGTAACTGTTTTAATATATGGTAGGATTGCTGGGGGCCCCTTTTTGGGTCTCAAAACACGCGGGAAAACGGGGTTATATGCGCAAACTTCTACTACATTTAGGTCCCCACATCACGGGCATGCACTTTAAATATATGTATATATATAAAAAATTTTATATATATATATAAAAATTTAAAATATATTTTATAAAATATATATAAAATAATATATATCCAAAAAACATCCACACTTTCAAAATTTTTTTTCCCTTTTTCCCTTAAAAATTTCTTTTTTCCCTTTTTTAAATTTCCTCTTTCCCAGGGGGAAGGGGAAAAAGACTCTTTCCCCCCCTGAAAGACATGCGTGTCGTTTTAAGTGACAAAAATTTCCCGGGGAGCAAGGGGAAAGAAAACCCCTAAAAGAGAGAAGAAAAATTTTATAAAACGGGGAATGCAAAATTTTCGGATTTTAGTGCGGAGATAAGAAAACATGATTTTGTTTTATAAAAATGAAAAAAATTTTGAGTGCCCCTAGCTCTAAGCGAAACAAGGCTAAAAGGGGGGGGTAACAAAAGAACAAAAGGGAAAAAAAGGAAACACTGCACAGGCCTTTTTGGCCCATGCGAGGCAGGCCCACTATGACCACTCCCTCCTCCTGCTTCGCCTCCCCTTTGGACTACATTTTAAAAGGGCCCCCTGCTTAGGCCCTGTGCTGTACTTTTTTACAAGATTGATAGACTGACCCAAAATCGACCCCAGGCTGAGAGATTGGGTACCTCCAAAAATCCTCCTCTCCTTAAAACCTTTTTCCCCCCGAGAGAGTAAAAATAGTAAAAGGGGGCCTAAATGCTAAAAGAAAAAAAAACATTTAGAAAAGGTGTGGAAATAAGTTTGGGGGGGCCAGGTGTAAAAGCTAAAGGGGGCCCTTTGATTGAACTTTGTATAAAGGGGGTTTTGGGTTTGGGTAACACTTTTTTAAAAAAAAAAGGGTAAATAAGTTAAAAGATATATGAGGGATAATGAAAAAAGTTTGTTGGACTACATAGGTAGAAAAAAACTTTTGAGCAGACTTCGGGATGAAATGTTTTTAGAGGGGGCCACAGATATATCAGATCACTTTTTGGTTTTAGCTACAGTGAAGTAAAAAGTAGATGGGTACAAGGGAAAATAGATGGAAAAAGTAAGAAGAGGGTTTTTAAAAATAAAGGAGGGGGCAGTTTAGGGTAAGATATAACAATTTTTGGGAGGATAGATGGGCTAGTAAATACATGTTTCCCGGGAGTTTACCTGGAGAGGTTTCGGGGTAACGCCCCCGGGGCCCCGGTCTGTGCCAGGCCCCCTGGGGATCAGCGCCTGATCAACCAGGCGTTGCTGCGGGTGCACGCAAACCAACGACGAGCCACCCCGGTGATAGGAACTGCCTTGGGTGCTTGCCCAGTGCCAGCTTGAAGATGCCAAAGGGGTCTGTTGGAATCTCCCTTATGTTGCTGGGGGCAGTTAAACGTCTGGGTCCCCTGACACTTTTTGATGGTCTCTTAAGTGCTAGTGACCCCCTGCTTTTCAGGGGGGGGGTGCATCGTCTGCCAATCTTTTGTTTCGAAAGTGAGTGATTTTGTGGCAAGTTCGGTACTAGTCCCTCTAGGATTTTCCAGGTGTATAAATATGTATCTCTCCCTCCTGGTTCCAGGGAAAACAGGTTTTGAAACCTCAAACGTCCCGTAATTGAGGTGTTTTATCTCCGTTTTTTGCGCGCCGTGAAAGTTCTCGTAATTTTTTTGGTCGGGAATTTCACCTGCCTTGAAAGGGGCTGTTAGAGTGCAGAATATTCCAGCCTAGATAGAAAAAGTGACCCGAAGGTGTCATCATGGGCTTGGCCCCCTATTTTTTAAGGTTTTCATTATCCATCCTGTCATTTTTCTAGCAGATGCGATTTGATACAATGTTATGGTCCTTGAAGGTGAGATCCTCCGACATAATCACTCCCAGGTCTTTGACGTTGGTGTTTCGCTCTATTTTGTGGCCAGAATTTGTTTTGTACTCTGATGAAGATTTAATTTCCTCATGTTTACCATATCTGAGTAATTGAAATTTCTCATCGTTGAACTTCATATTGTTTTCTGCAGCCCACTGAAAGATTTGGTTGATGTCCGCCTGGAGCCTTGCAGTGTCTGCAATGGAAGACACTGTCATGCAGATTCGGGTGTCATCTGCAAAGGAAGACACGGTGCTGTGGCTGACATCCTTGTCTATGTCGGATATGAGGATGAGGAACAAGATGGGAGCTAGTACTGTGCCTTGTGGAACAGAGCTTTTCACCGTAGCTGCCTCGGACTTTACTCTGTTGACGACTACTCTCTGTGTTCTGTTAGTGAGGAAATTATAGATCCATCGACCAACTTTTCCTGTTATTCCTTTAGCGCGCATTTTGTGCGCTATTACGCCATGGTCACACTTGTCGAAGGCTTTTGCAAAGTCTGTATATATTACATCTGCATTCTTTTTGTCTTCTAGTGCATTTAGGACCTTGTCGTAGTGATCCAGTAGTTGAGACAGACAGGAGCGACCTGTTCTAAACCCATGTTGCCCTGGGTTGTGTAACTGATGGGTTTCTAGATGGGTGGTGATCTTGCTTCTTAGGACCCTTTCAAGATTTTTATGATATGGGATGTTAGTGCTATTGGTCTGTAGTTCTTTGCTGTTGCTTTACTGCCCCCTTTGTGGAGTGGGGCTATGTCTGTTGTTTTTAGTAACTGAGGGACGACCCCCGTGTCCATGCTCCCTCTCCATAGGATGGAAAAGGCTCGTGATAGGGGCTTCTTGCAGTTCTTGATGAACACAGAGTTCCATGAGTCTGGCCCTGGGGCAGAGTGCATGGGCATGTCATTTATCGCCTGTTCGAAGTCATTTGGCGTCAGGATAACATCGGATAGGCTTGTGTTAATCAAATTTTGTGGCTCTCTCATAAAAAATTCATTTTGATCTTCGACTCTCAGTCTGGTTAGCGGCTTGCTAAAAACTGAGTCATATTGGGACTTGAGTAGCTCACTCATTTCCTTGCTGTCATCTGTGTAGGACCCATCTTGTTTAAGTAGGGGCCCAATACTGGACGTTGTTCTCGATTTTGATTTGGCATAGGAGAAGAAATACTTTGGGTTTCTTTCGATTTCATTTATGGCTTTTAGTTCTTCCCGCGATTCCTGACTCCTAAAGGATTCTTTTAGCTTAAGTTCGATGCTTGCTATTTCTCTGACCAGTGTCTCCCTGCGCATTTCTGATATATTGACCTCTTTTAGCCGCTCTGTTATTCTTTTCCGTCGCCTGTAAAGGGAGCGCCTGTCTCTTTCTATTTTACATCTACTCCTCCTTTTTCTTAGAGGAATAAGCCTTGTGCATACATCGAGTGCCACCGAGTTAATCTGTTCTAGGCATAAGTTTGGGTCTGTGTTGCTTAGTATATCTTCCCAGCTTATATCGGTTAGGACTTGGTTTACTTGGTCCCACTTTATGTTTTTGTTATTGAAGTTGAATTTGGTGAATGCTCCCTCGTGACTAGTCTCATTTTGTCGGTCTGAGGCTCCACGCATACATGTCTGAACCTCAATTATGTTGTGATCTGAGTATATTGTTTTGATATGGTGACATTTCTTATCAGATCATCATTGTTAGTGAAGATGAGGTCTAGTGTATTCTCCAGTCTAGTAGGCTCTATTATTTGCTGGTTTAAATTGAATTTTGTGCAGAGATTTAAAAGCTCGTGTGAGTGTGAGTTTTCATCAGAGCTGCCTCCTGGTGTTATTACTGCAACAATATTATTTGCTATATTCCTCCATTTTAGGTGCCTTAAGTTGAAATCCCCCAGGAGCAAGATGTTGGGTGCAGGAGCTGGAAGATTTTCCAGACAGTGGTCAATTTTTAACAGCTGTTCCTGGAATTGCTGGGATGTTGCATCCGGAGGCTTGTAGACTACCACAATGACTAGGTTTTGGTTCTCGACCTTTACTGCTAAAACTTCCACTACGTCATTTGAGGCATTAAGCAGTTCTGTGCAAACAAGTGACTCTGCAATGTACAGGCCAACCCCCCCTTTTGCCTGTTCACTCTGTCACATCTGTATAGGTTGTAACCTGGGATCCATATTTCGTTGTCCAAGTGATCCTTTATGTGGGTCTCAGTGAAAGCCGCGAACATTGCCTTTGCCTCTGCAAGCAGTCCACGGATGAAAGGTATTTTGTTGTTTATTGCTGGCTTTAGACCCTGTATATTTGCAAAGAAGAATGTTATCGGATGGGGGTTATTGTGGTAGGGGGGGGATTTTTTTTCCGGATTAGATCTGTATCTCCCGGGAAAAAAAAATCCCCCCCCAGTAGGCGTGGAGTCAAAGATGTAGGGGGTAAGTTTAAAATGTAGTGTTAAGTGTTCAAGAAGTTTATGGTATGGGAAAAAGGGGTGGGGGAGGGAAGAAGGCGTTTGGGGGGAATGATGATGTAAAAAGAGTTTGGGGGAGAAAAATTAGCTGTGAGGGTTTTTACAAATAGGGGATGCAAAAGGGGGAAAATATAGGAGAGAAAAAGAGAGCAACGAGGAGGGGGTAGTATTATCAAAAATTTTTTTTAAAATAAAAAAAGAGTTATGGAGTGAGATTAATAAGGTGGGGAAAAGCCATTTTTAGTGTAATTTAATATTTTTTTTTTAAATGGAGATTTAGGTTTTGGGGAAGATGAAGGGAAATATTTTGAGGAATTGTTAAAATTGTTGAAATAGGGGAAAGCTGCGATTTCGTCAGGGGGGAAGGAGGAATAACATCTTTTAAAGTGAGGAAGAGCCAGTTGGAGTGGGGGGAAATTATGAGACGGGGTAGAATGAAAAGGAGAAGGCGCAGGGGTTGATGGGGTTAAAAAATAAAATATTTTTAAAAGGGGGGGGATGTTTTGAAGTGGTTGGTGCTTTTATTTAATAAATGAAGGGGGAAAGGACCTAGAGATTTGGGAGAGGATGCATAGTTCCTTTGTATTAGGAAAAGGGGGCAAAAGAGAATGCAAAATTTTAAGGATACGCTGTTGAGTATATCTGGTAAAATGTATGGAAAAGGGTTTCTTTGAAGAATTAAAAGTAAGACGGAAGTAGGGAACCCGATGAACAAAGGAGGCTTTAGGGAAAATGGAGGGGGGGTAACCACGTGTTTACAGTAAAATATATAGAGATTTTTGTGGCATTTATGGATTTGGAAAAGGCGTATGACCGGGTGGATAGGGGAGCAATATGGCAGATGTTGAAAATGCAGTGAAGAGTTTTTACGAGGACAGTGAGGCTCAGGTTAGAGTATGTAGGAGAGAGAGATTATTTCCCAGTAAAAGTAGGCCTTAGACAAGGATGTGTGATGTCACCGTGGTTTTTCAATATATTTATAGATGGGGTTGTAAGTGAAGTGAATGTTCGGGTGTTGGCAAGAGGTGTGAGGTTAAAAGATAAAGAATCTAACACAAAGTGGGAGTTGTCACAGTTGTTCTTTGCAGATGACACTGTGCTTTTTGAAGATTCTGAAGAGAAGTTGCAGAGCTTGGTGAATGTAGGAAAGAGTAAGGTGACGGGGATAACAAAAAAAAATAGGTGATGAAAGATTGGATATTAGATTGGAGGGAGAGAGTATGGAGGAGGTGAATTTATTCAGACATTTAGGAGTTGATGTGTCAGCAGATGGGTCTATGAAAGATGAGGTGAATCATAGAACTGATTAAGGGAAAAAGGTGAGCAGTGCACTTAGGAGTCTGTGGAGAGAAAGAACTTTATCCATGGAAGCAAGGAGAGGAATATATGAGAGTGTGGTTATACCAGCACTCTTATATGGGCATGAAACATGGGTGGTGAATGTTGCAACAAGGAGAAGGCTGGAGGCAGTGGAAATGTCATGTTTGAGAGCAGTGTGTGGTGTGAATATAATGCAGAGAATTTGTAGTTTTGAAAAATTAGGAGGATTTGTGGGATTACCAAAATACCAAAACTATTATCCAGAGGGCTGGAGAGGGGTTGTTGAGGTGGTTTGGACATGTAGAGAGAATGGAACAAAATAGAATGACTTCGAGTGTATAAATCTGTAGTGGAGGAAAGGCAAGGTAGGGGTCGGCCTAGGAAAAGTTGGAGGGAGGGGGTAAAGGAGGTTTTGTGTGCAAGGGCTTGGACTTCCAACAAGCATGCATGAGCGTGATAGATAGGAGCGAATTAAGACAAATGGTT
>NC_069405.1:70785736-70795736 GCF_026875155.1 Cherax quadricarinatus
TCTCGATTAGTAACACTGAATAATATAGAGTTCCCAGATGCCGATAATGGTGTAGTTAGTTGTAAGAGAATTGATTCATAGATGTGATCATTTTACTAGACCACTTTACAACATAAGTATGTCTAAAAATTAAATTATATATTTGTTGGTATAATCTTGTGAACAAGTCTGTACTGATTTACCTGATGAACACGATCAGCCACGACCGAAATAATTTTATCTGGAAGCGTAACTGCATAGCACTGTTATGGGTGCCTGTATTTTATTCTAATATTGCTGGCAGTAGTAAACATTAGTCAGTTTTTGCACTTCCCAGTTTCACTTTCGTGTTCTACCACATCCAGCGTGCGTCTCCTCACTATGCTGCCCTTGTGAAAGAAAAAAAAAAACAGTGCAAAATAAGAAGGCACTAGGAACCATTTACGCCAAATATAAATTAATCATTGGAATTTTAAACATCTGTTGTATTGCACGTAGTCGTGCACCCTCAGAGTTCTAGCAGGCTGAACAGAAACAGCTGTCTTTTATTAGCTGTGTGTTTTAAAACCACTCTGAACAAAAACTTAAACCAGTATTATTATGTCAAAAAACTTGGTGTATCCAGCAGGAATGAGAAGAGGCAAGTCAAGTGTCCTCGCTGCGTCTCGTGACTTGACTTCCAAGAGTGACTGAAGTTCTAAGTGATATGACCATTCAAAATGATTTACTGACATTTTTGCTTTATTGTGAAATCATCTCGCTGATAAAAAAAAGTGATAAAACCATCTTAATAACTTGGAAGCCCATGACATGTTACCTTTACCTACCTATTGTATCATGATAAAGCTTTGTCGTATTTAAATAAGACAAGGTTGACACTTATGTGAAATGTGAGACTGATTCACTTGCAATCTCGAGTACATCTGCTGTGTCAGCCTTACTTGTGTCCTCTGATCAGCTGATGCTGTGGACGCCCCAGCCGACGAGGAACCGGCCACAGCTTCATTTCTTTGACGATACACCTTGGGCAATGTTGTTGTTGCTGAGTAAGTGTCCCCGTGAGGAAGGTCTAAGTATTTACTTGTGCTAAATGGATTCCAGTGTCTTCCTTGCGTGTGACAGGTGGACTCCCAGAGATGAACCAGTAGACATAGTCGCTGATTCGTCTCATGTATTCACCGATCTGTTGACCAATTCCGACGATAGGAATTTTAGCGCGAGATGTCTTAAACCACTTAGGAAGCTGTTAAGAAAAGAAAGACATAGAAAAACATATTTGATGGAGATATGTTAAAAGTTAAGAGAGGGAGGGAGGGTTAATTTGAGACTGGTACCTCAAAACTTTTCATGGGGAGAGGAGAGATACCTTGTTACCAGTGATGAGGGACACTTTATCAAAGTAATTAGAGCTGTTCCTCGGATTGCCTCCCATTCCCCAAGCTCCATATGGCTCCTACGGATTTAGCGCTTCCTTGTGAATGTAATAATGGTATCCTCAAGAGTAAGTAGCAAGTGAGTTCAGTGCCGTCTGCATTATATACAAAGTGTCAGTGGAACGCCTTCCAACTGAACAAAAGAAACTAATGGAAAAATAAATAAATAAAGAAATGATTTAAGGAAAAACAAGATAAAATGATTTGAGAATTTTACTTAAAATTTAAATATAATAAAAAAAATATGGCCTTCAATTCAGGTAGTTGGGTAGGAGTAGGTATGGCCCTAGATAGTTCCTCTGATGTTATTTATGTAGGTTATCCTGGGCAGATGGTAATCCGATGTTTGGAATTCTCCCATTTTGGGATGGAGCACAAAGTAGTTGGGAAAGGGCCCGGTAGTTGTAGAAAAATTTGTTTTTTTTGTTTTATTAACAAAACGTTTTGGGGCCCCTTTTTTTCGGGCGTCTTACCCGGGAAAGGGACCACGAAAGGAACAGAGTGACAAATAGAGAAATAAAAATGGTTACCCAAAGTCATAAATTAATTATAACTTCAAAGAAAGAAAAAAAAAATGATAAAGGCCATTTTTCTTTTCTGGTTTAACCACCCAAACACTAGAAAAGAACAAAACAGTAATACCCCATGGTGTTTTCCTTATGTTTAGGAGAAGGTGGGGGCGAAAGTGCCCCTTCCAACTTCCACCCCACAACCCGGTGGTAAATTTTTCCCAGGGTTAGAAAATTTTAAAAAATCGGACACCAGGAACTAGTTTTGCCCCAGCCCGCCGGGGGGGGGGGGGGGTTTTGTGTGCGCGCGAAAAACGTAACTCAAATTTTTTTCCCGGGTTTGGGCCCCGAAAAACCCTTAAACCCCCACTTACACCTCCCTTTTCCCTCACAATACCCCCTTTTCCAAAAAAATTTATGGACGGGTCATAAAGTCAACGAACAGGGGAAAAAAAGCACTAAAAAACCCTCGGCTACCCTTTCTGAAAAGTGGTTTCAGAGCCGGGAAAATAAACGACTTTAAACTTTTGGGGTTGAATAGCAGACCCAAAACTAAGAGTCTGCTTATTTGCCCTTTTTAAAATTTTTCCCCAAAGCATCAGGGGGTTGTAAAGTTTCAAGAAAAAAGGGGTTTTAAACCGTATAGGTAGTATTTAAATCTATTTTATACCCCATTTAAAATAACATTCTTTCTCCACAGGGGGAATTTATCTTTCTTTCGGGGGCAAAAAGTTCTTATGGCAAAAAGTTACGGGGAAAGGTTTTTTTTATAATTTTAAAGTTTTACACCCCCGATTTCCGAATGGGAGGCATCTTTTCGGGGGAAAAAAATATTTTATTAATATCTGAGAAATTTTTTGGAAAGGGGGGGGTTTTGGAAAAATTTTCTCTTAATTTCTTCAAAAGTTTTGGGGTTGGGGGTTCCCAGAAAAACTTTGAGGTTCCTTGACCCCCTTTTTTTCAAATAGTTAAGAACTGAATTTAAAGCTACTTAGATTTGGTTTTTTTTCCCCCTATTGGAAGTTAACAGATCCAAGGGAAACTTTTTAAATAACTTTTTTTTTTAGCGGGGAACGTACTTTCAAAAACGCTTTGGGTTTCCTTTTTTGGAATTGGGGGAAAAGGGTTGTTTTCAGAGATAATGAATGGGTATTGTACCTTAGGATACCCAAGGGAAAAGCATTTTGGGGTTTTTAAAGTAAGTCCATGAGTTCTTAGTTTTTTTAAAAAACAAGCGTTTGGGTGTATTTAGATGGGTCTTCCCAAAATTTTGTCATGATAAAATTTTATTATCAAAATAAAATGTACATTTTTTAAAGATCAAAAAAAGAACTATTTTTCATAACCCAAAATAACTTTGGAAACACGCGGAAAACCAAGCCAAAAGGGAATTGTGGGGTTTTATTGCATTAAAAATTTATGGGGGGGAAAGCAGGTAGGGTTTAGAGTCGGGTGTAATGGAACTTGATGGTTTTTGCTTGTGAGATGTTAATTGGGAAAAGGGTTTTGCAGTCAGGGAAATTTATAAAGTCATGTTTTTTAAATGGCTGGGGGTTGAACCCCTTTTAGTTATAGTATTCAGAAAACGAAAATCTTGTCCCGGCGGTAAAAATTTATGGGGTTTTTTTAAAACCTTAACTGGTAAAACAAAAAAGCCGATTTCAAAGGGTTTTTATGATTTTAATTTAAAAATAGTTTGTCAACCTTTTTATAAAAATTTTTCCCGAAAGTAAACCCGGGAAAGGGTAAAAATTTTTCCCCCTTTAAATGGTTTCATGCCCCCCGCCAATTCAATTTTTTGGCAATGTGGTGGAAAGGCCCTGGTCCCCTCTGGGGAATACGTAGAAATTTTGTTTACAAAGGGCCCACTTGAGACTTTTCCCCCCTTTTCCCCCGGACGCGGTTTTTTTAAGGACTTTTGACTTTTTTGGTGAGGGTTAATGCGTTAAGTTTGTCCGTAGCTCCTTCGATTCTGTAAAATTTTGTCATTATAATAAAAATTTTCCCCTTCGTACGATCACCATTTGTATCCAACCCGAAGGAAAAAGTTTTCTTCGTAAAGGCATTTACGAAAAAAAAAGATTAACTTCTCTTCGAGGGTCCCTTTTAAAAAATTTATTGACGTGAAAATTTCTTTCCCCTCCCCTTGAATCCAAGATATAATCTAACCTTTTTCCCAGCCCTTCACTATTTTAGGTCCGCCCCATGTAATTAGAAATTTTTTGGGGTTTTTTGTGGGTTTAGGAGAACTAAAACTTCTTTAAACCAACTTTAAACGTGGTTGGAGCTTTTTTTGGTCAAATAGGTATTTTTATTTTTCCCTTTAGACATCTCAAAGGTTTTTTTTTGACCAAATCTGCGGTTTTTAAAAACCTTTTCCCTTTTAGATCTAAAAGAAATGATAGCTTTTTTAAACCCCTGGGTTTGATTTTTGGACCAAAGTTTCTTTAAAAATAGTTTGGGACCACGAGTTGTCCCCCATAAAGCAATTGGGAAAGGGGAAAAAAACCAAGGGAACCCTTGGGGAAATTTTCGCGCATTCCCAAAAAGGCCCCATGGGAAAAAAATTAAAGCCAACCCGTTGGTTTAAAAATACATAGTTTTTTTGTATTGCCCTTTAGGTTGGCATGTTGTCGCCCCACTCTTCCGTTCACATGGATGGAAAAGGTGAAGGGGGAAAAAGAGGTTTAACCCCCAAAAGTTGAAAAACGTTTTTCCCATTAACCCTGAAGTGAAGGGACCCCTTTACCCCGAAGAATTTAACGGGGTTTATACCTAACGTGAAAAAATAAAAAAATAAGGCTTCTGCGATTTTTAGGGAAAGTAATGGTTTTTAAGGGTACCCCCTTTTGGAAAAAGCTGGAACGCGTAGTAAATCATATTTTAAAATATTTTATGGTTTCCCCTGTTTGAGCGAGGTTTTGGTTTGGAAAAAATATATCATGAAAACCCCTTGCAAAAGGGTTTTGAAAAAAATTGGCATCTTTACCTTTAGGAACTCTCCTAGTTCCCCCCTTCTGGTGGAAATTTGGAAAATTACGGGGACATGATCTCCCAGTATTATAAAATGTCAAAAGGAAAATTTGCTAGGCCAAAAATATAGGCCCCTTGATTTTTTTATAGGTCACCCTATGAAAAAAATGGCCAGGGGAACTGGAAGTCATGAGAAATTTTAAAAGGGTTTTCCCGGAAATTTCCCGGGGGAAAGGGTCTAACAGGTTCGCCCAACGTCTTTGGGTTTGTCCGCAGTCCCCTTTTATTTCTTGTACAAAAGATGTGTTTGAACTCAAACTTGTAAAAAAATTTCTTTCCTGGGTAAATTTCCCTTTTAAGCAAACTTCCGAGTTCCCTTTAAAGGAAGGACAAGTCTTTTGAAGACCCTCAAAATCTATATGGGACGGTTTGATGGCTTTCCCTTTGGAAAGAATAATGGGGGGATGGGTTTTTTTACCTTAGACTGACCCTCTTGGGTTTTAACGATTTTAATTGAGTCTAGTTGTTGTATAGATTGTGCCCCACTTTGTTTTTCCACTGGGCTGCGTTTGTCCAGTTAAGTGATGACTTATTTAAGGGTTCCCCGGATTTTTTGAAAACCATCGTTTCTTGATTTAGGTTACCAAATGATCTAATCGGGAAAAACTATCTGTAAAGAAACAGAGATATTATTTTTCCCAACCTTCCTTGGAAACATCCAAAATTCCAAACAGCCCTTTTCAGATGGGAAAGGCACCCTTGTATGTTAAAAAAAACAAAACACGGGTTACGGGGGGAAAAACTACGGCATTTTTCCAATCCGGGAAAAAAATTTTTGACCTAAAAAAACATTGCTTTTGGAAAAGAATGCTTTTTTCCTAATTAGTCTTTTTAATTTAGGGGGACTTTTTAACGTGAAGAATCTAGGTTGGGGAAAAAAGCTTAATGGGGTTTAACAATGGGGGAAACACCCCGGGTGTCTTTTAAGAAGGGTTTGACACTTCATACCTTTGATGTACCTTCACAAAAAGGGTTTGGTTTTTTTTTGATTCAGTAAAACTTTTTTCCCCGACTTTTTTCACCTTTTTTTTAGGACAGTGGGCCTTCTTAAAGACCCCCCTCATTTTCAAATTTTAAAAAACTTTTCTGTGAAGGCCGTGGGAAAAATTAGGTACGGAGGGTTTGGTTCCCCCCCGATTGCTTTGGAAAAAACAGGGGATATTGCTACGCTCTTTGGGTTTGTTATTATGAGCGCCGCTTTTAAAATTTTTTCAGCTTGGTGCCCTTTCTGCAGCCGTATGAAAAACGTTTCGTTCTTTAATGAAAATTTTCGTAAGTCCGGGGTTAAAAGAAGAAAGGAATTGGGTTTTTTACCAAAACAGGTTTTCGTAAAAATTCCCATATCCGGGGTCAAACTCGCACCATCAATCCTCGAATCAAAAAATCTGAAAAAATTGGGTTTTTAAGAATTGCATATAATTTTGATTAGGGGTTTTTTTTTAAGGGGGTTAAAATCCGAACCGTAAATTTTTGAAATAGTTTTTTTGGGAAACCAGAAGTATTGCTTTTTCACAGGCTTAACTAAAAAATAACTCAGAGGGGGAGTTGGGGAAAAAGACGTTTTAAAGTTTACCCGAAAAGTTTGTAAACCCAAGCCTTTGTAGCCCAAAAATTGATGGCCAGTACAGAGTAGCAGTACTTTCGAAATTTAGTATTTTTATCCCCTTTTGTCATCTTTTTTTTTCTGAGAAAGGTGGTATTTGTGGCCCCCTTTCCCAAATTTTTTTTAGGGGGGTTTTGGGGAAAGGGGGTTCTTGTACCCTTCATTTTTTTTTCTGTTTAGATAGTTCTATTTCTTTGGGTTCAAAAATTTCCCAACCTTTGATTGTTCTTCTCCCTTTTTGCTTGCTTTTTCTTAAAATTTTCCCCATTTTGAAGGCTAACCTTTTCTTTTCCTGAAAAATGTCTTTTAGCATCCTTTCCTGTTCGATTTTTATCTTTCCCCAGCTAGGGCTTTCCCGTTTCCCTTTTTTCCTTTTGAAGGGTAGTCTTTCCTGTTTTTTTTTTTTTTCCCCTTTCGAGTAGTCTTTTTTTTTTCTTTTTTTCTTTTTGTAGTCTTTTTCCCGTTCTTTTTTTTCTTCAATAGGTATTTTTGCAGTAAGGGAACTATAAGGCTTTGTCCAGTTAAAAACCCCTTTTTCCCTTCCCCCCTTTAACCCAAAAAATTAAAAAAATCCATCTTGGTTTAAAAAGGGGAAAAATTTAAAACCCCAAATTCAATTGGGGTCCAAATTAAAAAATTTAAAAGTAACGTCTGTTACAAAAGGGGCCCGTCCCCGCACCCCTTTAAAACCTTCCCTCCCTAAATGAAAAAAATTTAAAATTTCTCCCCGGAAAGGGAAAACACTTTTGGGGTCAATACTTTACAAGGGAAATACAAAAACCCCGGGTTTAAACAGAGGGGTTATTTACAAAGTTCCCCAAAGGGCAACAAAAAAGGTAAACTTCTAAACCGAACCTTTTTAAAACCCAAAAAACGGTTTAAATCAACCAGATACCAGTAAGGGCTTTACACCCCAAAATAACCCCACCCTTTTTTTATCTTAAATGTTTTTTCCCAAACCAGTTGAACCCTCAGGCGTGTTTTTAAGGTCGTATCCTGGCAAGGTCGCCCTTTTCAAATTTTAAAAGGCCTTTCAACTGAACAAAAGAAACTAATGGAAAAATTAAAAAAATAAAGGGAAAGATTTAAGGAAAAACAAGATTTTAAAAAAAAATTTTTTAGAATTTTACTTAAAATTTAAATTTAATAAAAAAAAAAGGCCTTCAATTCAGGTAGTTTGGGTGGAGTAGGTATGGGCCCCGATAGTTCCCCTTTATGTTATTTATGGGAGGTTATCCGGGCCCGATGGGGGAATTTCCCAGGGTTTTGGAATTCCCAACCCCTTGGATGGGGCACAAGAGTTAGGTAAGGGCCGGTAGTTGTAGGAATAATGTTTAAAAAAAAATTTTTTTTTAAAACAGTTTGCCCCCTTTTTTTTGGCGTTTTTTCCCGGAAGACCACGCCAGGAAAAAAAAGCTGACAAAAAAAAGAGAAAAAAAATGGTTTCCCATAGTTTATGTAATATAACCCCTAAGGGAAAAAAAAAGAATGATAAAGGGCCCCAAAAACATTACTGGTAAACCCGCAAACACTAGGGAAAAAAACCCAAAAATTTAAAATCCCGGTTTGAAACACCCTACCTGATTAGGAGAAAGAGTGGGGGCAAGTGACTCTCAAAACTTCCATCCCAACCCGGTAAGGTCAAAATTTCCCAGGGGTTTTTAAAATTTAACAAAAACGGACACCGGAACTGTTTTGCCCCGCCCGCCAAAAAGAGGGGGGGGGGGGGGGGGGTGTGTGCGCGCCCCAAAAGTAACTCCTAATTTATTCCTGGTTTCCCGAAAAAACCCTTAAACCCCCCTTACACCTACTTTTTCCCTCACACAAAGAATAACAAAAAACAATTTTTCAAAGAATAACGAAAAAAAAATAGAGAACCAAATATGTTAAAATTACAGGAGGGGCCCGGGCACAGGAGGAAAACCCAAATTTTGTTGTTGGAAGAGCAAGTCACCCCATGATGGAACCCGAAGCTCGGCCCTTTACAAGATCGTGGTTTTCCCCCTTCCCCTTGGGGGTTTCCAAATGTGATAAAAACCCTTTCTAAATAAAAATTAAAAAAACCAAAGGTTTTCAATTTGGGTGGCACCATGTCAGAAATGTCGTTTTCAATATAGGTTGACTACAAATATAATTCAGACAAAATTTGTTATTTATATGGGGTTTTATCTCATTTTTATACACAGTTTACCTTTCCCCCGCCATCTTAAATGTTTTCGTTATAATTTAAGTTGTAGACAGTAAATATATAAAGGGAAAAAAAGTTCATTAATTTTTAGCCCTTCATTACAATTTGCCCCAAATAAATTTGTTTTAAGCGGCTGCATTTACGGGAAAAAGAAATTTTTAAAAAGATTATGGTTTTTAAAATTTTGGAAAAAAAAACGAATAAAAATTAAAAAAAAAAAAATGAAACGAAAAAAAGCGCTTTTTAAATAGCGAGGTTGTCTTGATTTTTCGGAAGGTTAAAGTTTTCTTTAATCGCTTATTTATCCACACAATCGTCAACTATTATTTTTTTCACCAACTCCCCATACATCAGAGAACTTAAAAAAAACAAACTGCAAAGGCTTGGCTGTAATAAATTTCAGTTTTTTTTGGGGCTGGTTCCCGAGAAAAAAATCATGCTAAAAACGCCCCCCCTCAAAATTTCAGATAAAATTTTTTTGTCTTTTTCGTATATTTAGCCGCCCCCCCCTTATAAATCCCTTTATTAAAAAAATCCCAAAGAAAACATAATATTATTTTTTTCATTAAATCCCACTAAAAAAATATGTAAACATGCATGTAAACAGGGTTTTTTTGACACGGGCTTAGTGACAAAAATACAACTTTAAAAAAATTTACTAAATTTTCCCTAAATCTTTTGTGTTTAGTTTTTAAAGCCCGCAAATGAAGGAATGAGAGGCGCTCAAACATACACAAAGTCACCCTGCACCACATACATGAGAGGCGCTCAAAAAATACACAAAAGTACGCTGCACCACATACACTGAGAGGGGCTTTAAACACTTTCACAAAGTCAAGCATGCACCCCCATTAAAACTGAGAGGCCCCTCAAAAAACTAATTAACCCAAAATCACGCATGCACCACATAAATGAGAGGGCTCA
Organism: Cherax quadricarinatus; assembly: GCF_026875155.1. Lineage (NCBI taxonomy): Eukaryota > Metazoa > Arthropoda > Malacostraca > Decapoda > Parastacidae > Cherax > Cherax quadricarinatus. The sequence goes on from NC_069405.1 coordinate 70,795,406, forward strand.
AAAACTACACAAAATCACACATGCCACATAAAAACTGAGAGGCGCTCAAACACAAAACCCAAAATCACGCATGCACCACATTCACTGAGAGGCGCTTAAACAATACAAAAGTCACACATGCACCACAAAACAAAGAGAGGCGCTCAAACATACACAAAGGGCACGCATTTCACCAATTTCATGAGAGGCGCTCAAAACAATACACAAAGGGCACCCCCGCACCCCCATACACTGAGAGGCCTCAAAAACCCACACAAAGTCAAACCTGCCCCCCATAACTGGAGGGGGCTCAAAATACACAAAATCACGCTGCCCCAATCCACTAGAGGCG
>NC_069405.1:70800736-70915736 GCF_026875155.1 Cherax quadricarinatus
CTCGGACACTCAATTGATGATTCAACATACGTTAATTTGGTAGCCTGGACTCTGATGCCTCGAGCCGAGGTAATGACCCTGGAGCTAGAGTCGACCGAGTGCCGCGGCGGAGACCATGTTCCACTCACCAGGGCGTCGGGGGAGTTGAGTGACATCTAGATAACTTTCGTCCAGGAACTTCACCCAATGGGGTTATTCAATGTATACAAGTTTTTTGGATAGAGGAACCCTGTGCAAAAGTTGTTCCTCATTTCATGTGAAGCTGGAACTTTGGAGGACAACAAATGGTTGAGAAGACTTGATATATTGCGAAACATTGTGGACCGTGGAGGTACACCCGAGAATGTCTGAGTGATATTGTGTAAGTGTAGTCTAGAAAACGAACTGGCGGCATCAAGATAATGAGTGTCCATTACCCACCAGCGGCAGAGGCCGGGGAAGAAGTCATTGATGGCAGTCGTTGTGACCGAACACATAGTTGTAGAGGTGTCCCTGATTCAAATTGGAAGGAGGGGGGAAGGTATTGCACAGAAACTCGTGCAAAGGGATCACTAATAGGAAAAGTGCAGTTGTAAATCCAAAAGCAAAAAAGGGAAAGCCGCCCCTTCTGTAAATTTTCAGATGTGTCACACTTAGATGTTATGGACTTTAAGACTGGAGTCAGCGAAAGTTGGGTTGGAGTGTGTTTAAGCGGATTTGATTTGAAATATCTTGTTTTGTCAAGAGCATTATCACAGCTGTAGTGTTTGAAGTGAAAGGATACGTATTATGTAACCAAGTTTGCAATTGAAAGGTGGGGTAGCAGTTGCGGTAAAGGAGACTCGCCCCTTGCTTCATCGGTTTTTTCTGGAAAGGGCGTGGAGGTCTCGTGATGGGTGATGGCTCTGGGTGAAGTCGGTTATTTCGTGAGTTTACATCCAGCAACTGAAGTTTATCAGTAAAAAAGTAATTTGTCAGAGAGCATTCTGATCACGTGAAGTTTGGGCCTCTATAGAACATAATAGAAAGATGAATTGTGTGATAGGAGTGGGTGGATGTCAACCGAAGGCGAGTTTGTGCTGAGTGGCGAGGATGTATTGCGAATATTGGGTTTGTTGATGTGGTGGGGAGGGGGGTTACCTATTGGAGCATTACGTGCGGCCGTAGGGGATATAACCATTAACAAATTTTCATAAAGCAGGTATAGAATGTTTGTAGGTTGCAAACCTGTCGATGTATTTTCTATCACAGATCGGTAATAAGCAGTATTGAGGATATGGGTGCGGATGTAGTCGGTTACAGGAATGAAATGTAAGGCTTATTAAGTAGGAGGGAGTCCTTATATTTCAGTGATTGTTGTTCCTTTTTTGAGGCTAGAACAGGAATAGATCTGTAAGTTTGTGGAGGAAAGCAGCTAAACCTGAATACTAATTTATTTAAGGCTAGACGAGAGGAGCGAGTGGCGATTTGGGTTGCAAAATTATCTGAGAGGACAGTTTGCAAGATTGTTTGTTGGGGGAGGGGTAAGGGATAGATATACAGCCTGCGGAGTAAATAGCTGCATTAAACACACAATGATAGGTTTGATGCAATTAGGGTTAGCGGGTGTAGAGATTTTTTGTGCGTGAAAACCGTCTAGTATGTTTTACGTAAATTCGGGACCAATGACCGATGATGTAAACCACCATTCTACAATTGGAGACAAACCCGGGGGGAGGTAACCAGTGGGTCGATCCATATCCAATCGGAAAGTATGAGTCCTATGCTGATAGATGTTATAGAAAAATGGAGTTGGAGGGAGCGGGTTCCTGAGTTTTTTTGAAGGGTTTCCATACGTTTAAGTGACAGATAAGTGGGTTTGGAGTTGGTATTAGTGAGTGAGTGGAAGAGGCATTTTTTTTTCGGATGAGTACCGGAAAAACACCAGGATAAGAACGGTATACACCACAATGATAGTTTTATAGAAGCACATTGGGGTGTCTTAGGCATTGTATATGTTAGCTATTGACCATAGTTAACTAGTGGGAATTTAATGCATATCGCAAATACGGTGTCATATTGTAGGTGCCAAAGAAGGGGGGTAGAGAGTGTAAGTGCTTACCGTGCAAATATCTTTGATATTCGCTGATTACACGTTTGGTTTGCGAAAATGTGGTAATAACTGAAGAAGTCAGGGGTCGGTGATACATGGGACAAGTTTTGGGATCCGGGGAGAGTAATCGGTAGGTTCATAGGTCGTATTCGATTTCCTTAGGTGGTATAATAAGGAGGTAAATTCTAGGTCAGGATTGGAGAGAAAGCTTAGGATTATTGGATAGGGAATTTTGATTGGATATATGGGAAATGTTTTGAGGGAGGTGGTTGGATGGTGAGGACTTTTATGAGAATGCATCAATGAGAGTCCAGTACATGGAGGTTGGTATTTCAGTACAGGGAAAGGTTTAATGCAGAGGTTGTCCCGACATCTCACCAAATACTCGTTGCATGTATGCAAGAACACTTTCTATGTCTGGTATGATGGGGGATGGAATTGGGGGAAGTGGAGAATTTGTGGGAATATAGTTGTTAATAGATGAACAACTGTTTACTTAATGAGATTGAAAATTAAGAAATGAAGGGTAATTGAGATTTTGGTGAATGCTAATGGGATGACGTTAATAACTAAATCACATTGTTGAGGTAGCCTGGTTAGGAGGACCTTGAGTAGTTTGGTTGATAACTTAGATAAGGCTTAAATTTTGTGATTTGGTTTTTGCAGATAGCACAGAGAGCAGGAGGGTTAATTCAAAATGGTAATGACAGAGCTTTTGAGTAGGCCTAGGTCATAGGTCCGAGGGATGTAACCTTGCATCAAAGGGTTGTTGAGGTAATACCGATTATAGTAAGGTTGGGATGCGGAAATTACCCATTAAGAAGTCCAGATATTATGGAATCAGAAGTAGTCCTAAGAGTATGTGTAGGGGCAATGGGAGGGCGTGGTTGGCAAAGAAGAATTGGTAGTAATGACATGCGTAAGCATGAGGACTGGATTATTGCAATTGTCTAGGAAGGCGCTATCTTATGCAGAGGTAGATTCGCAGCGGGGGGAAAGGTGTCTTCGTGGGGAGGTATGGGGATAGCCCAAATGTGGGGTGCAGGACTTAGTGATGTAAGACATGTTGTGCGGTTTAGGTTAAAGTGATCAAATGTTAAAAAAACTCAAGGTAAAACGATAGTGGGTGTAGGGCCGTCGCAAGATTAATGTCAAGGATGGGCAGGTATCCACATAGATGATTGAGAGTGATAATGGGTAATTTAGTAAATTAAAATACCGGCAAGAGCGAGGATTTAGTATATATTATATTTCTTATGGGACGTTTAGAGAATGAAGAGAGGTGCAAACTGATGGGTATTTGTGAAAAGTCGTCATGCCGCTTTTTGTGGGGAAGTTGAAACGGCTTTTCATTATAGATTTTCTGTCTGCCATTGAGTTGTAAATTTTGTTGAAGAGGTTTTCTTTTTATTGGGGAAAGATATCACCCCGTTCGGCGAAATGTAGATATGAAGGGGTACCCAAAGAGGTGGAAGGCGATCAGATATGTATAGTTGATTACTTGTATGTTTCATGAGGGATGAGAGTGAGTACATTAGATAAAAAGCGCTGTGCGGCGGAGTTTTTTTTTATAGACACAGGTAACAAACTATTATATGGAAAGGGAGGTAATGAGTTTTCCGAGGATATCGTGGAGCTTTACTGTTGAACGTTTTACTCCGTTGATATGGGGTTAAGGCAAGGGGTGTTCTCTCAGTGTGCGCCCTTGTGTAGTTGGAGCCTGGTGAGGTATGTTATTGTCTTGCTCGGTGGTTGTAGGTTAAAGTTTTTATTGTAGGTTAGGTAGACCTTATATTTTGTTAAAATCACAGAGTCAAAAGTTATGTGATTCGTTTTTTTTCCCTTATTGTTATAAGAATCATTTTTATATAGAGGATTATATTGAATTAAAATGTAGGTTATCTTATATCTATTAATAATATCTGAAGATAATTTAGCCTTGTCATACACCTTCTTTTTTTTATTAGTTTATTGAATATGTACATTATGCACTAAGTACAAAATCATATAGATTTGATGGGTTATATATCCCTTATTTGTAATGGAAGTCCTAGATTAATATTTGTTAATCATAACATTAACTTTGTGTATGAGTGAGGTGTTTGGTGAACAATACTTTGTACAGTTCTATCATAAATTGTACTATTTAGTTTATTTGCAACAAGTCCATTACGATTTATTTCTATATATATTATTGTTCTTATAATTAGAAATATTTTCTCGTGTTAAGTGCACATACACACGTATGTTATATGCATGCGATAATGTATACATTATAAGACGCAGGGACTTCGTTCCTACATGTCTTATATTGAACCTCTGAACTGTTTGTTTTGAAGTCTGCTGGTTGGTATAAATTATAGTAGAAAAATTGTTTTCAATGGCCATCATTAGGGAAATTAATGTATGATATTTAAAAATGGGGGATGTACATACGGGGGGGGAGAAGTGTCAGCTGTGTCGCACGGGCAATGATGAGTATTGTAAAGGAGTTTGAAAGGTTATGGATTAATCATATATAAATAACGAAAGTGAAAAAATAATCATATTGTAGGTTTCGGTTTTCCCTTCCTTGGTAAATAATATATGATGAATATTGTTATTTTATCTTGTGTAATCTTATCTTAACATAGTTACATTATTTGTTTAACAAAAAAAAAAAAAAAAAAAAATGTAATGTCTATGACATGTATTTATAAGTTGAGTACGAACCTGATAATGTGTTTTTATTATTTAATGTATTGTTATGTTTTAAATAAAAATATAAAACAAAAATAATAATAATAATATATTAATAATAATCTGAAATTACTACAAGTACACTTACAAGGTATACAGTCCTAGCGACATCAAAACATACCACTATATAATAAAGTCCCTTGTTATGCAAAGCAGTTTGGCAAATTAGTGAGTTTTGTCCCAGATGCGACCTCACACCAGTCGACAACACCCAGTCCCATTTTTACTAAGATTAATGAATGGTGAACCTAACAACCAGTTAAGGAAACACGTCCGAGTTTCACCCTTCGCCGGGAATCAACCCGACCCTTACCTTAAGCGAGACTTTTTGCCACCAGCCACGGACAAAGTTAGAAAGAGAATAAAACGCTACCTATCAAGCCAAGAGCAACACGGCAGTAAAGAAGAACTATCAAAAACTAAAAAAATGTGTTTTACACTAATAGTATATCTGCTAACACCCTCAATAAAACGTGTTGCTGTTCAAGACAACAATAGTGTCCAACATGGCCGACTTTCCGTTTTAATGATTTAAATATCATTTAGACAACCTAAACTAGTTTGAAAGGTTACCTAAAGTATTGTGTCACTTTACGACAGATACAAAGAGCATCCCTTCCCTTGACCAGCAGGTGAGCAAGCGTTCCTGACGAGAAGTGAGATTAGTGAAGCCTAGAATGGTCTCTCCCATCGTTCTCTCCTGCAATTAGGTGAAGGCAGGAGTGGCTATGGCCGTACTTCCCATCGAACCCCCCCTTTTGAAAACATCTCTTTACGATTTGGTCATCATGGCTCTTGGACTAGGTCCCCTCCCACACCAGCATAACTGCTAAACCTACATCTAGCAGCCACATACTAGAACAATATGAGCAATGAGAAAAGATATAAAATTCGATTAATTTCAATAAATAAATTACATTGGAATCTTTTTGTTTTCACACACAATAATAAACACAACAACAACAACAACAACAACAACAACACAACAATAATAATAATACTAATAATAATAATAATAATAATAAAATAATAAAATAATGAGAACACATTACAGAACAAGACTATTGCAGAGATGAGAGGTTTTCTAAAGAACTTCCCAGGTATATGGAATTGACGGAGAGCAGCCCAAGATCTGAGGCCTCGCCAAAAGTGCCTGGGGACTAACGTAAGGTTTACACTTCACAGGAGGTGTGAGAAATAAAGACACAGAAAGTCCCTTGTTTAACCAGAGCAGCAGAGAGCCGAAAACAAAGGAAGGTGCAAAAGACATGGAAAAGTACAGAACACATGAACCAGGTAAAAGGGCTAGTAAGAAGGAGTATTCAAAAATTAGATGATAAAATTCAATAATATTAAAATTTATATGTTTTTTTGGCATAGTTTATAATGCTTTGACTGAACTTTTATAAGGATCCTAATTTCCATGCATAGTTTTACAATGTGTACATTACAATAGTTATTTGCAAAGGCAACAAAAAAAACCACTATCATGCCGAGGCATTTCGGGCGAGATGAATTAAGCAGAAGATTTAATAAGTATTCATTGAGGAAAATGGATGGTGTCCAGAATGCAAACAAAGGCACTCCTGCATACATTAAATAGAACTCATATATACTCAAAAGGAGGACGTAATGAAACTACAAAGAATGTTAGACTAATAAGCCGTGGGGCCCTGAGCATATCACCATGGATACTGATAGGAGGGAACAAATTGTATGAGACCCTATGACATGCTCTACAATCTCTCCTAGAGATGGAATTCTAACGAGAACAGACGAGAGGGCCCTGAATTACAGGCCAGTATCACTACATGTATACTACCAAAGTATAGAAGAGATTATGCAGATAAGACTTAAGTTGAGCACCTATAAAAGTCACTTTTTTTTGTAGAAAACCAGGCATAGATTTAGGAATCGTAATCTTAGCCCACTAACCTGTGGAGTATTCTATAACAACATAATAGAAGAAAGTAAAAGACAAGAATGGGTATGAGTGAAGCCTTTTACCGAAGGAAAGCATTGACAACTGTACCACCCCAGAGATGGAGTCACAAATAAGAGATGCAAGAAGGCTTTACGAGTCAAGTTCTACACTGGATCAGAGGAATATCTAATGAACGGACGGAAGACATAGGGGTAATCGAAAAGACAGTAGTTTCTGGATGAAAAGTGTAATAAGTTTTGGGGGGGGGTGGGGGGGGGTTTTTCCCCAAGAATCAAATTCAGAACCCTTACTTTCCTTAATTAATACATAAATATCCCAGAGGGAATCCACATAAAGTTTTCATCCCTTGAAGATGATGTAAAATTAATAAATGGATGAGTACTGTGAAAGTTTTTTATTTCCGAAACAATTGCCTAATAGTGTTTTAATGTTCTATTATGGATCAAAAATGTATTTGACAATAGAGTAGAACCAAGAGTTCCGCTTTGCGCATGCGCGGTATGTTGCGGTGGAAGGCTGGCGGGTTTTGTATAGTGAATGTGTGAGAGCTGGTAAAGCATGGAACCACGAATGGCAGCACGAGGCGGCCTAAAGATTAATATAGGCCTCATATCATAATAGGAAGTTGTCGTAACGGGTTCCTGTGGAGAGTTGGGACAGGATTTTACGGACACGTATCAAAGTGTAAAAAGGAGTGACTAAGTTACCGGGTGACGGAGCGCATCACTAAGGACTGTGTCACCTTGGGAAAAAGTACCGTGGTTGATCACAAAACTCATCGTCTCAGATCTTAATTGATGATCTCTAAGGTGTGTATAATAGATTTATGAGAGGCTAAATCCGTCTTTGAAGTAGTAATGTAATTAGTGATAATAACATTGAGTAAAGAATGCTGAAGGAAATAAGTCGTTTGCTCCGATGAACACGTTAGACCTCAGTTGTTCCCGAGACGAGGAAAGTGAAGCACCCTTGAGGGACACTAGACTTTTAAAGCGGTACAAACCAACGGATACCTCGTCTCTGCTGGATATAGAACCGTGTCGGTAGCATGACATCGAAATATAGAAATGGTGAAGAGGACGAAATAAGGAGTATCAATCTCCCACGAGTTAAGTAACCCTTCTCGTTATAACAAACTTATGCGTGGCCAGTTGTGTTAATAGTTGTAATTTAGATAGGTTACGACGATGATCCACTTAGACATTCACAATGACAACCAGAGAACATCTGTAATGGGTGGGATTATTGTACAAATGTTTTCCTTGATGGTTGTATCCAGTGTATCCCCCCCCTTCATTCAGCTAAACTAATATAAATCTAACTGTCCACAATAATTAGTAGCACACCGTACTTGTGGTGCTATCCAATCCATACTGGTCTCGGATAGATATGGATAAGTTGTGAGTCGAGTGGGACCACTTGCCTGCACCTATGGTGGTTTAAGTTTTTCACACATTCTCTACACGGGGTGACTACGTAAACAATAAGATTGTCTCACCAATGAGATTTACTTGGTATGTATATAATGTTTAGGTACATACAGGTAAGCATCCAAGAAAATATTCCATATCTGCCCCGCTGTCCTGTCGTTGAACCGGATGCAAACAGTGAAAAAATTATTGAATTTAATACTTAATAATTAAGTGACCAGATTGAATGAAGTGGATGTAGGGTGCACAAGTTTAATCGATAGTGTGGGGGGGGGGGGGGGGGGGGGGGGAGGGGATAGAATTTAGCCCAATTAAATGCTAGCACTTGTTGGCTAGGATTTAATTACAAGAGTAAAGTGCAAGAATTACACTTATAAGGCGCCTACTTTAAGTTGTATAATCAGTTGATTAATAATTCCTAACCATTAACTGGATCTAATGATTTAATTGGCCTGACAATCCGTGAATTTAGAGTAATGTAAAGCATCATTACAGGATATTAAAAGCCATTGACTAGGCTATTTAGGATCTGAAGCAAGAACCGTGAACCCTATTGATATTAAATTATATTTAGATGCATGAGAGATAGAGTTGATTGGTACAATTTGTGGTTTACAAGTACGGTGAAAGAGATCTGCTGAGAATTTGGGGCAGTGGAATGTGAAATGAAATCGTTTAAACTTAATCAACTTACGAATTGGAAGAAAAACTGTCTGGTAACAGTAAGGCTTTTGAATAGAAATTAAAGGGTGTAATGCCAGGCAGTTGATCACGAGTCAATGCCAAAGGTGGTTGCCAAAACCTCCAGATACGGGTCGGTAGGAAATCAGACTATCGCAAATTAATGCGTTCAAATGCAAGACCAGGCACAAACATTCGAAGATAAAACAACATAATGACGCTGAAGTATCTGTCAGGTCTCAAAGGGAAAAATAATCCCATGGTAATAATCATAGTTAAGAATTTAAATAGCACATAATCAATCAGATTCATTAATAAGTGGTTCCTCACTCAAGGTAAGAGGAATAAAGTACCTCATAGGTAACCCAGTTAATAAGAGTCTGGCAAGAAAAGAGAAGACTGTCTCCTTTCTCCAGGTACTCAGTTCACTAAAATTGTAATGCCGCTATTTCATGGGATATGAAAAGTTGGAAAGGAATGAAAAGAACGTGACAGAGGTATCAGAGTCTAACAATCATAATGTAAAGGATTTCATACCAATTGGAACAGAGCTATCATGCAACAGGAAAGCACCAAGACAGTTAGTGCAGGGTTGATATGTGATACTTATAATAATGTACAATAATGATAATGTTTAAATAACCCTGACACTACATGACGGAGGTAAAGGTTGCAGCTAATGCAATAATGATGGCCTACTAGGTACCTTGCTGGCATCGATGTAAAAATTCCAGATAAAGGGCATAAAACCAAAACCATGCGCGTGTCACGACTCCTCAACACGGTAAGGCCTAGTATTATATGGCAAAGCTACCGCCATAGTATTAATGACTAAGGAAGTAGTGAATACAGTCATGGGTGTCTTACTCAGAAAAGGTCAACCCAGAACAAGTATCTTCTATCGAGAAAAGATGGTTGAACCAGTCTAATTTTGTGGGAGCTGGAACACATAGGGCTATATATATGAGAAAGTACCAAATGAGTCCTTTACTCAGAACATTACCTAGAAATGTAGAATGTATCTGGACATTACTGGTGCGACTCCGTGGTAGCTGACCGTCTCAGAATTACCTACTAATTATAGGATGGGCGTAGGGACAGTTAAAGGCCCAGCCTGCAACAGAACAAACACAAAATGAGTTGACTGCTTGATCTAATGATATAATTAATAACAGTTAAATAAGAAAGTGGTGTCTTACTCAGCACGATAACTGCACATCTTAAATGCACAGTGTCCACTGAGCGAAGTAATTTGGGTAAATAATCTTATTGGACAATTTTTCCGTGTGTGAAGTCAACTGAAGAGGAACTAATGAGGATAGTGATGGGTGTAAATGAAATATCAGAATGTTGCTGGACTGAACTTGATACTGAGAGAACTGTTATTGTTAAAGCCCTCGATAATTCCAGTATGCCCAATAAATAATCCAGGAGCTAGGCCTATGCCCCATAGAGATGGAAACAGTTATTAGTCCATTGTTGAGGGATCATAAATATAGATGGCCCAGGATTGTGTCTATAAGCAGTAATGTGCTGGGGCTGACCTCTTGGATACTGAGAGAGACTTTTTAATGGTATAGGCCTCCATAATTCCAGTATGCCCAATAAATTACTCCAGGTGACATAGCTTATGCCCCGGAAGAGAATGCACCTAATAATCCATGTTGAAGGTTTAAATAAATATGGATCCATGGAGTTTGTGCATATATGCAGTAATTTGCTGGGCTGACAGTGTGTGATCCAGAGAGAGACTTGTATTGTTAGAAGTCTCATAATTCCAGTATGCACAATATATTAATCACAGGAGCATAGGCCTTATCCCCTGAGAGTATGGAACACTAATTAGTCCATATGTGAGGTTCATTAAATATGGATGGCCATGGAGGCTTAGTGTCCTTTGATGGAGCCCTACCTGAGAGTTAACATGGAAAGAAAATTAAGGCTGATATTTAAATATCAATGTTGATTCCCAAGCCAGGTGGCCATTGAAGAGGAAATTGGCTCCAGCACAGTTAATGTAAGTTCGTCTAGAGCAACGACCTCCGCCCGCCGTGCAGGTGCGAAAAATTTTTGATTTATCCGAAACTATAGTGCCTAATAGGTGTTTTTAATGTGTCTATATGGGCAAAAATGTATTTGAAAATAGAGTAGAACGCAAGAGTTCCCTTTGCGCATCGCGGAATTCGGGGGACGTAGGCTGGCGGGTTTGTTGAATGATGAGGAGGCGGAAAGCATAGAACCACGAATAGCATTCACACGGCGGGCCTAACTGATTAATATAGAGCCTCATTATCATAATACCCGGAAAGTGTCGTAACACAGTTTCCTGAGGAGATGAGAACATGATATACGGGACACGGTAATAAAGTGGAAAAAGGAGTGAATAGGAGGACCGGGTGACGGGCGCATCACTATGGACTGTGTCCTGGTATAAATTACCCTTGGTTTTGACCTCACTCATCGGTCATCAGATCTTATTGAGTGATCTCTAATGTGTATATAAAAATTGATGAGAGTTAAATCGTCTTGGTGAATAGTAATTAATTAGTAAATAATACCAGTGATAAGAGAATGCCGTGAAGTGAAATAGTCGATTATTTCCTACCGAGTGAACACGTTAACCTCGTTGTTCCCGAACGAGGAAAGTGAAGCTCCATGAGTCACGACTTTATTAAGCGGACACACCATATCGATACCATCGTCCTGCTGGAATGAGAACTGTGTCGGTGTAAGCAGGACATCGAAACGAGACGGTGAATGGAGGAAATAAAGGATATCAAATCACCCACAAGTTAAGTAACCCTCTAGTTATAACAAACGTATATGCCAGTTGTGTTATTTTGTAATTAAAAGGTTACGAGTGTCCAGCTACATCAATAACCACCATAGAAGCATCGGGTAAGTGGTGGGATTATGTACAAAAATGTTTTCCTTGATGGATGTATCCAGGGGATCCCCCCCCCTTCATTCAGCCTAAACTAATATAATTCTTACGTCCACAATTAATTAAGTAGTCATAGGCACCGTAACTTGTGGGTGCTATCCAATCCCTACTGGTCTCGGTATAGGATATGGATAAGCTTGAGGTCGAGGAAACTTGCCGGACCAGGTTGGTTTAAGTTTTGTCGCATTGAGGCGACACGGTACTACGTAAAACAATATGATTTCTCCCAAGAAGATTACTGGTATGTATATATGGTTGAGTACATACAGAGTAAGCATCCTAAAAATTTTCCATAAGTACACTAAGGCACACTCAATAATTGTGAAGGGGCCAAAACTTTGCATTGTGCCAGAGTCCCAGATCCGACCACGCGAGCCAGGTGCTTCTAAAAAATTTATACCTACAAGCCTCGCGCGAGTACAAGTAAAGTGAAATCCGAAAGGATGAACAAATCTGTGGAACTTTAAATGAATGTACAGTCGTGGAAATAAGAAAGAAAATAATAAAAAAAAGCAGGTGCCAGTGAACAAGATACACACATGAAAACCCATAAATAACAAAACAAGGCACAATACAGTGACGGAACGATACACACATATCCCCTCATAAAAAGAGGACTGACTCTAACTCCCCTTCAAACAGGGGAAATTGTTGACCTGGGAGAGTGATAACAAAGAATTACAGCACACATACTGTAAGTACGATAAGGCATTTAGAATACTGGAGACTTGAAGTCCCCTTATCTGTATTCCCTGGAATGTAGCGAAGAATACATATAATAACACTGGGGAAAATCCAAGAGTTATTAGTACCAAACTACACACGAAAAACACACCCACTGAAAGCAAAAACTCGGCAGAGATGCCACATTCCAACCACTGGCAAACAAGGGCAGCCACGAGTAACTGAGAGACGAACACAATAAAAATGTCTCGGGGCCAAGACTGTTCAACTGCCTTCACAGCATACATAAGGGGGATTACCAATAGACCCCGGACTGTCTTCAGAAGGCACGGACAGGCATCCTAAAGTCAGTAACCCTGACCCAGCCGGCTGTGGTCGACGTCAGCTTGCGTGCGGCCAGCAGAGAACAACGGCTAGTTGATCAGGACCCTGATCCAAACTCGAAGGACCAGGGTCTCAGACTGGTGGCCGCGGGGGGCGTTGACCCTCAAAACTCTCTCCAGGTATACTGTGCAGGATCCTGTTCCTCAAGTTTTAATTTAATTTTGCCACGAAGGGCTAGTTTTATGTGCACTACCCATATCCATCCTGTGACGGTAGCGCAACATGTGATACACAAAAGGCCTAGAAAACAGCCCTAGAACGGTTATGTGTGACCAGTAAACAAACTATAAGCTCTCTTAATGACACACGAACTGTTAATCCAGCATTGTAGAGATATATTGGCTTTTTTATATTAACAAATTTCAGCAAGGCTGGATTACATTACTATGTATAGTTATTGGCAAAATTAAAAGTTGCACAATTATATGAGCATTGGCATTAGTTACCTGGTTTTTCCGTGGAGTGGGGAACGATGCTTTCATATTTTATTGTTCATTGCTATTTTTATTTGTTGTTGCGGCTGCTATTGTAGTAATTTTAACTACCACGCAACTGTCCTTAAAAAGGCTAATCTTTCACTCGTGCCAAACCACTCGTAAGCCTAACCAGCCTATGAACTTCTATGTGAAATCGCCGGTCACTTACCTGAAAAAAACCCGGGCCGGGTCAACACCAGGCGAACCTACTTACTTACTACTTATTATATAAAGCTAAGTAGTGCTATCCGGCGCTGGAGACCTGAATCAAGGTAGTAGTTAATGGTTGAGGCTAACGAGGTCGCTAGAAGTCGCTACGAGTACCATTATTATTATCTCAAAAGGAGGGAACGCTGAAACCCGAATTTATACAGGCGCCTGGTGGTTGGATGTGGAAGGCATTCAGCTTAATTCGGGGAACGGGACACAGATCCAATTCCCTAAAATCAAGACCCCTCTCCAACATCAAGGGAACCTTCCTGAGGGCTGTAACGAGGTACATACTTCTTTTGGAGCAGCAACATCATAAGAAAATTAGAAACTCCGACACTCATGCCTCAAAATGTTTCCCATTGGGCCACTATTAACATGTACTTCATCTCTCTCTTTTTTTGTTACTCATGAGACTAAGTAAGTTTATTCAGGTATACACAAATACCGTTACAAAGATTATCATACATGGCAGCATCGATTAGAAGAACCTAGGATAACCCAAAATAATCAGAGAAAGTTACTAAATCATTGGACAAAATGGGTATATTTTTATCTATGACAAGATGAACCAGTTTAGTTACGGCATGCCATATGCCGGTAACTAATACGCTAACACCACTTGCTAAGAATGCGCTAACTGCAGGAGCAAAATCTGCTCCTTCAGCCTGGTTGATAAAAGTTTACACTATTAAGCTTCCTTCTCAAGTACCGCACATTTTTGCCAACCAAATATGGTGCCGAAATGACTATGCCTTTCCCAAACCATGCTCCCACTACTGGCCGCTCTTTCCTCCTGCACCCCGTCCCTAAATACGCCGTTTATTATTAGAAACGCATTTTAGTACATTGTATTTCTGACGATCTAAGCTGACAAAGGAAATATAACCGACTCTTAATTCGTCTGAAACTATAACTTTTACTAAATGTGTAAGAACGGACCGAATAAACAGAGTCACCTCCATTTACCAGCTTGTCATAGACCAGTCTGAGGAAAATACCCTGCTTTGCAGCTGTTAAATAATGCATTCCCACATATGTGCATGTTGTGTGTGGGGTGTGATGGTGTGTTTGTGTTGTGGTGTGTGATGTGTTGTGTGTGTGGTGTGTTGTGTGTTGGTGTGTTTGGTGGTGCGTGTTTTTGTGTGGTTTGTTTGTTGTGTGGTGTTGTGTTTGGTGTTGTGTGTGTGCACTCACCCAGTTAGGATTGGCAGGTCGTCCAACTCTGTGTTGTTGTGTGGGTGTGTTGCGGTGTGTTGTTTGTGTGTGTGTGTGGTGTGTTGTGTGTTTGTTGCTTTGTGTTTTGTGTTTTGTGTGTTGTTGTGTTGTGTGTGTTGTGTTGCACTCACCTAGCTAGATTCATGGGTCGAGCCAAGCTCCTGTTTGTGTTCGGGTGTCTTTGCTGTTGATGTGTATGATGTCGTGTGTGTGTGTGTGTTGTGTGTATAGTGTGTGTGTGTGTATATTTGTGTAAGTGTGTGTAGTTGGGCCGACTGGGAAACTGAAAAGCCCCTTGTTATGTTAAAAAGTTTTTTTAATCCGGGAAAATAATAAATTTTTTTCCAGGGACAAAAGGCCCTTTAAGGCCCCCTGGGGAAAATTTTTGGGAAAAATTTTTTAAAATTTTGGGGTTAATAAATAAGAAAAACAATGGGAATTTGGGGGTTTAAAAAATGCAGTAAGGGTGGGGCTGATTTGGGGATACTGAGAGGACTTTTTTATTGTTAAAAGTTCAAATTCCAGTAGGGCCCCAAAAAATTTAATCCAGGGAGCATAGGCTTATGCCCCTGAGAAAAAGGAACATAATTAGTCCATTTGGGGGGTTCAATAAATATAAAAGGGGCCAGGGATTTGGGTTTGCCTATATGCGTAATGTGGGGGGTGATTTGGGGATACCGGGGAGAGACTTGTTATTTTTAAAAGTCTCTTTAATTTCCCCTATGCCCAATAAATTAATCCGGGGAGTTAGGCTTAAGGGGGCCCCCGAGAGAAGGGAAAAACTTTTTTTCCCATTTTGGGTTTCAATAAATAGGGAAATGGCCATGGAGGGTTGAAAAAGATTTTGGTGTTTTGGGGAATTGGGCCCTAAGGAGGATTTTTAAAAGGGTTCAAAAAAAAAAACCCCAAAAGGGAAAAAAAAAAAAAAAAAAAAAAAGGGGAAAAAAAAACCCAAAAAAAAGAAAAAGGGGAAAGAAAAAATGGGTGATTTTTAAAATAAAAAGTTGGGCCCCCAAACCCAAGGGGCCGGGAAAGGGGAAAATTTTGTGCCCCCTTTTTATGTAATTCGTCTAGCAACGACCTCCCCCCGGGCCGCGGGTTGGAAAATTTTTGTTTTTCCGAAACATGGGTGGCCTAATGGGGTGTTTAATGGCCCTTAGGGGTTTTAAAAAAAAATTTGTTTTTTGAAAATAGGTAAACCCCAAGGATTTTCCCTTTTGGGCATGCGCGGATGTGGGGGGGAAAGGGGGCGGGGGGGGTTTTTTTTTTGAATGGGTGGGGAGGCGGGAAAAGGCAGGGAAACCACGAAATTGGCATTCACGGCGGCCAAAAGTTTAAATTATGGGCCTCATTTCATAATGGGAAGTGTCGAAAAGGGTTCCTGGGGGAAAGAGTGGGGGAAACCCTTGATTTAGGGGAAACCACGGAAAATAAAGGGGAAAAAAAAGGAGTGAATAAGGGTGGGAAACCGGGTGAAGGGCGCATCCATGGACGTGCCCGGGGAAAATTCCCCTTTGGGTTTGATCATCATTTAAATCGGTCTCAGATTTTAATTGAGTGATTCTAATGTGTATAATAATTATGAGAGGAAAAATCGTTTTGTGAATAGTAATGAAATTAGTGTTTAAAAAAATTTGAGTTAAGAAAATTGCTTTGAAGTAAATAAGTCGTTTTGCTCCGAGGGGAAAACACTTTTTAGGACCTCTTTTTCCCCCGAGACGAAAAAAGTGAAGACCTTTTGGTCACGACTTTTAAAGGGGGGCAAACCCCCAAAAAACGGATACCTCGCCCTTGCGGGAATGGAACCGTGTCGGTGTAGCAGGGGCACGAAAATGAGACGGTGAATGGAAAGGGAAAAAAGGAAAAAAATCACCCACAGTTTAAATAACCTTCTAGTTTAACAAAATTATGCTGGCCGTTGTGTTTTTGTGTAAATTTTAAAAGGTTTCGAGTGATCCCGTACCCCAATTTAACCCCCAAAAAACATTGGTAAATGGTGGGATTATGTACAAATTTTTTTTCCCTTTATGGATGTATCCAGGTGTATCCCCCCCCTTCATTCACTAAACAATATAAAACTATTTCAGTCCCCCCAATTTAAATTTGTAGCACCGTACTTTGGGGGGTGCTATTCCCCAAACCCTACTGGTTCGGATTGTTATGGGTAAGATTGTGAGGTCGAGGGGGCCACTTGCCCCGACCCGGGGGGGTTAAGTTTTTCTCACAGGGCTACACGGGGGGACTACGGTAAAAATATGATTGTCTCCCCAAAAGATTTTTCTGGTAAAGTATATAATGTTGAGGTAAAATACAGGTAACATCCCAAAAATTTTTTTCCCTAAGTACACTAAGGGGCCCCTCAATAAAGGTGAAGGGGCCAAAACTTTTCATTTTCCGGAGTCGCCAGGAAACCCCACCACGGGGGGGAGCCAGGGCTTAAAAATTTTTACCACAGCTAGTCCTGCGTGTTTTCAATAAAGTGGAAATACGAAAGGATGTACAAATTTGTGGAACTTTTTAAATAATGTTTCAGGGCGTGGAAATAAGAAAAAAATAAAGAAAAAAAAACAGAGTGCCCGTGGGAAAGCAAAAATAACAACATGAAAACCCCCTAAATAAAAAAAAAGGCAAAAATACGGACTGGGAAAGTTTCACAAAATCCCGCACATAAAAGAGAGGAGCTTTCACTAACTGTCCCCTTCAAGACAGGGGAAATTGTTGACCTGGAGAGTGTACAAAGAACTTTTACAGCACACATACGTAAGTACGATAAGGCATTTAAATTACTGGTAACAGTTGAAGTCCCTTGATCTGTATTCCCTGGAATGTAGGCGAGAGAGATACATGATAATATACACTTGGAAAATCCAAGAGGGATTAGTACCAAACTAGCACACGAAAATCACTCCCTATGAAAGCAAAAGACTCGGCAGGAGATGCAACATTCCCCCAATGCAAAGCAGGGGCGCCACGAGTACACTGAGAGACGACACAATAAATGTCCGGGGCCCAAGACTGTTCAACTGCCTCACAGCATACATAAGGGGGATTACCAATAGACCCCTGACTGTCTTCAAGAAGGCACTGGACAGGCACCTAAAGTCAGTACCTGACCAGCCGGGCTGTGGTTCGTACGTCAGCTTGCGTGCGGCCAGCAGTAACAACCTAGTTGATCAGACCCTGATCCAACTCGAGGCCTGGTCTCAGACTGGGCCGCGGGGGCGTTGACCCTCAAAACTCTCTCCAGGTATACTGCAGGATCCTGGTTCCTCAGTTAGATTTAGATTTTGCCACCGAAGTGGCTAGTTTATTGTGCACCCCATATCCATCCTGTGGACGGTAGCGCGAGAGCATGTGGATACACAAAAGGCCTAGGAACTAGGCCCTAAAGGGTTATGTGTGAGCCGAGTACACATAACTATAAGCTTCTCTTAATTACACACGAACTGTTAATCCAGCATTGTAGGATTTTTGTGCTTTTTTATATTAAGCAAATTTCAGCAAGGCTGGATTACATTACTATGTTAGTTATTGGGCAAAATTAAAAGTTGGCACAAATATATGAGCATGGCATTAGTTACCTGTTTTCCTTGGAGTGGGGGAAGCGATGCTATTATATTTTATTGTTATTGCTATTTTTGTTGTTGCTGCTGCTATTGTAGTAATTTACTACCACGCACTGTCTTAAAAGGCTAATCTTTCACTCGTGCCAAATCCACTCGTAAGCCTAACCAGCCTATGACTTTTCTTATGTGAAATCGCCGGGTCACTACCTGAAAAAAACCCGGGCCGGGACAACACCGGCGAACCTACTACTTACTACTTATATGAAAGCTAAGTAGGCTTCCGGGGCGCTGGAGGACCCCAAGGTAGTGTAAATGGTTGAGGCTAACGAGGTCGCTAGAAGTCGCTTACGAGTACATTATTATTATAATCAAGGGGGAAGCGCTAAACCCGGAGGATTATACAGCGCCTGGGGGGGGATGTGGAAGGCATTCAGGCTTAATTCGGGGAACTGGAGCACAGATCCAATTCCCTAAATCAAGAGCCCCTCACCAACATCAAGGAACCTTCCTTGAGGGGCTTACGAGTACAACCTTTTGAGCAGCAACATCATAAGAAAATTAGAAACCCGACACTTTCATGCCTCAAAATGTTTCCATTTGCAGCGATTAACTTGTAGCTTCATCTCTCTCTTTTTTTACGTCATGGAGACTAAGTAAGTTTATTCAGGTATACACAAATACAGTTACAAAGATTATCATACATGGCAGCATATGTATAGAGAACCTAGGATAACCCAAAAAAAATCAGAGAAAGTTACTTATTTCCATTGGGAAGAAAATTGGTATATTTTATCTAGTGACAAGGATGAACCAGTTTAGTTACGGCATTGGCCATGCCGGTAACTAAACTGGCTACACCACTTGTAAGATGCGCTAACTGCCAGGAGCAAGCTGCGCCTCAGCCTGGTTGATAAAGTTACACTATTAATCTTCCTTCCTCAAGTAGCCGGCACATTTTTGACAACCAAATATGGTGCCGAAATGACTTGCCTTTCCCAACCTTGCTTCCCACTCTGGCCGCTCTTTCCTCCTGCACCCCGTCCTCTAAATACGCCGTTTATTTATAAACGCATTTAGGTACATTTATTTCTGAACGATCTAAGCTGACAAAGGAAATATACCGACTCTTAATTCGTCTGAAACTATACGTTACTATATGGTGTAAGAACGGACCGAATAAACAGGCCACCTCCATTTACAGCTTGTCATTAGTCTCACCCACAACCACATCCGCCCTCATCTGCACGGTGTGACCCACTGCACTACACAGCCGCCACACTGAGAATAATTCACCACTCAGGATTATCCAGTGGTTGAGGCAAATTACCAGCAATATTCAACAGTTGTGAGGTCCAGTTAGCAAGGTGTCACACAGGACTGTACCACCACCACTGTCCATTAACATTCATCCTTCCATAGGCGGGGCCAGGAGCTAGGACTCGACCCCTGCAACCACAAATAGGTGAGTACATACAGAAGTTGGCGTACAAATTGCTGGCGCTGCTGTCTGAGCGGTCTGCAAGAAGTTCATTAATACACGCATGTGTTAGGAGACCGTGGTCGTTAAATAACCACAAGCAGAAAATTATACACTACTTCACTAAATCATCTAAATTTAGAAGCATTCATTCGGGTCTTTCATGAATGTCAGTCCACCGGGTTAAGTAATAATAATCTTTATTTCAACAAAGTAGATTATACAACTGATACAGACCTAGCTGACATTACTGACATACTTTATAGACAGCCCCTTGTTATGTAGAGCATTTCGGACAGCTTCAGTTAATCTTGTCCCCCAGGATGCGACCCACAACAGTCGACTAACACCCTGGTACCTACTTTCTGCTAGGTGAGCAGGGGCAGCAGGTGTAAGGAAACACGCTCAACGTTTCACCCAAACTGGGGATAGATCCCGGTGTCTTAAAAATAAATAATCTGTATAACTGACCATCCAGTAAAGTAGGTATCATTGATGAAGAGTGGTGACTAATTCCATCTCAGGTTGCCACTCCCATCAAACTCACATTCTGCCATAAATAACACAATCTGTTTCACTGGATGTTTTTCATCAAGACGGATTCATCCTCACGTTCAGTATATGTCGTGTCTTGATATCTCAGCACCAGCCTTAATGCTGGTGAGGGACTCTTGATCTCTCAGCACCAGCCTTGATGCTGGTGAGGGACTCTTGATCTCTCAGCACCAGCCTTGATGCTGGTGAGGGACTCTTGATCTCTCAGCACCAGCCTTGATGCTGGTGAGGGACTCTTGATCTCTCAGCACCAGCCTTGATGCTGGTGAGGGACTCTTGATCTCTCAGCACCAGCCTTGATGCTGGTGAGGGACTCTTGATCTCTCAGCACCAGCCTTGATGCTGGTGAGGGACTCTTGATCTCTCAGCACCAGCCTTGATGCTGGTGAGGGACTCTTGATCTCTCAGCACCAGCCTTGATGCTGGTGAGGGACTCTTGATCTCTCAGCACCAGCCTTGATGCTGGTGAGGGACTCTTGATCTCTCAGCACCAGCCTTGATGCTGGTGAGGGACTCTTGATCCAGAGAATGGACCTGTCTTTTAACTCTTTGGAGTAAACCTGAATGTTCCCCTGTATGACCCCTAGGAGTTTAGCGCTTCTTCAAGATAATAATGATACCGTAGTAATAACGAAGGGATTTTGATTCAAGGGATTGGAACTGCTCTCCTCTTCATTTGATAAAACTTCACTTCGTCCTGTTTCCCAGACTCGCTCAGGATACTACTACTACATCAAGGTAAATCTAATTCCTTGGATCATGAGCCCTTTACCGGCATTAAAGCACTCCTCATGAAGGGCAGGGTACCTCAAATTTCTTTGACCAAAAGGCCTATACAAGCAATAAGTCACTCAATTAAGGTGGTTAAGAGGCAGGCTCAGGAGCTGAAGCTGCTTGGTTTATTTTCTTTCCTGCCTTCGAGAGCCTTATCGTGCCGCTTCTTAAAGCTAAGTATGAATCCTGCCTCTACCACTCCACTGTTCAAGTTGTGTCACTTGCAGAAACACAGGTGTGTCTATTACCTGGACACCAAACTAAGTGTTGTTTGAAGGGTTCACTCTGCAAATGCTTTTTTTTATGAGATTTTCAAAGACAATTTTTAACTAAAACAATATTGATATGGATGATTTTAGCTGGAAGGCAGCTTCATTGGCGAGCTAATAGCTCCTTTTTGAAAAGCTGTCCATTCTGTATTTCACCTGATATGTAAACTGATATTTCCCTTGGCGTCTGATAAATGTGTAAAGCTGGATGATAATTTTTTTGTGTTTTGATTATTCCTAGACTTGGGTTAACTCTTTTTCAAGGCTGTTGCCTACTGCCGTCCTGATACTGGTATAAAGGCAATGGTCTCAATATGGTATTGCGATTTTTGTTATTGTACCACACATGCAGAGTTTTGCCTGTATGTATACTGTATACTCACCCGTTATGAATGCATATCCCTATGTATACAAATTCTCAAGTATACATCTAAATAGTAGAAGACCGAGTCAGAAATATAAAGACAACAAGGAGATCATAGGCTTAAAGTCCCCTATGAGTAATTTCAACATGGGTAATTTTGACTACAAAGAAATAGACTGAAAGAACTGGGACTCATATGGAGGACCCGAAACGTGGAGGGAAATTTTTGTGCCAGAATGACAACAGAGGAAGAGCTGAGCCAACAAGACTGGAGCTAGTATTTACCATAAGTACGTCTAACATAGTTGGCATAACACAGTTTACCATAAGTTTACCATATGTACGTCTAAAATAGGTGAAATAAAATATGAGAGCCCCCTGGGTGCTAGCGACCACACACACTGCTGAATTTCGAGCAGCTAATGGAATTAAACAATTAGGGAAGAACGACAGATGGATGGCGCGAGAACCCAAACTTCAGAACAGGAAACTCTGAAGGGATGAGGAAATTGCTGAATGCAGTGTAGGAAAAAACTGGAACGGAGGTCAAAGAATGAGATGATGGAGTACATAGCCGAAAAGAGCTGGGAAGCAGAGAACTTCATAAGAGCTCTCAGTTCTAATGATGCAGAGAAAGAAGAAGAAAAAAGAAAAGTACAAGAGTATGTAAAAATTGTAGAACGCGAAGGAAAGATGAAAACACAAAAGTGAGCAGAGAATCGAAACGATTGTGCAAGGATCATGAAAGAGGCTGAGCGACATTTTGAGAATAACATAGTAGCAAAAGCCAAGTTAGAACCTAAACTGCTCCGTAGTAATACTAGAAGAAAAATGCCAGAAAAATACTAGGTAATTCGGCTAAAGAAAGAAGGAGAGCTCATAAGAAACGATAAGAAAATCTGAGAGGTGTTGAGTAAATGATTTAAAGAGGTGTTCTCAGTGGAAACGGGGAATAGTAGAGAACAAATGGGAAAGGTACACCTAGTACTGGACACAATACACATAACAGGAGAAGTGAAAAATATCTTTTAGGTGAGCTGAATATATCAGTGAATGGGACCTGATACGATGGATGCTGCGACAGAGAGCAGAAGTGCTATCTGAACCAAAAAATTAATGGATATTAGGCAGTTGCCAGATATCTAGAAGACAGCGAATTTAGTCTCTATATTTAAGAATAGAAATAGACCAAATGTGTTTAGCTACAGACCAGAATTACTGATATGCAGACCATGAAAAGTAATGGAGAAGATAAGCAGGAGGGTGATAGAGCAATGGAATTAGCTTCATAAACAATAATCAGCACGTTTTTAGAGATGGCAGATCTTGTCTTACAAAGCTGTTGGAGGTCTAGGACAGAGTAATAGAGGTGGGACGGGAAAAAAAATAGGAATAGTTGGACCGAAAGAAGGCATTTGATAATGTACCTCACAAGAGAACTGAGGGACAGGTAGGAATAACAGGGTATGTACTCATGCATATAAAAATATACTTAAGGTGAAAGAAACGAAGGGTGATTGTTTGAGATGTCGGAATAAGATCGAGTAACAAGAAGGATTCCGCAAGAGTACCCTTTCTTGTATATGTGAATTACATACCAGATAGGGTTGAGTCAGATGTAGCCTCGTTTTCTGGCGATATAAAACTGAGGAAACTGAAAAATAAAAACCGATGAGGACAAGGAGAGGATACAAACGAATCTGGACAAACTGTAAGATTTGTCAGATAAGTGGTTACGTGAATTCAGCCCAGCATATGCAAGGTTATGAAGTCTGGGGGAGGAGCAAGACCGGAAACTGAGTATAACCTTGGGAAACAGAAGCTGCAAACAAGCTTTTATGCCACAAGACGGGCAGAAAGCAGCAACTTCACTCTGGCTGTACCCTTCTCCAGAACATCACTCCATCTGAGATCATACATACCCAGTATGACTCGAGTATGGAACACATTAGTACAGGATAATGATGTCAACGAGATAAAGTCGGTTGATCAAATGAAAATGCTGGCCCACAGATGGCTCCAACTTCATCCTGTTTCCTACTTGTATTTCTCATAACAATAAAAATGCTTTCAAATGAGCTGATGTAGGTAACAGCTCTTAGCTTGCCATTAAAGTTAGGAATCCTTAACCTGTAAATAGCTGTCAATAAACCAAGGGATCCTTAACCTAGTCAAACCCTGTGTAAAAAAAAAAAAAAAAAAAAAAAAAAAAAAAAAAAAAAACTCAAGGAGAAAGACCTAGGAGTGTGCATAGTGCCAAATATGTCTCCGGTGGCACACATCAACCAAATCATCTACACCGTCATTGTTCGCTTGACAAATGTAAGAGCAGCCCTCTGGAATTTCAATGAAGTGTCATGCATTGCCCTTACACAACATATGTCAGGCCCATTCTTGGAGCATGTTGCACCATCATGGAATCCACACTCGTTAATAAACTAGAGAAAGTGCATAAGTCTGCAACGAGGCTAGTTTCAGGGCTAAGAGAAATGAGCTGTGAGGAGTCTACTGTAAATGAACTGAATCTGACATTAGAGAAGACATGATAACATACAAAATTCTCGGAGGAATTTATAGGACAGACAGAGGAAGATTGTTTGAAAGGTGAGAAACAGGTAAATAAGGGCACAATTGGAAGTTAAAGACACAGATGTATTATAGTGTTGTCGAGAAGTACCTCTTCAGCCTCGGGGTGGTGAGGACGAAGAAGTGGTGGAGGCAGGTTCCACACATAGTTATGACAGAACCCACGAGGCTAGGAAAGAGCGAATCTGGCAAGCAAAAGGTAAGAGGCAAGGCCAGGAGCCAAGACTCGATTCCTACAACCACACAGAGGTAAGTATATGAATGTGTCTCAATTTCATCTTGTCGGTATTGTATACCATTCTTGTACAACCTGTCGGACACTGCAACATCATGGAATCTTGATTCTAAGGACATGTACATAACCTTCACGACTACGACAACTACTACAACTAACCCATCTCTTTGGGTAGGATCTACTTCCACTGGGGAATCCCGCCTACCAGTGACTATGCCCTCGTCTGCTACCCGTCCCATTTCCACCTGACGTTACTATATAAGCGTCAGGCGCCTTGCTTCTGCTTCAGAATCTCCACGACTATGGTGCTCTTCGCACCTACTGCTAGGTTGAGGGACTGATTACCTCATCTTCTGTACATAGTTCTCCTGTCTTCAAGTTATGTCCTGGAATTTGTATTGATAAAGCCACTGGATGGCGAAACGTCTACAATAAAGATACCCAGATGTTGCACATGTGTCTCAATTTCGTCAAGTATATAAATATATAGGATGGTGCATATGAATATATACACACAGGCATACATATGCAAAGGATAGATATGTTAATGCATAATTATGCTTATGTACATACATACATATGCAAAGTTATACATACGTGCATGCATGCATGCATATACATTTTGCTGCATTAAAACTTTACGACCGCCCTGCACAATTTTACGTGCATCAAGGTAGAGGGAGCTGCGCTTGTGGAATATGGAGATACCTTTTTGTGGTTGCACAGTGACTGAAACAAGTCTAGTTATTTATAAAACCACTTCTCTCCAAGTGTTCCATCACTCTCCTGATCGTCTTTTCCATTACATTACAGATAAGAGATTTTCGTTCGGATTTTTAACCCCTGAGGGTTAGCTACCCAGGATAACCCAAGAAAGTCAGTGCGTCATCGAGGACTGTCTAACTTATTTCCATTGGGGTCCTTAATCTTGTCCCCCAGGATGCGACCCACACCAGTCGACTAACACCCAGGTACCTATTTACTGCTAGGTGAACAGGACAACAGGTGCAAGGAAACGTGTCGAAATGTTTCCACCCGCCGGGAATCGAACCCGGGCCCTCCGTGTGTGAAGCGGGAGCTTTAGCCACCAGACCACCGGGCCACAGTATTCATGTCTGTAGTTTAACACTTCCTGTCTGTCTCCCTTCTTAAATACTGGGACTGAAGATTTTACTAGTGGTTCAGATAGTGCTTCTGCTCCCTATCACAGTCCAGGGTGACAGTGTCGGGTCTCGTTGCTTTTAATCTATTCAGGCTACTCAAGTATTTTTCACGCTTTGTTGTGTATATGGTACGCAGCACCTGATGGCATTGTACCTCTCTGGTGTTGCCCATCAGAACTGAGAACACCTCTTTAAATCCTTCCCTTTTCGGTCATGCTGCATTGTTTTTCATTATCGTCTTTTGACGTGACTGTTTTATCTTTTGCTGCTCTGTCATTTTTAAATACTCACTCTGCTCCTCTTCTCACCCTTGCATCTTCGTTTCTGGCTCTTTTGCACACTTCTCTGTTTTCTTCTGTCCTCCACTTTATATATTTTTTTCAACCTATTGCACTTTGGGGTTTTTTCTCTGCATCTTTCTCTTTGTTTTTACCATTTTGTCCTCTGAGTATGAAGTTCTCTGCCTCCTAGCGCTGTTTGACTAAGTACTCCATCGTCTCACTTCCCTTTCAGTTATCTTTCCCATTGGTATAAACCTTTGGTTAGAAGTGATCAAGGTCCCAGGACCGAAACGTTTTCTAATAAATATGTTATAGTGTTTGCTTACGTGTCTTTCTAAACCATCTTTCCCATTACACTGCCTTCAGGAATCCTCTCATCCTTACCAAGTTTCACTTCCGCAATATGATTTCTCTTATCCCCATCTATTTTTTCTCCCTCAATTTTTATTTCAACAAGGTAAATTCATTGCTGTATAATCGCCAGTGTACAAAGGCTTAGCATACTATATTTAGCTTATATCAGATGCACTTATGGTAATTACTATTCCGTCCTGTTGGCTTATCTCCTCACCTTCTTGTGTTCTTGACATGCTGAAAAATAAAGTTTTCCATTACCACCTCCATCATTTTAGCTCTCTACGTCTCTGGTTTCTTCCAGTCTGTTTTTTGTGGTTTACTTTAGACATGTGAGTTCTTGATGTTTGTTATGGTACCAGCAATTATTGCGTTTTAGTCTTCACATTATTGTCTTGGTTTTCTATCTGGTGGTAGGTTGTGGGTCACTGCTGTTATTACGTTGGGTCCCCCAGTCTTAATTGTGCCCACTATGTAGTCAACTGGCTCATTTCTGCTTATCCCTCTTGTCTCTTCAGAATTCCACTAGTAAGTGATTAGCAACTCCTCCCCTCCACTGTTTCCTTTTTCTTTCCTCATTACTTGACATCGTGCCGGGAACATGGCATCTATTTTCATTTCAGTTTTTGTTTGTGTGATAGCTAGGGTTATTCTGTTATCCGTTCTTTCAGTTCATCGCTCTTGTGTCCTAATCCATCAACATTTATTTACCATATTCTGAGTTTTTCTAATTTACTATGCCTTGACAGTAGTGTCCAGACTTTGTTTAGTGCTCATTCATAAGGAAGGGGAAGACGTGAGGCTGGGGTTGATGTGCGTTGTTATGAGGAGAGGGGGGAGGGAAGGGCAGTCTGAATTATAATTATAGATAAAGGGAGAGTGTAAGGTTATTGTTACTGTTGGGAAGTAGGGCTGTTTTGAGTTTGGCCTGCTGAGGGATGGGAAGTGGGTGAGTCTTGGGATATTTCTGGGGGCTGGGTATTCCCTTCTCTCGCTAGCAATTCCCTCTGCTTCTTTCCTGTAATTGGTGACTTTTTATATATTCAATTACCCCCTACCCTCTGTTTAAGTTCAGGTATACACGGTAATATCCTGTGCATCCCAAGAAAATTTTCTCGAGATCCTGTTTTGAGCCACATGTGACCAGATTAGTTTGTTCAGGTGATGTTTGCCCTGGGAGTACTTACTTTAGTTCCTGATACTGATCTTGGCTGTTGTCATCACTTCCCTTGTTGTCTCTCTTATCACCTCCTGTTAGTATCTCTGCTATTAATTTTCCTTTCTCCCTTCCTGATTCTGCTGTTCCTAATCTTTCCTTTATTATTACTACTCTTTCTACCCTAATCTTATTTTCTTCAGTCTCCTTCGGTTTTCATCTATCGAGTTCTTTCTTCAGTCATGAGTATTCTATCCTCTTTTTTAATAATACATTTCCAATTTCATCCCAGAGATAATTAACTATTTCCTATTCCTCATCCATTTATCACTTTAAACCGACTATATCATATTAGAAGTATTGCAACACACTCTCTTCCCTCTTACCCTAGTTTTTTTTTTATTTCTCTTTTGATTTGCTATTTCCTTTTCCTCTAGATTCTAGTCAAAATTATAAAAGTTCTTCCTGTCATACCATCCTATCTAGGTGATGAAGATACTGTTAGTGATACCAAGTGAATAAGATATTGTCAGTGATACCAGGTGAAGATACTGAAAGTGATACCAGGTGAAGATACTGAAAGTGATACCAGGTGATGGAGTGACTGCTGATGCCACATAATTAAGTGTATTTCTTTCTGTAATTTCAGCCTCTGGATGGAGAGACATAAATATTTGTGCAACATTTGAGTACCTTTATTCTGGAAACGTTTTGCCAGCCAGTGTTCTTCAGTCCAATACAGAACAGTGGAAGATGAGTAGTAGTTTGAGGTACACAGTCCCTCAGCCTAGATCTATGTTGTCAATCCATCAATCTTGAAAAAAGTACAGCATAGGCACAAAGGAGCTTATATACTGTAGACAGGTGAGGTGAAGCAGTAGTAGGCGGAGTCACCAGTATAAAAATCCACTAGTGGAAGTAGGTTATGTGTATAGGTTAGGTTAGGCAAGCTTTGACTAATACCCTGTATCAAGATCCCAAGATGTTGCTGTGCCAGACAGAATTTGTATAAATGGTTCATAAAAACGAAAAGTTGATAAATGAGACACTTGTGCAACATTTGAGTATCTTTATTCTGGAAACGTCGCACCAGCCAGTGGCTTCCTCAGTCTAATAAAGAGAAAATGGAGAGATTGACAGTGCACGTGGTTGATATTATCATACCAGTCAGTCTGAAATGGTTAGCAGTTACTGTAATACCAGTCAGTGTGTGGTACAGCACCTCGTGTGTGTTCATAAATACAGTATATACAGTAAGGAGAAACCACCACTACTCACCCTACCATCTCGACGCTGGAAGGCAACTGACGCTTTTGTTCACTTGGACCATTTCTTGTAAGAGGTATACTCGAGAAGTTGCCAGGTACAGTTTTAACATGTATAAATTTCATCATTAATGAAATATTTGATTATATTCACGAACAAGCACTAAATTCGTAGGGATTTAACGGGAGGAAGAAGAGGAGTGTTTTAATTCCATGAATCAAAAGCCCTTCACAAGAATCACGCAACCACCGTGAACTGAAGATAGATTTTGCCACCGAAGTGGCTAGTTCATTGTGCACCCCATATCCATCCTGTGGACGGTAGCGCGAGAGCATATGGATACACAAAAGGCCTAGGTACTAGGCCCCAAAGTGTTAACAGGAATACATATGGATTTATATCTACATATCTATAGTTCACTTATCTGTTACAAGCAAATTTAGGAAATTTGCTTAGTATATCTGGTATCTTATTTTCATTAATAAGATATTTTGACATGTCACATAGGTTATTATACTGTCTATCTCTGTATTTACCTGGAGTTTACCTGGAGAGAGTTCCGGGGGTCAACGCCCCCGCGGCCCGGTCTGAGACCAGGCCTCCTGGTGGATCAGAGCCTGATCAACCAGGCTGTTGCTGCTGGCTGCACGCAAACCAACATACGAGCCACAGCCCGGCTGATCCGGAACTGACTTTAGGTGCTTGTCCAGTGCCAGCTTGAAGACTGCCAGGGGTCTGTTGGTAATCCCCCTTATGTGTGCTGGGAGGCAGTTGAACAGTCTCGGGCCCCTGACACTTATTGTATGGTCTCTTAACGTGCTAGTGACACCCCTGCTTTTCATTGGGGGGATGGTGCATCGTCTGCCAAGTCTTTTGCTTTCGTAGTGGGTGATTTTCGTGTGCAAGTTCGGTACTAGTCCCTCTAGGATTTTCCAGGTGTATATAATCATGTATCTCTCCCTCCTACGTTCCAGGGAATACAGGTTTAGGAACCTCAAGCGCTCCCAATAATTGAGGTGTTTTATCTCCGTTATGCGCGCCGTGAAAGTTCTCTGTACATTTTCTAGGTCGGCAATTTCACCTGCCTTGAAAGGTGCTGTTAGTGGACAATTAAGCACATAGTGTTCAAGACAGTGACCATATACCTTGTGGAAAATTACATTTACTTGGATGTATCATTATATACATAACAGTAAATGAACATAGATAATTATTATTTATCAGTTAGAAAAGTAGGAATTTGGGACACCTAGGTCGCAAAAAATGTCCCCCTTCGATACCTACAACTGTCATATCCACAAGTTGCTCTGGACCTATTAATTAAATGAAATATACATCACCAGGAATGCTGGTAAATATATAAATTTGTGGACTGTATATTAAATTAAAAAATTATTATATATAAAAACACATTTATATAACAGAAGGAAAATATCTTAATATCACTCACCAATTTGACTGGAGATTAATGTGTATCATACTCAGAAAACCTCTCTGTCTATCTATGAAAATAACACTAGCCAGGTTACTACATAAGACTTATCTGAGGTTCCTGGAGCTGTCTTGTCCAGTCGTCTGATATCTCAAGTTATGCAGGAATGCACATCCAACAATTTCGCCTCCTATTTGAGAGGTGTCAGCCCAATTTTAACCTCTAGAGCACGAAAATTCCTTCCCATTACACTAACGTTGTATCCAATTCAAATTAACAATGGCGACTGTCCTGCCCAGACGCAGGCTTTCCGTTTTCTATGACAAATATTATTAAATACAGTATGGCCATCTATTTACATATAACTACTGTATTCCTGGAAAATATATACAGTATTTTCCACATACCTGATCACATAATTTACATTTAGTTTGATCATCATCTTTGTGTCTCCCAAACTGCCAGAAGTACTTGTAACCAAGCCTAAGCCTGGCCACTACAACATCAGTCAGTCTGTTTGCATTACAAGTTGCTCCATAAACATACTTATCTACGTTCATGTTATCATAGTGGGTTATAGATCTACTCAGGCTTCTAACTGCATTCCTATAACAATCATTTTCATTATTTACTACTCTCCTAATATTATTCCTAATGCTAGACACAGATATACCAAAGTTATGTTCTACATTCTCCTTCAGCTAACATATCAATTTTATCATGAAGGAGTAATCCAATGTGTAATGGGATCCATAGCAATAAACATTAATTCCTTTGTCCCGGATTTTTGAGTATCTATACCTGGTTTCTCCATTGAGCATGTTGTTGGAGTCATTATACAAGTCCAGAGCATTCAATGATGACAGAGTAAGTAATAATGATAGAGTCAAGCTCAGTGTCATAGGTTAGCTTTAGCACCATTATGATTACAAACAATTCAGTTTGCAGTGTAGACGCCCAGTTGTTAATTCTTATTCTTATGAGATGAAAATATCTGGCGTCTAATATAAATGATAATATTCAGTTCAGTACCTTATAATATGTGCCTTATTTAAATTAGAAAAATAATTAATATTTTGAGTGTCCAGTAACAACTCTTGAGGTAATCACTGTAAATATTACCTGGAGACCTGGAGTTTACCTGGAGAGAGTTCCGGGGGTCAACGCCCCCGCGGCCCGGTCTGTGACCAGGCCTCCATAACATTAAAAACTATAATATAGTTTATATCAGTTACAGTTTTTGTAATAATAAAAGTAGTGTAAGAAGTAATTGAAGTAGTAGTAGTAGTAGTAGTAGTAGTAGTAGTAGTAGCAGCAGCAATAGTCGTAGTAGTAACAGTAGTAGTATGAGGAGGAGTAGTGTATTTCTTCCTGAGTAGTCAAACCTGCATCAATTGTCTTTTCAACAAGCACAGATCGTTTTTCCTAATCCGCTCATTCACTGCTACACGCAGTGGCGCAGCCATGAAGGAAGGGGGGAGAGTTAAGGACGCTAAATCCCCCAGATAATTTTTTTAACATTATTTTTTGTTCATATCATTAATTTTGAACAGTCATGAAAGTATAAGAGTTTAAGAAATTTCAGTTACAAACTGAAAATCGTTCTTTTAAAGGCGATTAATTTGATTTTTTCAGCATATGATTTTTAAGTGCTTCCCTCTCCAGATCGAAATCATGGTTACACTACTGGCCCATACCCCATTTATTGAATAAGTCTTCAAAGTTTAGTAACTGCTGTACAAAGCTCATTTTTACACCAGTTATCTGAGTTCGATTACGGAAAGAGAACTTTTGACCAGAAGAACAACAGAGCTAAAAATTCAATTTTCAATCAAAGTTGCATCTTCACGTGTATCAGGTGTTTCAGTCGGAGCGGGTTCATGTAGGACTGTCAGGGCGGGTCCTGGCCCAGGTCTTCTTCATACGGTGACCCGGCAGTGGCTCCCGATGGAGTGTCGGAGTATACCTGGAGAGGGTTTCGGGGGTCAACGCCCCCGCGGCCCGGTCTGTGACCAGTCCTCATAGTGGATCAGGGCCTGATCAAACAGGCTGTTACTGTTGGCCGCACGCATCCCGACGTACGAACTACGGCCCGGCTGGTCTGGTACTGACTTTAGGTGCCTGTTCAGCACCTTCTTGAAGACAGCCAGGGGTCTATTGGTAATCCCCCTTATGCATGCTGGGAGGCAGATGAACAGTCTTGGGCCCCTCACACTTATTAAGTTATCTCTTATCATGCTAGTGGGTTTTCATGGGGGGGGGGATGTTGCATCGTCTGCCGAATCTTTTGCTTTCATAGGGAGTGATTTTAGTGTGTAAGTTTGGTACTAATCCCTCTAGGATTTTCCAAGTGTATACAATCATGTATCTCTCTCACCTGCGTTCTAGGGAGTACACGTTGAGAAACTTAAAGCGTTCCCAGTAATTGTGGTGTTTTATCGCAGTTATGCGTGTCCCAGTGAAGGTTCTGTGTACATTTTCTAAGTCAGAAATTTCACCTGCCTTGAAAGGTGCTGTTAGAGTGCAGCAATATTCCAGCCTAGATAAAACAAGCGACCTGAAGAGTGTCATCATGGGCTTGGCATCCCTAGTTTTGAAGGTTCTCATTATCTATCCTGTCATTTTTTTAGCAGATGCGATTGATACAATGTTATGGACGTTGAAGGTGAGCTCCTCTGATATGATCACTCCCAGGTCTCTGACATTAGTTTTTCGCTCTATTGTGTAGTTGGAATTTGTTTTATACTCCGATGAAGTTTTAATTTCCTCACGTTTTCCATATCGGAGTAATTGAAATTTCTCATCATTGAACTTCATATTGTTTTCTGCAGCCCATTTAAAGATTTGGTTGATGCCCGTCTGAAGTCTTGCAGCGTCTTCAATGGAGTACACTGTCATGCAAATTCGGGTGTCATCTACAAAGGAAGACACGGAGCTGTGGCTTATATCCCTGTCTATGTCCGATATGGGGATGAGGAACAAGATGAGAGCGAGTACTGTTAGCACTATCGGTCTGTAGTTCATTGCTATTGCTTTACTGCCCCCTTTGTGGAGTAGGGCTATGTCTGTTGGTTTTAGTAACTGTGAGACGACCCCTGTGTCCATGCTTCCTCTCCATAGGATGTTAAAAGCACATGATAGGGGCTTCTTGCAGTTCTTGATGAACACGGAGTTCCATGAATCTGGGCCTGGGGCAGAGTGCATGGGCATGTCATTTATCGCTTTTTCGAAGTCATTTGGCATCAGGATAATATCAATTAGGTTTGAGTCTATCAGAATCTGGGCCCCTCTCATAAAAAATTCATTGAGGTCTTCGACTGTCAGTCTGGTGAGCGGTTCACTAAAAACCGAGCCATGTTGGGACTTGACTAACTCACTCATTTCCTTGCTGTCATCTGTGTAGGACCCATCTCGACTAATCAGGGACCCAATACTAGATGCTGTTCTCGACTTTGATTTGGCATAAGAAATATTTTGGGTTTCTTTCAATTTCATTTATGGCTTTTAGTTCTTCCCGCATTTCTTGACTCCTTAAAGATTCCTTTAGCTTTAGTTCAGTGTTTGCTATTTCTCTGACCAGTGCCTCCCTACGTATTACAGATATATTGGCCTCTTTTAGCCTCTCTGTTTTTCTTTGCCTTTGCCTACATAGGAAACGCCTTTCTCTTTCTAGTTGACATCTTCTCTTCCTTTTTCTTAAAGGAATATGCTTTGAGCATGCCTCGAGTGTCACTAAGTTAATTTGTTCTAGACATAGGTTTGGATCCGTGTTGCTTAGGCTATCTTTTCAGTTTATATCATTTAGGACCTGGTTTACTTGGTCCCACTTTACGTTTTTGTTACTGAAGTTGAATTTGGCGAAGGTTCCCTCGTGACTGATTACATTTTTGTTGTCAGGGGCCCCGTGCATGCATGTCTGAACCTCTATTATGTTGTGACTGAGTATATTGTTTTTGATATGGTAACATTTCGTATCAAATCACCATTATTATTTGCTTTATTATTTGCTGGTTTAAGGTGAATTTGGTGCAAATTTTCATCTGAGCTGCCTCCTGGGCTTATCTCTACTACAGCATTATTTGTTACATTCCTCCATTTTAGGTGACTTAGGTTGAAATCCACCAGGAGCAAGATGTTGGGGGCAGGAGCTGGAAGATTTTCCAGACAGTGATCAATTTTCAAAAGCTGTTCCTGGAATTGTTGGGAAGTTGCATCCGGAGGCTTGTATACAACCACAATGACCAGGTTTTGGTTCTCGATCTTTACTGCCAAAATTTCAATTACATCATTGGAGTTTGTATAAGTGATGTACCGTTTACAGCCCTATGGCAAGGTCAGCCCTATGATAAGGGCAAGGTGAGTTTTCTTCAGCACATGTGGTGTAGCAGGCAGCTACAATCGTCGTCGACGCTCTGTAGCTGGGGTACAGCACGTCTTCGGCTCAAGTGGTGTCGGGGCCGGTGTTATCACTGGTATGATGCCTTCAACTGACACTCAGACCGGAGCTTGAGTGCCAGAGCGACTCAGGAGATTCTCTGGGGATGTATTGACCTCCTGACATCTAAGAGAACTGAGGTGTGTAAATTAGTCGGAGCATCACGCAACTTTTCAAGATCAGTAAATATGTTTTCAAGCTCTTTTGATATGGTATTCACTGGAGCAGTTTTAGAGCTCCATCTAATATCAGAATTTTAAACACGTTTCGCCTGCACTGCAGGAGAAACTTTCATCGATAAAGATTTCTGATATTGCACATGTATCGTACTCATCAACTTGTCATTATTTTATACCATTTATAATATGATATTTGTCTGACACTGCTGAACCATGGTATCTTGGTACAAGGAATGTCTTCAGCAACTTTACTACTAACAACTGTACAGCATGACCTATTTTCACTAATGGGCCCAGTTCACCTGTGACCTCGTCTCAGGCTGCTACATCTCACTTTCTAGCATATAAGCCTGTAGCCACATCTGCTTTAGACCAAGAGACATTCTCTCACTGATGGATTGATTACTTCAAAATACCCCTCCATTTCGTTTACCTGGCCTTCCACCTAGGCTGATATCTCCAGGAGTGTAATTTATCTTTGTATTCGACTAATGAACCCTGCAGCCCGGGCGAAGCGTTTCGCTAATGAAGATTCCTGGTTGTGCATGTATCTTACTCATCAAAAACAAGAAATCATATCACTTAAGTCATCAGGGATTTCCGCACCAGACAGTTTGAGGACGCCTCGTTGTCGTCTGAGCATCGGTGATAAATTTCCCCCATCCTTCCTGGGAAGCTTGTCCTCAACTTATTCCTCCCGCTGGGCACATCACAGGCCGGAGCACAATTCATCAGCTCCAGATGGACTATTGTCACACCTTGCGTCATTATGTACTGGAGTGTGATCAGATTAATGAATTTAGAAACAACTCACTCAGAAATGTTCAAGAAATGGCAAAGTATTTTATCCACAGTGGCATATTACAGACCATTCTGGAGAAATACCCTGACTTTGCTAGCTGTAAATAATGCATTACCATGTGTGTGTGTGTGTGTGTACTCACCTATTTGTGTGTGTGTGTGTGTGTGTGTGTGTGTGTGTGTGTGTGTACTCACCTATTTGTGTGTGTGTGTGTGTGTGTGTGTGTGTGTGTGTGTGTGTGTGTGTGTGTGTGGGTACTCACCTATTTGTACTCACCTATTTGTGGTTGCAGGGGTCGAGTCTTAGCTCCTGGCCCCGCCTCTTCACCGGTTGCTACTGGGCCCTCTCTCTCCCCGCTCCATGAGCTTTATCAAACCTCGTCTTAAAACTGTGTATGGTTCCTGCCTCCACTACGTCATTTTCTAGGTTATTCCACTGCCTGACAACTCTATGACTGAAGAAATACTTCCTAATATCTCTCTGACTCATTTGTGTCTTCAACTTCCAATTGTGGCCTCTTGTTTCTGTGTCCCCTCCCTGGAACATCCTGTCTTTGTCCACTTTGTCTATTCCACGCAGTATTTTATATGTCGTTATCATGTCCCCCCTGACCCTCCTGTCCTCCAGTGTCGTCAGGCCGATTTCCCTTAATCTTTCTTCATAGGACATTCCCCTTAGCTCTGGAACTAACCTTTGTACTTTCTCTAGTTTCTTGACGTGCTTTATCAAGTGCGGGTTCCAAACAGGTGCTGCATACTCCAGTATGGGCCTGACATACACGGTGTACAGTGTCTTGAACGATTCCTTACTAAGGTATCGGAATGCTGTTCTCAGGTTTGCCAGGCGCCCATATGCTGCAGCAGTTATCTCATTGATGTGTGCTTCCGGAGACATGCTCGGTGTTATACTCACCCCAAGATCTTTCTCCTTGAGTGAGGTTTGCAGTCTTTGGCCACCTAGCCTATACTCTGTCTGTGGTCTTCTGTGCCCTTTCCCTATCTTCATGACTTTGCATTTGGCAGGATTAAATTTGAGAAGCCATTTGCTGGACCAGGTGTCCAGTCTGTCCAGGTCTCTTTGAAGTCCTGCCTGGTCCTCATCAGATTTAATTCTCCTCATTAACTTCACATCATCTGCAAACAGGGACATTTCTGAGTCTAACCCTTCCATCATGTCGTTCACATATACCAAAAATAGCACTGGTCCTAGGACCGACCCCTGTGGGACCCCGCTCGTCACAGGTGCCCACTCTGATACATCATTACGTACCATGACTCGTTGTTGCCTCCCTGTCAGGTATTCTCTGATCCATTGCAGTGCTCTTTGTTATATGCGCCTGATGCTCTAGCTTCTGCACTAATCTCTTGTGAGGAACTGTGTCAAAGGCCTTCTTGCAGTCCAAGAAGATGCAATCAACCCACCCCTCTCTCTCGTGTCTTACTTCTGTTATTTTATCATAAAATTCCAGAAGGTTTGTGACTCAGGATTTGCCTTCCATGAATCCGTGCTGGTTGGCATTTACACTCTTGTTCCGTTCCAGGTGCTCCACCACTCTCCTCCTGATAATCTTCTCCATAACTTTGCATACTATACACGTCAATGACACAGGTCTATAGTTTAGTGCCTCTTTACTGTCTCCTTTTTTAAAAATGGGAACTACATTTGCCGTCTTCCATACCTCAGGTAGTTGCCCAGTTTCCAGGGACGTGTTGAAGATTGTGGTAAGTGGCATGCACAACATATCTGCTCCCTCTCTAAGGACCCACGGGGAGATGTTGTCCGGTCCCATTGCCTTTGAGGTATCGATGTCCCTTAGCAGTTTCTTCACCTCCTCCTCATATGTATGTATGTCGTCCAACACTGGTTGGTGTATTCCTTGCTGGTGTCCCCATCTGGTCTGTCCCCCCAGAGTCCTTCCTGTCTCTACTGTAAATACTTCCTTAAATCTCGTGTTGAGCTCCTCACATACCTCTTGATCGTTTCTTGTGAGTTCTCCACCTTCTTTCCTCAGCCTTATCACCTGGTCCTTGACTGTTGTCTTCCTCCTAATGTGGCTATACAGCAGTTTCGGGTCAGATTTGACTTTCGATGCTATGTCGTTTTCATACTGTCGCCGGGCCTCCCTCCTTATCTGTGCATACTCGTTTCTGGCTCTTCTACTGATCTCCTTGTTTTCCTGGTTCCTATGCCTCCTGTACCTTTTCCATTCTCTGTTGCACTTAGTTTTTGCCTCCCTACACCTTCGGGTAAACCAAGGACTCGTTTTGGTCTTCCTATTATTTCTGTTTCCCTTGGGAACAAACCTTTCCTCTGCCTTCTTGCACTTTGTTGCCACATTTATTTATTTATTTATTTATTTATTTAGAAATTTAGCATACAAACAGAGGTACAAAAAATACAGGTAAGAGCAGCATGCCAAAGTCACTTATATGCATAGCATTACGGGCTGGCTTAAAATTAACTTAAGATTAACTAAGCAATGATGAAATCAGTGATAAGACATTATTGTAAACAGATAACTATAAAATACAAATGAGTATTACAAAGACAGGTCCAATGGTTGCATGCATTGCTGTTCATTCAGTAGAATGGAGTATTCTGTTAGGTAGTGTATTTAAAAAAATAACAAAGTTAGGTTTAACATTTGTGTGATATAATTGTGAGTAACATTTAGGATATACAATTTATATGGTTCAGTTATTCAGTATTTATTTGGTTTTGAGTGAGTAAGTGAACTTTGAGAAGAGACTTGAATTTATAAACAGGTAGTGTTTCTTTTATATTTACAGGTAATGAATTCCAGATTTTAGGGCCTTTTATGTGCATTGAGTTTTTGCATAGCGTGAGATGGACACGAGGAACATCAAAGAGTGATCTGTGCCTTGTGTTATGGTCATGTGTTCTGTTGAGGTTGGCAAGGAGATGTTTGAGGAGAGGGTTAATATCAGAGTTAAGTGTTCTATGTATGTAATAAGTGCAATAATAAGTATGGATGTTTTGTATGGTGAGTAGGTTGAGTGTTTTGAATATTGGTGGAGTGTGCTGCCTGTAGTGAGAATTTGTTATCATTCTAACTGCAGCCTTTTGTTGGGTAATTAGTGGTCTGAGATGGTTAGTTGTTGTTGAGCCCCATGCACAAATTCCATAGGTGAGATAGGGGTAAATAAGAGAGTGATAAAGGGCTAGGAGGGCTGACTGTGGAACATAGTACCGTATCTTCGATAGTATGCCTACAGTCTTGGAAATTTTCTTAGAAATTTGTTGTATATGTGTATGAAATTTGAGTCTATTATCGAGGTGGATTCCTAAGAATTTTCCCTCTGTTAGCTTTGTGATAGGTGATCCGTTTATCGTTATGTTAAGAGGTACATCTGTAGCTCTGCTACCAAACTGAATGAAGTAGGTTTTGTCAATGTTTAGTGTAAGTTTGTTAGTCCTCATCCAGGTAGATATTTTCTGTAATTCGGTGTTTACAGTATTTGCTAGCGTGACTGGGCTCGGGTGAGAGAAGACGTATGTGGTGTCATCTGCAAAAAGTGTGGGTTTGAGTAGTTAATGCAAAATGAAGCTCTCAGGATTATTCTTGGCTGTCCCAGATCTACAAAAGTTCTTAACATGAGGAAGGAGCTTGGTATTTCTAGTATCAGTGATAGGATTGTTGAAATTAACACTGTACTCGGTATTAGAATGTTGAGAAACGAACCAGACACTGTCACAGTGAATCTTACCAAGTGTCTAGAGGTAAATACACACAGATCTAAATGGATTGTGAAAACGTGCAATTGCATTAAGTTTTATAACCTGCATGAACTGTATCACTGTAGGCAACAAGAGCATTTCACCCCTCCATGGAAGATGTGTTCATTTAATATCACATACCTACAAGTCCCTCCCAAGAAGCTCATTGCTAGTAATCCCTTCCTTAAATCTCTTGTTAGAGCAACTGCTCAAGAAGAAATTTCTCACCTAGCTGGTAGTAACAAGTTATCACAAGTTATATACACTGATGGATCTAAACAGGAGTCTTCTGGCAGGGCTGCATCTGCTCTTGTTGCCACCTCCCTAGTTAAGAACGATAATAAATTTGTTGAGTTAGGCATAAGAATTAACAACTGGGCGTCTACACTGCAAACTGAATTGTTTGCAATCCTAATGGCGCTAAAGCTAACCTATGACACTGAGCTTGACTCTATCATCATTACTGATTCTATGTCATCATTGAAGGCTCTTGGCTCATATAATGACTCCAACAACATGCTCATTGGGGAAGCCAGGTATAGATACTCAAAAATTAGGGACAAAGGAATTAATGTACAATTGCTATGGATCCCATCACACATTGGATTACTCCTTCATGATAAAGTTGATATGTTAGCCAAGAAGAGTATCGAGAAGGAGAATGTAGAATATAACTTTGGTATAACTGTGTCTAGCATTAGGAATAATATTAGGAGAGAAGTAAATAATGAAAATGATTGTTATAGGAATGCAGTTAGAAGCCTGAGTAGATCTATAACCCACTATGATAACATGAACGTAGATAAGTATGTTTATGGAGCAACTTGCAATGTGAACAGACTGACTGATGTTGTAGTGGCCAGGCTTAGGCTTGGTTACAAGTACTTCTGGCAGTTTGGGAGACACACAGATGATGATCAAACTAAATGTAAATTATGTGATCAGGCATATGGTCACTCTCTTGAACACTATGTGCTAAATTGTCCACTTATTGAGAAATACAGAGACAGACAGTATAATAACCTATGTGACATGTCAAGATATCTTATTAATGAAAATAAGATACCAGATATACTAAGCAAATTTCCTAAATTTGCTTGTAACAGATAAGTGAACTATAGATATGTAGATATAAATCCATATGTATTCCTGTTAACCCTTTGGGGCCTAGTTCCTAGGCCTTTTGTGTATCCATATGCTCTCGCGCTACCGTCCACAGGATGGATATGGGGTGCACAATAAACTAGCCACTTCGGTGGCAAAATCTAAAAATCGAAGCATTTGGTAGGTCATTTATGTATAGGAGAAAGAGAAGAGGGCCAAGGACACTTCCCTGTGGGACACCAACTGTAATTGGTTGTGCGGAAGAGCTTGCCCCATTTGCGTATACATATTGGCTTCTGTTGCTGAGGTAAGACTTGAGGTAGTTGAGGGAGTGCCCTCTAATACCATAGTGTGACAATTTTACATCATCTCGTTTACTGATTTTCCTACCATTTCTCTGTCCCACTGAACCTCCTGCAGGAAGTTTCTCATACCTGTGTAGTCCCCCCTTTTATATTTGGGCCTGTCCCCTTCAGTTCCTGTTACCTTCTCCACTTGTAACTCTACTATATAATCAAAACTCAGAACCACGTGATCGCTAGCTCCAAGGGGCCTCTCGTAAGTGATGTCCTCAATGTCTGAACTGCTCAGGGTGAACACAAGATCGTGTGTGTGTGTGTATGTGTGTGTGTGTGTGTGTGTGTGTACTCACCTATTTGTACTCACCTATTTGTGGTTGCAGGGGTCGAGTCCTAGCTCCTGGCCCCGCCTCTTCACCGGTTGCTACTAGGCCCTCTCTCTCCCCGCTCCATGAGCTTTATCAAACCTCGTCTTAAAACTGTGTATGGTTCCTGCCTCCACTACGTCATTTTCTAGGCTATTCCACTGCCTTACAACTCTATGACTGAAGAAATACTTCCTACTATCTCTCTGACTCATTTGTGTCTTCAACTTCCAATTGTGGCCTCTTGTTTCTGTGTCCCCTCCCTGGAACATCCTGTCCTTGTCCACCTTGTCTATTCCACGCAGTATTTTATATGTCGTTATCATGTCTCCCCTGACCCTCCTGTCCTCCAGTGTGGTCAGGCCGATTTCCCTTAATCTTTCTTCATAGGACATTCCCCTTAGCTCTGGAACTAACCTTGTTGCAAACCTTTGTACTTTCTCTAGTTTCTTGACGTGCTTTATCAAGTGCGGGTTCCAAACAGGTGCTGCATACTCCAGTATGGGCCTGACATACACGGTGTACAGTGTCTTGAATGATTCCTTGCTAAGGTATCGGAATGCTGTTCTCAGGTTTGCCAGGCGCCCATATGCTGCAGCAGTTATCTGATTGATGTGTGCTTCCGGAGACATGCTCGGTGTTATACTCACCCCAAGATCTTTCTCCTTGAGTGAGGTTTGCAGTCTTTGTCCACCTAGCCTATACTCTGTCTGCGGTCTTCTGTGCCCTTCCCCTATCTTCATGACTTTGCATTTGGCAGGATTAAATTCGAGAAGCCATTTGCTGGACCAGGTGTCCAGTCTGTCCAGGTCTCTTTGAAGTCCTGCCTGGTCCTCATCAGATTTAATTCTCCTCATTAACTTCACATCATCTGCAAACAGGGACACTTCTGAGTCTAACCCTTCCGTCATGTCGTTCACATATACCAAAAATAGCACTGGTCCTAAGACCGACCCCTGTGGGACCCCGCTCGTCACAGGTGCCCACTGTGATACGTCATTACGTACCATGACTCGTTGTTGCCTCCCTGTCAGGTATTCTCTGATCCATTGCAGTGCCCTTCCTGTTATATGCGCCTGATGCTCTAGCTTCTGCACTAATCTCTTGTGAGGAACTGTGTCAAAGGCCTTCTTGCAGTCCAAGAAGATGCATGTGTGTGTGTGTGTGTGTGTGTGTGTGTGTGTACTCACCTATTTGTATTCACCTATTTGTGGTTGCAGGGGTCGAGTCACAGCTCCTGGCCCCGCCTCTTCGCTGATTGCTACTAGGTCCTCTCTCTCCCTGCCCCATGAGCTCTATCATACCTCGCCTTAAAACTATGTATGGTTCCTGCCTCCACCACATCACTTTCTAGGCTATTCCATGGCCTGACTACTCTATGACTGAAGAAATACTTCCTAACATCCCTTTGATTCATCTGAGTCTTCAACTTCCAATTGTGACCTCTTGTGTCTGTGTCCCATCTCTCGAACATCCCGTCTTTGTCCACCTCGTCTATTCCGCGCAGTATTTTATATGTCGTTATCATGTCTCCCCTGACCCTCCTGGCCTCCAGTGTCGTCAGGCCGATTTCCCTCAACCTTTCTTCATAGGACAATCCCCGTAGCTCTGGGACTAGTCTTGTTGCAAACCTTTGCACTTTCTCTAATTTCTTGACGTGCTTGACTAGGTGTGGATTCCAAACTGGTGCTGCATACTCCAGTATGGGCCTGACGTAGATGGTGTACAGAGTCTTAAACGAATCCTTACTGAGGTATCGGAACGCTATCCGTAGGTTTGCCAGGCGCCCGTATGCTGCAGCAGTTATCTGATTGATGTGCGCCTCAGGAGATATGCTCGGTGTTATACTCACCCCCAGATCTTTTTCCTTTAGTGAGATTTGCAGTCTTTGGCCATCTAAACTATATTGTGTCTGCGGTCTTCTTTGCCCTTCCCCAATCTTCATGACTTTGCATTTGGCAGGGTTAAATTCAAGGAGCCAGTTGCTGGACCAGGCTTGTAGCCTGTCCAGATCTCTTTGTAGTCCTGCCTGATCCTCGTCCGATTCGATTCTTCTCATTAACTTCACATCGTCTGCAAACAAGGACACTTCTGAGTCTATCCCTTCCGTGTGTGTGTGTGTGTGTGTGTGTGTGTGTGTGTGTGTGTGTGTGTGTGTGTGTGTGTGTGTGTGTGGGTGGGT
Source organism: Cherax quadricarinatus (assembly GCF_026875155.1). Taxonomy (NCBI): domain Eukaryota; kingdom Metazoa; phylum Arthropoda; class Malacostraca; order Decapoda; family Parastacidae; genus Cherax; species Cherax quadricarinatus. The sequence continues at coordinate 70,844,101 of NC_069405.1, forward strand.
GTGGGTGGGTGTGGGTGTGTGTGTGTGTGGGTGTGTGTACTCACCTAGTTGTACTCACCTAGTTGAGGTTGCGGGGGTCGAGTTCGAGCTCCTGGCCCCGCCTCTTCACTGATCGCTACTAGGTCACTCTCCCTGAGCCGTGAGCTTTATCATACCTCTGCTTAAAGCTATGTATGGATCCTGCCTCCACTACATCGCTTCCCAAACTATTCCACTTACTGACTACTCTGTGGCTGAAGAAATACTTCCTAACATCCCTGTGATTCATCTGTGTCTTCAGCTTCCAACTGTGCCCCCTTGTTACTGTGTCCAATCTCTGGAACATCCTGTCTTTGTCCACCTTGTCAATTCCTCTCAGTATTTTGTATGTCGATATCATGTCCCCACTATCTCTCCTGTCCTCCAGTGTCGTCAGGTTGATTTCCCTTAACCTCTCCTCGTAGGACATACCTCTTAGCTCTGGGACTAGTCTTGTTGCAAACCTTGGGTGGGTGTGTGTGTGGGTGTGTGTGTGGGTGTGGGTGTTTGGGTGTGGGTGTGTGTGTGGGGTGTGTGTGTGTGTGTGTGTGTGTGTGTGTGTGTGTGTGTGTGTGTGTGTGTGTTGTGTGTGTGTGTGTGTGTGTGGGTGTGCGTGCTTGTGTGTATGCATATATTTGTACGCTCGTGTGTGTGTGGGTGTGCGTGCTTGTGTGTATGCATATATTTGTACGCTCGTGTGCATATGTCCGTGCGTGCGCCCTCGTGTGTGTATGTGTGCGCGTGCGCTAGTGTTTACCTGGAGTTTACCTGGAGAGAGTTCCGGGGGTCAACGCCCCCGCGGCCCGGTCTGTGACCAGGCCTCCTGGTGGATCAGAGCCTGATCAACCAGGCTGTTGCTGCTGGCTGCACGCAAACCAACGTACGAGCCACAGCCCGGCTGGTCAGGAACCGACTTTAGGTGCTTGTCCAGTGCCAGCTTGAAGACTGCCAGGGGTCTGTTGGTAATCCCCCTTATGAGGAAATTAAATCTTCATCAGAGTACAAAACAAATTCTGGCCACAAAATAGAGCGAAACACCAACGTCAAAGACCTGGGAGTGATCATGTCGGAGGATCTCACCTTCAAGGACCATAACATTGTATCAATCGCATCTGCTAGAAAAATGACAGGATGGATAATGAGAACCTTCAAAACTAGGGAGGCCAAGCCCATGATGACACTCTTCAGGTCACTTGTTCTATCTAGGCTGGAATATTGCTGCACACTAACAGCACCTTTCAAGGCAGGTGAAATTGCCGACCTAGAAAATGTACAGAGAACTTTCACAGCGCGCATAACGGAGATAAAACACCTCAATTATTGGGAGTGCTTGAGGTTCCTAAACCTGTATTCCCTGGAATGCAGGAGGGAGAGATACATGATTATATACACCTGGAAAATCCTAGAGGGACTAGTACCGAACTTGCACACGAAAATCACTCACTACGAAAGCAAAAGACTTGGCAGACGATGCACCATCCCCCCAATGAAAAGCAGGGGTGTCACTAGCACGTTAAGAGACCATACAATAAGTGTCAGGGGCCCGAGACTGTTCAACTGCCTCCCAGCATACATACCTGGAGTTTACCTGGAGAGAGTTCCGGGGGTCAACGCCCCCGCGGCCCGGTCTGTGACCAGGCCTCCTGGTGGATCAGAGCCTGATCAACCAGGCTGTTGCTGCTGGCTGCACGCAAAACCAACGTACGAGCCACAGCCCGGCTGATCAGGAACTGACTTTAGGTGCTTGTCCAGTGCCAGCTTGAAGACTGCCAGGGGTCTGTTGGTAATCCCTCTTATGTGTGCTGGGAGGCAGTTGAACAGTCTCGGGCCCCTGACACTTATTGTATGGTCTCTTAACGTGCTAGTGACACCCCTGCTTTTCATTGGGGGGATGGTGCATCGTCTGCCAAGTCTTTTGCTTTCGTAGTCAGTGATTTTCGTGTGCAAGTTCGGTACTAGTCCCTCTAGGATTTTAAGAGAGAGATAAGATTTCATTCGGATTTTTAACCCCGGAGGGTTAGCCACCCAGGATAACCCAAGAAAGTCAGTGCGTCATCGAGGACTGTCTAACTTATTTCCATTGGGGTCCTTAATCTTGTCCCCCAGGATGCGACCCACACCAGTCGACTAACACCCAGGTACCTATTTGCTGCTAGGTGAACAGGACAACAGGTGTAAGGAAACGTGTCGAAATGTTTCCACCCGCCGGGAATCGAACCCGGGCCCTCCGCGTGTGAAGCGGGAGCTTTAGCCACCAGGCCACCGGGCCACCATATGGTGTATATAATCATGTATCTCTCCCGCCTGCGTTCCAGGGAATACAGGTTCAGGAACCTCAAGCGCTCCCAGTAATTGAGGTGTTTTATCTCCGTTATGCGCGCCGTGAAGGTTCTCTGTACATTTTCTAGGTCAGCAATTTCACCTGCCTTGAAAGGTGCTGTTAGTGTGCAGCAATATTCCAGCCTAGATAGAACAAGTGACCTGAAGAGTGTCATCATGGGCTTGGCCTCCCTAGTTTTGAAGGTTCTCATTATCCATCCTGTCATTTTTCTAGCAGATGCGATTGATACAATGTTATGGTCCTTGAAGGTGAGATCCTCCGACATGATCACTCCCAGGTCTTTGACGTTGGTGTTTCTCTCTATTTTGTGGCCAGAATTTGTTTTGTACTCTGATGAAGATTTAATTTCCTCATGTTTACCATACCTGGAGGTTACCTGGAGGTTATTCCGGGGATCAACGCCCCCGCGGCCCGGTCCATGACCAGGCCTCCCGATGGATCAGGGCCTGATCAACTAGGCTGTTACTGCTGGCCGCACGCAGTCCGACGTACGAGCCACAGCCCGGCTGATCCGGCACTGACTTTAGGTATCTGTCCAGCTCTCTCTTGAAGGCAGCCAGGGGTTTATTGGCAATTCCCCTAATGCTTGATGGGAGGCTGTTGAACAATTTTGGGCCCCGGACACTTATGGTGTTTTCTCTTAGTGTACCAATGGCGCCCCTACTTTTTATTGGCGGCATTTTGCATCGCCTGCCCAGTCTTTTACTTTCGTAGGGAGTGATTTCTGTGTGCAGATTTGGGGCCATTCCTTCCAAGATTTTCCAAGTGTAGATTATCTGAGTAATTGAAATTTCTCATAGTTGAACTTCATATTGTTTTCTGCAGCCCACTGAAAGATTCGGTTGATGTCCGTGTAGGTGTATGATCCACTTAATATTTGTATTTATAACTCATTACAATTGTGACCAGGTGTGGACGTATCAGTGGTTCATTACTTTGTAATTTGTTCATGACTGTAACCATGTATAGGAGTGAGGCTGATTCATTACCTTTGTAACTTGCCATGATTGTGACCAGATCTACCTGGAGTTCATTACCTACCTTCCCTGCTATGTTTGTTAACTGCTCATTACTCTGTAATTTGTCAATGATTGTAATCATGTGATAACGTGTTTATCATTCATTACCTTTGAAACTTGTCATGATTTTGACCAGCTCTACCTGGAGCTCATTACCTTTGTAAATTCTCAAGATTAATGTGTTTATGATTCATTACCTTTGCAATTATTCATGAGTGTGACCAGCTCTACCTGGAGCTCATTACCTTTGTAACTTGGTCATGATTATGACCAGATCTAGTTCATTACCATTGTAACTTGCTCAGCTATCAAAACTTTGGAGTCCAGTCCCTGGACCAATTATGTACCTCTGTAATCTTTTGACTACCGCCCACAGGGTGGGTATGGGGTGCATAATAAACATATTAAACTAACTAACTTAAACTAAGTTTATTACCTTTGTAACTAGTTCAGCTATCATAACTTTGGGGTCCAGTCCCTAGACCCATTATGTACCTTTGTATCTTTTGACTACCGCCCACAGGATGGGTAAGGGGTGCATAATAAAGATATTAAACTAACAGTCCCCGATGATGCAAGAACTTCCTGGGTTATCCTGAGTGGCTATCCCTCCGAGTTAAAAATTGCACAAAGCCTTAAATTATTTTACCAGGAAATAGGGCTCGATACGGGTTAAGCTGTCAGTGGCTCTTTGAATGTCCAACAAAGAAAAAATGAACACTGCAGAGGCGGCCTTGGAAGAGTGAGGACACACTTCTTCTCTGCCCGCTGGGTAATTAGTGGGAGTGTCTAATCAGCTTGCATTTTTTTTCTGCTCTATGAATTTCTACGGCCTAAGGAAAGCCGGTTGCTGACTGACTTCGTAACATGGGAATCTGGGTAAGTAAGTTTATTCAGGTATACACAAATATAGTTACATACATTACCAAACCTACACACGAAAATCACTCCCTATGAACGCAAAAGACTCGGCAGGAGATGCAACATTCCCCCGATGAAAAGCAGGGGCGCCACGAGTACATTGAGAAACAACACAATAAGTGTCTGGGGGCCAAGACTGTTCAATTGCCTCCCAGTATACATAAAAGGGATTACCAATAGACCCCTGGCTGTCTTTAAGAAAGCACTGAACTGGCACCTAAAGTCAGTACCTGACCAACCGGGCTGTGGTTTGTACGTCAGCTTGCATGCGGTCAGCAGTAACAGCCTGGTTGATCAGGCCCTGATCCACCATGAGGCCTGGTCTCAGACCGAGCCGCGGGGGCGTTGACCCCCAAACCCTCTCCAGGTAGCAGCATATGTGTCGAGAACCTAGGATAACCAAAAACTAGTTAGAAAGTGACTTATCTCCATTAGTGTCCTTAGGCGAGGATTACACCTGATCTCATTGAAAACTTTTTGCTCCCATTTCTATACTCAAAGGGAACTTTTATTCCCTTTCCTGTCACTGACCAGTTTTAGGTAATTCTTTCCTGGGCACCGAGAAACAGGACTCGATACAAGGTAAGCTGTCAGTGGTCCTTCAGTAAGTAAGTTTATTCAGGTATACAGTAACATAGGTTATCATACATAGCAGCATATGTGTAAAGAACCTAGGATAACCCAAAAAAGTCAGAAAAAGTGACTTATTTCCATTGGGGTCCTTTTAATACCTTATTATTACACTATAAAGGAGATAATATCTTTTTATTGTATCATAAAGGCGATAATATCTTACTATCATACTATGAAGGAAATGTACTAGGAATAAGGTCAAATTAGTTTTTTATATTTACATGTGTGTTAGCTAAAATAATAAAAAATCATTCTCCTCCCTTTCTGTAGCTACATTCATCAGATACCTTTTGGCACTCTTCTTGAACTGGTTCATGTTGTGACTGGCTTTGACATGTGCAGGCAGTCTGTTCCATTCCTTTATTGCTGTTCAATAAAAGGTGTTTGAAGCCTGGCCACTGACTGTGGGTACTACAAAGTTAAGATAAGAGATAAGATTTCGTTCGGATTTTTAACCCCGGAGGGTTAGCCACCCAGGATAACCCAAGAAAGTCAGTGCGTCATCGAGGACTGTCTAACTTATTTCCATTGGGGTCCTTAATCTTGTCCCCCAGGATGCGACCCACACCAGTCGACTAACACCCAGGTACCTATTTGCTGCTAGGTGAACAGGACAACAGATGTAAGGAAACGTGTCGAAATGTTTCCACCCGCCGGGAATCGAACCCGGGCCCTCCGTGTGTGAAGCGGGAGCTTTAGCCACCAGGCCACCGGGCCTGTACTATGATTGATTTAGTTCCCAACCTTGACAAAATTGACAGCAAGATATTCTGGACACTGCGAGCAATTTTATAAACTTTATTTAACTTCAGTTGTTTTACTCTGTCTTCAACATGCAGCATATCCAATTGCTGTAATTCGTCCTGGCCTACATGATCTCTTGCAGTCTAAGTTTCAGTTTTTTTTTTGTCAATGCAGAGTACCAAGAAGAGCAAGCGTAATCTATATGGCATTGTATAAGGGCTAGACATAGGGTCCTGCGAGCCTCAGTAGGTAGACACTGTGCTTGTCTATACAGGAACTTCAGTCTGGCATTCGCTTTCTTTACTACACTGTTCCCTATCAGTTCTCTTGACATGCATGGGTCAAAGGGAATTCCCAAATATTTTAATGAGGAAACTGAAGTGATGGGTTCCCCTTTACTTACACTGGACATTAAAATTATTTACCCTTCTCAGTTTATGTTTCGTGCCGAAGAGTATGGCTTCAGTTTTCCCGAGATGTAATGATAGTTTGTTGTCTACTAACCATTGGCTGCAGGACTCCAGTTCCAGTGTTGTTACATTAGCTATATATTGTGGGTCTTTACCTGACACTAACATTATTGTTATAATCAAAAGGAGGCGCTAAACTCTGACACTAACGTAGCACTGTCATCCACATACAGTAGTAGGTTGTACTTGACACTGATGATCATGTCACCACTAACAACTATACGGTGTAATCTGTGGTGGTCCTCAAGAACCCCCAACAACAAGTCCACACTTATATTAAAGAAATGGAACAAACAGATGATTCTAAAGAAACTATGAGGTTAAGTGTAACAGGTGATAAACCGTTTATAAGTGTGAGTGACAAAGAACAGTGTCATGCACCAGCTGTTTTGACCCAGAAACTTGTATCCATCAAACAGAATTCATACACTACAGATGATGGTTTATTATTTACACAAGGTTCCCTTGTCCAAAATTTGATAAATATCAAGTGTGATGAATGTCAGGCTAAAAACATGTATTCAAAATGCAACACTGTATTTGGTTTAGTAAACTCTATATCTCTCAAGTGTCAAAACTGTGGTAAAGTAAAAGAAATCAGTACCAATCCAAGAACTCGGGGAGAAGAGTCTCAAGTGAATAAACATATAATGGAGTATATATTAAATTCTCAAGGTGGTCAAGCACTTTTTAAAGTAAGTTCTTGTTTGGGACACATTGCATTATTGATTTTCTTCATATAAAAAGAAATTAGTATATATTATTATTATATTATCAAAACTAAGTGCTAAAAAAACTAATATAGTATGAAGTCAATTTTAGTATACAAACATCTAGCAAAGTTGTCATGTTTTTTCTTTTATTTGGTTGCTAAGTTAAATTAAATTAACATCCATTTCATTAATTTTTGTTTTTATATTTTTTTTTTCAACAAGTCGGCCGTCTCCCACCGAGGCAGGGTGACCCAAAAAAGAAAGAAAATCCCCCACAAAAAAATACTTTCATCATCATTCAACACTTTCACCACACTCACACATCAACGTTTTTGCAGAGGTGCTCAGAATACAAAAATTTAGAAGCATATACGTATAAAGATACACAACATATCCCTCCAAACTGCCAATATCCCAAACCCCTCCATTAAAGTGCAGGCATTGTACTTCCCATTTCCAGGACTCAAGTCCGACTATATGAAAATAACCGGTTTCCCCGAATCCCTTCACTAAATATTACCCTGCTCACACTCCAACAGATCGTCAGGTCCCAAGTATCATTCGTCTCCATTCACTCCTATCTAACACGCTCACGCACGCTTACTGGAAGTCCACAAAACCTCCTTTACCCCCTCTCTCCAACCCTTTTGAGGACGACCCCTACCCCTCCTTCCTTCCCCTATAGATTTATATGCTTTCCATGTCATTCTACTTTGATCCATTCTCTCTAAATGACCAAACCACCTCAACAACCCCTCTTCTGCCCTCTGACTAATGCTTTTATTAACTCCACACCTTCTCCTAATTTCCACACTCCGAATTTTCTGCATAATATTTACACCACACATTGCCCTTAGACAGGACATCTCCACTGCCTCCAACCGTCTCCTCGCTGCTGCATTTACCACCCAAGCTTCACATCCATATAAGAGTGTTGGTACCACTATACTCTCATACATTCCCTTCTTTGCCTCCATAGATAGCGTTTTTTGGCTCCACATATACCTCAACGCACCACTCACCTTTTTTCCCTCATCAATTCTATGATTAACCTCATCCTTCATAAATCCATCCGCCGACACGTCAACTCCCAAGTATCTGAAAACATTCACTTCTTCCATACTCCTCCCCAATTTGATATCCAATTTTTCTTTATCTAAATCATTTGATACCCTCATCACCTTACTCTTTTCTGTGTTCACTTTCAACTTTCTACCTTTACACACATTCCCAAACTCATCCACTAACCTTTGCCATTTTTCTTTAGAATCTCCCATAAGCACAGTATCATCAGCAAAAAGTAACTGCGTCAATTCCCATTTTGAATTTGATTCCCCATAATTTAATCCCACCCCTCTCCCGAACACCCTAGCATTTACTTCTTTTACAAACCCATCTATAAATATATTAAACAACCATGGTGACATTACACATCCCTGTCTAAGACCTACTTTTACTGGGAAGTATTCTCCCTCTCTTCTACACACCCTAACCTGAGCCTCACTATCCTCATAAAAACTCTTTAACAGCATTTAGTAACTTACCACCTATTTATTCCATATACTGTACTTGCAACATCTGCCACATTGCTCCTCTATCCACTCTATCATATGCCTTTTCTAAATCCATAAATGCAATAAAAACTTCCCTACCTTTATCTAAATACTGTTCACATATATGCTTCAATGTAAACACTTGATCTACACATCCCCTACCCACTCTGAAGCCTCCCTGCTCATCCGCAATCCTACATTCTGTCTTACCTCTAATTCTTTCAATTATAACCCTACCGTATACTTTTCCTGGTATACTCAATAAACTTATTCCTCTATAATTTTTACAATCTCTTTTGTCCCCTTTCCCTTTACATAAAGGGATTATACATGCTCTCCACCAATCCCTAGGTACCTTCCCCTCTTTCATACATTTATTAAACAAAAGTACCAACCACTCCAACACTATATCCCCCCCTGCTTTTAACATTTCTGTCATGATCCCATCAGTTCCAGCTGCTTTACCCCCTTTCATTCTACGTAATGCCTCACGTACCTCCACCACACTTACATTCTGCTCTTCTTCACTCCTAAAAGATGGTATACCTCCCTGGCCAGTGCATGAAATTACCACCTCCCTTTCTTCCTCAACATTTAAAAGTTCCTCAAAATATTCTCGCCATCTACCTAATACCTCCCTCTCCCCATCTACTAATGCCCCTACTCTGTTTTTAACTGACAAATCTATACTTTCCCTAGGCTTTCTTAACTTGTTTAACTCACTCCAAATTTTTTTCTTATTTTCATTAAAATTTCTTGACAGTGCCTCTCCCACTCTATCATCTTCTCTCCTTTTGCACTCTCTCACCACTCTCTTCACCTTTCTTTTACTCTCCATATACTCTGCTCTTCTTATAACACTTCTGCTTTGTAAAAACCTCTCATAAGCTACCTTTTTTTCTTTTATCACACCCTTTACTTCATCATTCCACCAATCACTCGTCTTTCCTCCTGCCCCCACCCTCCTATAACCACAAGCTTCTGCCCCACATTCTAATACTGCATTTTAAAACTATTCCAACCCTCTTCAACCCCCCACTACTCATCTTTGCACTAGCCCACCTTTCTGCCAATAGTCGCTTATATCTCACCCGAACTTCCTCCTCCCTTAGTTTATACACTTTCACCTCCCTCTTACTTGTTGTTGCCACCTTCCTCTTTTCCCATCTACCTCTTACTCTAACTGTAGCTGCAACTAAATAATGATCCGATATATCAGTTGCCCCTCTATAAACATGTACATCCTGCAGCCTACCCATCAACCTTTTATCCACCAATACATAATCTAACAAACTACTTTCATTACGTGCTACATCATACCTTGTATATTTATTTATCCTCTTTTTCATAAAATATGTATTACTTATTACCAAACCTCTTTCTATACATAGCTCAATTAAAGGCTCCCCATTTACATTTACCCCTGGCACCCCAAACTTACCTACTACTCCCTCCATAACATTTTTACCCACTTTAGCATTGAAATCCCCAACCACCATTACTCTCACACTTGATTCAAAACTCCCCACGCATTCACTCAACATTTCCCAAAATCTCTCTCTCTCTCCTCTACACTTCTCTCTTCTCCAGGTGCATACACACTTACTATAACCCACTTTTCACATCCAATCTTTATTTTACTCCACATAATCCTTGAATTAATACATTTGTAGTCCCTCTTTTCCTGCCATAGCTTATCCTTCAACATTATTGCTACTCCTTCTTTAGCTCTAACTCTATTTGAAACCCCTGACCTAATCCCATTTATTCCTCTCCATTGAAACTCTCCAACCCCCTTCAGCTTTGTTTCACTTAAAGCTAGGACATCCAGTTTCTTCTCATTCATAACATCCACAATCATCTCTTTCTTTTAATTTGCACAACATCCACGCACATTCAGACTTCCCACTTTGACAGTTTTCTTCTTCTTATTCTTTTTAGTAATCTTTACAGGAAAAGGGGTTACTAGCCCATTGTTCCCGGCATTTTAGTTGACTTTTACAACACGCATGGCTTACGGAGGAAAGATTCTTATTCCACTTCCCCATGGATATAAAAGGAAAAGTAATAAGACCAAGAACTATTAAGATAAAATCTAAGAAAACTCAGATGAGTGTGTATAAATAAACGTGTACATGTGTGTAGTGTGACCTAAGTGTAAGTAGAAGTATCTTCAAAAAACGGATATAGACTACTTACAAGTGATTATATATTTTTTCTTGGTTATAATTAGATCAAAATATATAATACTTATAACTTGATGAATAAAATCTGTGCGGTACCTCAGTACTTTAAATTGAGAGACGTTTCACTCATCAGAGTCATTATCATTCCAATACAGAGATAGGAGAATGGGTTCCTCTATTAATTTCCATTCTCATGTCTCGGTATTAGATTGGTAGGTGAAGGACCTCTCAAATAATGATCTCTTTGCAATAATGAGAAATTCTCTTCTGATCAGCTTCAAATTTAAAGTGCTGGTTTACCTTACAGGAAGATTCAGATTATTGTTGGGCTGTGTAGACAGCAATTTGCCAATTTCATAAACCAACTTGCAAAACTGGTTTCCATATGATAACTTAAGAATGCCTCTTCTGATCATCCCAAACTTTCATCCCCTCAAGGAAGGTTCCTTGATGCTGGTGAGGGGCTCTTGATATAGGGAATTGGATCTGTGCTCTGGTTCCCTGAATTGAGCCTGAATACCTTCCACATCTGCCCCACAGGTTCTGTATAATACTACGGGTTTAGTGCTTCCCCCTTGATTATAATAATCATAATCTAACTTTCATTACTAGTATGTGTATCTTATTTAGAAGAAGGTTCTTATTGTTATTTGACTGTGTAGGTCCCAATTTGTCATGCAATAATTTGGAAAGCATCTTCTGAGTAGCTTTAAACTTTCAGCTCTGTTGTATTTTGCTCAAAGAAAACTTTGTAATGTGATTGGGCTGTGCAAGTCCCAATTTTCTAGTTTCATTAAGCAAATTGGGATATTCGTTTTCATTCAGTATCTTGAAAATGCCCTATATGATCAGCTTTCAACTCTCAACAGTGGTGTATCATAGTGGAAGGTTTGGATTTGGTGTTGGACTGGTTTGGTGTAAGTTTTATTGAATAAATTGGGATGTTGGTTTCCATTAGATAACTTGAGAATGCCTCTTTGTATCAGCTTCAGACTTTCAATACTGGTGTATCTTTCCTAACAAAATGTTCAGATTTTTATTGAGATTTTGTAGGTACTGTACCAATTATATACTAAACTATACTGTACCACCACTGCCCTCTCAACAAAATTATCATCATGATAATATATGTACTGCTTGTGGAGGCTGGTACACCAAATGGGGATGGGAATGAAATTGGCTTGGAGTCTCCCACACCAACGTATGTCCTCGGGTGCTTGATTTTTGTAGGATTGTGTGGTCCTGTGGACTGTGGTCATGTGATTTTCACTCACCACAAGGCGGGGCCAAGGAGACGTGGGTTCAGGTCCTCGGCTGGTCGCGTTGTTGTTGTTGATTGAATACCACTTGTTCATGGTCACAATAATATATATACTGCTTGTGAAGGCTGGTATACCAAACAGGGATAAGAAGGAAATTAGCTTAGACACCCACACCACTGTATGTCCTCGGACCAAGAGTAACACACCTATCTTGGCTGGGTTCGAATCCTCGGTCAGTTGCAGTGTTGTTATTGACACATATATATTCTTCTGAAGATATGTGTGTGTAAGCACATGAAAGTGCTCATATTTTATTTTATATTTTCACTGGTATTTCTACACACACACACACACACACCAGGAGCCAGGAGCTTGGACTCGACCCCTGCAACCTCAACTAGGTGAGTGCACACAGATACACACACAGACACACACACAGACACACACACAGACACACACACACAGACACACACACAGACACACACACACACACACAGACACACACACAGACACACACACAGACACACACACAGAAAACACACACGACACACACACAGACACACACACAGACACACACATAGACACACACATAGACACACCCACACACACATACACACACACACATACACATACACACACACACACACACACACACACACACACACACACACACACACACACACACACACACACACACACACACACACACACACACACACACACACACACACGCTTGGTAAGAAAATGGAGGAGCGGATAGCTGAAGAGTGCAGGAAGTGGGAAGTACAGGTCTTAGCAGCAGAAGCTAGGATACAGTGCTTAGAAGAGAAACTACAAAGCCTGAAACAGATTAGAGAGACAAATGACAATTCAGATGTGACATCAAGAAATTCAATGTCAGGCGCAGACAAGGGGACGGTAAGCAACAGCGGAGACATGCCGTACACGAAGGCCCTATTAGACCCACGTGGGGCCAGGGAAAAGACGAGGAGCACACTAAGATCAAATGACAGGTCCAAAGACAATGAAGGTATGCTATATGCAGAGATTTTAACAGCCAGCTGCAGTAGCAAGGAACAGCTGGTCATGAAAGACAGTTCACTGAGAATAGAAGTTTCAGATATGACAGGGACTGAAGGCAAGAACATGTCAATGGAAGGAAATAAAATGCCTCAGAGGAAGCAGATGGAGACTCAGTGGGAGGAGGAAAGGGCAAGGTCAGTTTTTGTGTACGGGCTCCAAGAAGCCAAGGGGGACAACTTTGAAGAAATAAAACAGGAGGAGAAAAAAATGATTGAAGGCATCATGAAAACAATAGGTGTGGGCGATATGACCCAGGTGACAAATTTTCAGAGAATTGGGGGGTTTTTGCGAGTGGAAGGATATGGCCTGTCAGAGTAACTTTCAAGGAAGAATCAGTTCGAACCAGGATTCTGCAAGAGAAAGCAAGACTGAGGGACAAACAGGGGTACCAGAGAGTATATCTCGACTGCGACAGAACACAAGAAGAAAGGACTACACTGAAAGAGAGGGTACAGAGACGCAAGGAGGAACGAGAGGCAATGACGAAAATGAGCAGGACCCAGACACAGGAGGAAGAGCAAACACACCCCACAGAATCTCCCACCAAAAGACTCCAACCGCGACATTCCCAACGCAACTGAGCAACCTATACTACAACCCACTCACTGTTCCCTCTGCCACCAACCCCCATATCAAAAACCTCACCCCAACAGCTGTCCCTTATGGGCATTCTGACCCCACCCCCATCATCACAAACCCCACCTACACCACAGCCCCATATAGGCCCCCACCAAGGCTCTCGCTCCCCCAACCCCAATATTCTTGCATGACCACAATGATAGAAAAGAAGCTGAAAGTTTGGTACACAAACGAGGATGGAATATCGAATAAACATGAGGAGTGGAACGAAAGAATCAGTGAAAAATCCCCAGACATCATAGCAGTCACAGAAACAAAACTCGCTGAGACAATAACAGACACAATCTTCCCAATGGGATATCAGATCCTGAAGAAAGATAGGAGTAGAGGGGGAGGAGGGGTTGCACTGCTCATAAAACACCGATGGGGATTTGAGGAAATGGAAGGCATGGACATGATTGGAGAAAGAGACTACATTGTAGGTACAATTCAGTCCGGAGAACATAAAATAGTCATTGGAGTGATGTATAATCCCCCCACAGAACTGCAGGAGGCCAAGAGAGGAGTACGAAGAAAACAACAGGGTGATGGTGGACACACTGGCTGAGGTGGCAAGAAGAGCTCACTCGAGCAGAGCAAAGTTACTGGTAATGGGCGATTTCAACCACAGGGAGATCGACTGGGAAAACCTGGAGCCACATGGGGGTCCCGAAACATGGAGAGCCAAGATGATGGATGTGGTACTTGAAAATCTCATGCATCAACATGTCAGGGACACAACCAGAGAGAGAGGGGAGGATGAGCCAGCAAGACTGCATCTTGTGTTCACCCTGAGCAGTTTAGACATAGAGGACATCACTTACGAGAGGCCCCTTGGAGCTAGTGATCACGTGGTTCTGAGTTTTGATTATATAGTAGAGTTACAAGTGGAGAAGGTAACAGGAACTGAAGGGGACAGGCCAAACTATAAAAGGGGGGACTACACAGGTATGAGAAACTTCCTGCAGGAGGTTCAGTGGGACAGAGAAATGGTAGGAAAATCAGTAAACGAGATGATGGAATATGTGGCAACAAAGTGCAAGGAGGCAGAGGAAAAGTTTTGTTCCCAAGGGAAACAGAAATAATAGGAAGACCAAAACGAGTCCTTGGTTTACCGAAGGTGTAGGGAGGCAAAAACTAAGTGCAACAGAGAATGGAAAAGGTACAGGAGGCATAGGACCCAGGAAAACAAGGAGATTAGTAGAAGAGCCAGAAACGAGTATGCACAGATAAGGAGGGAGGCCCAGCGACAGTATGAAAACGACATAGCGTCGAAAGTCAAATCTGACCCGAAACTGCTGTATAGCCACATTAGGAGGAAGACAACAGTCAAGGACCAGGTGATTTAAAGGCTGAGGAAAGAAGGTGGAGAACTCACAAGAAACGATCAAGAGGTATGTGAGGAGCTCAACACGAGATTTAAGGAAGTATTTACAGTAGAGACAGGAAGGACTCTGGGGGGACAGACCAGATGGGGACACCAGCAAGGAATACACCAACAAGTGTTGGACGACATACATACAGATGAGGAGGAGGTGAAGAAACTGCTAAGGGACATCGATACCTCAAAGGCAATGGGACCGGACAACATCTCCCCGTGGGTCCTTAGAGAGGGAGCAGATATGTTGTGCGTGCCACTTACCACAATCTTCAACACGTCCTGGAAACTGGGCAACTACCTGAGGTATGGAAGATGGCAAATGTAGTTCCCATTTTTAAAAAAGGAGACAGAAAAGAGGCACTAAACTATAGACCTGTGTCATTGATGTGTATAGTATGCAAAATTATGGAGAAGATTATCCCGGAGGAGAGTGGTGAGCACCTGGAACGGAACAAGAGTATAAATGCCAACCAGCACGGATTCATGGAAGGCAAATCCTGAGTCACAAACCTTCTGGAGTTTTATGATAAAATAACAGAAGTAAGACACGAGAGAGAGGGGTGGGTTGATTGCATCTTCTTGGACTGCAAGAAGGCCTTTGACACAGTTCCTCACAAGAGATTAGTGCAGAAGCTAGAGCATCAGGCGCATATAACAGGAAGGGCACTGCAATGGATCAGAGAATACCTGACAGGGAGGCAACAACGAGTCATGGTATGTAATGATGTATCAGAGTGGGCACCTGTGACGAGCGGGGTCCCACAGGGGTCGGTCCTAGGACCAGTGCTATTTTTGGTATATGTGAACGACATGATGGAAGGGTTAGACTCAGAAGTGTCCCTGTTTGCAGATGATGTGAAGTTAATGAGGAGAATTAAATCTGATGAGGACCAGGCAGGACTTCAAAGAGCCTGGACAGACTGGACACCTGGTCCAGCAAATGGCTTCTCGAATTTAATCCTGCCAAATGCAAAGTCATGAAGATAGGGGAAGGGCACAGAAGACCACAGACAGAGTATAGGCTAGGTGGCCAAAGACTGCAAACCTCACTCAAGGAGAAAGATCTTGGGGTGAGTATAACACCGAGCATGTCTCCGGAAGCACACATCAATCAGATAACTGCTGCAGCATATGGGCGCCTGTCAAACCTGAGAACAGCATTCCGATACTTTAGTAAGGAATCGTTCAAGACACTGTACACCGTGTATGTCAGGCCCATACTGGAGTATGCAGCACCTGTTTGGAACCCGCACTTGATAAAGCACGTCAAGAAACTAGAGAAAGTACAAAGGTTTGCGACAAGGTTAGTTCCAGAGCTAAGGGGAATGTCCTATGAAGAAAGATTAAGGGAAATCGGCCTGACGACACCGGAGGACAGGAGGGTCAGGGGAGACATGATAACGACATATAAAATACTGCGTGGGATAGACAAGGTGGACAAAGACAGGATGTTCCAGGGAGGGGACACAGAAACAAGAGGCCACAATTGGAAGTTGAAGACACAAATGACCCAGAGAGATATTAGGAAGTATTTCTTCAGTCATAGAGTTGTAAGGCAGTGGAATAGCCTTGAAAATGACGTAGTGGAGGCAGGAACCATACACAGTTTTAAGACGAGGTTTGATAAAGCTCATGGAGCGGGGAGAGAGAGGGCCCAGTAGCAACCGGTGAAGAGGCGGGGCCAGGAGCTAAGACTCGACCCCTGCAACCACAAATAGGTGAGTACAAATAGGTGAGTACACACACACACACACACACACACACACACACACACACACACACACACACACACCACACACACACACACACACACACACCACACACACACCACACCCCACGCACCACACAACACACACACACCCACACACACACCCACCACACACACCACACACACACACACCACACACACACACACCAACACACACACACCACACACACACCCACACACACCACCCCACACCACACACACACCACACACACACACACACACACACACACACACACACACACACCACACACACACACCCCCACACACACACGCACACACCACACGCACATACACACACACACATACACCCACACACCCTCCACCACTTGACACAAACACTTGACACAAACACGTACCCCCCTCCCTAACCACCTCTCCCCCTTCCCAAAACCACCTCACCTTAGCCACCTACCCCTTCCCCAAACCACCTAACCCTCCCCAAACCGTCTAAACCCCCCCAACTCCCTCCTCCCTCCAAAAAACCATCCTCCCCTCCCCATAAACCATCCATCCCTCTCTCCTCAAACCATCTAACCCCCTCCCCCAACTATCTCTACCCCTCCAATAACCATCCTTCCCTCCCCCAAACCATCCATCCCCTCCCTAACCATCTATTCCCATCCCCTAACCAGGATGAGGACAAGGGGCTCCAAGGACGAATCTGGGAGGGAGGAATGGGAGGTAGAGCTCAAAAAAAGGGAGGAAGACTGGGGAAGGAGACTAGATGAGCTGGAAAGGAAGATGGAAGAGAGGTTAGCAGCAGAATGCAGAAGGTGGAAGCAACAGGCCACAGCAGCAGAAATCAAGATAGAGAGATTAGAAGAGGAGCTGAGACATCTGAAACAGCACAGAGACAAAGATATTACAGAAGTAGCATCGGCAATGGCTACATCAAACACAGACAACAGGTCTGAAGGAAGCATGGAACTAAACTTTATGCAGAGGTCCTGTCAAACCCACATGGGGCCAAAACAAAGACAGGGAGCACACTAGGACAGAATGAGAGGTTGGAAGACATTGAAGGAAAACTAGGACATGTGCAAGGACCTTACCAGATACCTGTGGGGGCCAGGATCAGGTGAGCAGGAAGGATAAACCAAGAAGCATAGGGGCAATAACTAGGGAAGGGACTGAAGGAAGGAACACTCCACGGGAAGGAACTAAAACACATCAGAGGATGCAATGGGAGTCACAGTGGGAGGTGGAAAGGGAAAGATCCGTGTTTGTCTATGGGCTAGACGAAGCTAAAGGGGAAACTTATGATGAAAGAAAGCAGGAGGAGAAAAAAGCGATTGAAGATATCATGAAGGTGATAGGCGAGGGGGACATGACCCAGGTGGCAAATTTTCGGAGAATTGGGGGTGGTTCACAAAGAAAGGGAATCGGCCTCTCAAAGTAATTTTCAAGGCAGAATCAACCCGAACCTTTGATCCTGCAGGAGAAAGCACGGCTGAGAGGCAAGCAGGAGTTCCAGAGTGTGTACCTCGATCGAGACAGAAACACAGGACGAAAGGAAGACAATAAAAGAGAGAGTTCAAAACGAAAGGAGAAATGGGAGGAAATGAAAAAGGAGAGCAGAATAATCCAGGATCAAATGGAAGGACAAGTGCACCCCCCAGAAACACCTGCAGAAGGACTCCAGCCACGACACCCCCAAGGCAACTGAACAATCCAAACCAACCATCACACACCGATCCCTCTGTTTCCACCCCCCGCACCACAGTTACAGTATTAGAACAGAAGTTGAAGGTTTGGTACACAAATGCAGATGGATTAACGAATAAACATGAGGAATGGCAAGAAAGAATCAATGAGAAGTCCCCAGACATCATAACAGTTACAGAAACAAAACTCATGGAGACAATAATAGATGCAATCTTCCCACCAGGATCATGAGGAAAGATAGAAGGGGCAGGGGGGGAGGTGGGGTTGCTCTGCTCGTAAAAAACAGATGGAAATTCGAGAAAATGAAAGGAATAGATGAGACGGGAGAAAGAGACTACATAGCAGGTGCACTTCAGTCTGGGGAACACAAAGTGGTCATTGCAGTGATGTATAATCCACCACAGAACTGCAGGAGGCCAAGAGAGGAATATGAAGAGAGCAACAGCAATGGTGGACACACTTGCTGAGGTGGCAAGAAGAGCTCACTCCAGCAGAGCAAAGTTGCTGGTTATGGGGGAATTCAACCACAGGGAGATTGAGTGGGAAAACCTGGAGCCACATGGGGGTCCCGAAACATGGAGAGCCAGGATGTTGGACGTGGTGCTGGAAAACCTCATGCACCAACATGTTAAGGACACTACCAGAGTGAGAGGGGAGGATGAACCAGCAAGATTGGACCTTGTGTTCACCCTGGGCAGCTCAGATATTGAGGACATCAAGTATGAGAGTCCCCTAGGAGCTAGCGACCACGTGGTTCTGTGCTTTGAATTTCATGTAGAGCTGCAAGTGGAGAGAATAACAGGAGTTGAATGGGAAAAGCCTGACTATAAAAAAGGGGACTACATAGGGTTGAAGAACTTCCCGCGGGAGGTCCAGTGGGACAGAGAACTGGCAGGAAAGCCAGTAAATGAAATGATGGAATATGTAACAACAAAATGCAAGGAGGCAGTGGAAAGGTTTATTCCCAAGGGCAAACAGTAACAACAGGAAGACCAGAACGAGCCCTGGTTTACCCGACGGTGTAAGGAGGCAAAAAACAAAATGCAATAGAGAATGGAAAAAATACAGAAGGCAGAGAACACACGAAATAGGGAGATCAGTCGCAGAGCCAGGAATGAGTACGCACAGGTAAGGGGGAGGCCCAGCGGACAGTATGAAAATGACATAGCATCGAGAATCAAGACTGACCCGAAACTGTTGTATAGCCACATCAGGAGGAAGACAACAGTCAAAGACCAGGTGATCAGATTAAGGACAGAAGGTGGAGAATCACAAGAAATTGATCAGGAGGTATGTGAGGAGCTGAACAGGAGATTTAAGGAAGTTTTTACAGTAGAGACAGGAAGGGCTGTGGGGAAGACAGCACAGAAGGGAACATCAAGAGGGAATATACCAACAAGTGTTGGATGACATACGAACAACTGAGGAGGAGGTGAAGAAGCCCTTAAGTGACCTTGACACCTCAAAGGCGATGGGACCGGACAACATCTCCCATGGGTCCTTAGAGAAGGAGCAGAGATGCTGTGTGTGCCTCTAACCACAATCTTCAACACATCCCTTGAAAACCGGGCAACTACCTGAGAAATGGAAGACAGCTATGTAGTCCCCATATTTAAGAAAGGAAACAGAAACGAGGCACTAAAACTACAGACCTGTGTCTCTGACATGTATTGTGTGCAAAAGTCATGGAGAAGATTATCAGGGAGGAGAGTGGTCGAACACCTGGAAAGGAACAAGATTATAAATGAAAACCAGCATGGGTTCATGGAAGGCAAATCTTGTATCACAAACCTCCTGGAGTTTTATGACAAGGTAACAGAAGTAAGACACGAGAGAGAGGGGTGGGTAGATTGCGTTTTCCTAGACTGCAGGAAGGCCTTTGACACAGTTCCCCACAAGAGATTAGTGCAGAAGCTGGAGGATCAGGCGCACGTAAAAGGGAGGGCACTGCAATGGATAAGGGAATACTGACAGGGAGGCAGCAACGAGTCATGGTACGTGAAGAGGTATCACAGTGGGCGCCCGTTACGAGCGGGGTCCCACAGGGGTCAGTTCTAGGACCAGTGCTATTTTTGATATATGTGAACGACATGATGGAAGGAATAGACTCTGAGTGTCCCTGTTCGCAGATGACGTGAAGTTGATGAGAAGAATTAAATCGGACGAGGATGAGGCAGGACTGCAAAGAGACCCGGACAGGCTGGACATGTGGTCCAGCAACTGGCTTCTCGAATTCAATCCAGCAAATGCAAAGTCATGAAGATTGGGGAGGGGCAAGAAGACCGCAGACAGAGTATAGGCTAGGTGGACAAAGACTACAGACCTCACTCAGGGAGAAAGACCTTGGGGTGACCATAACACCGAGCACATTTACCGGAGGCACACATCAACCAAATAACCGCTGCAGCATACGGGCGCCTGGCAAACCCGAGAATGCGTTCCGATACCTTAATAAGGAATCGTTCAAGACACTGTACAATGTGTATGTTAGGCCCATACTGGAGTATGCAGCACCAGTCTGGAACCCACACCTGGTCAAGCACGTCAAGAAGTTAGAGAAAGTACAAAGGTTTGCAACAAGGCTAGTCCCAGAGCTCAAGGGAATGTCGTACGAGGAAAGGTTAAGGGAAATCGGACTGACGACACTGGAGGACAGAAGGGTCAGGGGAGACATGATAACGAACATACAAGATACTGCGGGGAATAGACAAGGTGGACAGAGATAGGATGTTCCAGAGAGGGGACACAGGGACAAGGGGTCACAACTGGAAGCTGAAGACTCAGACGAGTCACGGACGTTAGGAAGTATTTCTTCAGTCATAGAGTTGTCAGCAAGTGGAATAGCCTAGCAAGTGAAGTAGTGGAGGCAGGAACCATACATTTGTTTTAAGAAGAGGTATGACAAAGCTCAGGAAGCAGAGAGAGAGAGGATCCGTAGCGATCAGTGAAGAGGCGGGGCCATGAGCTGAGTCTGCCCCCGCAACCACATTAGGTGAGTAAAATTAGGTGAGTACACACTCACACAACGAGTAAGGGGAATGTCGTACGAGGAAATTTGGGGGAAACGGGATGAGACACTGGAGGACAGAAGGGTCAGGGGAGACATGATAACAAATACAAGATACTGCGGGGAATAGAAAAGGTGGCAGAGTGGGTGTTCCAGAGAGGGGAACAGGGAAAAGGGGTCAAAACTGGAAGCGAAGACTGACGAGTCACAGGGATGTTAGGAGTTTTTTCTTCAGTCATAGATTTGCAAAAAGGGGAAATACCCTAGAAAAGTGAAGTAGTGGAGGCAGGTTACATTTTTTAAAAAGAGGTATGACAAAGCCGGGAAAGCAGAGAGAGAGGGCCCCAGTAGTGACAGTGAAGAGGCGGGGCCGGAGCTGAGTCCGACCCCGAAACCACAATTAGGTGAGTACAATTTTGGTGAGCACACACCACACACACACCAAAACACCCCACAAAACCCCACACCACACACAACACACACCAAAACCCACACACACACAACACAACACATTGATAAAGCTCATGGAGCGGGGAGAGGAGGGCCCAGTAGCAACGGAAAGGGGGGGCCCAGGAGCTAAGACTCGACCCTGCAACAAAAATAGGTGAGTATAACACACACACGAAAAACTTTGACTTCTCTTGATGTGTATGTTGCAAAATTATGGAGAAGATTATGGAGGGAGGGTGGAGCACGGGACGGAACAAGGATAATCCCAACCCAGCACGGATTATGGAAGGCAACCCTGGTAAAAAACCTTCTGGGTTTTATGATAAAAAAAAGAAGTAAGAACGAAAAGAGGGGTGGGTTGTTTGCATCTTCTTGGACTGAAAAGAGGCCCTTTGGACACGTTCCTCCAAAGATTGTGCAAAAGCTAGAGCATCGGGGTGGCTAAACGGGAAATGGCACTAATGGATCAGAGAATACCTGACGGGAGACAACAAGAGTAGGTAGTAATGATGTATCACAGGGGACCTGTGACGAGGGGGGGTCCAAGGGGCGGTCTAGGACCAGTGCTTTTTTGGTATATGTGAACGAATAGGGAAAGGGTTAGACTAAAGTGTCCTGTTTGCAGATGATGTGAAGTTAATGAGGGGAATTAAATTGATGAGGCCCCGGCAGGGCTCAAAAAGCCTGGAAGACTGGGCACCTGGGCCGCAAATGGTTCTCGAATTTTAAACCGCAAAAGCAAAGTCATGAAGTGGGGAAAGGGGGCGAAGACCAAGAC
Source organism: Cherax quadricarinatus (assembly GCF_026875155.1). Lineage (NCBI taxonomy): Eukaryota > Metazoa > Arthropoda > Malacostraca > Decapoda > Parastacidae > Cherax > Cherax quadricarinatus. The sequence goes on from NC_069405.1 coordinate 70,866,711, forward strand.
CCAGTTAGGCTAGGTGGCCCAAAAACTGCAAAAACCCCACTCAAAGGGAAAAATCTTGGGGGTGAGTATAACACCGGCATGTTCCCGAAGAACATCAAAAAGATAAAGCTGCAGCATATGGGGCCCTGGCAAACCTGGAACAGCATTCCCATACCCTTTGTAAGGAATCGTTCAAGACATGACACCGTGTTGTCAGGCCATATGGAGTTCAGCACCTGTTTGGAACCCCCACTTGATAAAGCACGTCAAGAAACTAGAGAAAGTACAAAGGTTTGCGACAAGGTTAGTTCCAGAGCTAAGGGTAATGTCCTATGAAGAAAGATTAAGGGAAATCGGCCTGACGACATGGAGGACAGGAGGGTCAGGGGAGACATGATAACGACATATAAAATACTGCGTGGAATAGACAAGGTGGACAAAGACAGGATGTTCCAGGGAGGGGACACAGAAACAAGAGGCCACAATTGGAAGTTGAAGACACAAATGAGTCAGAGAGATATTAGGAAGTATTTCTTCAGTCATAGAGTTGTAAGGCAGTGGAATAGCCTAGAAAATGACGTAGTGGAGGCAAGGAACCATACACAGTTTTAAGACGAGGTTTGATAAAGCTCATGGAGCGGGGAGAGAGAGGGCCCAGTAGCAACCGGTGAAGAGGCGGGGCCAGGAGCTAAGACTCAACCCCTGCAACCCACAAATAGGTGAGTACAAATAGGTAAAGTACACACACACACACACACACACACACACACACACACAACACACACACACTCGCAAATACAACAGGCTAGTGTTAATCGACACGTGCCTAGGACAAAATGGTAACTAACTAACACACACAGAAAGAGAGAGAGAGAGAGAGAGAGGGGGACTGAGGGAGGGAGAGGGAGGGAGGGAGGGGAGGGGAGGGGAAGGGAAGGGGGAGGGGAGGGGAGGGAAGGGGGGAGGGGAGGGGGAGGGAGGGGAAGGGAAGGGAAGGGAAGGGCGGGCGGGCTAGTGTCTAATCGACATGTGCCTAGGACAAAATCAAATCAAATCAAATCAAATCAAAGTTTATTCTCTATAAGGATTACAATGCAGATTTTGGTTATTGTGTGGTTTACATGTAGTAAAATAATAATTACAGAGGGGGCCACTAGCACACCTAGCATGGCTAGGCATTTCGTGCAAACTTAGATTAATTCTTAACCTTAAATTATAACAAATTGTGGAGTAAATTGACTAAATACTAAGTGACAAATACTAGTTTGTGAGTTTAGCAATGTGAATGCTTTTGTTTTGCCACAATACATAGTTTCTATATTGGAGTATCACAGGCAAACTTATGACTAGTTAGGAATCATTATTTTAAGATTAGGATACGTATTTCTGTGCTTATAGTCAAATGGGTGAGTGAGTGAGTGTAAATGTGGACCACCAGGTGGTTTTTATGTAGTTAGTTGATGGGGTGTTTCAGGGAGATAAGATGTTTTCTAACAGTAGTTTTGAAGGTAATGAATATGTCTGCAGTTCTAGAGTTTTCAGATAGAGTGTTCCAGATTTTAGGGCCTTTGACATACATTGAGTTTTTGTAAAGGTTTAGTTGGACACGGGGAATGTCATAGAGATGTTTGTGTCCGGTGTTATGCCTGTGGTAACCATTACATACTAAACTATCACAACTTCACAGCAAATAAACTATCACAAATACAGCTATCATTTCCATACTGCAAACAAAATGAACTATCTCCACAACACACAAAGCAAGCAGTTAGGTGTAGCCAGAGGTCTACACTGTTCCTGGGTCATGATAGGCTTTGTAAAGAGCTGCAGAGGTATAGGTGCAAAAATTTTGTGTATTTTATTGGCTATATATTTTAAATTTCTCACGTACCAGACTAAGGGCCAACAATCTAAGTGAATTTTTTATGACTGAGACTCAAAATCTGATTAATTTAAGAATTTCAAGAATTTCTCATAATCCTAACACTACAGGACTGAAAAAAAACAATAAATGGCATGCCCATGCACTCTGCCCCAGGCCCAGACTCGTGGAACTCCATGTTCATCAAGAACTGTAAGCAACTCCTTTCATGTGCCTTAAATATTCTATGGAGAGGGAGCATAGACACAGGGGTCATTCCACAGTCACTAAAAACAACAGATATAGCCCCGCTCCACCAAGGTGGCAGTAAAGTAATTGCAAAGAATTACAGACCAGTAGCACTATTGTCCCACATTACAAAAATCTTTGACAGGGTTCTAAGAAGCAAAATCACCAACCACTTAGATACCCATCATTTGTACAACCCAAGGCAGCATGGGTTTAGAGCAGGTAGCTCCTGCCTCTCACAACTACTGGACCATTATGACATGGTCTTAAATGCTCTGGAGGACAAACAAAATGCAGGTATAGTATGCATACACAGACTTTGCAAAACCTTCGACAAGTGCGATCATGGTGTAATAGCACACAAAATGCATGATAAGGGAATAACAAGAAAAGTAGGTAGATGTATCTATAACTTCCTAACAAATACAACACAAAGAGTAATGGTAAACAGAATAAAGTCAGAGGCAGCTACAGTGAAAAGACCTGCTCTTCAAGGTACAGTACTCCAATCCTTTTCCTCATCTTCATATTTGACATAGACAGAGCTGTAAGCCACAGCACCATGCCCTCCTCTCCTGATGATACCAGTGTCAGCCATCGAGGACATAGCAAATCTCCAAGTGGACATTAACCAAGTCTTTAAATGGGCCTCAGAAAATAATATGGCCTCAGAAAATAATATGAAGTTCATTGAAGACAAATTTCAATTACTCCTCTATGGAAAACTCAAGGAAATAAAACCTGGATTGGAGTACAAAACAAATTCCAACCACACAATAGAGCAAAAAACTAGTGTGAAGGACCTGGGAATGATAAAGTCAGAGAACCTCATTTTCAGAGATCACAACATGTATCTACCACATCTGCTAGTAAAATGATAGGATAGATAATGAGAACTTTCAAAACTAGGGATGTCAAGCCAGTGATGAATCTCTTCAAATTGCTTGTTCTCTCTAGGTTGGAATATTACTGTGCACTAATGGCCCCTTTCAAGGCAGGCAAAACTGCAGACCTGGAGAATATTCAGAGAACTTTCACTGCACGTATAGGTATGATAAAGCACCTAAATTACTGGAATGCAGGCGAGAGAAATACATGATAATATACATCTGAAAAATCCTAGAGGGATTAGTCCCAAATCTGCAAATGGAAATCACTCCCTATGGAAGCAAAAGACTCGGCAGGTGGTGCTACATCCCCCCAATGAAAAGCAGGGGCGCCATGAGTATGCTAAGAGACAACATAATAAATGTCACTGGTCCAAGACTGTTCAGCTGCCTCCCAACATACATAAGGGGGATTACCAATAGACCCCTGGCTGTTTTCAAGAGGGTGGTGGACAGGCACCTAAAGTCAGTAGTACCTGACTAGCCAGGCTGTGGATCATACATGGGTTTGCATGCGGCCATCAGTAACAGCCTGATTGATCAGACCCTGATCCACCACAAGGCCTGGTCATGGACTGGGTCGTGGGGGCATTGACCCTCAAAACACCCTCTAGGTATACTCCAGGTATTGATCAATTAGTCTATTGCTACCTGCAGCTTGCAGGCCTGCACTCTCTCACAGTCTTCTGAGTGATCAAGCAGTGCCTGCAGAAGACTTGTCTAGTTTCCTCTTGAAGAACTCTACATTTGTGCTGGTAATATTGTATCACAGCTGCTGTTAGAAGATTGAAGAGTTGAGGACCTCTTTACTTGACATTGTTCTTTTAGTTATGTGGCTTCTTATGATTGAAATTTTTTTATAGTTTGTGGCTAATTGGTAGTGATCTCAGCTTACACTGAGAGATTGGAGTTGATCCCTGGATGAGTGGAAATGTTGAGCATGTTTTCCTGCACTTGCTGCCCCTGTTCAGCTAGTAGTAAGTAGGTACCTAGGCATTAGGTGACTGGTGTGGATTGCATCCTAGCAGGGGAGAGGATTAAGGGTCCCAATGAAAATAAGCAAGACATCCTGATGGCATGGTCTTACTGGGTTATTCTGGGTTACTAACCTGGTCTAATAATCCTAATAAAAAAATTCTTATGATGGAAGTGGGAGGTATGGCCTGCTATAGATAAGAAGGACAATTTAAAATGTATCAGTCAGTCTTTTAACAACAGCCAGCTTGGTATTTATTGTATTTATTGCTAGAATAGGAAACCTCTGTCTCAGGACTTCCAGACAAAAAAATTACTTGTGTTTTTCTAAAGATAGTTGAGCTTGTCAAGTTTATTGAATTTGTGCTTCTTTTTATTTTTATTATCTTTGATGTTTGGTAATGTTTTCATATAAATTTCATCAGAAAATTATTCCAGGAACTTTTAAAAATAAGTACAAAACTAGAAATTGTAGAGGATGCAAAAGTAAAGCAAGAAGTAAGCATCCCAGAGATAAACATCAAAGAAGAGACCCAAGATGCTGAAGATGTATTGTCTATGAATGGACTGGAAGTGCCTGGACATGTGGAAACATTTGTAGGACTAGAGAGAAGAGATCTGATTAGCAAAGATGATACTGGTAAGACTTAATATAGCATTATCTATGTCACACTATTCTATAATATTGTATTATACTGTATCATTTTCTGTATGATTATTGTATTAATTAATGCTTTACTTCCCTAGTATCTCCTAAATCTTGACAGTGATATTATGCAGTTTCCCAGGCATTCCACCTTCCCTACAGTACTCAAAATAGCAAGGGTCACCCCGATCCACAAAGGAGGAGACCAAACAGAGTTGAATAATTATAGGCCAATATCCAACTTACACCCTCTCTCAAAAATCTTTGAAAAACTAATTCATAAACGAATCTACTCCTACCTTATCTCCCAGAACATACTCAACCCCTGCCAATTTGGATTCAGGCCTAATAAAAATACTAATGATGCTATTATACACATGCTAGAACATATATACACTGCAATAGAGAAAAAAGAAGTCCCACTGGGGATCTTCATTGACTTACGTAAAGCTTTTGATACAGTTGACCATGACTTGCTCCACGTAAAATTGTCACACTATGGTATAAGAGGGCACTCCCTCAATTACCTCAAGTCATACCTCAGCAACAGAAGCCAATATGTGTACGCAAATGGGGCAAACTCTTCTGCGAAAACCAATTACAGTTGGTGTCCCACAGGGAAGTGTCCTTGGCCCTCTTCTCTTTCTCCTATACATAAATGACCTTCCAAATGCTTCGCAATTACTCAAACCCACACTATTTGCAGATGACACTACATACGTCTTCTCTCACCCGAGCCCAGTCACACTAGCCAATACTGTAAATACCGAATTACAGAAAATATCTACCTGGATGAGGACTAACAAACTTACACTAAACATTGACAAAACCTACTTCATTCAGTTTGGTAACAGAGCTACAGATGTCCCTCTTAACATAATGATAAACGGATCACCTATCACAAAGCTAACAGAGGGAAAATTCTTAGGAATCCACCTTGATAATAGACTCAAATTTCATACACATATACAACAAATTTCTAAGAAAATTTCCAAGACTGTAGGCATACTATCGAAGATACGGTACTATGTTCCACAGTCAGCCCCCCTGGCCCTATATCACTCTCTTATTTACCCCTATCTCACCTATGGAATTTGTGCATGGGGCTCAACAACAGTTAACCATCTCAGACCACTAATTACCCAACAAAAGGCTGCAGTTAGAATGATAACAAATTCTCACTACAGGCAGCACACTCCACCAATATTCAATACACTAAACCTACTCACCATACAAAACATCCATACTTATTACTGCACCTATTACATAACATAGAACACTTAACTCTGATATTAACCCTCCCTCAAACATCTCCTTGCCAACCTCAACAGAACACATGACCATAACACAAGGCACAGATCACTCTTTGATGTTCCTCGTGTTCATCTCACACTATGCAAAAAACTCAATGCACATAAAAGGCCCTAAAATCTGGAATTCATTACCTGTAAATATAAAAGAAACACTACCTGTTTATAAATTCAAGTCTCTACTCAAAGATCACTTACTCACCCAAAACCAAATAAATACTGAATAACTGAACCTTATAAATTGTATATCTTAAATGTTTCTCACAATTATATCACATAAATGTTAAACCTAAAACCCAATCTAACTTTATTATTTTTTAAATACACTACCTAACAGAATCCTTCATATGACCTGTCTTTGTAATACTCACTTGTGCTTTATAGTAATCTGTTTACATTAATGTTTTATCACTGACTTCATCATTGCTTAATTAATCTTAAGTTAATTTTAAGCCAGCCCGTAATGCTATGCATAGTATAAGTGGCTTTGGCATACTGCTCTTATCTGTATTTTTTTGTACCTCTGTATGTGTGCACAAATTTATAATAAATAAATAAATAAAAAAGGATTGAGATATTTTATTCAACAGAATTTCTCATGTTGATTAGGTGATACTAAGTGACTGTACTATATTAAGTGGCTTTAGCATACATAAAATAAATAAGAGAGTAGAAGGTTAGTAACAGAAGGCAAAAAGGCACACAATTACATGGTATTTTTTAAAATTTTCATTAAAAAAAGAGTGTATTGGTAAAAATGTAGCAAACCACCAGCTAATACTACTATGCAAGTGCAGCTAGAGTCAACATTTATAGTATTATTAACCCTTTCACTGTCACTTATGTAGGTATAGATTTATGTCTGTGAGATTAGTGTCACAGGCAGATGCTGTGCAGGATTTTCCCTTAGGTGTTTGTAGGTGACCGACTCTGTTAATTAGAGCCACCTTTATCACCTAGAACTTGCCAGCCTTCCCACAAACTCTTAACGTGGTATTTATTTCCTTCACAACGTGACTGTCAAACCAAGTATGTATACTGGACACTGGCTACTTATCAGTATGATGTCCTTGATAACACCTGGTACCTGGTCCATTACCAGGCAGAGTAATCCAGTACACTTAGTCACTGAATGGAACATGGAGCTGACACATAAATGGTTATACATATGTGGCAAATGACACTTGATCAGCTTTGGGACTGACTCCTATTGGGCTCTGTACCAACACCATTTCAATTAGGTCCCTACCTACCTTGCACAAGATTATGGATTGCAGTCTACTTAATGAACAAGGTGGGGAAATGGACCTACGTTCCTTAGGTCTCACCTGCCTGGAGACTCAGTGTGGTACTTAACCTTTAAACTGTCCAAACGCAGATCTGCGTCCACGTGCAGGGGGGCTCCGAATGTAGATCTACGTTTTTTTTTTTTTAAATGCTTTCAAATGGGGAAAATCAAGGTCAGAGCACTACACATGTGAACATAGATCTACGTTTGGACAGTTTAAGGGTTAAGACATCAGCACAAGTCACCCATCAACTTTTGTCCTGCTAAATGAGCAGTCATCATATCTGTTACCAACTCACTATAGGTGACACTCACTCAGCTTAACCCATGCACGAACAACACCCACAAGGTCACAGCTCATTCCTCTGATTGTGAACTCCAGCTTAGGTCCAGAGATCTACTAAATCACTTAAATGTGTTTCGATACCCTCTCACACTTGTCCTTAAATAGACATTGGGGAATTGGGAGCCCAGCCTTCATGTGCTCCCATGCTGTGTGTGTCCTACATGGTGCCAAATTAAAAACTGACCATGGGCAATTCAAACTTGGCTTGCTCGAAGTGCCAGCCCTGCCCTTCCTTAGGCTCAGCTGCCATTATTGGCAACAAGGAGAGCTAATTAAGTGCTGTTGACATGTGAAAATGTCAGTCACTAAGACAGTCATAAATTTAAGGTTTTCATATATGGTGAGACATAGCTCTCATTTCTAAAACTGAGCCATTGAAAATTTAGACATGATAAAAAGGGTGAGATATGGCATTCTATGGCTTCTACTCTGAGATGAGGGATAGTCATTAAACCCCCCCTCCCTCCCCACTTGGTAGAGAGGAGATAACTGTCATGGTGACCCTAGGGTCACTATGACAGGGAGAAGGCATAAAGCCAGTGGAATAAATTCCACCACAGATGTATGTCTAAATGTATTGTGAGTGGCAGATTTAAGAACATAAGAAAGGAGGAACACTGCAGCAGGCCTGTTGGCCCATACTAGGCAAGTCCTTTACAATCCATCCCACTAACAAAATATTTGCCCAACCCAATTTTCAATGCCACCCAAGAAATAAGCTCTGATATTTTGGCTTAGACATGAGAGAATGGGTGTGTGCAGTATAAAAAAATTCTTCCGCTCTCCCCCCAGTGCATGATGGGAACAGCTAACCTCTGACAGTGTGTCTGGGTTAAATTTACAACTTTGGGTCATTTTCTAGAGTAGTTTTCGTGTTATTAGTTGTGTTTTGGTATGAAAAGTTAATGCTGATGGGATACTAAAAAGTTTTTCACCACACTGAAATGGAATCCAAGTGGAGCTTGTAAGTGCAGCTTTGACAATATATGACATGTTAAACACTGAGTACAGTGGACCCCTGCCTTACGATATTAATCCATTCCTGAGAGCTCATCGTAAGCTGAAATTATCGTTAGCCGAATTAATTTTCAGCATAAGAAATAATGGAAATCAAATTAATCCGTTCCTGACACCCCAAAGTATGAAAAAAAAATTTTACCACATGAAATATTAATTTTAATACACACAAACTGAAGAAGACATGTACAATTACTACTCTACTAAGAATAGAATACATGACACTTACCTTTATTGAAGATCTGGTGATGATTGATGGGATGGGAGAAGGGGAGAGTGTGGAAGTTATTGTTTAGAAGGGGAATCCCCTTCCATTAGGACTTGAGGTAGCAAGTCCTTTTCTGGGGTTACTTCCCTTCTTCTTTTAATGCCACTAGGACCAGCTTGAGTCACTGGACCTCTGTTGCACAATAAATCTGTCCATAGAGCTCTGTACCTCCCGTTCCTTTAAGACTTTCCTAAAATGGGCCATAACATTGTCATTGTACAGGTTGCCAACACAGCTTGCAGTAGCTGTGTCAGGGTGATTTTCATCCGTAAAGGTTTGCAGTTCAACCCACTTTGCACACATTTCCTTAACCCTTTCAGGGTCCGTCCCATAGATCTACGGCTTTACGTTCAGGGTCCAAACCGTAGATCTATGCCAAAATTCTAGCGGCGTCAAATTTAGCGCGAAAACACTGGTAGGCCTACATGTGAGAGAACGGGTCTGTGTGGTGTGTGTGCGCCATAAACAAAAATTCTAGGCGCCCGCATAGCATTGTGGAAACACCGGCTCAGTTACCTTTGTTCATCATGCCTCGTCGCAAGGCAGTTCTCACTCCAAGGAAAATTGGGACTCTCCTCTTCCTATCTGATAGTTCTGACTCTGATGGAAGTGGAAATAAAGACAAATTCTTTGGCTTTGACCAGTTAGTGACCGAAAGGAATGACCAGGATATCAATAATAGTGCAGAAAACCCTGACGATCCTCACCCTTCTATCTCTGGTGTGGGCACTCCTCAGTCACGGTCAGTTGTACCTCATCGCAAGAGAAAACTATTATTTTCACGTGGCCAGGCCTCTGACTTCAGTAATGATGATGATAGTGACGTGGATTGTGATTTTATTGCTCTTGACGATCATTTGAGTAGTGATAGTGAGGAAACATATTCACCAATGAAGCGTCGGTATATACGCCACCACATGCGATCGGGTAGTGTTCCCTATGCAGTGCCCAGGGGACGGAGTACATCCCAGAGTACATCCCGTGGCCCTACATCAGGAATAGACAGTGAAAGTGAGGATGATGTGGCTACACTTGGCATGGATAGACCACAGGCATCAGTAGGTGGTGGTAGTGGTGATGGTAGTGCCACGGCCATGCGTGACTTACCAGCCCAGGCTGGGACCCATGCTGCTGACTCCTCAGTTCAAGGACAAACCAGCCTATGATGTCCAGTATCCACCAGCAAACCGTATCTGGGATTGGCAGCAAAATCCCAATTTTGTTCCCAAGCCCCACCACTTTGATGACTCTCAAAGTGGAATTCTACCTACTTGTTCCCTTGGAACCACTGCCAATGAACTGGAATTTTTTTAATTATTCTTTGACCAGCCCTTGATGGAAATTTTTGTCAGGGAAAGTAATAAGTATTTTGAGTACACCATGGCAAATACGATCATATCACCACAGTCAAGACTACACCGGTGGAAAGAGATGACTGTTGCAGAAATGTATTTGCTTTTTGCAACAATAATGCTTATGCCTCATGTCTATAAGCATAATATAAAAGCATACTGGTCCACAGATCGGCTAATTTCTACCCCGGTCTTCAGTGAAATCATCCCAGTGAACAGGTTTATCTTACTGTTATGTATGTTGCACTTCTCTGACAAAACCAGGCCTGACAGAAGTGACAGGTTATACAAGATTAGAAATGTTTTTATGTATCTGAAACAAAAGTTCAACATGTACTTTTATCCATTCAAGAATCTTGTACTTGATGAATCTTTGATTTTGTTCAAAGGTAGACTGTCATTCAAACAGTATATACCGAGCAAGAGGAAACACTTTGATATAAAACTTTTTGTACTCTGTGACTGTGACAGTGGCCTGGTGTTGGATAGTGTTGTATACACGGGAAGTAAAACATTGAAAGATACCAGGATGTTATTGGGTATCTCAGGTGACGTAGTGAGAAGCATGATGGCACCTTATCTTGGTAAGGGGCATACATTATATACTGATAATTGGTACACAAGCCCTTTACTCAGTGATTTCTTGCGACTGAGCAAGACAGATGTGTGTGGCACAGTGCATTCTAATCATAAATATATGACTCATGAAATCGTAATGACACGATTGCAAACAAACCATACCACGGGTGGGATTGAACCCGCGGTCAGAGAGTCTCAAAAACTTCAGACCGTCGCGTTAGCCACTGGACCAGCTAGCCACAATAAGATTTGTCCAACTAGGTATATTTCTACACCATAGGAAGGTTAGCATAGGCACCACTGTGACCACAAATGCAAGTTTTTACAGACGAATCTCCAGCTAGCGTGGCCGTGACGAATTCTAGCTCAAGTCCCCTCAATGCCGTCAACATGACTCACGAAATCGTAATGACACGATTGCAAACAAACCATACCATGGGCTGGAGATTCGTCTGTAAAAACTTGCATTTGTAGTCACAGTGGTACCTATGCTAACCTTCCTATGGTGTAGAAATATACCTAGTTGGACGAATCTTATTGTGGCTAGCTGGTCCAGTGGCTAACGCGACGGTCTGGAGTTTTGAGACTCTCTGACCGCGGGTTCAATCCCACCCGTGGTACGGTTTGTTTGCAATCGTGTCATTATGATTTCGTGAGTCATGTTGACGGCATTGAGGGGACTTGAGATAGAGTTCGTCACGGCCATGCTAGCTGGAGATTCGTCTGTAAAAACTTGCATTTGTGGTCACAGTGGTGCCTATGCTAACCTTCCTATGGTGTAGAAATATACCTAGTTGGACGAATCTTATTGTGGCTAGCTGGTCCAGTGGCTAATGCGACGGTCTGGAGTTTTGAGACTCTCTGACCGCGTGTTCAGTCCCGCCCATGGTATGGTTCGTAAATATATGCCCAGGTTCAACGCAGGTGCTCGTGGTGATGAGGTGCAGGTGTTTACTGCCACTGACATCATGGCATTACGGTGGCATGACAAACGAGATGTCACATTGTTGACAACCATTCACCGTAACGAAATGCAAGACAGTGGCAAAGTTGATAGAATGACTAATGAACATATTTGAAAACCAGTGACAGTGATTGATTATACACAAAACATGCGCTTGGTTGACATATGTGACATGCAGGTTGGCTTTGTTGATTGTGTTCGTAAGAGTTACAAGTGGTACATGTCTCATGGACATTTCAATGCTCAATGCATATAATATTTACCAAGTGAAGACTGGCAACAGACCACCGTATGGTGAATTTTGTTTATCTGTTGTCAGACAACTCATAATGAAGTACCAGGTAACAACACCTGCTATACAACAAGGCCCTCAAACTCCTCAGCATAAACCCAAGCGTTTGAGGAGGGAGGGTGATCATTTCATAATACAGCTTCCTGCAACTAAGAAGAAATTTGCTCAGAAGAGATGCATTGTCTGTGCACAAACAAAACGACGGCAACAAAGACGCAAAGACACTTGGTTTATGTGCGAGGAATGTAAGGTACCTCTGTGCATGGTGCCTTGTTTCAAGGAGTTCCACAAGCTCCAGCAGTTCTAAAAACATGTCCAGTGATTGTAAATATGTAAATATATGATAGAACATTAGTATTATACAAGATTTGTGCATGTTTATTGTAATAAACAAAAGCGGTAAACAATAATATGATAATAACTTTAGTGCGGTTATTGTGTTCAATACAGTGAGTTTATATATATACAGTGGACCCTCAAGTTTCGGCAGCATCGACTTTCATGAAATTCGACTTTCGGCAAGTTTTTCAGCAAAATTTGGCCTCGAGTTTTGTGATTAGACTCGTGATTCGGTGACTGGTACCCGTCCACACGTCACCACGCACACAAAGCCAGTCTCCCACGCCATTCATGCTCAGTGTGCCATTGTTTACCAATACGTGACTATCACCCCGCGGGTTCATACGTAATAATCCATTGTTTTTTGTGATTGCAACTGCTAAATAAGTCACCATGGGCCCAAGGAAAGCTAGTGCAAGCCCCATGGTAAAGAAAGCGAAGAACACGATCCAGAGGGATTTTGAAGGGTTTGAGGCAGACTCTGACCCTGCCGACCCTCTGCCTGTTGTGGAAGGTGTTGTGGCATTGGGCAAGTCCATGGGGTTGAAGGTGAGTGATGAGGATGTGGAAGAGTTGGTGGAGGACCACAGGGAAGAGCTAACCACTGACGAACTGCAAGAGCTTCAACTGGAACAGCATCAGACCACAGCTAAGAAACTTGCTTCAGAGGAGGAAAAGAGAGTGAAGGAGGTGCCTTCTTTGGTGATTAAGGACATGTGTTCAAAGTGGAATGAGTTGCAAAGTTTTGTTGAAAAGTATCACCCTGACCAAGCTGAAACAAGTCATATCTGCAACATGGTCAGTGACAAAACCTTGTCCCACTTCAGGCAAATCATAAAGAAATGCCAGAAACAGACTTCTCTGGACAGATATTTTGTGTGACAGGGGTCCAGTGACTCTCAAGTTGTTCCCAGTGGCATTAACCCTTTCAGGGTCCAAGGCCAAAATCTGAAGTCACGCACCAGTGTCCAAGAAATTTTGAAAAAAAAAAAAATTATTTTTTCTTACAGAATTAAAGAGCATATTTTTGTGAAGGTAATAAAACAAAAAAAATTAGAATCTGATCAGTACTTACCGAGATACAGTGCCAAGAAGTTTGTAGAAAATGATGTGGTGGCGGCAACATTGACGAATTCCACATACGCGTATTATATTATTTTGTTGTTTTAGTTGTTTTTTCTTTTCTTTTCCAATTTTTTTCTATTCCTACTAACATTTGGGGCCTGAGAGACCAATACTGTATATAATGTATATATATAAACTCACTGTATTGAACACAATAACCGCACTAAAGTTATCATATTATTGTTTACCACTGTTGTTTATTACAATAAACATGCACAAATATTGTATAATACTAATGTTCTATCATATATTTACATATTTACAATCACTGGACATGGTTTTAGAACTGCTGGAGCTTGTGGAACTCCTTGAAACAAGGCACCATAACACAGAGGCACCTTACATTCCTCACACATAAACCGAGTGTCTTTGCGTCTTTGTTGCCGTCGTTTTGTTTGTGCACAGACAATGCATCTCTTCTGAGCAAATTTCTTTTGAGTTGAAGGAAGCTGTATTATGAAATGATCACCTTCTCTTCTCAAACGCTTGGGTATATTGTGATGAATTCGAGGACCATGTTGTATTGCAGGTTTGTTACCTGGTACTTCATTATGAGTTGTCTGACAACAGACAAACAAAATTCACCATACGGTGGTCTGTTACCAGTCTTTATTTGGTACATATTATATGCATTCAGCATTGAAATGTCCATGAGATGGAAGAAAAGTTTCATGTACCACTTTTAACTCTTACGAACACAGTCAACAAAACCAATCTGCATGTCACACTTGTCAACCAAGCGCATGTTTTGTGTATAATCAATCACTGTCACTGGTTTTCGAATACGTTCATTAGTCACTCGATCAACTTTGCCACTGTCTTGCATTTCATTACGGTGAATGGTTGTCAACAATGTGACATCTCGTTTGTCATGCCACCGTAATGCCATGATGTCATTGGCAGTAAACACCTGCACGTCATCACCACGAACACCTGCGTTGAGCCTGGGCATATGTTTACGATTAGAACGCACTGTGCCACACACATCTGTCTTGTTCACTTGCATGAAATCACTGAGTAATGGGCTTGTGTACCAGTTATCGGTATATAATGTATGGCCCTTACCAAGATAAGGTGCCATCATGTTTCTCACTACGTCACCTGATATACCCAATAACATCTTGGTATCTTTCAATGTTTTACTACCCGTGTATACAACAATATCCAACACCAGGCCACTGTCACAATCACAGAGTACAAACAATTTTATACCAAAGCAGTTCCTCTTGCTTGGTATATACTGCTTGAATGACAGTCTACCTTTGAACAAAATCAAAGACTCGTCAATTACAAGATTCTTGAATGGATAAAAGTATAATCCTGAACTTTTGTTTGAGATACATGAAAACATTTCTAATCTTGTATAACCTGTCACTTCTGTCAGGCCTGGTTTTGTCAGAGAAGTGCAACATACGTAACAGTAAGATAAACCTGTTCACTGGTATTATTTCACTGAAGGATGGGGTACAAATTAGCCGATCTGTGGACCAGTATGCTTTTATATTATGCTTATAGACGTGAGGCATAAGCATTATTGTTGCAAAAAGCAAATACATATTTTGCAACAGTCGTCTCTTTCCACCTGGTAGTCTTGACTGTGGTGATAAGATCGTATTTGCCATGGTGTACTGAAAATACTTATTACTTTCCCTGACAATAATTTCCATCAATGGCTGGTCAAAGAATAATTCAAAGAATTCCAGTTCATTGGCCGTGGTTCCAAGGGGACAGGTAGGTAGAATTCCACTTTGCGAGTCATCAAAGTGGTGAGGGCTGGGAACAAAATTGGGATTTTGCTGCCAATCCCAGATACGGTTTGCTGGTGGATACTGGACATCATAGGCTGGTTGTACGGGTGGTTGTGGCGGGCTGGTGGGTGACGCTCCGCTTTGTCCTTGAACTGACGAGTCAGCAGCGTGGGTTCCCGCGTGGCACAGCGAGTCACGCATGGCGGTGCCACTACCACCACCAGCCCCACTAACACCATCCACTGATGTCTGTGGCCCATCCATGCCAAGTGTAGCCACATCATCCTCACTATCACTACCTAAAACGGGTGTAGGGCCACGGGATGTACTCCGGGATGTACTCCGTCCCCTGGGCACAGCATAGGGTACACTACCCGAGCGCATGCGGCGGCGAACATACCGACGCTTCACTGGTGAATATGTTTCCTCACTATCACTACTCGAATGATCGTCGAGCGCAATAAAATCACAATCCACGTCAGAATCATCGTCATTACTGAAGTCAGAGGCCAGGCCACGGGAAAATATTAGTTTTCTCTTACGTTTAGGAACACCCGACCGTGAGTCACGAGTGCCCACACCAGAGGTAGAAGGTCGAGGATCGTCGGGGTTTTCTGCACTATTATCGATATCCTGGTCATTATTTTCGGTCACTAACTTATCAAAGCCGTAGAATTCGTCTTCATTTCCACTTCCATCAGTGTCAGAACTATCAGACAGGAAGAGGAGAGTCCCAATTTTCCGGGGAGTGAGAGCTGACTTGCGACGAGACATGGTGAACAAGGGTGACTGAGCCGGCGTTCCCACAATGCTATGCAGGCGCCTAGATTTTTTGTTTACGGCGCACACCCACGGCGCAGACCCATTCTCTCATATGTAGGCCTATGAGCGCTTTCGCGCTAAATTTGACGGCGCTAGAATTTTGGCGTAGATCTACGGTTTGGACACTCACCGACCAGCCGTAGATCTACGGGACGGACCCTGAAAGGGTTAAAAGAAGAAGGGAAGTAACCCCAGAAAAGGACTTGCTACCTGAAGTCCTAATGGAAGGAGATTCTCCTTCCAAACAATAGTGTACACCTTCCTCCTATTCCCTCCTCCCGTCTTCCATCCACCCAGAAGTCTTCAGTAAAGGTAAGTGTAATGTTATTATTATTTTTTATATGCATCTACTTGATTTCTGATTGTTTTCAGTATGTAAATCTTTATTTAATTTGAAAAAAAAATTTATTTTAATATTTTTGGGTGTCTGGAACGGATTAATTTTATTTTCATTATTTCTTATGGGGAAAATGGTTTCGAATTTCGTGAATTTCGACTTTCGGCAGGCTCTCTGGAACGGATTAATCACGAAACTCAGGGTCCACTGTACATTATATACAGTATTGGTCTCTCAGGCCCCAAATGTTAATGGGAAAAGAAAAAAATTAAAAAAGAAAAGAAAAAAACTATAAAAAAGTAAAATAAAGTAATACGCGTATGTGGAAATGGTCAATGTTGTCGCCACCTGGTCATTTTGGGTCAACTTCTCGGCACTGTATCTCGGTAAGTATTGATCAGAATTTTGTGTTTGTTTTATTACCCTCACAAAAATATTCTCTTTAATTCTGTAAGAAAAAATTATTTTTTTTTTTTTTTCAAAATTTCTTGGACACTGGGCCCACCCCTTCCAATTTTGGCCTTGGACCCTGAAAGGGTTAATCTCTTTTTTCAATTCCATACTAATTCTCACCCTTTTTACCACAGGGATGGCACTAGAAGCTTTCCTGGGGTCCATGGTGACTTATTTTGCAGTTATAAGCACTAAAAACACTGGGATAATGTGAAATGTATCTAAAGTATGTGTAGATGTGACCGCACTGGCTGGCTTGTAAACACTGGCGCTGAGGCCACACATGGGATGCATCCCGGACGAATCACATAAGGCGAGTTTTTTATCGTGAGGCAAGGCAAAATTTTTGCGTTCAAATGCTTTGTATGGCGGATTTAACGTAACACGATGCGTTCGTAAGGCTGGGGTCCACTGTACTATGAACGTAGCTCTGCCTCTGTACATTATTAACAGCCATGAGTCTACCTGAGTTATAAGATGAGTGGTATACTTTGTTTCAAAAATCTAATTTTTACATGGCTCTCCTGCAAGTCATATGAAAATTATTTATCTTTTCAGTTATGTAGCACTGTACGAATTTTCCATGTTGAGTGTGAGCTTTATGGTTGTCATTCATGTGTATCTTTTTAAAGTTCATCATTTGTTACGTTAAGGACAACTTGTTCTGGGTTTGGTATGTCAAATGTGGTGTACCTTGCAATAGTGCTGAACTGATTTTAGGTACATTACTTGGAAGAGGAGGTTTCAGCAGATGGGTAAAAGAAAGATGAAGTAAATCACAGAATAGATGAAGGAATTTAAGTATACAGCCTCTCCTCGCTTAACAACAGAGTTCCATTCCTAAGACCATGTTGGTAAATGAATTTGTCACTAGGTGAGGAGCATACTACAGTGGTAGTGGGTTTGTGTCAATCATCTTCGATATTGTTTTAATGTCACCTTTGCATCATTTGTAACATTTCTGGTACATTTTTTTAATGTTTCTACAGTAGTGTACTGTATATTGTAATAAGCAGAATAGAGGAAATCAGCTCTGATATACATTATTTAGATATGCATGCTGGTCAGAGAGCCCATCGTAAGTCCGAGTCATCGGTCAACGAGTACGTCGCTGAGTGAGGAGAGGCTGTACAGTAGGGCCCCACTTGTACTGCAGGTTAGGTTCCAGGCTACTGCCGAAAAGCAGACTTCGCCAGAAAGCAGAACTCCATTTTTTCCATTCATAAATGCTTATAAATGCCAGATAACAAGTTTACACTAAACATATATTAAGTTAGCAATAAAACTAGGTATTAAAAAGTGAAATACACACACAGTACACTCATTATTTACCTCAAAATATTTGTAGTCTTAATGTAGGGCAAAAGGTGAGTAGTATATACTGTAAGAAGTCAGGTGTGGTAGCCCTCCTGGCCACCCAACCCACACGTACTATACTATGATGCTTAAAGCTCCCTAGACCAATAAAATGCATATACGTACAGTACACTCATTACTTACCTTAAAATATTTGTAGTCTTAATGGTCTTAATGTAGGGTGAGAGGTGAAAAGTATTTATTTGTAGAAAGTCGTGTGGGAGGTATGGCATCCTGCCTGGCCACTCCCATTTACTACGACATTAAGAGCTCCCTAGAGCAATAAAATGCATATACAATACACTCATTAATTACCTTAAAATATTTGTAGTCTTAATGTAGGGTGAGGGGTGAGTTTTATTTGTAGGAAGTCAGGTTGGGAAGTATGGGTAGCCAGGAAGGGCAGCCCCCCCCACCCCACCCCACCCACATGTAATGTAAATAAACCAGACGAATGTGTCTGGTTTTCGTCACTTCACAATGTGTACAAGTTGTCCCCACGTTGATACAGTAGAATAAATAAAGAGAAACTCCCATTCTCACATAACACCAATTTTAGAAGAAATGACGCCCTAAGTGAAGGCATACGAAAGGAATAATTTTCTAGCTACCCCCATAATATTATAGTGTATACAATTTCTCTGATGTTGGACTACAGGTCGCCTGGCTACCACAAGTCCTACAAGTCGCCTGGGTACTACATCTCGTATTTATGTTAATTTATTCTACTGTGGGGTGTATTTAGATGGATTAAGCAAAATGCCTATATTAACGTTTTATACGATATTTGATGCGCCTCAGTGATTATTATTGTGCTATTATTTTTTTTTTAACAAGTCGGCTGTCTCCCACCGAGGCAGGGTGACCCAAAAAGAAAGAAAATCCCCAAAAAGAAAATACTTTCATCATCATTCAACACTTTCACCTTGCTAATACATAATCACTGCTTTTGCAAAGGTGCTCAGATTACAACAGTTTAGAAGCATATACATATAAAGATGCACAACATATCCCTCCAAACTGCCAATATCATTATTAACCCTTAAACTGTCCAAACGTACATCTACGTTCACTCGTGTAGTGCTCCGAACGTAGGTCTACGTTTTTTGTTTTACATTCTTTCTTATGGAGAAAATCAAGGTCGGAGCGCTACGTGCACAAACGTAGATCCACATTTGGACAGTTTAAGGGTTAATATGGCATCTTCAAGACTAATAAAACACTCTTAATGATTTTAATGTGTACCTGCATGCCAGCACAGTGTGTAAGTTTACTTAGGTACAGGTACACATATGTATAATTATCAGTTATAATAATAATGTAGGTATGTACAGGTCAGCCATCATTAATCCGGCTCCATCAGTAATCCGGCACTAATTTCGGCTAGCATAATTTCAAATTTCATCATTATACTGACTCAAATTTTATCATTATACTGACTCAGAAATTGTGCAGATGGTTGTAAATCCATAGCAGCAAGCCAGTGGAGGAGAAAGCAGTGATGAAAATGAGGAAGATGTAGCAGAGTCTCTATTGATAGGTTAATTAAGTGTACAGTGGACCCCCGCATACCGTTGGCATCACATAACGTTAAATCTGCATACCGATACATTTTATCGCTAAGATTTTGCCTCGTATACCGCTAAAAAACCCGCTCAACGCTATTCGTCCGAGACGCGTCTAATGTGCGGCCTGAGCCAGCCTCACATGTTCCGACGGTGGCATTGTTTACCAGCCAGCCTCCGTGGTAACATCCAAGCATACAGTCGGAATATTTCGTATTATTACAGTGTTTTTGGTGATTTTATCTGCAAAATAAGTGACCATGGGCCCCAAGAAAGCTTCTAGTGCCAACCCTGTGGTAAAAAGGGTGAGAAATATTATCGAAATACTGTGGTACCATGGTCAACTGCTGATGCTGCTGCTGCTGTAGCAATGTCAGCTGCTGCTGCTGCTGTAGCACCATCAGCTGCTGCTGCTGCTGTACCACCATCAGCTGCTGCTGCTGCTGTAGTACCGTCTGCTGCTGCTGTAGCACCGTCTGCTGCCCTTAGCACTGTCATGCTGCTGCTGCTGTGGGACTGTCAGCTGCTGCTGCTGCCGTCAGCCTGCTGCTGCTGTGAGGAAAAGGCACTCCCAGGACACAGTGTCTCATCAGTCATTGCTGCATCTTCAATAAAGGTAAGTGTCATTTATTCTTCATTTAGTAGAGTAGTACATGCACAATATATACTGTGCATGTACTACTCTACTATTGTGCATGTATCCTTCTTTTTGTGTGTAGGAAAATGTATATTTCATGTGGTAAAAAAATTTTTTTCATGCTTTTGGGTGTCTTGCACGGATTTATTTGATTTCCATTATTTCTTATGGGAAAAATTCATTCGCATAACGATAATTTCGCATAACAATGAGCTCTCAGGAACGGATTAATATCGTTATGCGGGGGTCCACTGTATTCTAACCTAACCACTCTGTAATCCGGCAAACTCACTAATCCGGCACACTACAGGTCCCAGTGATGCTGGATTAGTGATGGCCAACCTGTAGTCCGCCTGGGCTACATAGCTATGTGATATTTAATGTGGCCCAGAGCCATATTATTACCAATGGCATACCATGTTCACTGAGTTTAATCGTTCTGTCAGCTACCTTTAGATGCCATCATAAACAAAGGGAGAAGTAATGAATAATTCATGCCGAGAATTGTAAACAAAAACGTTGTGTATTAACCCTTAAACTGTCCAAATGTAGATCTACGTTTTTTCAACATTTGAAAGTATGTAAAAAAAAGTAGATCTTCTTTTCTTTTTTTACATTTGAAAAAGTGTAAAAAAAACTTTGATCTAGGTTTTTTTTTTTTTTTTATTGAAAATATGTAAAAAAAAAAAAAAAATAGATCTACTTTTGGAGCACTATGCATGTGAACATAGATCTGCTTGGACAGTTTAAGGGTTAAGGGGAGTGACGTAATATTTTCCTTCCGTCCGGCTACCACACCTCCATAGTATATAAACATAAAATGTTTATATACTATGTACGTAATGTGTTTCTTATATAATTTTGAAGAAAATATCATAAATGGATTAAAGAAAATGTCTATATTAATGTAAAATAAGATATTTAATATGCCCAAGAGTGATTATTATTACATAATAGAGAGATGTGCGCATGGAGAATGTAAACAAACTGGGTGGCGCACAACGCATTTGAAAGACCGCTCAGCATATAGAAAGTTTTGGTCATAATTTAAAATCACCGTATTAGTGGAATGCCATAGGGTGAAACACTGTAAAGCGGGGCAATACTGTATTTGTAGCAGGAGTATTGAATCTGTAGAAAGAAATAAAACTTTGCCAGTGAATGCAAAAAAGAGGAATGTATTAAAAGCAAAGTGGTGCCAGTACTGTACTTATATTGATAAAAAAAATAATAGTTCTTTTATGTCTCAAAGAGGAGGAGGCTGGTGAAAGTGAAATATGGGTTGCTGAGGTTGTTTGGCCATACATAAAGGATTGAACATAGAAAGGTATGATTAAGAGGGTGAATGAAATAAGTTGCAGGAGATTTCTAAGGAAAGGTTAAAAGGAGGGTGCGTAGGTTTTGAGAGGTCAGTGCATAAGTATGCCACAAGAGTATGAGTATATTAAATTGGAGTAGAGACAAATGCTTTTGGGGGGATTTGATTCACTGTGGAAGTGTGAGCATAATAATATCTATCAAGGGATTCAGGAAAATTCGTAAGCTGGACTTCAATTTTTAACCCTTAACCCTTTGAGGGTCGGCAGGCCCTCTCCGAGACTTGTTCTCAGGGTCGGCCAAATTTAAAAAAAAAATTTTTTTTTCTTATGAAAAGATAGAGAATCTTTTCCTGATCATAATGACACCAAAAGTATGAAATTTGATGGAAAATTCACAGAATTATGCTCTCGCAAAGTTAGCGGTCTCGACAATGTTTACGCATCAGCAATTTTGCCCACTTTGAGCCCTATTTTCGGTCAATTCCAGTGTACTAGTCGACAAAAATCATAACTATTTCTCTAGAACTCCATTTTTTCTATTGAGTGAGCACAAGAAACCACCCATTTACTGATTTCAACTATTCAATACAGTGGTCAGAATTTAGCAATTTTGCCAATTTCACAAATTTCAAAAGACGCCAATTTCCAAATAGGGTCCAGAATAAACAAGAAAGACATTCCTGGCACTAAAATAACATTTCCTCTGTTCGTTAGTAACATCCCCAGGCCCCCTCTTATATTTCTTTGGCTTTCCACTTTCAGTTTTTATTCTTACAAAAAAATAGAAGATTTACTGTTATGCAGACTGCTGCATTAGTGTAGAAATGGTATAAATAATATCAGCGCACTTGTGAAAGAATATTAGACTCACCAGTTGACGTGTATTGGACGCTTGGCATGATTTGCTTACTTTTGAACTTTGGTAAAATTGAACATTTCTGCTAAATTGAGCTCAATTTCAAGGTACTTTTCATTGTAAAACCAGTCAGAATCATCTCAATTTCTGTAATATGTCTTTCATTCTATAAAATGAGACCAAGAAAACTAGAATACAACAAAAAATACCATACGAAAATACAGTGCAAAGTCGCTGTTTTATTCCAAAAACACTGTCAAAGTTTTTTTTTCTCATTATGCACTGTGTGCTGCAGGATTTTTTTTATACTGCACACACTGACCACATAGACCCATTCTTTCATATGTAGGCCTACCAGGTTTCTCCCACTAGATTTGAGGGCGCTAGAATTTAGGCGTACTAGTATGTCAAAAACCCTGGGTCGTAAGCTGTACTAGTACGGCCAAAACCCTCAAAGGGTTAAACAGTCTAAATGTATATATACGTTCATTCGCGCAGCCGAATATTTTAAAAAAAAAAAAATTTTCTTAGAAAAAAACAGCACATTTTTTAAGTGTTTTAGAATAAAAAAAAAATTAGGGTCAGTACTTACAGAGATATGAGGCAGAGAAGTTGGCACTGGATGCTCATGTGACGGCAACATGGAGTCCTGCTGCTTGCAGAAGTGTTGCCGATATACCCTTTTTTTCTATTTTTCATATTATTTTGTATACAGTGGTCCCTCGATAATCGTAGTTTTCAGTAATCGTAGATTTTGGAAATCATAGGGATATTTTCGTGTAAATATGGGCTCGCTAATCATAGGTTGACTCACGAATAATAGTTCGTCCGGGACGTGTATGCACGGTGTAAGCCGGGGCGACCTCCCTACCCAGCCAGTCTGGCATTGTTTACCAGTGAGCGAAGGTCCCCTCATGTGCTCCTACGAAATATTTCATAATATTCCATTCATTTTAGTGCTTGCAAGTACTAAATAAGCTACCATGGCTCCAAAGAAAGCTCCTAGTGCCTGTGGTAAAGAAGGTGAGAAATACGATTGAATTTAACCCTTAAACGGTCCAAACGTACATATACGTTCACGCGTGTAGCGCCCCAAACGTATACAGTGGACCCCCAGTTAACGATATTTTTTCACTCCAGAAGTATGTTCAGGTGCCAGTACTGACCGAATTTGTTCCCATAAGAAATATTGTGAAGTAGATTAGTCCATTTCAGACCCCCAAACATACACGTACAAACGCACTTACATAAATACACTTACATAGTAATTGGTCATATTCGGAGGTAATCGTTATGCGGGGGTCCATTGTATATACGTTTTCTTTGTCATTCATTCAACATTGCCACAATAAGCCTGAGTCACCTAGACATGAGAGAATGGGTGTGCGCACTCACTGTGTGCCATATTAAAATAATTGGGGATGCCTGGGTACCATATGCTCTTTTTTCCTTTTAACCCTTTGACTGTCACAGCCCCCAATCCTGAGGTGTCTCCTGGTGTCGCAAAATTTAAAAAAAAAAAAATTATTTTTTCTTATGAAATGATAGAGAATCTTTTCCCGATTGTAATGACACCAAAAAAACGAAATTTGATGGAAAACTGACGGAATTATGCTCTCGCGAAGTTAGCGACCTCGGCGCTGTTTACAAATCGGCGATTTCGCCCACTTTGAGCCCTATTTTTGGCTAATTCCATTGTTCCAGTTGCCCAAACTCATAGCTATTTCTTTAGAACTCCATTTTTTCTATCGATTGAGTACAATAAACTGCCCATTTACCGATTTCAACTACCTAATAATGTGGTCAGAAATTTGCAATTTGGCCAATTTCACAAAAACTAAAAAATATGACAATTTCAAAATAAGGTCCAGAATGAACAATGCAGACATTCCTGGCTCTAAAATAACATTTTCTTTGCTCATCAGTCGTGTCTCCAGGCCCCTCTGATATTACTCTTGCTTTCATTTTGATTTTTATTCAACAAAAAATAGAAGACTTACTATTATGCAGACTACTGCAATACTGTAATAATTGATAAATAACATAACCCATTCATGACTGCATATCAGAATGGCTAGTTGGACATTTATTGGACAATGGCATCATTTGTTTACTTTTGAACATTGGCAAAAATCAAACATTTCCCCTACTTTGAGCTCCATTTCTAGGTTCTTTTTATAGTAAAATCAATCAAAATCACATCTATTTCTATAATATGTTTTCCATTCTATCAAATGAGACCAAGAAAACGAGAATACAACAATAAATACTATACGAAAATAGACCACAAAGTCGGCATTTTAATTAAAAAAAACGGTTGGAGTTTTTTTTTTTTCATTATGCACTGCGTGCTCCAGGATTTTTTTTATATGGTGCACACTGACCACACATACCCATTCTCTCACATGTGGGCCTACCAGCTTTCTCCTGTTTGATTTGAAGCCGCTAGAATTTATGAGTATATATACGTCAAACACGGTACCTCGTAAGACGTATATATATATATGGCCGTGACAGTCAAAGGGTTAAAAGAAAAGATTTTTTTTTCCTCAAAAACTTTGGGACGCTACGCGAGTGAACATATATATACATTTGGACCGTTTAAGGGTTAAGAAAAACATCATTGAACAATATGAAAGTGGCACAAGTGTGGCCAAACTGGCCAGGATGTATAAGAAACCCTACACAACCATTTGTTCCATAGTGGCCAAGAAAGAGGAAATCAAGAATGCTGTTGTTGCAAAGGGGGTAAATAACAAAAAGGCACAATACCGTGACTGGAACGATACACAAATAACCCGCACATAAAAGAGAGAAGCTTACGACGACGTTTCGGTCCAAGTCGGACCGAAACGTCGTCGTAAGCTTCTCTCTTTTATGTGCGGGTTATTTGTGTAAAGGGGTAAATATGCTGACAAAAATGAGATCACCAGTACTCGAAGATGTTGAGAAGTTATTATTGGTGTGGATAAAAGAGAAACAATTAGCAGGAGATACTCTTATGACTTCGATTATTTGTGAAAAGGCTAGGCAGTTGCACAACGATCTGGTAAAGAAATTGCCTGCAAATAGTGGTGATGTAAGTGAATTTAAGGCCAGCAAAGGTTGGTTTGAGAGATTTAAGAACCGTACTGGCATACACAGTGTGGTAAGGCATGGTGAGACTGCCAGTTCGGACCACAAGGCGGCTGAAAAATATGTGCATGAATTCAAGGAGTGCATAGAGTCTGAAGGACTGAAACCTGAAAAAGTGTTCAATTGTGATGAAACAGGTCTCTTTTGGAAGAAAATGCCAAAGAGGACCTTCATTACACTGGAGGAAAAGGCAATGCCAGGACACAAGCCTAGGAAAGACAGGCTGATGCTCATGTTCTGTGCTAATGCTAGTGGGGATTTCAAAGTGAAGCCATTACTAGTGTAACATTCTGAAAATCCCAGAGTGTTCAGGAAAAACAATGTTATGAAGAGTAAATTGTGTGTGTTTTGGAAATCTAATAGTAAGGCATGGGTCATGAGGGAAATTTTTGTCGAGTGGTTCAATGAAGTGTTTGGCCCTAGTGTGAAGAATTACCTCCTGGAAAAGAAATTGGATCTCAAATGCCTGCTAGTAATGGACAATGCACCTGCTCATCCTCCAAACTTGGATGACCTAATTTTCGAGGAGTTTGGGTTCATCACAGTAAAGTTCTTGCCTCCGAATACCACTCCTCTCCTCCAGCCCATGGACCAGCAGGCTATTGCAAACTTTAAAAAACTACGCCAAAGTAATGTTTCACAGGTGCTTGACTGTGACCACAGACACTCACTTGGCCCTAATGGAATTTTGGAGAGAACACTTCAGCATCCTCCATTGCATAACCCTTATAGGTATGGCTTGGGAGGGAGTGACTACCAGGACTTTGAACTCTGCTCGGAGAAAACTGTGGCCAGATTGTGTCGACAAGAGGGATTTTGAAGGGTTTGGGACTGACCCTGATGAGCCTATGTCTGTTGTTAAATCAGTTGTGGCACTGGGGAGTTCCATAGGGTTGGATGTGAGTTTGGAGGATGTGGAAGAGTTGGTGGAAGACCACAACGAATAGCTCACCACTGAGGAGCTGCAAGAGCTTCAGCAGGAACAGCAACAGATCGCAGCTCAGAATCTGCTGCAGAGGAGGAGGAAGAGAGATGGAAGAAGGTGCCTTCTTCAGAAATTAAAGAGATTTTTACTATGTGGGGTAAGATGGAAAGATTTATGGAGAAACATCACCCTGACAAGGTTGTTGCAAGCCATGTCGGCAACATGTACAATGACAAAATCTTGGGCCATTTTAGGGAAGTGTTAAAGAGACACCAGAAACAGAGCTCTCTCCACAGTTATTTTGCGAGACAGGACTCCAGTGACTTTCAAGGTGGTCCTAGTGGCATTAAGAAACAGAGACGAGAAGCAACCCCAGAAAAGCAATTGGTACCTGAGATGTTGCTGGAAGGGGATTCCCCTTCCAAACTGTAAACAATCCAATCTCTCTCCTCCTCCAGTCTCCCATACACTAAGAAGAATCTACAGTAAAGGTAAGTGTTATGCTGTTAATGTTTCATTCATCATTTCCCATTGTATTGTTTATGTACTACATCTATATTTCATGTAAAAAAAATTTTTGTTTTAATACTTCTGGGTGTCAGGAGCGGATTAATTGCATTTACATTATTTCTTATGGGGAAAATTGATTCGAAAATCGTAGATTTCGATAATAGTAGCAACTCCAGGAACGGATTAACTACGAAAAACGAGGGACCACTGTAATTTTTATGCTCTGATAATTACAATTTATAGTAGTTCTTGTCATTTCATAACCAGTCTTTGTTCTGACACTAGTATTAGGTACTGAAATTGTACTCAAATTGTCACAAACACATTGACAGGTGGACATTTACACCTGCCTTGGTCATTTACTATTGTCTTGGAATATAAACAAAGTATTTATAGGTCCCAGCAATGTTTTGGATATGTGGAAGTATATAATAATAATGAGGAGGAGAAGGAGGAGGAGGAGGAGGAGGAGGAGGAGGAGGAGGAGGAGAAGAAGGAGAATGAGTAGGAGGAGGAGGAGGAGGAGGAAGAGTAAGAGGAGGAGGAAGAGGAAGAAGAGGAGGAGGAAGAGGAAGAGGAGGAAAAGGAGGAAGGAGGAGAATAATAATAATAATAATAATATGTAATAATAATAATATGTAATAATAATACATAATATGTAATAATAATACAGTGGACCCCCAAGTTTCGGCAGCCTCGACTTTCGTGAAATTCGACCTTCGGCGAGTTTTTTTGGAAAAATTTGGCCTGGAGTTTCGTGAAAAGACTCTTGTTTCAGCAACCGTCCGGTACCCGTCCGCCTGTCACCGTGCACACCAAGCCAGTCTCCCACGCCATTCACGCTCAGTGTGCCATTGTTTACCAACACGTGACCATCACCCCGTGGGTTCATACAATACATTTCATAGTAATCCATTGTTTTTTGTGCTTGCAACTGCTAAATAAGTTATCATGGACCCAAGGAAAGCTAGTGCAAGCCCTTTCGTAAATAAAGTGAGTGACGGGGATGTGGAAGAGTTGTGGAGGACCACAGGGAAGAGCTAACCACTGACGAACTGCAAGAGCTTCAACTGGAACAGCATCAGACCACAGCCGAGGAACTTGCTTCAGAGGAGGAGGAAGAGGGAGTGGATGAGGTGCATTCTTCAGTGATTAAGGACATGTGTGGAATGTGGAATGAGTTGCAAAGTTTTATTGAAAAGTATCACCCTGACCAAGCTGAAACAAGCCATATCTGCAACATGTACAATGACAGTGTTGTGTTCCACTTCAGGGAAATCTTAAAGAAACGCCAGAAAAAGACCTCTCTGGACAGACATTTTGTGCGACAGGGGTGCAATAACTCAAGTTGTTCCCAGTGGCATTAAAAGAAGAAGGGAAGCAACCCCAGATAAGGACTTGCTACCTAAAGTCCTAATGGAAGGAGATTCTCCTTCCAAACAATAGTGTACACCTTCCTCTTATCTCCTCCTCCCGTCTTCCATCCACGCAGAAGTCTTCAGTAAAGGTAAGTGTAATATTATTATTATTTTTTTAAATGCATATACTTGATTTCTGATTGTTTTCATTATGTAAATCTTTATTTAATTTAAAAAAAAATGTATTTTAATATTTTTGGGTGTCTGGAACGGATTAATTTTATTTCCATTATTTCTTATGGGGAAAATGGTTTTGAGTTTTGTGAATTTCAACCTTCGGCGGGCTCTCTGGAACGGATTAATCACGAAACTCGGGGGTGCACTGTAATACATAATAATAATAATAATACGTAATAATGATAATGCCTAATAATAAGTTCCCTTGAAGCATGAAAAACAAAGTCCACCCCTGACAGTGACATGATAAGGGGAGATAACATCTGATAAGAGCTGACATTTGATGAGCATACACGAGGGTGGGGAGGGTGCAGCTGATAAGAAAAGATTAGATGACCATCCCCCTGCTTTATTTTTGCTGGTACACAAACATTTCCGTCTGTCTGTCTGTCTGTCAAGCTCCCTGTCTATCTGTTTATCTGTCTAGCTCTCTGTCTCAGAGAGAGCCACAAGACTGCATCATCATGTTTACTCACATCTTCAAGCAGAGTATAGCACTTTGTCTGGATTTTTGGGTTATCCTAGGTAATTTATACTACGTATACTTGTATTTATGTGTACCTGTGAGTCAGAGGTAGACAAAGACAGATTGAAAGAGATAGACAGAGACAGACAAAGCCAGAGACATAAACAGAGACAGATAGACAGATAGACAGAGACAGATACAGATAGACAGAGACAGATATACAGAGACAGATATACAGAGACATATACAGAGACAGATATACAGAGACAGATAGACAAGAGACAGATAGGCAGAGACAGACAGAGACAGATAGAGACTGAGAGACAGACAGAGACAGATGGACAGAGATCAGCAGACCCTAAACTTGGGGTTAACATGACTTTCCTCTTAAAAGAGGAGTGTTAATATGACATTACATCAGTGAATCCTTGGTGTTTGCCACACTGTTTGCTCTAGCTGGCGCTCAATTTAACTGGCGCTCCCACAGGGTACTAAATGGTCCCAGATTTTTTAAATACTGTGCACACTGAGTGTTAAGACCAATTCTATGCTGACCAGGCATCTCAGGCCAATCATGCCAAATTTGGAGGCAGGAAAATTAAAACGTCTATACATATGTTTTGGGCGCTACGCGTAAAAACGCATATACATGTATACACGTTTGGACCGTTTAGGGGTTAAGAGTGAAAGTTGGTTGGGGATGTTGCAGTTCAGTGGGATGCCATTGTGTTATGATATCTGTACTCTTCTGGACAGAAAGTAGGCATCAAGTGATAGTTAATGTTTTCTGCACATAGGGTCACAATGAATTGGTGAGAAATGGTTTTGTTAAAACAAATATGTAAACTGATTTGAATTTTTTTGTTAAAATGTAAAGTTTGGGAGGATTATAAATTTAAATGACACTGGTGCTCATAAATTATGTTAGGAAGTTTCTTACATTGACAAATACTGTATAATACTGTAATATAAAATATACTGTATTCTGACCTACATTTCAGATGCAAGTCATTTAGGTCCTTTTATGATGAAACATCCATCTTCAGTAAGAATAAGTCAACCAGATCAGCATCTTCAAGGCTTGATATCAAAATGGCCAGATCCAAAGTACAGTATTAGTGACTTGTACTGCTTATGTTTCTAGCTGTTTGTATACAGGCCTCAGACTTACAGTGTTCTGCATTTATGACATTAACACTTAGGAACTAATTAATAATTAATGATTACTGATTTGGTTATGATAATTGCAAATATTCACACAAATTATTTTCAATAAAAATATTTTTTTTTTTTTTTAGCTATTTTGTCACAGAATGAATTAATGCTTTTGTATATATTCATTTTATGCATGTATGGTAATATTGTACATGCATGTTAGGTAATACTGTAATGGTAAAGAATTGTTGATTTAATAATTATGATTTTGCTAAAGCCAAATTATATTTATTGTTTTTTCTCAGTCATTTTTTCACCATATGCAGTGATACAGGTCCTCCATCACAAATCTGGCATCATTGGGACCTGTAGTGTACCAGATTACTGAGTTTGTCAGATTACAGAGTGGTTAGGTTAGAATACACTAAATAAAATTAACCATATATATAAAGGGAAAGGGGACAAAAGAGACTGTAAAAATTATAGAGGAATATACCAGGAAAAGTGTACGGTAGGGTTATAATTGAAAGAATTAGAGGTAAGACAGAATGTAGGATTGCGGATGAGCAAGGAGGTTTTAGAGTGGGTAGGGGATGTGTAGATCAGGTGTTTACATTGAAGCATATATGTGAACAGTATTTAGATAAAGATAGGGAAGTTTTTATTGCATTTATGGATTTAGAAAAGGCATATGATAGAGTGGATAGAGGAGCAATGTGGCAGATGTTGCAAGTATATGGAGGCTCAGGTTAGGGTGTGTAGAAGAGAGGGAGACTACTTCCCGGTAAAAGTAGGTCTTAGACAGGGATGTGTAATGTCACCATGGTTGTTTAATATATTTATAGATGGGGTTGTAAAGGAAGTAAATGCTAGGGTGTTTGGGAGAGGGGTGGGATTAAATTATGGGGAATCAAATTCAAAATGGGAATTGACACAGTTACTTTTTGCTGATGATACTGTGCTTATGGGAGATTCTAAAGAAAAATTGCAAAGGTTAGTGGATGAGTTTGGGAATGTGTGTAAAGGTAGAAAGTTGAAAGTGAACATAGAAAAGAGTAAGGTGATGAGGGTGTCAAATGATTTAGATAAAGAAAAATTGGATATCAAATTGGGGAGGAGGAGTATGGAAGAAGTGAATGTTTTCAGATACTTGGGAGTTGACGTGTCGGCGGATGGATTTATGAAGGATGAGGTTAATCATAGAATTGATGAGGGAAAAAGGTGAGTGGTGCGTTGAGGTATATGTGGAGTCAAAAAACGTTATCTATGGAGGCAAAGAAGGGAATGTATGAAAGTATAGTAGTACCAACACTTATATGGGTGTGAAGCTTGGGTGGTAAATGCAGCAGCGAGGAGACGGTTGGAAGCAGTGGAGATGTCCTGTTTAAGGGCAATGTGTGGTGTAAATATTATGCAGAAAATTCAGAGTGTGGAAATTAGGAGAAGGTGTGGAGTTAATAAAAGTATTAGTCAGAGGGCAGAAGAGGGGTTGTTGAGGTGGTTTGGTCATTTAGAGAGAATGGATCAAAGTAGAATGGCATGGAAAGCATATAAATCTATAGGGGAAGGAAGGCGGGGTAGGGGTCGTCCTCGAAAGCGTTGGAGAGAGGGGGTAAAGGAGGTTTTGTGGGTAAGGGGCTTGGACTTCCAGCAAGCGTGCGTGAGCGTGTTAGATAGGAGTGAATGGAGACGAATGGTACTTGGGACCTGACGATCTGTTGGAGTGTGAGCAGGGTAATATTTAGTGAAGGGATTCAGGGGAAACCGGTTATTTTCATATAGTCGGACTTGAGTCCTGGAAATGGGAAATACAGTGCCTACACTTTAAAGGAGGGGTTTGGGATATTGGCAGTTTGGAGGGATATGTTATGTATCTTTATACGTATATGCTTCTAAACTGTTGTATTCTGAGCACCTCTGCAAAAACAGTGATAATGTGTGAGTGTGGTGAAAGTGTTGAATGATGATGAAAGTATTTTCTTTTTGGGGATTTTCTTTCTTTTTTGGGTCACCCTGCCTCGGTGGGAGACGGCCGACTTGTTGAAAAAAAATAAAAAAATCCTCTTCATACCTCCGTTGAACTGCTTGGTGTTATGCCAAATACTTTTTATTCTGGAGTATTTAACATGTTTTATGTTATTTATATTGTTTATTATGTCATATTAGATCAATTGTGATAGGCAAATAAGCTGTAGTGTTGATATTAGTGTAATAAAGCATATTCTCCTGCTTCATGAGACTGAGATCATGGCAACTGACAGTGGCTTCAAAGCCACCTTATCTTTAATAGATAATGTACTGTGTAGGTACTTTACATAATGAGAAGCATTTCTTTTATTCATTGGAACCATGGCTAGGGCTAAAAGTAAACAGGTTAAAACAATAAATGGAGAAAAAGAAATTGGAATGGCTTATGCAGCAAGTAGTGCCACCAAACAGTACCAGCAGGTTGGTGTGGCGACCCTGGAAATTTGAAATTATGCTAGCCAAAATTAGTGCTGAATAACTGAAGGAACCGAATAACTGGTTGCCGGATTTGTGATGGCGGACCTGTATTTTGAATATGTTGATGTCATTCATGTGTATTGGATTTACTTTTCTTTGGTAAAAATTGGTTAAAAACTGTAGATATAAAATTACATTTGTTTTTTTGAGTGGTGTTGGTGTGAAGTGTTCTGTGAGTGAGGCTAGTGGGTGAGGCATCATCTCTGCTTACACCTCTCACAGCTGCTTGTGTATTGGAGGTGTCAGTACAAGGAGCAGAACAGCAGAGCTCACCATTCACCTCCCCTCAACCCCACATCCCACTTATATTCCCTCTGGCTCCCCACCCCACTTCCCATCTATCCCCCTCCCAGACCTAAACTCTCTTCTCCCTCTCCACCCTACCTGTCCCCACCCTTCTCTACCCTCTGTCCAAAACTGCCATGCTGCTGCCTACCCCTACCTCTCTCTACTGTGTACTGCATTGTAGCTCAGTTTTATTTAATTAATATGTGTACATTAATTAAACAATGTTTAATACTATTTGTAAGTGAAAAGGAACATTTCTGATTGTAAACTATTTGGGTAAATATTCTTTGCTAAAAAATATATGAAATTAGATATGGAATATTATGGCTGGAGAACACATCTCTGATTATAACATGGGTGTCTGTGAAAAAATAGATTCCAAGTTCCAGACAATCATTTTGCATCATAATGGGGACCTGCTTTACTGAATATGTTTCTAGCTGCTTTTATGTTTCTAGTTCTTTGTATATACTGTATAGTTCTAGCTGCTTGTATACAGAGAGGCCTTGCTTATACAGCAGGTTAGGTTCCAGGTTACTGCTGTAAAGAGAAAATTGCTGTAAAGTGACACATTTTTTTTTTCACTTTCAAATGCATATAAAAGCCTGATAACATGTTTACACTGTCATATATTAAGTGAGCAATAGAGCTAGATCTACAAAGTGTATATACAGTACACACATTACTTAAAATATTTTCAGCCTTAGCTTAAAGTGAGTGGTGAATATATTTATTGTTAGAAGTCTGAATAAATGAAGAAGGGGTATAACTGAAAACTGCTGCATTAGCAAAATGATGTAAAGCAAAGCACTGTAGAGCAGTTCCCTCCTGTGTATGGTATGTTTATAGGTGCTAGTATACAGTAGACCCTTGATTAGAGCAGGTTATATTTCTGAAAATTGGTGTTCAAGGATGTGAAGAACATATAGAAAAAAAAGGTTACATCCCAGACATTTCCCATTTGCCAAACAAGTTTATAAAATATCTTTTGTCAGAAATAATAGTTTCTCTTATCTTACATTCAAGTTGTCAGTGCTTGTTCATATGAAAGTGTGTAGAGAAGGTGGATGTGGTCCTACTGGCTGAGGTGGATGGCTCTGGTTCTTGTGGTGATGTGGCTGCTACAGAATTGTCAATAGTTGACAGTTGTCCTAGAGTGCTCAAATGCTCAAATATTATGTAATATATCTAATACAGTGGACCCTCGGTTAACGATATTTTTTCACTCCAGAAGTATGTTCAGGTGCCAGTACTGACCGAATTTGTTCCCATAAGGAATATTGTGAATTAGATTAGTTCATTTCAGACCCCCAAACATACACGTACAAATGCACTTACATAAATACACTTACATAATTGGTCGCATTCGGAGGTGATCGTTATGCGGGGGTCCACTGTATATGTAATATTATGTAATATATCTAGGTAGTAGGTTGGTAGACAGCAACCACCCAGGGAGGTACTACCATCCTGCCCAGTGAGTGTAAAACGAAAGCTTGCAATTGTTTTACATGATGGTAGGATTGCTGGTGTTTTTTGTCTGTTTCATAAATATGCCAGATTACAGGTATGTCTTGCTACTTCTACTTACACTTAGGTCACACTACACATACATGTACACATTTATTTATACACACTCATCTAAGTTTTCTTTGATTTTATCTTAATAGTTCTTGGTCTTATTACTTTTCCTTTTATATCCATGGGGATGTGGAATAAGAATCTTTCCTCCGTAAGCCATGCGTGTTGTAAAAGTCAACTAAAATGCCGGGAACAATGGATTAGTAACCCCTTTTCCTGTAAAGATTACTAAAAAGAATAATAAGAAGAAAATTGTCAAAGTGGGAAGTCTGAATGTGCATGGATGTTGTGCAAATGATAAGAAAGAGATGATTGTGGATGTTATGAATGAGAAGCTGGATGTCCTGGCTTTAAGTGAAACAAAGCTGAAGTGGGTGGGAGAGTTTCAGTGGAGAGGAATAAATGGGATTAGGTCAGGGGTTTCAAATAGAGTTAGAGCTAAAGAAGGAGTAGCAATAATGTTGAAGGATAAGATATGGCAGGAAAAGAAGGACTATAAATGTATTAATTCAAGGATTATGTGGAGTAAAATAAAGGTTGGATGTGAAAAGTGGGTTATAGTAAGCATATATGCACCTGGAGAAGAGAGAAGCGTAGAGGAGAGAGAGAGAGATTTTGGGAAATGTTGAGTGAATGCGTGGGGAGTTTTGGACCAAGTGTGAGAGTACTTGTGGTTGGGGATTTCAATGCTAAAGTGGGTAAAAATGTTGTGGAGGGAGTAGTAGGTAAATTTGGGGTGCCAGGGGTACATGTAAATGGGGAGCCTTTAATTGAGCTATGTGTAGAAAGAGATTTGGTAATAAGTAATACATATTTTATGAAAAAGAGGATAAATAAATATACAAGGTATGATGTAGCACGTAATGAAAGTAGTTTGTTAGATTATGTATTGGTGGATAAAAGGTTGATGGGTAGGCTCCAGGATGTTCATGTTTATAGAGGGCCAACTGATATATCGGATCATTATGTAGTTGTAGCTACAATTAGAGTAAGAGGTAGATGGGACAAGAGGAAGATGGCAACAACAAGTAGGAGGGAAGTGAAAGTGTATAAACTAAGGGAGGAGGAAGTTCGGGTGAGATTTAAGCGACTATTGGCAGAAAGGTGGGCTAGAGCAAAGATGAGTAGTGGGGGGGTTGAAGAGGGTTGGATGAGTTTTAAAAATACAGTATTAGAATGTGGGGCAGAAGTTTGTGGTTATAGGAGGGTGGGGGCAGGAGGAAAGAGGAGTGATTGGTGGAATGATGAAGTAAAGGGTGTGATTAAAGAGAAAAAGTTAGCTTATGAGAGGTTTTTACAAAGCAGAAGTGTTATAAGAAGAGCAGAGTATATGGAGAGTAAAAGAAAGGTGAAGAGAGTGGTGAGAGAGTGCAAAAGGAGCACATGATAGAGTGGGAGAGGCACTGTCAAGAAATTTTAATGAAAACAAGAACAAATTTTGGAGTGAGTTAAACAAGTTAAGAAAGCCTAGGGAACGTATGGATTTGTCAGTTAAAAACAGAGTAGGGGAGTTAGTAGATGGGGAGAGGGAGGTATTAGGTAGATGGCGAGAATATTTTGAGGAACTTTTAAATGTTGAGGAAGAAAGGGAGGCGGTAATTTCATGCACTGGCCAGGGAGGTATACCATCTTTTAGGAGTGAAGAAGAGCAGAATGTAAGTGTGGGGGAGGTATGTGAGGCATTACGTAGAATGAAAGGGGGTAAAGCAGCTGGAACTGATAGGATCATGACAGAGATGTTAAAAGCAGGGGGGGATATAGTGTTGGAGTGGTTGGTACTTTTGTTTAATAAATGTATGAAAATGGGAAGGTACCTAGGGATTGGTGGAGAGCATGTATAGTCCCTTTATATAAAGGGAAAGGGGACAAAAGAGATTGTAAAAATTATAGAGGAATAAGTTTACTGAGTATACCAGGAAAAGTGTACAGTAGGGTCATAATTGAAAGAATTAGATGTAAGACAGAATGTAGGATTGTGGATGAGCAAGGAGGTTTCAGAGTGAGTAGGGGATGTGTAGATCAAGTGTTTACATTGAAGCATATATGTGAACAGTATTTAGATAAAGGTAGGGAAGTTTTTATTGCATTTATGGATTTAGAAAAGGCATATGATAGAGTGGACAGGGAAGCAATGTGGCAGATGTTGCAAGTATATGGAATAGGTGGTAAGTTACTAAATGCTGTAAAGAGTTTTTATGAGTATAGTGTGGCTCAGGTTAGGGTGTGTAGAAGAGAGGGAGACTACTTAACAGTAGTAGACAGGGATGTGTAATGTCACAATGGTTGTTTAATATATTTATAGATGGGGTTGTAAAAGAAGCAAATGCTAGGGTGTTCAGGAGAGGGGTGGGATTAAATTATGGGGAATGAAATACAAAATGGGAATTGACACAGTTACTTTTTGCTGATGATACTGTGCTTATGGGAGATTCTAAAGAAAAATTGCAAAGGTTAGTGGATGAGTTTGGGAGTGTGTATAAAGGTAGAAAGTTGAAAGTGAACATGGAAAAGAGTAAGGTGATGAGTGTATCAAATGATTTAGATAAAAAATTGGATATCAAATTGGGGAGGAGGAGTATGGAAGAAGTGAATGTTTTCAGATAGTTGGGAGATGACGTGTCAGCAGATGGATTTATGAAGGATGAGGTTAATCATAGAATTGATGAGGGAAAATAGGCGAGTGGTGCGTTGAGGTATATGTGGTGTCAAAAAAACGTTATCTATGGAGGCAAAGAAGGGAATGTATGAAAGTATAGTAGTACCAACACTCTTATATGGTTGTGAAGCTTGGGTTGTGAATGCAGCAGCGAGGAGACGGTTGGAGGCAGTGGAGATGTCCTGTTTAAGGGCAATGTGTGGTGTAAATATTATGCAGAAAATTCGGAGTGTGGAAATTAGAAGGTTTGGAGTTAATAAAAGTATTAGTCAGAGGGCTGAATAGGGGTTGTTGAGGTGGTTTGGTCATTTAGAGAGAATGGATCAAAGTAGAATGACATGGAGAGCATTTAAATCTGTAGGAGAAGGAAGGCGGGGTAGGGGTCGTCCTCGAAAAGGTTGGAAAGAAGGGGTAAGGGAGGTTTTGTGGGCGAGGGGTTTGGACTTCCAGCAGGCGTGCATGAGCGTGTTCGATAGTGAATGGAGACGAATGGTATTTGGGACCTGACGATCTGTTGGAGTTTGTGCAGGGTAATATTTAGTGAAGGGATTCAGGGAAACCGGCTATTTTTATATAACCGGACTTGAGTCCTGGAATTGGGAAGTACAGTGCCTGCACTCTAAAGGAGGGGTTTTGGGATATTAGCAGTTTGGAGGGATATGTTGTGTATCTTTATACGTATATGCTTCCAAAAACAGTGATTATGTGTGAGTGAGGTGAAAGTGTTGAATGATGATGAAAGTATTTTCTTTTTGGGGATTTTCTTTCTTTTTTGGGTCACCCTGCCTCGGTGGGAGATGGCCGACTTGTTGAAGAAAAAAAAAAATCTCTAGTTTCCTAGGTAGTAGGTTGGCAGACAGTAACTGCCCAGTGAGGTACTACCGTCCTGCCAAGTGAGTGTAAAACGAAAGCCTGTAATTGTTTTACATGATGGTAGGATTGCTGGTGTCTCTTGTCTGTCTCATAAATATGCAAGATTACAGGTACCTCTTGCTACTTATACTTACACTTGGGTCACACTACACATACATGTACACGCAATAAGATCACAGTAAACAGGTGATTTTAAAATATGCAAAACAACCACTATGAAAGAGTAGTGAAATTCCAAGCGCTTTCGTGATTACTCACATTGTCAATGTGAGTAGTCACGAAAGCGCTTGGAATTTCACTACTCTTTCATAGTGGTTGTTTTGCATACATGTACACGTTTATTTATACACACTCATCTGAGTTTTCTTTGATTTTATCTTAATAGTTCTTGTTCTTATTACTTTTTCTTTTATATCCATGGGGAAGTGGAATAAGAATCTTTCCTCTGTAAGCCATGCGTGTTGTAAAAGTCAACTAAAATGCCGGGAAAATGGGCTAGTAACCCCTTTTCCTGAAATGATTACTAAAAAGAATAAGAAGAAAATTGTCAAAGTGGGATGTCTGAATGTGCAGAATCTGGATGTCCTGGCTTTAAGTGAAACAAAGCTGAAGGGGGTGGGAGAGTTTAAGTGGAGAGAAATAAATGGCATTGGGTCAGGGGTTTCAAGTAGAGTTAGAGCTAAAGAAGGAGTAGCAATAATGTTGAAGGATAAGATATGGCAGGAAAAGAGGGAGTATAAATGTGTTAATTCAAGGATTATGTGGAGTAAAATAAAGGTTGGATGTGAAAAGTGGGTTATAGTAAGCATATATGCACTTGGAGAAGAGAGAAGAGTAGAGGAGAGAGAGAGATTTTGGGAAATGTTGAATTAATGCTTGGGGAGTTTTGAACCAAGTGTGAGAGTACTTGTGGTTGGGGATTTCAATGCTAAAGTGGGTAAAAATGTTGTGGAGGGAGTAGTAGGTAAATTTGGGGTGCCAGGAGTAAATGAAAATAGGGAGCCTTTAACCCTTTCAGGTTCCACAGGCCCTCTCAGAGACGTGTTCTCAGGGTCCCCCAAATTTAAAAAAAAAAAAAGTTATTTTTTCTTTGAAAAGATGGAAAATCATTTCCCGATCATAATGACACCAAAAGTATGAAATTTGATGGAAATCTTATGGAATTATGCTCTCGTGAAGTTAGCGGTCTCGACAATGTTTACACATCGGCGATTTTGCCCACTTTGAGCCCTATTTTCGGCCAATTCTAATGTACCAGTCGACAAAAATCATACCTACTTCGCTAAAACTCCATTTTTTCTATCGAATGAGTACAAGAAACCACCCATTTACGAATTTCAACTATCCAATACAGTAGTCAGAATTTAGCAAGTCTGCCAATTTCACACAAATTTCAAAAGATGCCAATTTCCAAATAGGGTCCAGAATAAACAAGAAAGACATTCCTGGCACTAAAGTAACATTTCCTCTGTTCATTAGTCACGTCCCCACACCCCTCTTACATTCTTTTGCTTCCCACTTTGAATTTTTATTCTCACAAAAAATAGAAGATTTACTGTTACGCAGACTACTGCATTAGTGTAGAAATGGTATAAATAATATCGGCGCACTTGTGAAACAGTATTAGACTCACCAGTTGATGTGCATTGGGCGCTTAGCATGATTTGTTTACTTTTGAACTTTGGTAAAAATCGAACATTTCTGCTAAATTGAGCTCAATTTCAAGGTACTTTTCATTGTAAAACCAGTCAAAATCATCTCAATTTCTGTAATATGTCTTCCATTCTATAAAATGAGACCAGGAAAACTAGAATACAACAATAAATACCATACGAAAATACAGTGCAAAGTTGCTGTTTTAATCCAAAAACATGGTCAAAGTTTTTTTTTTCTCATTATGCACTGTGCTGCAGGATTTTTTTTTATACTGCGCCACTGACCACTTAACCCTTTTTTCATATTTGGCCTCATTTTCTCTCATAGGTTTGGGGGCGCTAGTTTTTGGGCGTACTGTACGTCATGGACCCGGGGGGTAACCCTTTTCTAGTAGCCGAAACCCGAAAGGGTTAATAAGTATGAAAGAGGGAAGGTACCAGGATTGGCGAGAGCTGTATATTAAAAGGGGGAAGGGGGACAAAAGAGATTGAAAAATTATGGGGGAAAATTTAGTTTACTAGTATACCGGGAAAAGTTAGGGTAAGGTTATTTTTGAAAGAATTAGACGAAGAAAAATGAAGATTGGGATGAGCAAGGAGGTTTTAGAGTGGGTAAGGGATTGTACAGTATTTTGTGATATGTAAAAACGTATTTGAAAAGGTAGGAATTTTTTCATTGCATTTTGTTTTAGAAAAGGCATATGAATAGGTGGATGGGGAGTAAGTGGCAGAGTTCAAGTATGTAAGGGAAATGGTGAAAATTTATAAATGCTGTAAAGAGTTTTATGAGGAAGTGGGGCTCAGGTTAGGGTGTGTAGAAAAAGGGGGAAATATTCCTGGTAAAATGGTCTTAGACAGGGATGTGAAATGTCACCAGGGTTGTTTAATATTTTATAGATGGGGTTGTAAAAAAAGAAAATGCTAGGGTTTTTGGGAGGGGGGGTGGGACAATTAGGGGAATCAAATAAAAATTTGGGGAATTGATACGTTACTTTTTGCTGATGTTACTGTGCTTTGGGAGATTCCCTTCAAGGGGGGCCCCTTTTGTGGTGAAGGGGCTCTTGGTCTGAGGAATTAGACTGCGTCTCCTTCCTCGCCCGAACCATTACCCCCCAACCCCCTTCCCACCCATCCTCCCCTTTTTCCTTTCCTCCCCCCTCCTCCCACCTTTTCTTTTGCCCCCCCTTTTTTGGGCCCTTTTGGGGTTTTTTTCCCACAGGCACGCAGTTCCTTTTGGGGGGGAAAGGGAAACCGGGGGGTCCTCCCATTCCATTGAGGTTGGGGCGTTGACGAGTTTGCCGGGAACGGGATTCCCTGGGGATGTCCCGATCCTCTCCAGATCCCGGAGGGGGGTTTTTTGGGGTGTCTCTCGGGCGACGGGGTATCCGGGAAGCCCCCTTTTTGGATTCCGGGGGTGGGGGCCCAAAAGGAGGTATGCTTTGTGGCAGTATCCGGCGCCCTCTTTTTTGTCCCGAGTAGCTCAGCGATGTGAGGTTGCTATCCCGGATTGCTGGTTTAGGCATGAGGGGTGGGTATGGCACAGTTCCTGTGCACTGGGGACTTGCAGGCTAGGTTCTCTTCGGGGGGCGGGGGGAGATTTCGGGCCCTTTCATTCCTCCTAGGACTACCCCCTCCCCAGTCCCCCCTTTTTTTTTTCTTTTTTTTTTTTATTTCTTTTCTTCTTTTTTTTTTTTTCTTAAAACAAAAAAAAAAAAGTACCAAACCAGGGGAAAACCCCAACCCTAAACCGCTACCCCCGGGCCCCCTTCTTGATACCGCCCCCGTTCTGCCCCCCTCATCTTTGGAACCTTCGGAGATCCTCATCCTCTGTACCTCTTGCCGTGCGTTTTCTCACCCGCTTCAGGTACGGTCTCGAGACTCCTTCGATTTATATACCTCCGCTCTCCCTTTTACATGCTTCCGGCCTCCCCTCTACGGGGCGGGGAATTTTTTCGAAAACGCCCCCCATTCCCATCGGGCCAACCTGGTCCTACGCCTAAATGCCCCAAAGACAATTACCTGCTGATCTTACTTCTCGTTCTTCTAGAAAAGATCGACACTCTGCACCCCCTTTCCACGCTCAGTTTCAGAAAGCAATGGCTAAATTCTTTACTTTATGCCCCACTTCCTTACTGCCTCTTTTTGCCACAGTATTTGGGAAGGCACTCCTCGCCATGTTGGTAAAAATTTCTTTTCATGTCTTAAAGAGTAGTGCATCCCAAAAGTACGAATGCTACCCAGGTCATGATCTTTCTCTTCTTTCCCATATGACACTGTTCCTGTCACTATTGAAAAACATCATTCCCCCAAATTTTTTAGTTTACTGTCATTCTTCCCCTACCATAGTTCAACAAAATTTTTCCCAAAATGTGGGAATGACATTTTGAACAGTGGAACTCCAAAATCTCCCCTCCTCAAGGGAGACATTTAGTTCTTCCTGCCCGCGGGCGGAGACGATACCCTAGCAATGTGGGTCGTTTAATTTGACAGCCTGAATCCCATCCTCATTTATGTAGCAGGGGCTCGGGTTACAAGTTCGAAAGGTGATTCCTCACCGCACGGTAGAAATTGCTGGCAATTTGGCCATCCGCAAATATTGCGGGCTAAGCCCAATGCCCAGTCTGGGTGCCCATGACTATTTAAATATCTTTAATCGACCTCCCTCTTGCCTAATTGTCAGAGGGTCCCCCCGTACTCTCACCCGTTGTCAAGTCACTTAAATGGCGGAAATCCGTTACCCCAAAGAGGCGAAAGGGGCTCCCTTATGCCATGGCAGTTTCTCATCTCTGCCCTCCAAGGGGGGACCCCCTCGGTTTCTTTTTCCCTGTTTTTAAAACGCCCCCCACTTTGGGGGGCCATTTCTGCAGCCCCCCTCTGTGGGGTTTCCTCTCCCACAGTCACTCCCGTATCTAAATTTTTTGCTGTCCCAGGGTCAGAGTCCCTACTTCAAGCCCCTCTATCTCGTTCTTGTGTTCTCCCCCACAAGCCCCAGTTTCGACGAATCTCGTACGAACCCCTCCCCCAACGTCCCCTATTTCTCGAAGTCAAAAAAGGTCCTTTAACCCCTCCCCCCTTCTTCCCCCCCCTCATTTTTTCTTCCCCGCCCCTGTACCGGGTTCTTCCCCCCTCACCCCGGGTCTGTTACAAGTTAAGGTTCACCTCCTCCCGACTTACCTACCTCCCCTGTCCCCCCAAGTTTTTCCCCCTTTTGCCCCCTCCCAGGTTTTTTGCCTCTTTTCCCCTTCCACGCTTCTTCTCCGTTCCCTCCCCCTTTCACCCCCCCCTCCTTGGTACGTCCATTTCGTTCAATCTTTACTCATCCTCCCCACCACTCCAATATTGTCTCCCATACGACGTCTCAAATTAAAACCTTGAAATAATTTCTGAATATTTGCAGAGACCAAACCACAGGACACTGATCCCCCTCTTTTCCTTCCCTTTTCCTCTCCTCCATCTGCTCAACCCTTTCTTCACAGCGCCTGTTCTTTCGCTGCTTAAAAGTTTTCCGCTCCTCCGCAGTGGACTTTTCAAACCCCCTCTAGTCATGGGAACCCCTTACCGTGGATTTCAAGTATCTTTATCATTCCCAATCATGGCCTATTTCGGGGAAATATACCGGCCTCAGGGAAATCGGGGGGGCTTCAGATGTTACCCCCCCATTTTCCCTGTTTGTTTGTTCGGGAAACCCAAAAATTACACTCTGCTGTTATCTCTCCCATTCAGGCTATAATTTATTTATTCTTCGATCCTTTTCCCGAGGGGGCCTTTAATGAAAATGCCCTTCTTCTACCACTGATATTTCGTACCATCAGCTATTTGTTCGTCTTCGCTGCATTACACAGCGCCCGTATCCACTTGCATAGGTGGTATACGCCTGTCTTTATATCTCTTCCCTTCTGGGATTATCTATTTCCGATATTGCCTTTCTTTTTTCCATTAACCCCCCACCGATTCTGTTTCTTTGGGGATTTTAAAGCCCATCATTACCCCTGGGGGGGGGGGGGGGGGTGTCTCACTGTTTCCGTAAATTCGTTAGAAGCTTTTCTTTCCACCCACCCCCTCATGTTTTAATACAGGTACCACACCCTTTTGATCCTCGGACTCACATTCTCTCTATCGTCTTCAGTTGCTCTTTCCCCTGCCCCCATTAGACTTTACCTATCTGTTCTCCCGATTTAATGACACGATCATTTCCCAATCATTTTTACCTCCCTTTATTTCACCACCTCTTCGTATCCCACGCTGGAATTTGATCAGGCAAATTGGAACCTTTACTCACAATAACTTTTTTTTTAGTAGGTTCCTTTTCGTCCCCCATTGTGAGCTTTTACACCTCTTCTCGTCCTCCGTTTTAACTGCGCTTCTCATTCTATACCCCAAACTTGGGGCGGGGCTTTTTCAGAAATGCTGCCTTGGGGGTCCCCTGCTTGTGCCGTGCAACTTTTGACCACCTGCATGGGGCGGTACTGGTACAATAGAACCACAGAGAGATTTCCCTGATTTAAGCGAAGCGTGCAACCGCTCCCCCCTGTCTCCGGATGCGAAACGCACTTGCTGGTGAATTAGTCTCCACCTCACCCCTCTTCCTCCCCATGAGTGCAAATGGAAAAAAATACGAAAACTGAGTGGGAAATATTCCCTACCCGGCCCTGTTCTTGGGGGGCCGGTGTTTATATAGCAAAACCCCCAAAATGTTGCCAAGAAATTGGGAATCCTGGCTGTATTCTCAGGGGTCCCTCTATGCCCCTATTTCTTTCCTCAAAG
Source organism: Cherax quadricarinatus (assembly GCF_026875155.1). Taxonomy (NCBI): domain Eukaryota; kingdom Metazoa; phylum Arthropoda; class Malacostraca; order Decapoda; family Parastacidae; genus Cherax; species Cherax quadricarinatus. The sequence continues at coordinate 70,911,389 of NC_069405.1, forward strand.
TCTGCCAGAAGTTAGCCCCTTGGGCTTTTTTTTCTCTCAAAAAAAAACTAAATGGCCTTTTACACTTCAAGAACTGGAGGCAACACTCCACTTTCCGTCATTGGCAGTGGGCCCGACAACATTTTATTTGTACAAAAACGTTTTAATCGAGCCCTTGCAGTCCTTTATGCCTTTTCAACTTATTTGGTCAAAGGAGTTTTCCCAGTGTGGAAATCTGCCTTTGTTTTTCCCTTTCCAAAAACCCAGGCACTAGGGGACATAAAGCCCCCCACTTTGCCCCATTGCTTTACCATGCAGTTTGCAAAGTGAGGGAAGCCTGGTAAATAACTTTTTAGTGGGTATTTAAACACAAACATCTCCCACTTGTAAATATGGCTTTGTAAGGGGAGTTCAAACCCTTTAACCCCTTACTCACTTGGATACGTATGTTTGAATGCCTTTGCGAAAAACCACTCAGTTATTGCCATTTTTTTGCCCTTTGAGAAGGCATATGACACAATGGGGGGTTTAAAAATTTTTTGGCCCAAAAAGCCCCTCCCTTAGGCCCCGAGGCAATCTCCATCCTTCCTTAAGAACTTTTTAAATGGAGGCTTTTCATGTTGGGTTTAATTTTATGTGCTCCCCCGGATTTTATCCAACGAAAAGTGTCCCCCCCGGGGTGTTTCTGAGCCAACACTTTTTCCCCTTTCTATAAATGATTTTTCCCTATCTTCATCCAATATTTGGTCACACTCTATGTTGAGACTTCGTTTGCCTGGGCAGGCGCTGACTGTACCTCATTCATTTTCTCTCCAGCATGCGGGACCGTGTTTCCAAAATTGGGGGGCCCCCACACATGGTTTAAATTTTTCCCGCACCAAAAACTCGCCAAATTACTTTCACTGACGCTCTGTCATCCGATCACCTTTTGTACCTCTATGCCCCTATCCCTGAACTGATACAGGAGGTTTCTGGGCCCCCTCTTTGACCGTAGGTTACCTGGAAAAACCCCAATTATCCTTGAAGGGAACTTAGTCACAGACGGGGGTGAACCCTTTTTAAAAAATCTTGCTCATCTTTCTGGGGAGGATGCGAACCTCCTTCGCCTACATTCCCCCCCCCATTTTATCGAACTTTATTATGGTGACCAATTTTATTCGGGCTTTTTCCCGGGATTCCTCGGCCTTAACCCCATTCTCACCAAAGGTTAGTTTATGCCCCGGTGCTTTTTTTTGCTCTTTTCCCCGTTAGACCCTATGCTGAATGAACGTTTCCTCCTTTTTCCGATCGCCTGATGCCCATTGCCTTCGTCTGTGTACGCTCTCTGTCTCCCCAATCCTTCCCTTTATAGAATGGTCACTGTATTATAGACATTCTTTATTTGTTCGCCGCCCTTTACTCGTCCTTCTTTCTCTCTTCGCCTACATCGGTCTTTTCTTCAGTTACTCACACCTTTCTATGTCAGGTACATCGTCACTTTCCCCTACCCCCCCCTGGGAAGTTCCAGTTGTTCGAGTCTGTTCTTTCCTCTCCCTTGCTCGAGAGCCCAACTGCTACGGATCGCTTCCCGCTCTATTTCTTGACCACTTTCACTCTCATTCTCATGCCATTTTGCGGTTACACAGATGCTCTACAGTCGTCTGACGCGTAGGATTCCAGCAGTGGGTTTCCGAGAGCGTTGTATGAGGGCATTTACTATCTTCGGCTAGTTATTTTTTACTGCTGAAATGTATGCCATCTGCAGCAACTTATCCGAATTGCATCTATGCCTGTGTCCAATCATTTGGTTTGTCTCAGACTCCCTTAGTGCTTTACAGGCTATAACAGAAATTTGATACACCTCACCCCTTAGTCCTCCGTATCCAACTTTGGCTATGCCGCATCTTTACCAAGCATAAAGATATTTTTTTTTGTTGGGTCCCTGGTCATGTTGACGTAGAGGGCAATGAACAGGCAGACACTGCTGCGCGGTCAGCAGTACATGACCTACCAGTTTCATATAGATTATTATTATAATCAAGGGGGAAGCGCTAAACCCGGAGGATTATACAGCGCCTGGGGGGGGGGATGTGGAAGGCATCAGCTTAATTCGGGGAACTGGAGCACAGATCCAATTCCCTGAATCAAGAGCCCCTCACCAACATCAAGGAACCTTCCTTGAGAGGTGTTTCATATCGAGGTATTCCATTTACGGACTATTTTGCTGCAATAGCTACCTACCTTCACACCCGTTGGCAACAACGTTGGTCTACTATGCTCAGTAACAAACTTCAATCTAGTAAACCGAGTATAGGTTACTGGTCGTCTTCTTGTCACCAGTGTCGAGGTTGGGAGACTACTCTCTCCCGTCTTCGCATTGGCCATACTCATCTTACTCAGGATATCTCATGGAGAGGCGCCCTGCTCCCTCTGTGAGAATTGCCAGGCTCCATTATCAGTCAGCCACATTCTGTTGGACTGCCCACTTTATCAACGAGCACGCAGAATTTACCTCCGTCGTCGTCTTTGCTTTCCCCTGCTCTCTCTTTACCTTCCCTTTCTCGCTGATGGAGCCTCCTTTCATCCGGACTCTCTCATTGACTTTTTGACAACAATTGACTTACTTCACAAACTCTGATGCCTTCAGCCCTTTCTACCTCAATCTCTTGCTACCCTCTACCCCCGCACTATCCCCTGCCCCGCTGTTTTCTGCAGCTACTGATCATCCCTCCCCTTTCTTGCCCACCATTAACCCTCGCTTCTTCCCTACCCCTGCCAGTGCTGTATAGCCCTTGTGGCTTAGCGCTTCTTTTTGATTATAATAATAATAATTATGGGAGATTCTTAAGGAAAATTGCAAAGGGTAGTGGACGAGTTTGGGAGAGTGTGTAAAGTAGAATATTGCAAGTGAACATAGAAAAGAGTAAGTTGATTGAGGGTATTAACGATTAAGATAAAGAAAAATTGGATATCATATTTGAGAGGTGGAATCTGGAAGAAGGAATGTTTCAGATATTTTTTCCTACCCCCCCACACCTCATATCCCCCCCCCCCCCCCTGGAGTTGACGTGTTGACGGATGGATTTATAAGGAATGAGGTAATATGATTGAATGAAGGAAAAAAGGGGTTGAGTGGTGCGGTTGAGGTATATGTGGAGACCCAAAAAAAAAAAAAAAAACATTATCTATGGAGGCAATGAAGGGAATGTTGTAAAGTATGTGGTTAAAACCCAACAACTCTTGTATGGGTGTGAAGTTTGGGTTCGTTAATGCTGCAGCAAGGGAGACATTTGGAGGCAGGGAGATGTCCTGTCTAAGGGCTAAGTGTGTGTAAATATTATGCAGAAAATTCGGAGTGTGGAATATTAGGAGAAAGGTGTGGAGTTTATAAAGTATAAGCTAGAGGGCTTGTAAGAGGGGTTGTTGAGGTGATTTGGTCATTTAGAGAGAATGGATCAGTAAGAGTGACATGGAGAGCGTATAAATCGTAGGGGAAGGAGGGCAGGGTAGGGGTCATTCCTCGAATAAAGGTTGGTGGGAGGGGTGGTAAGGAGGTTTTGTGGGCTAGGGGCTTGGATTTCCTGCAAGAGTGTTGCAGGAGCGTGTTGATAGGAGTGAATAAGATGAAAGGTATTTGGCACCTGACGAGCTGTTGGAGTGTGACGAGTATTTTTTAGGAAGGGGTTGGGGAAACCGGTTATTTTTATATCCCGGATTGAGTCCGGGAAAAATGGGAAGCAAGTGCCTGCATTTTTAAAGGAGGGGTTTGAGTTTTGGGCCCCTTTTTGGAGGGATATGTTGTGTATTTTAAGTATATGCTTCTAAATGTTGTATTTGAGCACCTCTGCAAAAAGGTGATTAGTGTGAGTGAGGTGAAAGGTTAAATGATGATGAAAGATTTTCTTTTTGGGGATTTTTCTTTTTTTTTTGGGTCACCCTGCTTTGGGGGGAGATGGCCGCCTTTTTAAAAAAAAAAAAAATGCAAATTTAAGGTACATTTTACTACTTCTCTTACCTTAGGTCACACGCACAGCATGTACAACGTATATATATACCATTCCCTGGGTTTTTTTCTTTTTTCTTGTAGTTCTTTTTTTTGTTTATTTTCTTTATTTCCATGGGGGAAAAGGGAAACAGAATTTTCCCTCGAAACCCATGCGTGTCATAGAGGGACTAATATGCCGGGAGAAAGGGGGCGGGTAATCCTTCTTCTTATATTATTTTTAAAATTTAAAAAGGGAGAAATTTGTTTTTCCTTTGGGCCACCCTTTTTGGTGGATATGACCAGTTTTTTTAAAAAGAAGAAAAAAAAGATTCTAGTTTGTTCATCCAGCTTTTTTTATACAGGTGTAAAAAGATGTGATCACCCCCAGATCTCATTAACAACAGT
>NC_069405.1:70920736-70980813 GCF_026875155.1 Cherax quadricarinatus
GACTCCAGAAAGACGGAGAGGTGGGGCACACCACCAAGTGCTGGACACAGTGCACACAACCGAGGAAGAAGTGAAGAGGCTTCTGAGTGAGCTAGATACCTCAAAGGCAATGGGGCCAGATAACATCTCCCCATGGGTATTGAGAGAGGGAGCAGAGGCGCTATGTGTACCCTAACAACAATATTCAATACATCTATCGAAACAGGGAGATTGCCTGAGGCATGGAAGACAGCAATGTAGTCCCAATCTTTAAAAAAGGAGACAGACATGAAGCATTAAACTACAGACCAGTGTCACTGACATGTATAGTATGCAAAATCATGGAGAAGATTATCAGGAGAAGAGTGGTGGAACACCTAGAAAGGAACGATCTCATCAACAGCAGCCAACATGGTTTCAGGGACGGGAAATCCTGTGTCACAAACCTACTGGAGTTCTATGACATGGGACAGCAGTAAGACAAGAGAGAGAGGGGTGGGTGGATTGCATTTTCTTGGACTGCAAGAAGGCGTTTGACACAGTTCCACAACAAGAGATTGGTGCAAAAACTGGAGGACCAAGCAGGGATAACAGGGAAGGCACTACAATGGATCAGGGAGTACTTGTCAGGAAGACAGCAGCTAGTCATGGTACGTGGCGAGGTGTCAGAGTGGGCACCTGTGACCAGCGGGGTCCCGCAGGGGTCAGTCCTAGGACCAGTGCTGTTTCTGGTATTTGTGAATGACATGACGGAAGGAATAGACTCTGAGGTGTCCCTGTTTGCAGATGACGTGAAGTTGATGAGAAGAATTCACTCGATCGAAGACCAGGCAGAACTACAAAGGGATCTGGACAGGCTGCAGACCTGGTCCAGCAATTGGCTCCTGGAGTTCAATCCCACCAAGTGCAACGTCATGAAGATTGGGGAAGGGCAAAGAAGGCCGCAGACGGAGTACAGTCTAGGGGGCCAGAGACTACAAACCTCACTCAAGGAAAAAGATCTTGGGGTGAGTATAACACCAGGCACATCTCCTGAAGCGCACATCAACCAAATAACTGCTGCAGCATATGGGCGCCTAGCAAACCTCAGAACAGCATTCCGACATCTTAATAAGGAATCATTCAGGACCCTGTACACCGTGTACATTAGGCCCATATTGGAGTATGCGGCACCAGTTTGGAACCCACACCTAGCCAAGCACGTGAAGAAACTAGAGAAAGTGCAAAGGTTTGCAACAAGACTAGTCCCAGAGCTAAGAGGTATGTCCTACGAGGAGAGGTTAAGGGAAATCAACCTGACGACACTGGAGGACAGGAGAGATAGGGGGGACATGATAATGACATACAAAATACTGAGAGGAATTGACAAGGTGGACAAAGACAGGATGTTCCAGAGATTGGACACAGTAACAAGGGGACACAGTTGGAAGCTGAAGACACAGATGAATCACAGGGATGTTAGGAAGTATTTCTTCAGCCACAGAGTAGTCAGTATGTGGAATAGTTTGGGAAGCGATGTAGTGGAGGCAGGATCCATACATAGCGTTAACCCTTCGTAGGGCAAGGGGCCCTAAAATTAGAAATTCGAACTCAACTCCCTATGGTGGATAGAGTAACTCAATATAAGGTCAATGAGCCTATATAAATGGAATTCTGATGGTTAGTTTTCAAGCAACTGCAAATCTCCGAAGCACGAAAATTTACGCCCTTGCCCGACATAGGGAGTAAAAATCTGAATGTTGCAAACTGTGCAATTATTAATAAAACACCCAATAACTATTTTTTAAATTTATTATACAAACAGACAATATCAAAAACATAAATGGAACTTGTATCAAAACAGTTTGTATGTATTAGAAAAATATAAAAATGAAACAAATAGCAACAAGGACACATTGCAAAGGGATAAAACTTTCAAGTCCCATATTCCTGAGATTCATGAGGAAGACCAATTATTCTTGTTCCTAATTCATAGTATGGTAGTCCCTGAAACAATTTCTATTACTCTTTATGCACAGATTTACTTTGCATACAGAACACTGAAATGAGGATGTGACATATTTCTTCGAGTTGCTGCAATACTTGCAACTAAACCTTTCTTTTTCTTCAATAATTTCTGCTTTTTGGCTGGCCTTTCTTCCTCCTCATCATCACTTGACACCTCTGCATCCAGTGGCAAATATTCATCATCACTATCCAGCAATTCTGGGTCATCTACTTCTGATTCTGAGTCATTGTCCTCCAAAATGCAGACATATTTTGACCTGGTGCTGGAGGGCTCTCCATAAAACAACTTCTCATTGATCTGGAAGGACAATAAAAACTTCTGTATAGATCCAGACCACTACAGAATTCATATATACAATAGAATTTTTTTTATAAATATTATTTTACTGAAATTGTACTATGTCACCTCTCGGGCAGGCCATGAAAATTTGTGGGCTTCCTTTGTTGCACTTTTTTCAACTGCATGCTACACTCACATTATGCTTCACAGGGACTTTATGTATATATCAAAATATGCCTAAACTATTCATGTATGCACTAAACACAACAATAAGTACTTACCGACATTGTAGAGGGTAAAATCCAAGAGTATATTAGTGACACTGGATGGAAAAAACCCACTCTGGGCGACGCCAAGCCACAAGTGTTTATGTTTTGTTCTCTCAACCAATGGGAAGGCGGCAAACGCCATCACCACTTAGCTGAAGCGACTCAGGGAAGTCTTGTGATTGGTTAGAATTAAAGAACGGGAATCCAGATGCGCGGCGCGTGTAGGATGACACGCGCAAACTTGCACGTGTTTAAGCTAGAAAATTTTAGAGCCTGCCCGATAAAGGGTTAAGCAGAGGTATGATAAAGCTCACGGCTCAGGGAGAGTGACCTAGTAGCGATCAGTGAAGAGGCGGGGCCAGGAGCTCGGACTCGACCCCCGCAACCTCAACTAGGTGAGTACAACTAGGTGAGTACACCCACACACACACACCCACACACACCCACACACACACACCCACACACACCCACACACACACACACACACACACACCCACACACACCCACACACACACACACACACACACACACACACACACCCACACACACACACCCCACACACACACACCCACACACACACACACACCCCACACACAACACACCCCACACACACACACACCCACACACACACACACCCACACACACACACACCCACACACACACACCCACACACACACACCCACACACACACACACACACACACACACACACACACACACACACACACACACACACACACACACACACACACACACACACACACACATCACACACACACACACACACACACCACACACACACACACAACACACACACACACACACACACACACACCACACACACCACACACACCACACACACCACACACACCACACACACACACACCACACACACCACACACACACACACACACACACACACACACACACACACACACACACACACACACACACACACACACACACACACACACACACACACACATTGCCAGACTCACACATACACTCCCCCCCTCCCCACCAACATCTCACTCCTTCACCTGATCCCTCCCCTCCCTCTCACCCTCCCCCTCCCCACCTCTCCCTCCTTCCCCCTCTCCCTCTCCCACTCACCCACTTGCTTCACTCTCCTTCCCACTCCCCCTTCCCACTACTCTCCCACATAGCCACAGTTCCTCCTCTACCTTCCCCCCCCCCCACACTCTGACATACACAATACTAACCTAACATACAGAATTACATAGGTTTCCCACTCTGAGGCAATCAGGATAAAACAAAAATGGGTTGCCAGAGAGCAACAAGAAAAACCAAGGGACAGGAGGAGGAAACTGCAAAGGAAGATTGGGCAGCAGAGCTCACAAAAAGGGAACATGAATGGGAAAAGAAACTAGAAGAACTTAGCATGAGAATGGAAGAGAGGATAGACATGGAAAGCAGGAAGTGGGAGGTGCAAGTCAAAGCAGCAGAGGCCAGGATACAGAGTTTAGAAGAGGAACTGAAAAATCTGAAACAGCCTAAAGAACTAAAGAACATTTTGGGATTGACAACAGAGACTGCTACCTCAGTCACAAATAAGGGGACTGTAGGGAAAGAAGGAGCAAAACAGCATGTAGAAGCTCAATCAGTGGAGACTGTAGTAAATGAAAGAGCTAAGCTATATGTGGAGGCCCTAACGGACCACAGCAGAGCCCAGGGAAAGCCGAGAAGGGAAAATGACAGGCCACTGAGCCCAAGTACATTAGCTAGTGAAACTGAAGAAAGGAAAGCTGCAATGGAGGAAATCAAATTGAATGAGGGGATACACAGGGATATGCAGTGGGAGAATGAAAGGGTGAGGTGTATGGGCTCCAGGAAGTTGAAGGGGAAACATATGAAGCCAGAAAACAAGGAGAAAAAAAAAGCAATTGAAAGCATCATGAAAGCAATAGGAGAAGACGACATGACCCAGCTGTAAAATTTTCGGAGAATAGGGGGGTATGTAAAAAAAAGAACCCGGCCAGTGAAAGTGACCTTCAAGGCAGAATCGACTCAGAACAGGATCCTGCAGGAGAAAGCACGATTAAGGGACATGCCGGCATACAGGAAGGTGTATCTCGACCGCGACAGAACACAAACAGAAAGGCAGAAACAGAGAGAGATGGTACAAAGGCGAAAGGAGGAAAGAGAGGGGATGGAGAAGACAGACAGGAGATCCCAGACACAGGAAGATCAAATACAGCCTCCCTCATAACTTCCTATAGAAGCCTCCCAACCAGGTCAACCCCAGTGCAACCAAACACTCTAAACCAAAACACCCATGCCACATCCAATGCCCCCACCCACTGCATTACAAACTCCACCCCCACAGCAACCACCCATAGTTCTTTATCAGGTCTCCCACTTCCCCAACCCCAATACACCTCCCAGACCACAATCTTAGAAAAGAAGTTGAAGGTGTGGTATACAAATGCAGATGGAATAACAAATATGTATGAGGAGTGGCACGAAAGAATCAAGGAGACATCCCCAGACACTCACAGAAACAAAACTCACCAGAATAATAACAGATTCAATCTTTCCATCCGGATATCAAATCCTCAGGAAAGACAGAGGGAGGAGAGGGGGAGGAGGAGTTGCACTGCTCATTAAAAACCAGTGGGGGTTTGAGAAAATGGAAGGAATGGATGGCACGGGCGAAAGGGACTACTTAGTAGGAACAATCCAGTCTGAGGGACATATGGTGATAATTGCAGTAATGTACAACCCACCACAGAACTTCAGAAGGCCAAGAGAAGAATATGATGAGAGCAACAGAGCAATGGTCGACACACTAGCCGAGGTGGCCAGGAGAGCAGACATGGGGGGAGCAAAGTTACTAGTTACGGGTGATTTCAATCACAAGGAGATTGACTGGGAAAACCTGGAGCCCCATGGGGGTCCCAAAACATGGAGAGCCAAGATGATGGATGTGGTACTGGAAAACCTCATGCATTAACATGTTAGAGACACTACCAGAGAGAGAGGAGAGGATGAACCAGCAAGACTGGACCTTGTATTCACCTTGAGTAGTTATGACATCGAGGATATCATGTATGAAAGGCCCCTAGGAGCTAGTGATCATGTGGTTCTGTGCTTCGACTACATAGTTGAGCTCCAAGTGGTGAGAGCAGCAGGAATAGGGTGGGAAAAACCAAACTACAAAAGGGGGAACTATTCAGGCTTGAGGAACTTCTTTCAAGACATTCAGTGGGAGAGGGAACTGACAGGAAAACCAGTACAAGAAATGATGGACTCTGTGGCAACAAAATGCAAGGAGGCAGAGGAGAGGTTTGTTCCCAAGGGAAACAGAAATAATGGGAAGAACAGAACGAGTCCTTGGTTCACCCAAAGGTGTAGGGAGGCAAAAACTAGGTGTACTAGAGAATGGAAAAGGTACAGAAGACAGAGAACTCAGGAAAATAAAGAGATTAGCCGAAGAGCCAGAAACGAATATGCACAGATAAGAAGGGAGGCTCAGCGGCAATACGAAAATGACATAGCATCGAAAGTCAAGACTGACCCGAAGCTGTTGTACAGCCACATCAGGAGGAAAACAACAGTCAAGGACCAGGTAATCAGACTGAGGAAGGATGATGGGGAATTCACAAGAAACGACCGGGAGGTATGTCAGGAGCTTAACACAAGAGTTAAAGAAGTATTTACAGTGGAAACCAGTAGGACTCCAGGAAATCAGAGCAGGGGGGTGCACCAGCAAGTGCTGGATGAGGTACATATAACCAAGGAGGAGGTGAAGAAGCTGCTATGCGAACTTGACACCTCAAAGGCGGTGGGACCAGACAACATCTCTCCGTGGGTCCTTAAAGAGGGAGCAGAGACATTGTGTGTACCATTAACAAAGATCTTCAACACATCATTTGAAACTGGGCAACTCCCTGAGGTATGGAAGATGGCAAATGTAGTCCCAATTTTTAAAAAGGGAGACAGACATGAGGCACTAAACTACAGACCTGTATCACTAACATGTATAGTATGCAAGGTCATGGAGAAGATCATCAGGAGGAGAGTGGTGGAGCACCTGGAAAGAAACAAGTGTATAATTGACAACCAGCATGGTTTCAGGGAGGGAAAATCCTGTGTCACAAACCTATTAGAGTTTTATGACAAGGTGACAGAAGTAAGACAAGAGAGAGAGGGGTGGATCGACTGCATTTTTTTGGACTGCAAGAAGGCCTTCGACACAGTTCCTCACAAGAGGTTCCTGCAAAAGCTAGAGGATCAGGCACACATAACAGGAAAGGCACTGCAATGGATAAGAGAATACCTTATAGGGAGGCAACAACGAGTCATGGTATGTGACGAGGTGTCAAAGTGGGCGCCTGTGACAAGCGGGGTTCCACAGGGGTCAGTCCTAGGACCTGTGCTGTTCTTGGTATATGTGAATGACATAACGGAAGGGATAGACTCAGAAGTGTCCTTGTTTGCGGACGATGTGAAGTTAATGAGAAGAATCAAATCGGATGAGGATCAGGCAGGACTACAAAGAGACCTGGACAGGCTACAAGCCTGGTCCAGCAACTGGCTCCTTGAGTTTAACCCCGCCAAATGCAAAGTCATGAAGATTGGGGAAGGGCAAAGAAGACCGCAGACACAATATAGTTTAGATGGCCAAAGTCTGCAAACCTCACTCAAGGAAAAAGATCTGGGGGTGAGTATAACACCGAGCATATCTCCTGAGGCGCACATCAATCAGATAACTGCTGCAGCATATGGGCGCCTGGCAAACCTACGGATAGCGTTCCGATACCTCAGTAAGGATTCGTTCAAGACTCTGTATACCATTTACGTCAGGCCCATACTGGAGTATGCAGCACCAGTTTGGAATCCACACTAGTCAAGCACGTCAAGAAATTAGAGAAAGTGCAAAGGTTTGCAACAAGACTAGTGCCAGAGCTACGGGGATTGTCCTACGAAGAAAGGTTGAGGGAAATCGGCCTGACGACACTGGAGGCCAGGAGGGTCAGGGGAGACATGATAACGACATATAAAATACTGCGCGGAATAGACGAGGTGGACAAAGACGGGATGTTCCAGAGATGGGACACAGACACAAGAGGTCACAATTGGAAGTTGAAGACTCAGATGAATCAAAGGGATGTTAGGAAGTATTTATTCAGTCATAGAGTAGTCAAGCCGTGGAATAGCCTAGAAAGTGTAGTGGAGGCGGGAACCATACATAGTTTTAAGGCGAGATATGATAAAGCTCATGGAGCAGGGAGAGAGAGGACCTAGTAGCAATCAGTGAAGAGGTGGGCCCAGGAGCTATGACTCGACCCCTGCAACCACAAATAGGTGAGTACAAATAGGTGAGTACACACACACACACACATGGTAATGCATTATTTACAGCTAGCAAAGTCAGGGTATTTCTCCAGAATGGTCTGTAATATATCACTGTGGATAAAATACTTTGCCATTTCTTGAACATTTCTGAGTGAGTTGTTTCTAAATTCATTAATTTGGTCACACTCCAGTACATTATGATGCAAGGTGTGACAATAGTCCATCTGGCAAAGTTTACATTTCGTTTGGTCTACATCTGGTGGTGGTGATTTAACCTGCCATAGATACTTGTAACCCAGCCAGAGCCGGGCAGTAGTGACGTCCACGAGTCTGCTTATCTTGTTGGATGCACCATAGACATGTGGCTCCTCCTGCATGATGGAATGATGATAGATGGACTGACTTGTGTCAATCTCCCTAAGTCTTAAGTCAATAAAGTTCATTTGAAGTTCTTTTCGTATTATTGTTCTCAAACTGCTGACAACCCAAGATTGTAATCTACTCCCTCTTTGAAAGCATACAGCTTAGCCAATTTATCAGTTCTATCATGCATCTGAAGACCAATGTGAGATGGAATCCACAGCATGTGCACTCTGACTCCACTGTCCACAATCTTACCATACCTGTGTCTGGCTTCTGACACAAGCATGCCACAATTTATACTTAATGAGTTGAGAGCATTTATGGATGACAGAGAATCAGTTACAATTAAAGTGTCAACCTTAGATACATGGACACATTTGAGTGCAAGGAGTATGGCAAACAGTTCTGTTTGAAGGGTAGAGGCCCAGTTATTGATGTGTGCTCCAATTTCTTTATGAGAGCCATCACTCTGTGTGACAACAGCAGCACTACCAGCTGCACCAGTGGACTGGTGAACAGAACCATCAACGCAAATAATTTGCGAAAGATTGTTCTGTGTGACTGAGTTATCAATACAGCTTAAGGCATCATGTTTGGCTTCAAGACGAAGCTTTGGTTGTGATTTAAGAAGAGTTTTGGGGGAAATGGAGGAATGGTAGTTTGGAATGGGATAATATCCCATGGAGCAGGGAAATGTCTCTGTTGTCTAACTTGATATAGATCATGTAGCTGGTTCATGCAGAGGTCAGTTCCAGTTTTTTCGATCCATCTGGAAGGATGTTCACCAGTGCTTAGAAAAGTTTGGAGGGCTTCTGTGCAGGGGTTTGAATGGGCTAGCCTAAGCATATTGACCCCAATAAGGATATTTCTTTCAGTAACACGATCTCTAATGCTTGGAATATTAAGTTCTTTCCGCATATTTAAAATTTTGGCAGTACGAGGGCATCCTAGGATGATCCTCATTGCTTCGTTTTGCAATTTTTCCAGCCCTCCAAGCTTCCAGTCAGACAAGAGTGCAAGTAGTGGTGCCGCATAATCAACCAATGATCTAATATAAGCAAGATACATCATTTTCACAATTTTAACATTAGCACCATACCTGGGGTGAAACCCAGCCACAACTCTAAGTGCTCTCAGCCTTTCTTTGTATTGGCGACAAAGTCTCGTTACAACAGGTCCAAGTAGTGGAACCTCAAAGCCTAGATACCTGTATCTGCTTACATATTCTAGAAGAGACCCATCATGCAACTGGATCTGACGAACTGTGCCTCTCTGCCGAGGAGGACATCTGTTGAGTATCTTTGTTTTATCCCCTGAGATTATTAACCCCAGGTCCTGACACGAGGCTAGTACATGATTAAGAATGTTTTGGGTGTTGGAGAATCTGGTGGTGTGAATCATTATGTCATCAGCAAAACTAACCATATAATGATGGGGCTGGCTAGGCATGGCATTAAGTAAGGCATTAATCAAAATGTTGAAAAGGGTGGGACTAAGCACACCTCCCTGTGGGGTTCCTAATTCAAAATCTTTAGTTACACTTCTATGTCCCTGGAACAACACAGACGACTTTCTGTTGGACAGGTAACCTTTAATCCAGCGGAGAAGCCATCCTCCAACATCCATTCTGGCAAGTTCACTAATGATTACATGTCGGTTGGCTACATCAAAAGTGGATTTAAGGTCAAGGAAGGTAGTGTATGAGCTGTCAGTGTGCAGAGTGAGAAAGGTGGTAATGCAATGATGCACACTCCTTCCATGCATGAAGCCATGCAACCGGGGAGACAAGAATTGCTTAATTCTGTGCATAAGACGATTAAGAATCATCCTTTCGAATGTTTTACACAAGCAGCTACTAAGGGATATTGGCGAAATGAGTTTTGTTGATTGGGCTTCGGAATGGGAATAATGAGGCTATTGGTCCATGATTTAGGGAGCTCCCCAGTGACATAACTCACGTTATATAATTCAAGTAAAGGATTACCTGGTACTCGACACAGCAATCTGAGTATGTTGTAAGTAATACCATCCTCACCAGGCGACGTGGAGTTTCCCTTAGTGCTGCATCAAGTTCATAATTAGTGAAAGGAATGTTGCAGTCATCTGCCTTGCTGAGCATAAAGCAAACAAGTCTCTCCCTTGCATCATATTTGTCCATTAATTTCGCCTGTGTGGTACTGGGAAGACTGTCATAGCTAGATGTAGCAGCCCAAGCACTGACTACCTCATTCGCCCTATGCAAGGGATGAGGGTGTGCGATCTGCCCAGTTCTGTTACCCTTAATTCTATTTATGTCCCTCCATGCCTGGCTAAGTGGGGTGTGAGCATTGAGACCAATGGCAAATTGTTCCCAGTCTGTTTGCCGCAGCTCTGTCATACGCTCTCTGGCAGCAGCATGGGCAGTTTGGAAGAGGCTCAGCATTTCAGGGGTACGATGGTTTCTATAGGCTAGGCCTAGTTTGCGAGCAGTACGTTTCAATGTTCGAAGTTTAGAATCATTGTAATAGGTATGGTTTTTATAAGACTTATGATTATTATGGAAGTCATTTGGATTTAGAGTAGTAAGAGGTTTCAGAGGCGGCTCTAAGAAGTTCTGAATACTGCTCACAAGGTCATTGTTAAAAGTCTCGACAAAGATACACTCATAGGAATTATACCAGTCAGTCACATGTGCAACAAAGTCATCATGTTGATCAGGGGAAACATTAAGACGTTTCCATTTGAATATCCCACCAGGGAGGATAGTATTACCAATATCTAGAGAGGTTAGCCTTGGGAAATGATCAGACGCTATATCTGTTACAATGGAAGACTCACAGCTGGCAGAAGTAATGTTGAAGCCAAGACACAGATCAAGGACACCTCCATAGATATGTGTGGGTTCAAGGTCACCTACTATTTGCACATTATCATGACTGTTTAAGAGTGACAACAGTTGATTGCCATTACGATTACCAAACTGAGAGTTTCCAATGCTTTTGTGTCTTGCATTATAATCACCAATAATGAGAGTAGGTTCAGACTGAGCACAAGTTGGGAGCTCCAAGTAATTAAACTTATCAGCAGGAGCGTACAAGTTAAATATGTTGAGAGCAGAGTTCCCAATATAAATCCTAACACCGTGATACTGTAGCCCCTCTGTTTTTTTATGTGCAAGAAGTTGATGGGGAAGTGATTTTTTAATATATAGAACATAAGAATTAGTAGATTTGAGATTATATGCAACAAATGATGGCAATTTAGGGGGTTGGGATTTTTCAGGGACTCTGCACTCTTGTAGACACACAATATCAATGGATTCAGTGGTTACTTTATGATGCAGGTCAGAAAATCTTTTTCTAAGTGATGCAATATTCCAACTTAAAATGGATAGTTTATAAGAGTTTGGTTCCATTATAAAAGTCCAGGAATAGATTTCAATTTCTCAGCAAAATTAAAAAATTTACTAAATAACAAACAGACATAATCAATATCAATATCATCAGTATTATCCTTATCCATGAGTCTCCTAAGTGCACTTCCATTAGTGAGACCTCTTGGGAGTCTTTGTACACAGAGGGCACAGCGCTCTTTGTGAATGTATGGATCGTGACACTATCCCTAGCACTCACCTCTCCGCTTTTATTACACTCATCACTATCATCACATGTATCACTTCCCTCATCATTATGACCAGTGATACATACACCATTATCAACAACCGGGTCATCTCCACACTCAGTATCTATCAATACATTACACTCATCAGTTTGACTATCATGATGGTCTTCACTGCACTTATCATCTTCACTGTGATTGTAAACACCACTATCAGATTCATCATTTTTGTAATTATTAACACCACTATATTCATCAGTTTGTTCATCATCACCACACTCATTTTCATAATGGCTGACTATCTGTGGGTTGATGTACTCATTTGCAACCTCTCTAAGTTTTTCCTCGTAGTGCTCAAGTTGTTGTTTCAAACACCATTGTTGCTTCTCCAGTACTGTTATGTGCAGTTGCATGTTGTGTACCACCCCAGCAAGACTAGCTTCTTCTGGAGGTATGAAGTCCCGGTCAGCTGAGCCAGGTGGCTGACTGACAGCTGACTCAGCCAGACAGGTGGTGTCAACACCAGCAGCATTACTAGTGTTGATAGCAGACGTGATCGTGCTCTGTTGATGTACTCCCAGAGTGACTCGCTCAACCATATTGTCTGAAATCAGGCATGGGTCAGTATTCAGACATGAAGTATCTGGTAGGCCTACTGCCTCATCATGGGGGGTGATGGGTGAGGCAGGAGCCCTGCGGCTGGTGATGTGAGCAGCTTTCGCTCTGCAGTCAGCATGAGCAGCTGTGACTCCTGGAGTATCACAATTGATACATTGTAATGCAACGGTCTGGTGTTTCTTGATCATATCATAGCACTGGTGAGAAGGATGGGCCTTGGCACA
This sequence comes from Cherax quadricarinatus, assembly GCF_026875155.1. NCBI lineage: Eukaryota > Metazoa > Arthropoda > Malacostraca > Decapoda > Parastacidae > Cherax > Cherax quadricarinatus. The sequence continues at coordinate 70,933,392 of NC_069405.1, forward strand.
CACTGCACACCAGTGTGACTTAGATGGGCATTTCCAAGCAATGTGACCCCAGCACTGACACTTGTAGCATCTACGGTGAGGTGGTTTGTACAAAGCTATTTTGTAACTCCTGTTAAGCGCAGCACGAGAGTAGATATATGATGGTGGAGTCCCTTGGCCAATCCACTCAGCCAATATCAGATCATTTGGAAGTCGACGAGGGTTTGCAACTTGATCTGACAACAGGAATTTAGGATCCATGTACTTATTGACATTGTGGATAACAATAAGCACTTTAGGTGATCTTGGTGGTTTGGGCAGTTCATTTCATGACACTTCTACATCTGTAATCTTAAAGCTATGGTAGAACTCATGTATGTCAGTTTCAGAGCTGTTATCCAGTATTGCAACAAGTTTTTCTATTACCTTGCATGTGTAGTGTGTCGTAATTCCTTATTTCAGTGGTTGTATCAAAGATGTCATATTGGGTGGTATAAATACCTCCTTATTGCTACAATATTGTTATTGTTATTGTTGTTGGGTTATTGTTCCCTCCGTCTTACAATGGGAAAATCAATAATCATTTTATTTAGTAGGACATTTGAAGCTCAGTTCTCAAAAATCATGTAGAAAGTTCTTTAAATATTAAGAGTGAGTTTACTGGAAGTCATCCAGTTAGATATTTTTATTAATTCTCTCAATAACAGTGTTATTGAGAGAATTCGATTTGAATTGGAGATGACAAAAGTTGTGTCATCTGCAAACAGAGCTGGCTCAAGTAAATGAGATGTATTGGGAAGATCATTGATGTACATGAGGAACCTACTAATTACTTATAAACACTGACTGCAATTATGATTATTGTAAATACTTGTGCTCAAAAGTATTTTGAATAATTTTTTTCTCATTGTTTTACCAAATGCATTCATACTTGGTGTATGTTCATTTTATGCATGGTTAGAGAGCTCACTTTTCTTTGGCAGATATCAGATAAGAACTATAGATTTAATATGATTTTTTAAGGGTAAATTATAAGTATTGTTTCTTTAGCTACTTTTTTACCAAGTACATACATGACCCTTCACCAGTATTGTTAGTTTTTAGGAGTCTAGTGATATTTAGTGTTAAAGCTAATAGTGTTTTATGTTGTGCCCCATTGTGGAGCAGCAAAAAAAAAAAAAAAGTGATTCTCAATAATCAGTATAAATGTGAAGCAATGATTACTTTCCATTAAAACTGAGAAATACTGTACAGTACTGATATAGTGCATACTAAAACAAAGCTTAAGTGTCTTTGATGAGGATTTTTTCGATAGTGAGTATGTATTATTTGATTGGTGTTGACACTAAAGCATGAGAGTGATGCTAGTTATAGAGATGATGAGAAGAGCATTTTTGATGTATCATCCAACTCACATGGTGACTCTTTACCCACAGTGAACTGGAAACTCGCAGGTCATCTTCAACAGAAAGGGTACAAACTATTCCCTGTGTGAGGCGGCCACGTTGTATGGATTCACCCTGCCGTCTATATCGTAATTTAGACCACTCGCTGGAAACTATCACAAAAAGACTGAGGTGTAGAGTGTGTTTTAGGTCTGGCAAAAGAAAAGACACTAAGTACAAATGCAAATCGTGTGGTGTGGCTCTGTGTCCAGCTCCATGCCATAGTCTGTATCATTGTAAGATAAAATATTGGGTGGGACTGCATTAAACCCATCACTCCCTCAAAATCTCTTCCACCAATGATACTGAAAAGCCCCTTCAGGGTATTATAGCCCAGGAAGTTTGTGAAGGGATCAGTGCAGATGTTGTACAGGACTGTTGACAATTATTGGTATTGGTGGTGTAATAGTGATGGTGGAGGCCACATTACTTGTTTTGTTGTCTTATGCTATCTTGGCTGTGTTCTAGGGTATTAGTTAAACTGGTCATATAGATAACTATAGTAACATAAAAAAATAAAAGATTCGAGAGTATAAATTATTATTATCTTGTGGCCTAGTGGTTGCACTAGGCCACAAGGTAAAAACATGCCATGATTGAGTGGTGACCACTCGAAGGTTAATGGCACACACATCATCTTCTTTCAACAAACCAGCTGTATCCCACCAAGGCAGGGTGGCCCAAAAAGAAAAACAAAAGTTTCTCTTTTTAACTTTAGTAATGTATACAGGAGAAGGGGTTACTAACCTCTTGCTCCCGGCATTTTAGTCACCCCTTACGACATGCATGGCTTACGGAGGAAGAATTCTGTTCCACTTCCCCATGGAGATAAGAGGAAATAAACAAGAACAAGAACTAGTAAGAAAATAGAAGAAAACCCAGAGGGGTATGTATATATATGCTTGTACATGTGTAGTGTGACCTAAGTGTAAGTAGAAGTAGCAAGACGTACCTGAAATCTTACATTTTTATGAGACAGAAAAAAGACACCAGCAATCCTACCATCATGTAAAACAATTACAGGCTTTCGTTTTATACTCACTTGGCAGGACAGTAGTACCTCCCTGGGTGGTTGCTGTCTACCAACCTACTACCTAGGTGGCACACACATGTAGTATAAAAATTAAACTAATGTCACTATAAAACATAACTGGTAAGATAATGTACAAGGATTGATCACTGGCCATGTCAAGATATTCATGGCTTGAAACATATTGTTAATATATACTGTACCAACCAACTGTTGTCACATACCCAGGAACCCTATTGTAGTACAATACACAAGACTTGAGCAGGCACTGGGGAAAAAACAGTGATCTGCTTCCATGCAATGTGCTGCATTTAAGGCTAGCTCCACAGCATCATAACAACACTCACCAAACGCATCCCAGAAACTGCCAGCTTCACTGTATTACTTCTACACCATGAGCTCATTGCTCAAACATTACCCTATTACCTTCTACTAGCCCAAAACCTGACTTTTATAAGGAAGCAGTGTCTTATATCTTTCTCCATGACTTCAGCTTCAGAGAACTGTGGTGGGGGGAGGGGGTGCTTGTACATCCCATAGCCCTTGTGGCTTAGCGCTTCTTTTTGATTATAATAATAATAATTGTTATTATTATTATAATCAAAAAGAAGCGCTAAGCCACAAGGACTATACAGTCATAATAATTGTACATCCCATGATTTATCATCATGAAACAGAATTGCCTTGTGCATTACAAAATAATAATTGTACACAAATAAACAATGCAGGAGAGAGAATAATATTTATACAATCAAAATAAATTATGTACATTGTTTATTCAGGGTAAGTGTTTAATAATTTAGCTACCAATTTCAGACTGATCAGGTGTATGTCACTACACTCATGTATATCATTATACTTACCCATAGCTTTACAGTATGACATATAAATGTCCATTTGCAACAACACATAAATAAAAAAAAAGTGCTAGTCACAAATATGATATAAAAATTAAAGGACACAAGTGCAACTAATGTGACATTTTATTGTGGCAACGTTTCGCTCTCCAGGAGCTTTATCAAGCCATTACAAACAATACATGGACACAGAGGGTATATAAAGGCTCAGAGTGAGGTGCAATACTAGTAAAGTACCATTTCGATGTTCACTAGTGGTAGTAGTAGTAGTGACAAAAGTAATACAATATGGTAGAGCAATTAATTCGTACATGAGTAAAAGGATATAAAAGCTATTACTTGGGTAACATAAAAATAGGTTGGACAAATACAGAGTGGAAAGAGGCAGCTTGTTTCAGTGTTCACTCTCTGTAATGTGCTTTGTGTAGTAAACCCTGTCATCACATAGTCTCTCCTGTTATACTACACAAAGCACATTACAGAGAGTGAACACTGAAACAAGCTGCCTCTTTCCAGTCTATATTTGTCCAACCTATTTTTATGTTACCCAAGTAATAGCTTTTATATCCTTTTACTCATGTACGAATTAATTGCTCTACCATATTGTATTACTTTTGTCACTACTACTACTACTACTACTACTACCACTAGTGAACATCAAAATGGTACCTCACTAGTATTGCACCTCACTCTGAGCCTTTATATACCCTCTGTGTCCATGTATTGTTTGTAATGGCTTGATAAAGCTCCTGGAGAGCGAAACGTTGCCACAATAAAATGTCACATTAGTTGCACTTGTGTCCTTTTACTTTACATATTGTCGGTAATTCTACCAACTTTATTACGATATAAAAGTTTTTATAAAAGATACTTAAACTAATACAGGACTTACTGAGTAAGCAGCCTGGTGATAAAACATAACTAATGTAAACCAATTTTTGTAACACAAATGTATTTTTATAGAAAATAAAATCATTAATGTTGTTATTATTGTTGTGTCATTAAATTTTACTATCATTATGCAAATAAAATTTTACAGTACAGTCAATCCTTCAAGTTCTTGAACTTCCTTATTTGCATGTTTCACTTACCTGATGTTTTTATTAACGCTTTCAGGGTTTCCGAAGTACTAGTACGTCTTATGAGCCAGGGTTATTGACATACTAGTACGCATAAATTCTAGTGTCCTCAAATCAAGCAGGAAAAGGCTGGTAGTCCTAGATGTGAGAGAATGGATCTCCATGGTCAGTGTGTGGTACAAAAAAAATCGGGGACCCAGTGGTGCATTGTGGGAAAGCCATTTTATTACACCTTGTTCACCATGTCTAGCGCTAAGAAAATCCTCACTCCTCAGCTAATTGGAGCTCTTTTGTTCCCAAGTGACAGTTCAAACACACATGGAAGTGTCAGTGAAGATGAATTTCATGGTTTTGAGGAGTTTGTGACCGAAAGCAATGCCCAGGAAACTTGAAGGAAGGCAGAAGGAAGGAAGGTAAGAAGGAAAGGATGAGAGGAAGGAAGGTAGGAGGGAAGGAAGGAAGGGAGGAAGTAAGGAAGGAAGAAGACCATCAACCTAGGATAACCCAAAAAATTCAGACAGTGACTTATTTCCATGTGGGTTGGTGGGGTGGGGAGGGGAGGAAGTTGACAGACAGTGAGGGTGGTGAGTGATGGTGTTATTTGTCATTGTGACACTAATTATACCAGTTACTCGGCTTATTTACAAGTCCATCCCCACACAACTGCAAGCTTTACAGGAGCCGTAGCAGTTCTGGGAAGTGTCTAGTGACTTTATATGTGTATATATGTGATAGAAAAATAGTAATAAACAACATTTTTTATTGTTGGTTTGTGTAAACATGTTTTGTAAACAATATAATGACTGTGGTTATTGTGTAGCATACAACTAGTGAATATACATTCAATATACTTTATATTGGTCTCACAGGCCATAAAATTACTTGAATGAAGAAAGAAAGGAAGGAAGAAAGGAGGGAAGGTAGGTAGGTAGGAAGAGATGAGAGGAAGGAAGGAAGAAGGAAGGAGGGAAGGTAGGTAGGGAGAGATTAGAGGATGGAAGGAAGAAAGGAAGGAAAGAAGGAAGATAGGTTTGTGGGGAGGAAGGGATGTGTTGTGGAAGGCAATGAGTGTTAGTGAGTGGTGGTATGATGCATCTTTGTGATACAAGACATACTGGTGACTCAGCATATTTATAACTCTATCCCCACACTTCTACAAGCTTTCAGAACCTCTTGCAGTTATAGGAACCTGTCCAGTGACTCTATATGTGTATATATATATATGATAGAAAAATAGTAATAAACAACATTTTTATTGTTGGTTTGTGTAAACATGTTTTGTAAAGAATAATATGACAGCAAAGTTTGTGCTGTTATTGTGTAGTATACAATGAGTGAATATATACCAGTAGTCTTTATATTGGTCTCAGAGGCCATAAAAGTTACTTGAAAAAATAAAATATTAAAAAATAAAAGAAAAAAGTAGAAAAAACAAGATAAACTATTACCGGATGACCGGCAGTTGGCAATGTTGCCGTACGCAGTTCAATTTCTGTCAACTTCACACCTCCATATCTCCATAAGTATTGATTGCAAAAAAAAAAAAATGGCCTATAATACTCACAAAAAGAAAAACTTATCATTTCATAAGAAAAAACTAATTTTTTTTTTTCAAATATTTTTCGACCCTGAGAACAATTTTGGGAGAGGGCCTGTCGACCCTGAAAGGGTTAATGAGCAACCCACAAATAAATTTGATTATCCATGGGTTTTCTGGCAATACTTTTTTTTTTCTAGGCTTGTCACACGACCCCCTAAATTTAAAACTAGTATATAATTTTTTCAAATAAAACAAATGAACAACTTTATTTTTTATAAAGTGGAGCACTGTACAGTATACAATTAGCTTAACTGACATGTATAAACTACTTTGAAGAAAGCCCCTTGTTATGCAAGGTATTTTGGGCAGCCTTAAAACTAACTTTTAATTACTAGACAGTGAGACACACACAGTACGTACATGATGATAAAAATATACTTAGCTTATACTGGCACGTAGTGCCAGTAATGCCTATACTATCGTACCGCATCAAACTTCTGGTTTTAATAATTTTTATCTCGTTTCAACAAAAAAATAAAAAATTCGCTTATACAACATACAACATACAACAGATTTTCCCTGTAATATATTTGTTAGTTGCAAATTATTTTAGGGTAAGGTTCATGAACTCATATGCCTGGCAGTGAGCATTTGGAAGGAATGCAGCTCTGCAGCTCCTATGGATGAGCCACCACTGATTTATACTGTATTGAAGGTATTTAGTAATTCAAAGAAAAATTCTAATTAGAGATACATTAAGGATGAAGCCAGGCATCTGAATTTAAATAAAAAAATGCCTTTATGGTAATTAATGAGAGCTGAAGGAAAGATTGAACAAGAACAAGGATAATATTGGATGAAAGATGGTTTCAGTATTTGTTAGGCATGATAAATTATTGTCAGAATCACTTTAAGGTAAAGAGATTTTTTTAACAGTAGCTTTGAAGTGGCTGGCAGACAGGGAGCCTCTGGAATCTTCATTCAAAGAGTTCCAGATTTTAGGTCCTTTTATGCACATTGAGTTTTTACACAGGCTGACATAGACAAGAGAAATATAGAGTTTTGTGTCTTATATTATGCCTGAGTTCTCTTGCCTCTGTAAAAAAGAGTGGTGTTCAGTGGCTTCCCCATTCCCTTTATTCTGGACTTTCTTTCATATAAATGTCATTATTAGCCAGATTACAATGATATATTACAGATATAGTCTCTGAAACACAAAATGAACCCAAATTGGGTATGCAAATGTAATTTTGTATTACTGGTGCTGGAGGGCCGGTATGCTTAGGTAGTAATTGTTGGGCATGTATTTCCAAAATCATTAAAGTACCTGTGTTCTGAGTGACAGATTAAAGAGACTTGAGCAAACACTACAATATTTTATTAGAAAACTTTTCAGTTCTGGGACCATGTGTTTTAAATTAATTGTAGATATCCCTTACCAAGGTTTAAACCTTATTGAGAGATACTGTTAGTAGTAGCAATGAGAGACAATTCTAGACAGCTTTTGTAAAAGAGGCCAGATTCCTTGATGACAATACTGGCATTTTGAAAGTCAGTGAGATGGTTATGGGTGTTAAAGTGTATGATGCAAACATTTTTCAAGTCATATCTATCTATCTATCTCTCATGTGGATACATCCATTCATAAGTTTACAGTGTTTACTCCATCAAGGAAGTTCCACATATCTCCATCAGCCCTAATTCATCCCATCTTTCATGAGGGCCAACTGTACAGTGTTTTTGTTTGTGTTTATTTTTCTTTAACTTAACCTTCCTGACAGCATCCTTTCATGTATTGCACTCTTGAGATTCTTTCTCCAAAATATATTTCACTTGTCCTCAGATGCTTCAGGCATGGTTCTGACTAGATTTTAAATGAGGAAGGTAGAGAGCTCAAGGAGAGCAAAGTCTCTAGGTAGAAGTCGTCACTCTGTGTCACAATCACAGCTTTACCAGCTACACTGGTTGGTTACTGAAGGGAGAAATCTTTGTACAATATGATACACAAATTCCCCCTTTAGAGAGCGCTCTGTGGTAAAAAGTACTTTTGATTTAAAGTACTGTATCTAACTTACAGCATCATGCATGGAATCAAGATAAAGCTTAGATTATGATATAATGAAGTTCTTTAGGAAAAAGGGTGATTTTTCCATTTGCATAGGGCAGCACAATTAATCTCTCCTTTGATGGTTGTGCCCCAGCTTCTTTTTCTCATAATAATATACGTACCGTAATCAAGCATTATACATACAGTACATGTGATTTCTCCTAGGTAGTAGGTTGGTAGACAGCAACCACCCAGGGAGGTACTGTAGTCTTGCCAAGTGAGTGTAAAACGAAAGCCTGTAATCATTTTACATGATGGTAGGATTGCTGGTGTCTTTTGTCTGTCTCATAAATATGCAAGATTACAGGTAAGTCTTGCTACTTCTACTTACACTTAGGTCACACTACACATACATGTACAAGCATATATATACACACCCCTTTGGGTTTTCTTCTATTTTCTTTCTAATTCTTGTTCTTGTTTATTTCCTTTTATCTCCATGGGGAAGTGGAACAGAATTCTTCCTCTGTAAGCCATGCGTGTCGTAAGAGGCGACTAAAATGCCGGGAGCAAGGGGCTAGTAACCCCTTCTCCTGTATACATTACTAAATTTAAAAGGAGAAACTTCAGTTTTTTCTTTTGGGCCACCCCACCTCAGTGGGATACGGCTGGTACATTGAAAGAAGAAGAAGTCAGCCGTCTCCCACCGAGGCAGGGTGACCCAAAAAGAAAATCCCCAAAAAGAAAATACTTTCATCATCATTCAACACTTTCACCTCACACATAATCAGTTTTTTGCAGAGGTGCCCAGAATACAACAGTTTAGAAGTATATATGTATAAAAATACACAATATATCCCTCCAAACTGCCAATATCCCAAACCCCTCCTTTGGAGTGCAGGCATTGCACTTCCCATTTCCAGGACTCAAGTCCAGTTATATAAAATAACCGGTTTCCCTGAATCCCTTCACTAAATATTACCCTTCTCACACTCCAACAGCTCGTCAGGTCCCAAATACCATTTGTCTCCATTCACTCCTATCTAACATACTCATGTATGCTTGCTGGAAGTCCAAGCCCCTCGCCCAGAAAACTACCTTCACCCCCTCCCTCCAACCTTTTCAAGGATGACCCCTACCCTGCCTTCCTTCCCCTACAGATTTATACACTCTCCATGTCATTCTACTTTGATCCATTCTCTCTAAATGACCAAACCACCTCAACAAACCCTCTTCAGGCCTCTGACTAATACTTTTATTAACTCCACATCTTCTCCTAATTTCCACACTCCGAATTTTCTGCATAATATTTACACCACACATTGCCCTTAGACAGGACGTCTCCACTGCCTCCAACCGCCTTCTCGCTGCAGCATTTACAACCCAAGCTTCACACCCATATAAGTGTTGGTACTACTATATTTTCATATATTCCCTTCTTTGCCTCCATAGATAACATTTTTTGCCTCCACATATACCTCAATGCACCACTCGCCTTTTTTTCTTCATCAATTCTATGTTTAACCTCATCCTTCATAAATCCATCCGCTGACACGTTAACTTCCAAATATCTGAAAATATTCACTTCTTCCATACTCCTCCTCCCCAATTCGATATCCAATTTTTCTTTAACTAAATCATTTGATACTCTCATCACCTTACTCTTTTCTATGTTTACTTTCAACTTTCTACCTTTACACACACTCCCAAATTCATCCACTAACCTCTGCAATTTTTCTTTAGAATCTCCCATAAGCACAGTATCATCAGCAAAAAGTAACTGTGTCACTTCCCATTTTGTATTTAATTCCCCATAATTTAATCCCACCCCTCTCCCAAACACCCTAGCATTTACTTCTTTTACAACCCCATCTATAAATATATTAAACAACCATGGTAACATTACACATCCCTGTCTAAGACCTACTTTTACCGTGAAGTAGTCTCCCTCTCTTCTACACACCCTAACCTGAGCCTCACTATCCTCATAAAAACTCTTTACAGCATTTAGTAACTTACCACCTATTCCATATACTTGCAACATCTGCCACATTGCTCCCCTGTCCACTCTATCATATGCCTCTTCTAAATCCATAAATGCAATAAAAACTTCCCTACCTTTATCTAAATACTGCTCACGTATATACTTCAATGTAAACACTTGATCTACACATCCCCTACCCACTCTAAAACCTTGCTCATCCACACTTCTACATTCTGTCTTACGTCTAATTCTTTCAATAATAACCCTACCGTACACTTTTTCTGGTATACTCAGTAAACTTATTCCTCTATAATTTTTACAATCTCTTTTGTCCCCTTCCCTTTATATAAAGGGACTATGCACGCTCTCCGCCAATCCCTAGGTACATTCCCCTCTTTCATACATTTATTAAACAAAAATACCAACCACTCCAACACTATGTCCCCCCTGATTTTAACATTTCTGTCATGATCCCATCAGTTCTAGCTGCTTTACCCCCTTTCATTCTACATAATGCCTCACACACCTCCCCCACACTCACATCCTGCTCTTCTTTACTCCTAAAAGATGGTATACCTCCCTGGCCAGTGCATGAAATTACCGCCTCCCTTTCTTCGTCGACATTTAAAAGTTCCTCAAAATATTCTCGTCATCTACCCAAAACCTCCATCTCCCCATCTACTAACTCCCCTACTCTGTTTTTAACTGACAAATCCATTTGTTCTCTAGGCTTTCTTAACTTGTTTAACTCCAAAATTTTTTCTTATTTTCATTAAAATTTCTTGACAATACCTCTCCCACTCTATCATCCACTCTCCTTTTGCACTCTCTTCACCTTTCTTTTACTCTCCATATACTCTACTCTTCTTATAACACTTCTGCTTTGTAAATACCTCTCATAAGCTACCTTTTTCTCTTTTATCACACCCTTTACTTCATCATTCCACCAATCACTCCTCTTTCCTCCTGCACCCACCCTTCTATAACCACAAACTTCTGCCCCACATTCTAATACTGCATTTTTAAAACTATTTCAACCCTCTCAACCCCCCATACTACTCATACCTGCACCAGCCCCCCTTTCTGCCAATAGTTGCTTATATTTCACCCGAATTTCCTTCCTAGTTTATACACTTTCACCTCCCTCTTACTTGTTGTTGCCATTTTCCTCTTATCCCATCTACCTCTTACTCTAACTGTAGATACAACTAGATAATGATCCGATATATCAGTTGCCCCTCTATAAACATGTACATCCTAGAGCCTATCCATCAACCTTTTATCCACCAATACATAATCTAACAAACTACTTTCATACGTGCTACATCATACCTTGTATATTTATTTATCCTCTTTTTCATAAAATATGTATTACTTATTACCAAACCTCTTTCTACACATAGCTCAATTAAAGGCTCCCCATTTACATTTATCCCTGGCACCCCAAATTTACCTACTATTTGTACATGTACAAACATATATATACATATCCCTCTGGGCTTTCTGCTATTTTCTTACTAGTTCTTGTTCTTGTTTATTTCCTGTTATCTCCATGGGGAAGTGGAACAGAATTCTTCCTCCGTAGGCTATGTGTGTTGTAAGAGGCGACTAAAATGCAGGGAGAAAGGGGCTAGTAACCCCTTCTCCTGTATAAATTACTAAATTTAAAAAGAGAAACTTTCGTTTTTCTTTTTGGGCCACCCTGCCTCGGTGGGATACGGCCGCTTTGTTGAAAAAAAAAATGAAAAAAAAATGTGATTTCTGTCTTTCTCTATATTTTTTTGTGCTGTTGTCTGTCTTTTGACACTACACATGGTCTTTATATAAACCCAGACATCTAAAGCCCTGCCCTGAACCCATCACTATATGACAACAACTACTAAAATTATTACTACTGCAACTACTACTACAATGAATGTAGATAGAGGGTTCAGAGAACTGACAGGTTGATAAATTAGACATGTGCAACACTTGGGTATCTTTATTGAGGAAACTTTTCACCACACAGTGGCTTCATCAGTCCTATACAAAGAAAAATGGTGAAGATCAGGAGTTAGAGGTAATCAGTCCCTCAGCTGCCTGAAGTCGATGTAATCAGTCCATCAGTCTTGAAAAGAATGCAGAATATGTGTGAAGAAATGGCTTATATACTGTAGACAGGTGAGGTAAAACAGTCATAGGCGATATCACATCGAACCTGTCTACAGTATATAAGCCACTTCTTCATGCATATGCTGTATTCTTTTCAAGATTGATGGCCTGATTACATTGACTCCAGGCTGAGGGACTGATGACCTCAAACTCCTGATCTTCACCATTCTTCTTTGCATAGGACTGATGAAGTCACTGCGTGGTGAAACATTCCTCAGAAAAGATACCCAATTGTTACACATGTGTCTACTTTATTTACTACTATAGTACTACTAGTCCAATTGGGGTAATTATTCAGCCTCTTGAGGACCTGTCCTGTCCACTTTCATGCCATGACCACTACTTGATTCCCTGTCTGAACATACCAAATATGAGCACAGAGGAGCACTATAATATACCATAGGCTTGATGCACTTAATTTACACTCTCTGGAAAGACAAAGAATTATGAGAAATACAGCTGAAATTTACAAATAAAAAGCAAGAATAAACAGGTATAAATAATGTGCCAAAAATATTTAACCAAGAGCAGGTTTGTAGCACTGGCTTCAAGTTAGACAAATTTAGATTTAAAAAGGATGAAGGAAATACTGTACTGGTTTGGCAGTAGAGTTGTAGACGAGCGGAATATACTCCCAGATAGCACTGCTGAGGAGAGAACTTTGAGTAGCTTGAAATATAGGTTGAATGGGTATGTAAGTGGGTGTAACTGGGTGTGAGTTGAACTTGCCTAGCATGAGGTTTCATTCTTATGTTCTATGAAGTCTCAAAAGATTTCAATAATGAGGTCATCTTCCTCAAGCAAATATTCAATGAACTTTTAAACAGAAATGCAAACCAAGAGAATTTCTTTAAAAAATACTTTATCTTGAATTTTTAGCATATTTTTGTTAGTTTACCAGCATCTGTGGCTTCAGGCAAATACAACTGCAATGTACTGAAGCAAGTGAAAAATTATCACAGGCTTGCCATGCTGAACATCAACTGTGACATTGCACAAAAGCTAGATTTTACCCATATTCTCAGTGCCTTTGCAGAGAAATGGGCAAGGAAAGCTTTAATCAATGAAGAGAATGTTCAAATTATGTTGCATTTTTATTTTTTCATTAATCCTTTTTTTATGGTTAGGGAGAAATAAGGTACAATACTATCCAGTGATGGTAAATTTTAGCTATGTATTTTAAAAAAAGACCCATAAACTCAAAAGAAGTAAGAAACATAAAATTAAGTCATACGTATTTGGTTTGGAACAGAGGGAATAGATAAAAGATTAAGTAATATTAACTGTCATTCAACCTAACCAAAGAAATTGTAGCCAAGGCGAGGAAAATGATAGGAATGATTATGAGAACTTTTAAAACCAAAGAAGCTACAACAATAGTGGTACACTGCTATTCAAATAATTTGTCTTGGTGTGTGTCTGCTTGTCTGTCTGTCTGTCTCTCTCCTAGGATAGGGGGGCCCATCTCTGGAAGGGTTACCGCTCTTCCCTCAAGGTGCTTGCCTGACTAAGAGTCCAGTATCTCTAATCTTTTTTGTTATCAATGCTTTTGATATTTCCCTAACTGTCTAAATTCACTCATACTTCTAGATGATGGCATGGAACTTTTTATGAACCTGGCTTGCGGAATACGAAAAAAAAAATTGTATAGTTTACTTGCTTTGTGATTGTAATTTATGTAAATAGAGTGAATTGGGTATTGCAATAGCAAATTAATACTGACAGTATAAATTTGTCATATTAGAAACAAAATATATTTAAAGAACTGAATAGCCAAGAGATTCCAGTGCTTGGTAAATACAGTCTCTCTTCACTTAATGATGGAGATCCATTCCTAAGACCACGTCAGTAAATGAATTTGTCGCTAAGTGAGGAGCATACTATAATGGTAGTGGATTTGTGTCAACCATCTTTGATATTGTTTTAATGTCTCCTTTGCAACATTTATAACATTTCTGGTATATTTTTAAATGTTTATGCAGTAGTGTACTGTATATTGTAATAAAAACAATAGAGGAAATCAGCTCTAGTATACATTATTTAGGCATGCATACTGGTCAGAGAGCCCATCATAAGTCCGGGTCGTCGGTAAACAAGTACGTTGCTAAGTGAGGAGAGGCTGTTCAATAAAACAACAATATCTCTCTGGAAATAATTTTCTTCCCTTACATCTGTCTCCCTTACATCATGGGGAAGCACTAAACCCATAAGCATTATACAGGTATCATACATGCACTAGTAGTTATCAGTACTGCACTAGTTTTAGTTTTCCCAAAAGTGTAGAGGCAAATGCCCCATCTTTTCAAGATCGAAGCGATACCCATTGTCTCCGATATTTTATCTGTTTCCATGACTCCATGATCCTTCCACAATTGGTGCTTTAGTATTGTTTAATTTACTTCCCGTTTATGTTCACCTTGCATCGTACCTTTCCCTCCTTTCTTGGGGAGTTCCAACAATTCAAGTTTCCACCTCCCACTTCCATGCCCAAAAGCTCATTTGCCTACTACTGTACAACCTTACCTGCACTGTATGACCCTTGTGGGTTTAGCACTTCTTTTGATTATAATAATGTACAACCTTACACTCACTTTTTTTTGAACAGCTTTAATCTCCTTCTCATGATGGTTCTAAAATTCTCAGCTGTATACCTGACAGGTATGCAGCTGTTTTTCTGGAAAGTATAATTCAAAGTTATTTACTAGAGTTGGCCAGTATTTTCACAGCATGGTTATATGCAATTCTCACAGCTGTGATACACACAACGACCTTGTCTGATTCATCATTCATGAGTTTTGTTACAAGCTATCCAGAAATTTGATCCCCCCTGGTCCCAGTATCTTTTTTAAGCAACTTAGGTTAAATAGCATTTCTAGTAAACACAAAGAGGTCAATTTTGCTGGGTCTCTGGACATACTTATGCTCAGGGTATGAACAAGCAGACTCAGCCTCTTCAGCTACTCATGATCTCCCAATTTCTCACAGGAGTATTCCTTTCTTTGACTATTTTTTCAGTACTCTCTCAGGAACTGCTGGCAAAAAAATTAGAGTCTGGCCACCTTCCTACTGCTGTTGAGCTAGAGAACACTTACAAAATGGACACAGGACACACAGTGGAACCTTGGTACTAGAACAGTCCCATACTCGAACAATTCTGTATTCGAATGCTTTGTTCAGTAAACAAATTGCTCGGTAGTCAACCGTTTGCTCGGCACTTGACCAAACAAATATGACCTGCCAGAACTTTGTTGTAAACTATTTCATGTTTCTATGCATTTTTTGGTGTTTTTTTTTTTATATTGTATAAATAAGTCAGCATGGGACCTAAGAGGGTTAGTGATAACAACCAACCATAAAGAAAATTGTTTGGGAAAAATTTGTTCTGTACTTGAACAAATCGGCACTTGAACAACCTTCTGGAACCAATTAAGTTCAAGTGCTGTTGTTCCACTGTACAGATAGCATACA
This sequence comes from Cherax quadricarinatus, assembly GCF_026875155.1. Lineage (NCBI taxonomy): Eukaryota > Metazoa > Arthropoda > Malacostraca > Decapoda > Parastacidae > Cherax > Cherax quadricarinatus. The sequence goes on from NC_069405.1 coordinate 70,948,972, forward strand.
GAGAAATAACCAGCACTGCTCTGCAAGGACTACTTGGGTCATCCTGTCAGCCCCCAAATCTAAGTAGCTTGTCCGCTTTATAAGCAAAAATCAATGAAAATGATAGGCATGCAGGATTCACTTCTTACATCACCCTAAAACACGCACTAACTGACCTTGCTGAAAGTCCCAACTTTAACACCTCTTCTCAGACCAGCTGAAATTAACCTATTGTACCAACTATGATTTCAGTTTTACACTTGTACTAATCCTCGCCTCCACTAATCCCTAACTAGTATGGAACCTACACCTGGTCAAGCCCATCAAGAAACTGGAGAAAGTGCAGAGGTTTGTAAAGACTACTCCCAGAGCTAAGGAGTATGCCCTACGAGGAGAGGTTAAAGGAACTCAGTCTGATAAAACTGGAGGATAGGAGGGATATGGAGTATATGATAATGACACACAGAATATTGAGAGTAATTGACAAGGTGAACAAGGACAATGTTTCTGAGATGGGATACAGGAACAAGAGGGCACGACTGAAAGTTGAAAATTAATGTGAATCATGGGGATGCTAGGAAGTACTTTTTTCAGACTTTAGAGTTGTAAGAAAGAGGAACAGTCTGGGAAGTAAAGTAATAGAAGTGGGATCCATACACTGCTTAAAGAAGAGGTACAATAAGGCTCTTGAAGCCGGGAGAGAGTGGACCTAGTAGTGATCAGCAAAGAGGCGGAGCCAGATGACTAGCCCTGCAACCACATATAGGTGAGTAGTATATCCCTAACTTTGGCATACCCCTAACCTTTGCACAACCCTAACCTTCACACACCCCTAACCTTTACCCACTCATACGTGCACCTCTAACCTTTCCACACTCATACCTTCACACACAACTAAGCTTGCATACCCCTCACTTTCGCACTCAACTTAACTTTACATACTCATAGCCTCGAATGTTCATACACTTGCACAACCTTAACTTTTGCACACTTATACTCTTGCACGCTTCTAACCTTCATACACTTATGCCCTTGCACACTCCTAACCTTCGCATACATTCACCCTCACTAACTCCTAATTTTTGCACATTTATACCCTCACAGACTCCTAACCTTTGCACATCCAGACCCCTTACACACTTCTAACCTTCACACACTCATGCCCTCACACACTCCTGACCTTCACATACTCATGTTTTTGCACACCCCTAATCTTCACATTCATGCTCTGGCACACTCATACCCTCACACACTCCTAACCTTTTGCACACCCCTAACATTCACACTTATACCCTTGCACACTCCTGATCTTTGCACACTCATGCCTTCACACTCCCCTAACCTTCACACTCATGCCAATGCACGCTCCTGACCTTCACACATTCATACCCTCACACACAAGTTCGCACTCATGCCCTCGCACACTCCTAACATTTCACACACCCTCAGTGTTTGCACTCATACACTTCTAACCTTAGCACACTCATGCCCTCACACACTCCTAACCTTTCACACACCCTTAACATTCATACTCATGCTCTCACACACTCCTAACCTTCATACTCTCATGCCCTCGCACAGTCCTAACCTTTGCACATTCTTACCCTCACACACTCATGCCCTCACATCCCTACCCCTCAGCACTCTGTAATGTAACCCATACATTATAATAAAATTACATTGTACTATTTAAATATGAAATTCCCAATCATAATAACGGCATTTTGAAAATAAAATTTGTACATTAGTAAATTTTTAGTGAAAGCTATTTTCACAGTGCAATGAAATTAAAGATAAAACCCAGCCATCTCTTCATTTTAATCAGTGCTTCATTGCTTAGGGACAAAAAAAATGCTTGAGAAAGTCACAGTGCTCTGAAAATTCTAAATTTTACCAAATAATTTCAATAATAATATTTTAATGTATACTAATATACATTTTTTATCTATAAAAATTTAAATGTACACACGGGGGAATACACTATACAGTGGTACCTCGAGTTTCGTACAACTCCCAACTCGATCAATTACGTAAATGTATTATTGTAAGTGCTTTTGTAAGTGTATTTTTGGGGGTCTGAAACGGACTAATCTAATTTACATTATTCCTCATGGGAACAAATTTGTCCAGTAACGGCACTCGAACAGCCTTCTGGAACGAATTATGGCCAAAACTCGGAGTACCACTGTATATTTTTTTTTTAAGAAGTCAGCCGTCTCCCACCGAAGTAGGGTGACCCAAAAAGAAAGAAAATCCCCAAAAAGAAAATACTTTCATCATCATTCAACACTTTCACTTCACTCATACATAATCACTGTCTTTGCAGAGGCACGCAAATATGACAGTTCAGAAATTATAGTCCCTCCAAACTGTCAATATCCCAGACCCCTCCTCTAAAGTGCAGGCATTGTACTTCCCATTTCCCGGACTCAAGTCCGGCTAAATCTATAATAACTGGTTTCCCTGAATCCCTTCACTAAATATTACCCTGCTCACACTCCAACAGCTCGTCAAGTCCCTTAAACCATTTGTCTCCATTTACTCCTATCTAACACCCTCACACACACTTGCTGGAAGTCCAAGCCCCTCACCCACAAAACCTCCTTTACCCCCTCCCTCCCACCTCTTCGAGGATGACCCCTACCCCACCTTCCTTCCCCTAAAGTTTTATGCGCCCTCCATATCATTCTACTCTGATCCATTCTCTCTAAATGACCAAACCACCTCAACACCTCCTCTTCAGCCCTCTGACTAACACTTTTATTAACTCCACACCTTCTTCTAATTTCCACACTGAATTTTCTGCATAATATTTACACCACACATTGCCCTTAAACAGGACATCACTGCCTCCAACCGTCTCCTCGCTGCTGCATTTACCACCCAAGCTTCACACCCATATAAGAGTGTTGGTACTACAATACTTTCATACATTCCCTTCTTTGCCTCCATAGATAACATTTTTTTTGTCTCCACAGATATCTAAATGCACCACTCACCTTTTTTCCTTCATAACTTCTATGGTTAACCTTTTCCTTCATAAACCCATTCACTGACATGTCAACTCCCAAATATCTAAAAACATTCACTTCTTCCATACTCCTTTTCTCCAATGTGATATCCATTTTTTCTTTATCTAAATCATTGATACCCTCATCACCTTACTTTTATCTATGTTCACTTACAACTTTCTACCTTTACACACACTCCCAAACTCGTCTAACATTATATATATATATATATATATATATATATATATATATATACCAATTATATAGTATTGTAACCACGAAGTGGTATTAAATACCATTTGTTTGTGGTTACAATACTATATATATTGCTTGTGGAGGCTAGTACACCAAACGGGAAGTAGAATGACATTAGCTCTGAGGCACCCACACCATCGTATGTCCTCACATCACGGTACAACACCTAGCTCTGCTGGGTGCATGATCTTTGTAGGACTGTATGATCCAGTGGATTAGAGCGTCGTGAATTTTCGCTCACCATGAGGCATATATATATATATATAAAATATAGGGAGGTACCACCTCTAGAACTGTTATGGGGACCCTCATCCTCAGAGAAAAGAATAAACTTGCTTCTGGGAAAACTCAAGATTCTCCCTGAAGCTGTTTGAGAATTTTCTCCTACCACCCCCTATATTATGTATATATATTTTATTTAAAGACAAAATACATTGACAAAACATTCACAAAAATATGATACAAAGTAAAACAACATAGGTAACTCAGAGCTACATCTCGAATACTTCGTCCAGCTCCCCTGCGGTGGGCCGCGTGCCCAGAATGTATATATATATATATATATATATATATATATATATATATATATATATATATATATATATATATATATATATATATATATATATATATATATATATATACCTAATGGGCAAAACTTACAATTTTGACTTAAAGAGCAACGATTTTCATGTCGAATAAGGCAAGCGAAAATTTGCGTATGCAATAATTTAACAAAAATCATTCTGACCCTAACAAAAAAACATATTTCATTGTGTTTGTTTCTTATTAAATTATTGTAAAATTATCTAAAATATATTTAGTTGGATTAAGGTAAATTAAATTGCGCGTGTTATAATATGGTTAGGTAAGTTTTTTTAAGGTTCTTTGGTACAAAATTATTAGTTTTTACATTAACATAAATGAAAAAAAATATTTTTAAACATACTATAAGAGAAAGTTTTATCACTGATTACATCATTGCTTAGTTAATCTTAAGTTAATTTTAAGCCAGCCCGTAATGCTATGCATACAAGTGGCTTTGGCATGCTGCTCTTACCTGTATTTTTTTGTAATTCTGTATGTATGTTCAAATTATTAAATAAATAAATAAATAAATAAATAAGTTTAGTAGAAAGTTTAGTTTAATATGTTTATTATGCACCCCATACCCATCCTGTGGGCGGTAGTCAAAAGATTACAAAGGTACATAATGGGTCCAGGGACTGGACTCCAAAGTTTTGATAGCTGAGCAAGTTACAGAGGTAATGAACTCACAATTTACAAAGGTAATGAACTCCAGGTAGGTTTAGTAGAAAAGAATTGCAGTTTTGATTATTAACAATAACAATTCATCACATTCAATCGTATACGAAATTGGGAGATAATAAAGTAAGAAAATGGAAATAAGTCACAATGTGTGACTTTATTGGGTTATTCTAGAATAAATCATTATAATATTATTATAAAAATACAATTATGTAATATTTGTGCGCCAATAACATGTGTCCTCGAGACCACTGCAAGTAAGTAAGTTTATTCAGGTATACACAAATACAGTTACATAGAATTATCATACATAGCAGCATATGTGTAGAGAACCTGGGATAACCCAAAAAAGTCAGACTGACTTATTTCCATTGGGGTCCTTTTACCTTATTATTATAATATATATAGATCGTAAACAATATAAATAGACCACTGAAGGTTTTTTACGTAATTTATACACATTTTATTATGCAATACAATTGTTAACCTCAAAAAACTGAGTTTAGTGTAAGCCAGCGGTGTCTGCCTTGTGGTGGTTGTTTACATCCGAGAGGCAGCCTGGCTCTCACTTATATACTGGTAGGTGGGCACACAGTGTGGTGTTGAGGCACTCATACCCTCGACACACCTTCTTCATACACCACACTACCCCAGCAGCACACACCACACTGAGCAGGAGCCTGCAGTAATGGTCAGTGAGAGGTGGTGTGTGAGCCCAGCCTCAGGTCTGAGCCAGCCAGGCCTCACGTAAGTAAGTTTAGCTTTAGCATTACTGGGTACGTGACGTGAACCATTTTTTGTTTTCACGATGGTCTTGAGGGCACAGAGATGTTACGGGCACATGAAAAGTGCATTATGTAGGTTGACCTAGTACAACCCAGCCTCAGCACCACTGTAGTAGCCTCAGCACCACTGCTTCAGCACCACTTTGGTAGCCTCAACATCACTTAAGTAGCCTCATCACCACTTTGGTAGCCTCAGCATCACTTAAGTAGCCTCATCACCACTTTGGTAGCCTCAGCATCACTTTGGTAGCCTCAGCATCACTTTAGTAGCCTCAGCATCACTTTAGTAGCCTCAGCACCACTTTGGTAACCTCAGCATCACTTTAGTAGCCTCAGCATCACTTTAGTAGCCTCAGTACCACTTTACCAGTCTCAGCACCCCTTTACCAGCTTCGACACCACTTTATCTGCTAGGTAAAGTGTTGTTGAAACATAACATAGCACCACTTTAACCTGTTAGGTAAAGTGATGTTATGTTGTTTTTTTAGTTTCCAAAAAAACTCTCCTCATAGATTCAAAGCATAACTGCCACTATTACATAATCCATTTAATATTCGACAAGTTACCTAAAAGTTGTCGAGCCCCTAAACTCAACATTAACGAAGTGGTGTTGAGGCTGGTACAGTAGCATTTGGTTAAAAAGTCTTTTGAATTATAATTTATGTACTGTACAACACTACTAATAGTGTGAATTCATTTTCTGATGATTTTTTATGTTGACAAAAAATTTAGTGAATTTCTCTCCTGTATTTTGAATATACTTGCCAAAAATTTCTTATTACAGGCAAAATGGGTCATAGCAGTAGTGACAGTGATGACAGCGACGATTCAAGCCTTAAACGAAAATCACCATTGCTGTCCAGCAAGAAAAACGCTTGTAATAAGAATCACACTCCTGCATCTGGTGGGAAAAAAAGTCCTATAAACAGAGAAAAGTGTAGATCCAGATCACAGTCTAAACACAGGAGTAGTCACTCAAGAACGCCAGACAAGAATGCACGAAAATCTGATCCTAGGAAAAACAGATTGGGCTCACGGGACAGGGCTTGCAGATCAAGATCAAGGGATAGAATTTATCAGTCCAAATCGCATAATAGAAGTCATAGGTCAAAATCACATGACAGGAATCATAGGTCTAAATCTCGTGATAGAAATCGTAGATCAAGGTCTCATGAGAAAAAACGCAGATCACATGAAAAAATGTATAATGCAGACTCCAAATCAAAGAAGAAAAGTAGGTCTGGGTCCAGTTCACGATCACGCTCTAGATCAGGCTCGTATTCAAAAACTAGAACATAGAATTTAACGATCATATACAATCAAAAGGAGAAAGTTCAGCTGACGGAGAGATCGTGATTAAAAAGAGGGCAAGGACTCCAAACAAAGCAGAAACAAATAATAAAATTCATAGCAGACATTACAAAGACCGCTCAAGATCATATGAAAGGGAACATACAAGAAGAGATCACAGATCACAAAATCCATCTAGCTTTAGAATGGTCCAAAGAGAAGGCATGGTCAAATTCTTCTCAGATGAACGAGCCGGGGTTGGTGTGGGGGGTATCAGAGAAAGAGAGATCGCTCATTCACCCAACCAACACCAGATGGAAGATGGGGCCACAATAAGTTTTTTGAACAACCAGAGAGAACAGAAGGATTTTCAAGAGACTGAAATAGAGAAGGTTATGGTTTTACAAGAGGAAAGAGAGAAAGCAACGCTACAGAAATGGAGGGGGTTACAGAACGCGGTAAGTGGTGTGTTTTTATTTTTAAGTTACTTTTATGAAAAGGTAATAGTGTTCAATACAAAATTAATGCATATAGTAATTGCACAATTAGTGTTTGTATATAGTAATAAATATATGTATGTTGAAATAATATGGCAAGAGAAAACAAAGGATCTATCTCGCAATAATTTTTGACAACAAATCTCACCCAGATCATCGTATTTGGTCTCCTTTTACACCCCTTTATTATTCACTCTCTTAACCTCTCTTTTGCTCTCCATATACTCCACTCTCCTTGTCACTTCTGTTCTGTAAAAACCTCTCATATGCTAGCTTTTCTCCCTTAACAATCAAAATGCTACACAAGGACAAGACTTTATTGTAGACAGTAGCCACATTTTCCCTACAGGGTGGCTCTTAAGATTTGCAAGCACTATCCCTATTATTTTTTCCTTGCATAGAGGCCTGTTATACTTTTTCTACCTGGAAGTTGACCATGACTGTAGAGCAAGCTTTTTGAGTGAACTGAATTAATTTGCTAGTAAAACAGTCTCCAATGCAGCTTGCAGGCGGGTTTGGATTTGCTCATATATTTGCTACCCAAACCCACAGTGAACTTATTTTTGGTTCACAGACTTCCTTGAATTGTATGTTTGGGTGGCACTGCACTCTGCCTGCTGGCAGAGTGCAGTGTCTTTGGCTAGCATTAAGCAGGTATCATAGCATATAAACTAGGGTGGTCTACTGATACAGGGTAGAACAGTGATTTCTGAATTTCTTGGCTCTCCCCTTTGTTTTATCTTTTTGACAAAGTTTTCTTATAAAGTTTTGTGATGGTAGGACTTCATACAGAGGTTCTCAGACACCAAATTTTCACCCCAACAAATCAGGAGTTCTCATTTAGTTTTTTTAACACGTCAGTCATTTCCCACCGAGGCAGGAGGACCCCTAAAAAGAAGAAAAAAACTTCCAACATCATTCAACACTTTCCCCACCACTCATACATAATCGCTGTCTTTGCACAGACACCCAGATACGACAGTTTAGATGTCCCCCAAACTGCCAGTATCCCAAACCCCTCCTTTAAAGTTCAGGCAATGTATTTCCTGCTTCCAGGACTCGAGTCAGACTTAACTTGTTTCCCTGAATCCCTTCACAAAATATTACCCTGCTCACTACTCCAAAACTGCTCATTCAGGTCCCAAAAAACATCGCTCCATTCACTCCTATTTGACACACTCCATGTACGCTTGCCTTGGAATTCAAGCCCCTCACCCCCCACAAAACCTCCTTTACCACCGCACCGCTCCTAACCTCCAAACTTTTCGAGCATGGACCCCTACCCTGCCTTCCTCCCTTGCAGATTTATACGCTACTGTAAGCCATTCTACTTTTTTCAGTGCTCTCTAAATGACCAACTACCATCCCCAACAACCCCTCTTCAGGCCCTCTGACTAACAACCTTTTAGTAACTCCACCACACCTCATCCTAATTTCACACTACGAATTCTCTCATAATATTTACACCACCATATAACCCTTAGACATGACATCTCACTGCCCATCCAGCCTCCACCATTGATTGCAAGCATTTACAACAACCCTCTTCACACCATATAAGGTGTTGGATAACCACTATAATATCGTACATTCCCTTTTTGACTCCATGGAAACTTTTTCTGTCCTCCACAGATACTTCGGTGCTACCACATCACCTTTTATTCCTTCATCAGTTCTGCTTAAACCACTATCCTTTCATAAACACATTGCTGACAAATCAACTCCCGAAATACAAGAAACATTCACTTCTTTTTCTTCCATATTCCCTCCCTCTAATGTGATATCTCAATTTATCTTTATCTAATATTATATGAACCGCTAATCACTCTTACTCTTATAAATTTTCACTTTCAACTTTCTACCTTTACACATCCTCCCAAACTCTTCCACTATCTTTTGCAATTTTTTTTAGACTGCCAAAAACACAGTATCATCAGCAAAAAGCAGCTTTGTCAACTCCCATTTTGTATTTGATTTCCCGCAGAATTTTATCTTCCCACCCCAATCTCTAATGCCCGAGCATTTACTTCTTTTATAACACCCATCTAAAAATTGTGTTGAATAACCATGGTGACATTACACATCCCTGTCTAAGATCTACTTTTTTGGGAAGTAATCTCCCTCTTTCCTACACGCCCTAACCTGAGCCTCACTATCCTCGTAAAAACTCTTAGCAGCATTTAGGTGCCTTGCTACCTAATCCCATACCGACTTGCAAATGTCTCAAATACCACTATTGTATTCCTTTTTTCTGAAATCATAAATGCAATGAAAACTTCCTACACATTTTTCTAAATACTGTTCACATATATGCTTTCAAAGTAACGATGCTTGATCTACACATCAACTCATTCTAGAGCCTCCTCCTCCTTGTTCATTTGCAGTCCTGCAGTCCTGTCCTTGCCTCTAATTCTTTCAGTAAATAACCCTAACCAATACACTTACCGGTATACTCGGTACAACATATTCCCTATAATTTTTTACAATCTCTCTTGTCCCCTTTTCCTTTATATCAACGGAACTGTACACATTCTCGCCAGTCACCATAGTACCTTCCCTCTCTTTCATACAGTTAGTACACAAAAAAACCAATCACTCCTCCAACACTAATTACATCCCCCCTTCCTTTTAACATTTCCAGTTATGATCCTGTCCGGTTTTCAGCTACTTACCATTCCTTTCGTTCATACGTAATAGCCTCGCTCACCGCCCCCACACTCAGCATCTTGCTCTTCTTTACTCCTGAAAGATGTTATAACTCCTTAGCCAGTGCATAAAATTACCGCCTCCCTTTCTTCATCAACACTTAAAAGTTCCTCAAAATATTCCGGCCATCTACCCAATACCTCCAGCTCCCCATCAAGTAACTCCCCTACTCTTTTTTAACTGACAAATCCAATCGTTCCCTAGGCTTTCTTAACCCTTTCAGGGTCCGTCCCGTAGATCTATGGCTTTACGTTCAGGGTCCAAACCGTAGATCTACGCCAAAATTCTAGCGGCGCCAAATTTAGCACAGAAGGCTGGTAGGCCCTACATCTGAAAGAATGGGTCTGGGTGGTCAGTGTGCACACCATAGAAAAAATCTGCACGCCCGCATGGCATTGTGGGAACGCCGCCAAAGTAGCTTTGTTCATAGTGCCTGGCTGCAAGGAAGATCTCACTCCCCACTCACTCTCCGGGCGAAATTCTGACTAATCCTCTTTCCTCTTTCACACTTAAAGTCTAATACTGATGGAAGTGGAGCTGAGACGAATTCATGGTTTTTGAACCATATGGATACCATGTGCCATATGTACAATGGTAATCATATGGTTACAATGTATCATAATGGTACAATGGTACCAATGAGTACAATGTACCATATATTACATTGTACCAAAATGGTACATTATAATAACCATATGGTACATGATAACCATATGGTACTGGGTACAGGGACCCTAATGGAATAGTCTGTCTGACTTTTTTTGGGTTATCCTAGTTTTCTCCAAACCAGATGCTTGTAAGTAGATATTCTATGTAACTTTATTTGTGTATAACTAAATAACTTCTTATGAAGCGACATGCACTTGAGTAAGTTTAATTAAGGTCTACAGGAAATACATTACGTAGATTATCATACAATAGAAACGCATACTATAAATCTTTAAGGATAACCCAAAAAAGTCAGGGTGACTTATTTCATGTAGTTAGATATAGATAAGATAAGATTTCGTTGGATTTTTAACCCGCCCGGAGGGTTAGCCACCCAGGATAACCCAAGAAAGTCATGCCTCAATCGAAGGACTGTCTAACATATTTCGCATTGGGGTCCTTAATCTTGTCCCCCAGATGCGACCACACCAGTCGACTAACTACCCAGGGAACCTATTTGCTGTAGGTGAACAAGGACAACAGGTGTAAAGGAAACGTGCCAAATGTTTCCACCCGCCGCGGAATACAAAACCCGGGCCCTCCGTGTTGAAGCGAGAGCTTTACAACCAGGCCACCGGGTCCACAAAGTGTTTTGGTCATCCACCTCAAGGAACACTCAGGTTCCTGTACACTTGTAAATATATAATAGTGTTAAAATGAAAGGGGGTAAGGCAAGCCGTGATTGAGGGATAAGAATAGAAATTGTTAAAAGCAGGTGGGATATAGTTTTTGGAGTGGTTGGTGCAATTATTTAATAAATGTATGGAAGAGGTAAGGTACCTAGGGATTTGGCAGAAGCATGCATAGTTTTTTTTCCTTTGTATAAAGGCAAAGGGGGATAAAGAGAGGCTAAAAATTATAGGGGGAATAAGTCTGTAGAGTGTACTGGTAAAGTGTATGGTAGAGTTATACTTGGAAAAGAATTAAGAGTAAGACGGAGAACTAGGATAGCAGATGAACAATGAGTGCTTTTAGAAAGGTTAGGGGTGTGTAGGACCAGGGTTTTCTCCAGTGAACATATACGTGAACAGTATTTAACATTAAGGCCTAAAGAGGTCTATTGTGGCATTTAGGATTAGGAAAAGGCGTATGACAGGGTGGATAGGGGCAATGTGGCAGATGTTGCAATGTATGGGTAGAGGTAGGTTACTGAAAGCAGTGAAAGAGTTTTTACGAGGATAGTATGAGGCTCATGTTAAGAGTATGTAAAAGGGGGAAGTTTTATTCCCAGAAAAAGAGTAGCCTTAGACAAGATGTGTGATGTCTCCGTGGTTGTTAATAAATTTTATAGATGGGGTTGTACGAGAAGGTAAAATGCGAGGTCTTGGCATGAGGCTTGGAGTTAAAAGAAAAGTAATCACAACACAAAGTGGGAGTTTGTCACAGCTGCTCTTTGCTGATTGACGACTGTGCTCTCTGGGGATTCTGAAGAGAAGTTGCAGAGATTGGTGATGAATTCGTAGGTGTGCAAATAGAAGAAATATAAAGGTGAATACAGAAAGAGAAGTTATGAGGACATAACAAAAAGATTAGGTGATGTAAAATTGACAATCAGATTGGAGGGAAGAGGTATGGAGGAGGTAACGTCTTCATATATTTGGGAGTGACGTGTCAGCGGATGGGACTCATGAAAGATGAGGTGAATCAAGAAATGAAGAGGGAAAAAAGAGTAGTGATGCAACTTAGGAGTCTGAGGAGACATAGAACTTTGTCCTTGGAGGCAAAAGAGGGGAATGATCGTAAAGTATAGATTTTAAGCCACCGCTCTTATATGGGTGTGAAGCGTGGTGATGAATGTTTGCAGCGAGGAGAAGGCTGGAGGAGACAGTGGAGATGTCATGTCTGAGGGCCATGTGTGGTAGTGAATATAATGCAGAGAAATCGTAGTTGGAAGTTAGAAGGAGGAGCGGGATTAACCAAAACAGTGTCCAGAGGGACTGAGGAAGGGTTGTATGAGGTGGTTCCGGAACATGTAGAGAGAATGGAGCGAAACAGAAGACTCAAGGAGTGTATCAAGTCTGTAGTGAAGGAAGGCGTGGTATGAGGGGTCGGCCCTAGGAAGGGTTTTTGGAGGGAGGGGGTAACAGAGGTTTTCTGTGGTGCAGGGGCTTGGACTTCCAGCAGGCATGCGTGAGCGTGTTTGATAGGAGTGATGGAGACAAAATGGTTTATAATAACTTTGGACGTGCTGTTGGAGTGTGACAAGAACATTTATGAAGGATTCAGGGAAACGCAGGCCGGACTTGAGCCTGGAGATGGGAAGTACAGTGCCTGCCACTCATGAAGGAGGGGTGTTAATGTTGCAGTTTAAAAACTGTAGTGTAAAGCACCCTTCTGGCAAGACAGTGATGGAGAGAATGATGGTGAAAGTTTTTCTTTTTTCGGCCACCCCCTGCCATTGGTGGGAATCGGGCCGGGTGATAATAAAAAAAAAAAAAAAAATAATAAATACAATCATTTTTTGCATATTTTTGTTGTAAACAACTATTGTTAAACAAAATAAAATGAAATATTAGTGTTTATTGTGTTTGAATCACAAAAGTACCATATGGTACCAATGAACGATATGTGATCATTGTACTGTATGTACAATGTACCATATGGTACCATAAGATACCATTGCACCATATGGTAACCATTGGATCATAATGGTACCATTGTATCATAGGTACCATTGTATCATAAGTACCATTAGTACATATAGTACCATTGTTATTCATATGGTTACGCATTGTATCATGTGCTTGTGCATCATAATTGTACCATAATGGTACCATTGTATCATAGGTCCCATTGTAACCCATATGGTACAAACTTGCCACCCTAATGGCACCATTGTACCATAATGGAGTACCGTTGTATTCAACACAATAACCGCATCGAATATTTTCATCATTTTGTTTACCATAAACTTGTAAACAGCATTTGAGTTATGCAATATAATGATAAACAAATAAGTGCAGTTATTGCGTGGAAATACAATGAGTGTACACTAATACAATGTACATTGTAATGGTCTCAACAGGCCACCAATGATATTATAAAAAGAACAAAAAATAGAAAAGAAAAGAAAAAAAGTATAAAAAAACGTAAAATAAAAAAATGGGATTTTGCGGAAGTCACTGATGTTGCCGCCACACCCAAGCGTCATTTTTGGGTCAACTTCCCGCCACTGTTCTGGTAAGAACTGATCAGAAATTTTTGTTTTTGTCTTATTACCCTCACAAAAACTAAATACTCTTTGAACAATTCTGTCTAAGAAACAATAATTTTTTTTTTTTTTTTTAAACCCTTTCAGGTCCAGGGGCCAAAATCTGAAGTCACGCACCAGTGTCCAAAGAAATTTTGAAAAATATAAAAAAACATTATTTTTTTCTTCTTACAGAATTAAAGATCATATTTTTGTGAAGGTAATTACAACAAAAAAAATTTCGAATCTGATCATTAGTACCGAGATACAGTGCGAAGAATTTTGTAGAAAATGATGTGGTGGCGGCAACAGCGACGAATTCCACAACGCGTATTACATAATTTGTTGTTTTAGTTTGTTTTTTTTCTTTTCTTTTCCACTTTTTTTTTCTCTATTCCTACTAACATTGTGGGCCTAGAGACCAATACTGTAATATAATGATATATATATACTCACTGTATTGAACACAATAACCACACTAAAGTTTATTATCATATTATGTTTCCCACTGTTGTTTTTACAATAAACATGCACAAATATTGTATAATACTAATGTTCTATCATATATTTCCTATTTACAATCACTGGACATGGTTTTTAGACTGCTGCATCATGTGAACTCCTTGAAACAAGGCAACCATGCATCCAAGGCACCTTACATTCCTCACACATAAACCGAGTGTCTTTGCCGTCTTTGTTGCCGTCGTTTAGTTTAGTGCACGAGACCATGCATCTCTTCTGCGCACATTTGTTTTTGAGTTGAAGGAAGCTGTATTATGAAATGATCACCTTTCCTCCTCAAACGCTTGGTAAATTGTGATCTGAATTCGAGGACCATGTTGTATTGCAGGTGTTGTTAACCTGGTACTTCATTATGAGTTGTCTGAACAACACAAACAAAATTCACCATACGGTGGTCCTTACCAGTCTGTATTTGGTAACATATTAATGCATTCAGCATTGAAATGTCCTTGAGATGGAAGAAAAGTTCATGTATCACTTGGTTAACTCTTACGAACACAGTCAACAAAACCAATCTGCATGTCACACTTGTCTCAACGCAAGCGCATGTTTTGTGATAATCCATCACACTGTCACGTGGTTTTTCCGGAAATACGTTCATTAGTCACTACTCGATCAACTTTGCCACTGTCTTGCATTTCATTACGTGAATGGTTGTCAACAAGTGACATCTCATTTTGTCATGCCCACCGAAATGCCATGATGTCATTGCAGTAAACACCTGCACGTCATCACCACGAACACCTGCGTGAGCCTGGGCATTATGTTTACGATTAGAACGGCACTGTGCCACACACCATCTGTCTTGTTTCAACAATCGCATTGAAATCACTGAGTAATGGGCATTGTGTACCAGTTAGCGCCGTATATAATGTATGGCCCTGACCAAGATAAGGTGCCATCATGTTTCTCCACTACGTCACCATGATATACCCAAATAACATCTTGGTATCTTTCAATGTTTTACTACCCGTGTAATACAACAATATCCAAACACCGAGGCCACTGACACACATCAAAGTGAAACATACAATTTATAACAAAAGCGGTTCCTCTTGCTCGGTATATACTGGAGCTTGAATGACAGTCTAACCTTTGAACAAAAATCAAAGAACTCGTCAATACAAGATTCTTGAATGGATAAAAGATATCCTGAACTTTTGTTTGAGATAACATGAAAAACTTTCTAATCTTGTATAACTGTCACTTCTGTCCAGGCCACTGGTTTTGTCAGAGAAGTGCAACATACGTAACAGTAAGATAAAACCCCTGTCACTGGTATTATTTCACTGAAGGATGGGGTACAAATTAGCCGATCTGTGAGATCATATGCTTTATATTATGCTTATAGACGTGAGGCATAAGCATTATTGTTGCAGAAATGGCAAATACATTGCTGCAACGTCGTCTCTTTCCCCTGTGTAGTCTTGACTGTGGTGATAAGATCGTATTTGCCAATGGTGTTCCTGAAAATACTTATTACTTTCCCTGACAATAATTTCCATCAATGCTGGTCAAAGCATAATTCCAAAGAATTCCAGTTCATTGGCCCGTGGTTCCAAGGGGACAGGTAGGTAGAATTCCACATTGAGAGTCATCAAAGTGGTGAGGGCTGGGATCAAAATTGGGATTTTGCTGCCAATCCCAGATACGGTTTTTGCTGTGGATACTGGCACAACCATAGGACCTGGTTGTAACAGGTGGTTGTGGCGGGCTATGGTGTTTGACGCTCCGCTTTGTCCTTGAACTGATGAGTCCGCAGCGTGGGTCCCCCCACGTGGCACAGCGAGTCATGCATGCGTGCCTGCTAACCACCAGACCAGCCCCACTAACACCACCAACTGATGTCCTGGCCCCACCATTGCCAAGTGTAGCCACATCATCCTCACTATCACTACCTAAAACGGGTGTATGCCACGGGAATGTACTACCGGGAATGTACCCGTCCCCTGGGCACAGCATAGGGTACACTACCAAGCGCTATGTCGGCGCGAACAATAAACCGACGCTTACTGGTGAATATGTTTCCCTCACTATCACTACTCAATGATCGTCGAGGCGCAATAAAATCACAATCCACGTCAGAATCATCGTCCATTACTGAAGTCAGAGCCAGGCATCGGGAAAATATTAGTTTTCTCTTACGTTAAGGAACAAACCCGACCGTGAAGTTCACGAGTACCCACACCAGAGGTAAGAAGCGGCGAGGATCGTCGGGTTTTCTGCACTATTATCGCGATACCTGGTACATTTTAAAATTTCGGTCCACTTTAACTTATCAAAGCCGTAGAATTCTTCGTCATATCCACTTTCCGATCAGTGTCCAGACATAATCAGACCAGGAAGAGGAGAGTCCCAATTATTTTCCGGAGTGAGAGCTGACTTGCGATGAGGCATGGTGAACCAGGTGACTGAGCCGGCGTTCCCACAATGCTATGCAGGAGGCGCCTAGATTTTTGTTTATGGGCACAAGAACTCCACGGCGCAGGACCCATTCTCTCATATGTAGGCATATAGCGCTTTTCGCGCTAAATTTTGACGGCGCTTTCAATTTAGGCGTAAGATCTAAACGGTTTTGGACACTCACCGTCCAGGCCGTAGATCTACGGGACGGACCCTGAAAGGGTTAAATTTCTTGGACACTGGAGCACCACTTCAGATTTTGGCCTTGGACCCTGAAGGGGTTAACCTGTTTATCTCGTTTAATAATACCAGCATTACAGGGTATGTTAATTTTTAATAAAAATATTACTGGTATTATTAATTTGATTATTTCTTATACTACGTACTATAATTCCTTCTTGATATTGTATTTCATTTTCTCTAAGAGAAAATGGTAATTCCTATTTTATGGTTTGTTTGCAATCTTCTTCTTCTGTTGGGTTTCAGGGCCACTGACAGGTTTGTTTGCAATCGTGTCATTATAATTTCGTGAGTCAAGCTGGAGGTCTTTGGGGCACTTCTAAATGAACCACCAAATTTATTAAAATTGTATGGAGTGTTTTTTCTTGAGGTCAGTAATTCATTAAATACCTTCCCTCCTTCAGTTCTGTGGTGAGTGGGAGATTGGAGAGATGATTATATTTTTGTTGATAATTGTACATAACTCAGTACTCATCAGGCAGATAACAAGGTTTGCAATTTTCTTCATTCTGGAAGAACCTAACAACTGTCCTTCATTCTATTGGCCCTACATTTCTTACTGACCCTCTTTTGGTTTAATTTGTTTACTGCCTCTCTACCCATGTCTCTCATTCTCCAATTGTAGTCTTGCTGGGCCACAACTATTATTCTATCTCTATGAAATGGACTCTCTGTCTCTCTCTCTCTGTCTCTCTCTCTCTGTCTCTCTCTGTCTCTGTCTCTCTCTCTGTCTCTGTCTCTCTCTCTGTCTCTCTCTCTCTGTCTCTCTCTCTCTGTCTCTGTCTGTCTCTGTCTCTGTTTGCTGTCTCTGTCCCCTGTCTCTGTCCTGTCACTGTCTGTCTCTCTCTGCTCTGTCTCTGTCTGTCTCTCTCTGACTCTGGCCTGTCTCTCTCTGGTCTCTGACTGTCTCTCTCCGGTCTCTCTGTCTCTGTCCTCTCTCTCTTCTGTCTTTTCTCTCTCTCTCTCTCTGTGGTGTCTCTCTCTCTCTTCTCTCTCTACTGTCTTCTCTCGCTCTGTCCTCTCTCTCTCTCCTCTCTCTCTCTCTGTCCTCTCAATCTCATCTCCTGTCTACTCTCTCCTCCCTCTCTCTGTCTCTCTCCTCTCTTCTCTCTCTCTGTCCCTCTCTTCTCAGTCTCCGCTCTCTCTCCTTCTCTACTGTCTCTCTCTCTCTCTCTCAGTCTCCTCTCTCTCTCCTCTCTCTCTCTTCATCTCATCATCTCGTCTCTCTCTCTCTCTCTCTTCATCCATCTCTCTCTCTCTCTCGACTCTCCTGTCTCTCTCTCTGTCTCTCTCCTCTGTCGTCTCTCTCTGCTCATCTCTCTCTCTCCTCTGTCTCTCTCTCTCTCTGTCCTCTTCTCTCACTTCTCTCTCTCTCTCCATCTTTCTGGGGGGGGCTGTCTCTCTCTCTCTGTCGGCGCATGCTGGGGGGTCGTTGGGTGCTCGAACTCGTGGGGCCTCTGTCTCTCACCTCTGTCTCTCTCTCTCTCTGTCTCTCTCTCCTCTGTCTCTCCTCTCTCTCTGTCTCTCTCTCTTCTCTGTTCTCTACTCTTCCCTCTCTCTCTCTTTCTGTCCTCTCTCCTCCCTCTGTCTCTCTCTTCTGTCCTCTCTCTCTCTCTGTCCTCTCTCTCTCTTGTCTCCTATCTTCTCACTCCTCTGTCCTCCTCTCTTCTCTCTCTCTTCCATCTCTGTCTCTCTCTCTCTGTCTCCTCTCCTCGTCTCTCATCTCTTCTCTCGTCTCCCCTCATTGTCTCTCTCTCTCTCTCTAGTCATCTCTCTCTCTCATCTCTCATCTCTCTCTGTCCTCTCTCTCTCTCCTCTCTCTCTCTGCTCTCCTCGTCTCTCTCATCATCTCTCTCTCTCCTGTCTCTCTCTCTCTGTCTCGTCTCCTCTCTCCTCGTCTTGTCGCTCTCATACTCTTTCTCTCTCTCTCTCTCCTCTCTCGTCTCATTCTCCTCTCCTCTCTCTGTCTCTCTCCTCTCTCTTCTCTGTCTCTCTCCTCTCTTCCTCTGTCCCTCTCCTCTCTCGCTCTCCTTTGTCCTCCTCTGTCTCTCTTCTCTGTCTGTCTTCATCTCTCTCTCTCTCTGTCTCTCTCTCTCTCTGTCTCCTCTCTCTCCCTCCATCCTCTCTCATGTCCTCTCTCTCTCTCTCTCTCTCTCTCTGTCTCTCGTCTCTCTGTCTCTACTCTCTCCATCTCTCCGTCTCTCTCGGGGGGGGGGGGGGGGGGGGGGCTCTCGTCCTCTCTCTCTGTCTCTGTCCTGTACTCTCCTCGCTCTCTACTCCTCTCTCTCTCTCTCTCCATCTCTCTCTCCTCTCTCTCTGTCTCTCTCTCTACTCTCTCTCTGTCTCTCTTCTCTCTCTCTGTCTCTCTCTCTCCTCTCCTCTCTGTCTCTCTCTCACTACTGTCTGTCGCTCTCTCTCTCATTCTCTCCTCTCTCTCCTCTCTTCTGTCTCTCTCTCTCTCTCGCTGTCTCCCATCCTCTCTCTCTCTTCTATCACTCTCTCTCACTACGTCTCTCTCTCTGTCTCTGCTCTCTCATCTCTCTCTGTCCTCTGTCTCTCTCTGTCTGTCTCTCTCTGTCTGTCTGTCTCTCTCTCTCCTCTGTCTCCTCTCTCATCTCTCTCTCTCTCTCCTCCCATCTCTCTCTCTCGTCTCTCTCTCTGTCTTTTTTTTTTTTACACAAGGGTTTTGACAAGGTTAAGGATCCCTACTTTATTGACAGCTATATTACAGGTAAGGATTCCTAACTTTATTGGCAAGCTAAGAAGCTGTTACTACATCACAACATTTGAAGCATTTTATTGTTATGAGACATACAAGTGGGAACAGGATGAAGTCTTGGAGCCACCTGTGGGCTCAGCATTTTCAATTTTATCAACTGACTTAATCTTGTTGACATAATTATGCTGTACGAGATGTGATCCATATCGAGTACACCTGGTTATGTTGAACTCAGATGGATGATGTTCTGGAGAAGGGTACAAGACCAGTGTGAAAGTTTGCTGCTTTCTTCCCGTCTTGTGGCATAAAAGCATGTTTCAATGCGTCCCTCGAAGAGGAAAAAAAAAAATTTCCCAAGTGTGGTATTTTGACAATATTGGCCTTGTACATAACAGTAGGTCCCACCCACATCCCTCCAATGTTGAAGGCTCTGCTGACTAATGACAGATCGTATCCGGATGGGTCCAGGCGAGAGATAGACGTCTTGCTCTGTTTCCTCTACTCTGTCAAGCAGTCGCAGATGAGAAGGGGGGGCAGGCAAACACAAGAAAGGAGGAGCATACTAAGTGTGAGCGTACTTTGCCTCGTACCGGATCTTGCAAACCCCTACTGTCCAGCAGATCGAGATACGGCGAAGTGCTGTAAGCTTCCTGGCTGCCCTTTTTGCAAGATTTACAACATGTTCTTCAATGGTTTATTTGGAGTCAAATTTCACCCCAAGTATCAACTTCTTCTACATGTGCCAACATCCTCCCCATTCATCGTTATACTCTCATGCGCCAGCATTACTCATCATGGTGCCTAGATACGATCATCATTTGCCGTTTTTCTCAGGTGCAAATGTTACTTGCCATCTATTTCCCCCTCAAGCTGAGATATAGCTCTCAGCTGGTGATTGATGTACTTAGAGTAACAGCTGCAGTTTCTCCTTGTAAAGTGAAATGTCAGTGTACAGTCCTTCTTGCATATGCATGTGATCTGGATGAATGAGAAGGTCGTTGAAGTAGACAATTCCATAACAAGGACCCAGCACGCTTCCTTTGGAATGCTTGCCCCAATAGGATCTGCCTTGCTGATTCCGTACTCATTGAGACTACTCTTAGAGATCTTAAAACCCCCCCATGAAGGTAATCACTGAGTGAGACATAGCTTAGAAGCCTGCAATTCCCGTGCATGAATTTTTGCTAAGAGGCCCGGTGCCACACCCGGATCGAGAAGTGGCCAGCAATGTCCAGTGCTACCACACAGCTGACTTTGGATTCATCCAGTGACTGGTGCCACTTAGTGGAGAGGTTTAACAACAAGATCAGGCAGTCAGAGTAACCTTTTCCTGAAGCTATATTGACGATCACAAAGTAGTGAGTGGTAGTCAAAAAAATCTCTGTCATTGTCTTGAATTATTGTCTTAAGGATCTTAACAATTGATTGACAGGAGTGACACTGGCGTCCTGTTGTTGCTGATTATCTGCTCTGCTCTTCTTTTTGTTAACAGGGAACTACATTTGCCACTTTACCATAGAGAGGGCCATTTACACTGAACTAGGCAGTGCTGCAAAGATGCGAGTTAGAGGAGCTGCTAGCTGGTCTGCACATCTTCTCAACAATCGTGGGCTCAACTTGTCCTGGGCCCACAGCCTTTTTCTTGGTCAAGTGATTTAAGAAGGAACTGCACTCCTCCCTGCCTTATTGACACCATCTGACAGATTTGACACAGGTCTTGCAGCTAGCCAAGGAGGGAGTCCCTTGCTGGATCAGGAACTTGCCTTTTGGTAGCAAAGTGTTCAGCAAAGAGGTTCCGCTCTTATCTCTTGCCACTAGTAATGGTTCCCATCCTGTCGATTGTAGAGGTGGAATAAGTTCAACAGGCAGATAACCTTGTCTGTCCTTGACCCAGGACCACCAGATGCGGTGGTGTGTTGAGCCCAGCCTCAGGTCTGAGCCCACGCCCAGGCCTCACGGTAAGTACGTTTAGCTTTAGGCATTACTGGGTACGTGACGTTGAACCATTTTTGTTTTTCAAACGATGGTCCTTGAGGGCACATAGAAATGTTACGGGGGCACATGAAAAGTGCATTATGTAGGTTGACCTAGTACAACCCAAGGCCTCATCACCACTGTAGTAGCCTCCAGCAACCACTGCTTCAGCCACCACTTTGGTACCTCACAATCACTTAAAGTAGACCTCATCAACTCACCACTTTGGTTAGCCTCAGCATCACTTAAGTAGCGCCTCTATCACCTACTTGGTAGCCTCAGCACACTTTGGTACCTCAGCATCACTTTAGTAGCTCAGCATCCTTTAGTAGCCTCAGCACCGCACTTTGGTAAACCTCTCAGCATCACTTTAGTAGCCTCAAGCTCACTTTAGTAGCCCTGCAGTACCACTTTACCAGTCTCAGCAACCCCTTTACCCAGCTCGACACCACTTTATCTGCTATGTAAAGTGTTGTTGAAACATAAATAGCAACCAATTAACCTGTTAGGTAAAGTGATGTTTATGTTGTTTTTTTAGTTTCCAAAAAAACTCCCTTCATAGATTCAAAGCATAACTGCCAACTATTACATATCCATTTAATATTCGACAACGTTAACCTAAAAGTTGCGAGCCCCTAACTCAACATTAATTAACGAGTGGTGTTGAGGCTGGTACGTATCATTTGTTAAAAATTCTTGTTTGAAATAATAATTTATGTACGTAACAACACTACTAATATGGAATTCCTTTACTCTGAGATTTTTTATGTTGACTAAAAAATTTAGGTGAATTTCTCATCCTGTATTTTGAATTACTTTTCCAAAAATTTCTTATTACAAGGCAAAATGGTCATAGCCATAGTGACACGTGATGACAGCGACGATTCAAGCCTTAAACGAAAATCACGCATTGCTGTACACAGCAAGAAAAAAACCGCTTAGTAAATTAAGAATCACACTCCTCAACTGGTGGGAAAAAAAGTCCTATAAAACATAGAAAAGTGTAGATCCAAGATCACAGTCCTAAACATCAGGAGTATTCACTCGACAAGAACGCCAAGACAAAATGCACGAAAATCTGATCCAAGGAAAACAGATTGGCGCACGGGACAGGGCTTGCAGATCAAGAATCAAGGGATAGAATTTATCAGTTCCAAATCGCATAATACAGAAGTCATAGGTCAAAATCACATGACAGGAATCATAGGTCTAAATCTCGTGATAGAAATCGTAGATCAAGACTCATGAGAAAAAACGCAGATCACATGAAAGAAATGTATAATGCAGACTCCCAAAACAAAGGAAGAAAAGTAGGTCTGTGGGGTCCACAGTTTCACGATCACCTCTAGATCAGGCTCGTATTCAAAAACTAGAACATAGAATTTAACGATCATATACAATCAAAAGGAGAAAGTTCAGCTGACGGAGAGATCGTGATTAAAAAGAGGGCAAGGACTCCAAACACAGCAGAAACAACTAATAAGAATTTCATAGCAGACATTACAAAGACCGCTCAAGATCATATGAAAGAGAACATAACAAGAAGAGATCACAAATCACAAAATCCATCTAGCTTTAGAATGGTCCAAAGAGAAGGCATGGTCAAATTCTTCTCAGATGAACGAGCCGGGGTTGGTGTGGGGGGTATCAGAGAAAGAGAGATCGCTCATTCACCCAACCAACACCAGATGGAAGATGGGGCCACAATAAGTTTTTTGAACAACAGAGAGAGGAAGGATTTTCAAGAGACAGAAATAGAGAAGGTTATGGTTTTACAAGAGGAAAGAGAGAAAGCAACAGCTACAGAAATGGAGGGGGTTACAGAGGACGAGGTAAGTGGTGTGTTTTTATTTTTTAAGTTACTTTTATGAAAGGTAATAGTGTTCAATAAAAAAATTAATGCAGTATAGTATTGCACAATTAGTGTTTGTATATAGTAATAAATATTGTAGTTGAATATATGGCAAGAGAAAACAAAGGATCTATCTCGCAATAATTTTTGACAACAAATCTCACCCAGATCATCGTATTTGGTCTCCTTTTACACCCCTTTATCACTCTCTTAACCTCTCTTTTGCTCTCCATATACTCCACTCTCCTTGTCACTTCTGTTCTGTAAAAACCTCTCATATGCTAGCTTTTCTCCCTTAACAATCAAAATGCTACACTAGGACAAGACTTATTGTAGACAGTAGCCACATTTTTCCCTAAAGGTGGCTCTTTAAAGATTTCAAGCACTATCCCTATTATTTTTCCTTGCATAGAGGCCTGTTATACTTTTTCTACCGAAGTTGACCATGACTGGTAGAGCAAGCCTTTTATGAGTGAACGAATTAATTTTGCTAGTAAAACAGTCTCCAATGCAGCTTGCAGGCGGGTTTGGATTTGCTCATATATTTGCTACCCAAACCCACAGTGAACTTATTTTTGGTTCACAGACTTTTCCTTGAATTGTATGTTTGGGTGGCACTGCACTCTGCCTGCTGGCAGAGTGCAGGGTCTTTGGCAAGCATTAAGCAGGTATCATAGCATATAAACTAGGGTGGTCCTACTGATACAGGGTAGAAACAGTGATTTTCTGAATTTCCTGGCTCTCCCCTTTGTTTTAATCTTTTTGACACAGTATTCTTATAAAGTTTTTGTGATGGTAGGAACTTCATACAGAGGTTCTCAGACACCAAATTTTCACCCCAACAAATCAGAGTTCACATTTAGTATTTTTTAAACAATCTCTCTCCTCTCTCTCTCTCTCTCTCTCTCTCTCTCTCTCTCTCTTCTCTCTCTCTCATGGTATTTGATACGAAACCTGCTATCACACTTCTGTCACTGGTAAGTCAAAGGATCACTTTCCATATATGCATGCGATTCAGTTCATTTTGCAGTGACTGGCACATCTGTTGCTGTCTTGACACTATACTTGATTGTTTTCATGTTTGTGTAGGGTTCTTTTTTCACACAATCTTTTGAGGACTGTGCAGGAAATATTTGTAGCAACTTAAAGCTTTCATGCCTTCATATCTCCAAAGAGGGGACCTTTGATCTCTATGTAGCCTCTACTGCTAGCTGAGCAACATGTTCAAAATTATATTTTATTGCTGTTCTCTCCTACCATTATTATTTCTAGTGGTTAGCAGTTATTGCTACATAACTGCAACTCACTCCACAGTAGTTCTGTCGGTTTCCATTTCAGCTGTCGAATGAGAGATTTGGTATAGGTGTTCGAGGTGGGCCCTGTTTATAGGCAGGCATTGGCTCATCTTTAAAAGTAAGGCTGCTTTATGTTTATCCTATGTTCTCATGCCTTTCCATAGTTTCCTTGAATTCCTTTGCAACATTGCACCTTTTCCAGGATCTTCAATATTTTTTTTTTTTTTACCACATTGGCCCTTTCTACAAAGGAAGGGTGATTGAAGGAAGGAAAAACACATTCACTATTATTCATCTGGTAGTCATCTTGCCAGAAATGCTCTGACATCACATTCTAAATGACCCTTTGAGCTGTAACTAGCTAGAACATCCTTCAGAGTGCTGGCACTGTACCTCCCACCTCCAGAACTCGAGTTGCACTAGCTGATTTTCCTGAACACTTTCGTAAGTTGTTACCTTGCTTGCACATCAGATCCATAAGTCAGCTTGTTTCCACTCACTCTGACATGCCTCCACTCCACTCCCACATGCCTACTGAATGCTTGAGTCACTAACACTTACAAACTTGTGCCCTCCCCACTCTTTCATTAACTGATTTTCCCATCCTCCTTCAAAACCCAACATAGTTTAAGTGTTTCGTCTCTGTTGAAGTTGCCTTTCCTCTCATATTTATCTTCAAATAAGAAAGAATATTTTCAGCAAACAGGATAGTGCATATCTTGGCACGAGAGAAGTGTGTACTATACAGTAGGGCCCTGCTTTACAGTGTTTCACTTCATGACGTTCTGCTAATACAGACATTTCAAATTTTGATCAAAACTCTCTATATGGCTCCCTCACCTGACTTTCTAATATGGTCACCATGATCCACCCGGTTTGTTTACATTTCCCGTGAGCTTCGTAATCACCGTCTCTCTCCATTATGTCTGGAAACTTTCCAAAATTTCAAGTGTACCTGTACCTAAATAAGCTTAGTGTGCTGGCATGCAGGTACACATTAACCCTTTGACTGTCGCAGCCGTATATATACGTCTTACGAGGTACCGTGTTTGACGTATATATACGTACTCATAAATTCTAGCGGCTTCAAATCAAGCAGGAGAAAGCTGGTAGGCCCACATGTGAGAGAATGGGTCTGTGTGGTCAGTGTGCACCATATAAAAAAAATCCTGGAGCATGCAGTGCATAATGGGGAAAAAAAAAACTCCGACCGTTTTTTTTAATTAAAATGCCCACTTTGTGGTCTATTTTCGTATAGTATTTATGGTTGTATTCTCGTTTTCTTGGTCTCATTTGATAGAAAGGAAAACATATTATAGAAATAGAGGTGATTTTGATTGATTTTACTATAAAAAGAACCTAGAAATGGAGCTCAAAGTAGGGGAAATGTTTGATTTTTGCCAATGTTCAAAAGTAAACAAATGATGCCATTGTCCAATAAATGTCCAACTAGCCATTCTAATATGCAGTCATGAATGGGTTGATGTTATTTATGCAATTATTACAGTATTGCAGTAGTCCGCATAATAGTAAGTCTTCAATTTTTTGTTTGAATAAAAATTCAAAATAGAAAGCAAGAGTAATATCAGAGGGGCCTGGAGACATGACTGATGAACAAAGAAAATGTTATTTTAGAGCCAGGAATGTCTGCATTGTTCATTCTGGACCTTATTTTGAAATTGTCATATTTTTTAGTTTTCGTGAAATTGGCCAAATTGCAAATTTCTGACCACATTATTAGGTAGTTGAAATCGGTAAATGGGCAGTTTCTTGTACTCAATCGATAGAAAACATGGAGCTCTAAAGAAATAGCTATGAGTTTGGTCGACTGGAACAATGGAATTAGCCGAAAATAGGGCTCAAAGTGGGCGAAATCGCCGATTTGTAAACAGCGCCGAGGTCGCTAACTTCGCGAGAGCGTAATTCTGTCAGTTTTCCATCAAATTTCGTTTTTTTTTTTTTTGGTGTCATTACAATCGGGAAAAGATTCTCTATCATTTCATAAGAAAAAATAATTTTTTTTTTTTAAATTTTGCGACACCAGGAGACACCTCAGGATTGGGGGTTGCGACAGTCAAAGGGTTAAAATCGCTAAAAGTGTCTTATTAGTCTTGAGGACGCCATATTAATAATAATACAGTGGACCCCCGCATAACGATTACCTCCGAATGTGACCAATTATGTAAGTGTATTTATGTAAGTGCGTTTGTATGTGTATGTTTGGGGGTCTGAAATGGACTAATCTACTTCACAATATTTCTTATGGGAACAAATTCGGTCAGTACTGGCACCAGAACATACTTCTGGAGTGAAAAAATATCGTTAACCGGGGGTCCACTGTACGTACAGTGAAACCCTGAGTTTTGGCCACCCTGAGTATCTGCCTCTTCGAGTTTCGACCGCTTTTTTTGGCTAAATTTTGTCCCCAAGTTTCGGCCTGTGCCCCATGTTTCGGCCGGCATATCAGACCTGTCTGCCTGCCCGCGTAGGCGTCGTGACCAATTCTAGCTTTGTTTATCCTTGAATGAACATTACCCTGCACACTCATCCAAACATTTCATAATAAATTTATTGTGTTTAGTACTTGTTTATTGATTATGACTGAAATAAGCCACCATGGGCCCAAAGAAACTTCTTAGTGGCAGCCTTTTGGTAAAGAAAGTGAGAAACGCGATAGAATTGCAGAAAGAAATTGTAGCGAAGTACCCAAGTGAAGGAGGAAGAGAGATGGGAGAATGTGCCTCTTCAGTGATTCTACGATGTGTACGATACTAAAGCAGCATGAGTCGATAAAGGCTATAACGCCAGCCAGCGATAAAGTGTAGCATTAACAGTGTAGCAAGTAAGTTAAGTGATTAATTGACAGAAAAAGGACAGCACGTAATTGACTCCTCCAATGTTGTTGGAATTATATAGGATGACTGACAACACCGCCATCTCTGCTGCTGCCATCACCACCACTATGTAAGGCTTATCTTTCAGTGGCCTTTATACACCAAACAACAAACAACACGGCAACACTCATCGGTTAGGGAGAGAGACGTATGACGTATTTTATTCATTCTAGAGTACAGTATATATCATGTTTCAATGTTACTAATATTGTTTATTATGTCATATTAGATGAATTGTGCTAGATAAATAAGCCATAGAGTTGATATTAGCATTATTTTGAAGGATTATCTTCTGCCTCCAAACAAACTCTCCTGCCTCTCTCATACACCAACAAGAGTCTTCAATAAAGGTAAAACTGATTTAAATGTTCATTTATCCATTAAAATTAGTACTTTATATTTATTTCTCATTGTTTTCTGTATGTAAAACTATAGTATTTATTCTTTAAAAAACTATTTTTTTTTTTTTGTGAATATTTTTTGGATGTGGAATGGATTAATTGGATTTACAGAGTTCCTTTCCTAAGACCACATCACTGAACAAATTCGTCGGTAAGTGAGGAGCATACTAAAATGGGAGTGAGTTTGTGTCAACCATCTCCTTGCCAACCTCAACAGAACACATGACCATAACACAAGGCACAGATCACTCTTTGATATTCCTCGTGTCCATCTCACGCTATGCAAAAACTCAATGCACATAAAAGGCCCTAAAATCTGGAATTCATTACCTGTAAATATAAAAGAAACACTACCTGTTTATAAATTCAAGTCTCTTCTCAAAGATCACTTACTCACCCAAAACCAAATAAATACTGAATAACTGAACCTTATAAATTGTATATCTTAAATGTTTCTCACAATTATATCACATAAATGTTAAACCTAAAACCCAATCTAACTTTATTATTTTTTAAATACACTACCTAACAGAATACTCCATTCTACTGAATTTACAACAATGCATGGAACCATATGACCTGTCTTTGTAATACTCACTTGTGCTTTATAGTAATCTGTTTACATTAATGTTTTTCACTGATTTCATCATTGCTTAGTTAATCTTAAGTTAATTTTAAGCCAGCCCGTAATGCTATGCATAGTATAAGTGGCTTTGGCATGCTGCTCTTATCTGTATTTTTTTGTACCTCTGTATGTGTGCTCAAATTATAAATAAATAAATAAATAAATAAATAAATAAATGTCACCTTTGCACCAATTATAACATTTCTAGTATATTTTTAAATGTTTATACAGTAGTGTACTGTATAATGAAATAAACAGAACAGGAAATCAGCTGTAATATACATTATTTAGGTATGAATACTAGTCAGACAGCTTGTTGTAAGTTCGAGGTGTCAGTAAACGAGTACATCACTAAGTGAGGAGAGGCTGTAATCACTTGTAGGCGCCCTAATAGTCTTATATTACCTTAATATAAACATTTTCATTAATCCGTCTCTCTCCTCTTTTACTTGTTCTCTCTCTCATTTATTTGCTTTACCTCATTACTCGCCTCTCACCCTACATTAAGACTACAAATATTTTAAGGTAAGTAATAAGTGTACTGTATATGCATTTTATCACTCTGGGGCACTTTAATTGTTGTAGTATATTATGTGTGGGTGGGGTGGCCTGGCCTGGCTGTCTGCCATACCTCCCACACCTGACTTCTTACAAATAAATACTACTCACCTCTCACCCTACATTTAAGACTACAAATATTTTAAGGTAAGTAATGAGTGTACTGTGTGTGTATTATACTTTTTATTGTTTTTAATGCCTAGTTCTATTGCTAGCTTAATATATGTTAGTGTAAATTTGTTATTTGGCATTTATATGCATTTATGAGTGGAAAAAATGGTGTTCTGCTTTCCAGCGATATCTGCTTTCCGGCAGTAGCCTGGAACCTAACCTGCCGTATAAGTGGGGCTCTACTGTACATGGCTGTGATAGGCAGTGCACTAAACGCATCGGTCATTGCTGAAGGCTGCATACGTTTCATGGCTACCCTCCCAACCACCGCATGTACAGGTCTGCCAATCCGGCAATCAGTTATTCGGTTCCTTCAGTTATTCGGCACTAATTTTGGCTAGCATAATTTCAAATTTCCAGGGTCGCCACACAAACCTGCTGGTACTGTTTGGTGGCGCTACTTGCTGCACAAGTCACTCCAATTTCTTTTTCTCCATTTATTGTTATAACCTGCTTGCTTTTAGCCCTAGCCACGGTTCCAATGAATAAAAGAAATGCTTCTCATTATGTAAAGCACTGACACAGTACATTATCCATTAACCCTTAAATGGTCCAAACGTATATATATGTTTTTTCAACATCTGAAAGTATGTAAAAAAAAATGTAGATTTTTTTTTGTTTTACATGTGAAAACGTGTAAAAAACTCTTATCTTCATTTTTTTTTTTTATATTTGAAAATATGTAAAAAAAAGTAGATCTACTTTTGTAGCACTACGAATTTGAACGTCGATCTGTTTGGACCATTTAAGGGTTAAAGATAAGGTGGCTTTGAAGCCACTGTCGGTTGCCATGAGCTAAGTCTCATGATGCAGGAGAATATGCTTTATTATTATGCTAATATCAACACCACAGCTTATTTGCCTATCACAATTGATCTAATATGACATAATAAACAATATAAATTACATAAAACATGTTAAATACTTCAGAATAAATACACCTACCATCCGACTTATGACCTGCTCGACTTACGACCTGCTCGACTTACGTCCACCCGACTTACAACCGGACTTTCGGCCATACGTCTGGCAGCAGGGCTGGGCCGGCTGATGCATACCGCTGTACGATATTTGCCTGCTACTCCCGGCAACGCGCCACGCAGGCAGCGTCACTATGAGCTCCCCTGCCCTATCAGCGTCACTATGAGCTCCCCTGCCCTATCAGCAGCATCATACTGTATTTAACTGTACTAACTGGACAGTAAATTTCACCATGGCCCCTAAGAGGAAGTCTGAATCTTGCACTGGAGACTGTGGCAAGAAGGCAAGAAAGGCTCTTACTCTTGACCAGAAGATCAAAGTAATTAAGCAGTATGAGGATGGAAAAAACGTCAACAGCATTTCTCGGGATCTTCACCTCTCCCACTCCACTGTGTTGACAATACTTAAGGATAAACAGCGCATCAAAGAAGCAGTGAAATCTTCGGCCTCTATGACATCAACAATTATCACAAAGAAACGTGAAGGCCCAATTGCCGAGATGGAAAAAAATGCTCAATGTTTGGTTAGAATTTATCGGCAGAAAAAAAGTGAATGTGATGCTTTCTGAAGTACAAAGAAAAGCAAAAAGTTTGTTTAACATGTTGAAACAACGTGCTGGTGAAGGGTATAATCAAGAATTTATTGCAAGTGATGGGTGGTTTAGGCGATTTCGTCAGCGTTACCAAGTTCATTATGTGGTAGCGAAAGGTGAGGCAGCTGCTTGTGACGAAGAAGGTGCAAAAAACTTTGTTGCTTAGTTGGATAATCTAATAAAAGAAGAAGGGTATTTGCCAGAACAAATATTTAATGTTGATGAAACTGGCCTGTACTGGAAAAAAATGGAGGAACATATGTATCTAAGGAAGTGAAGTGTGTGTGCCAGGGCATAAGGTTATGAAGCAAAGGGTTTCACTGCTGCTTGGGGGAAATATTGCTGGTTTCAAATTAAAACCCTTCTTAATTTACATGGCTGAGAACCCCCGCGCTCTCAAAAATGTAAACAAACATACGCTCCCTATGCACATATGCTGTTATGTATGATAATCTATGTAACTGTATTTGTGTATACCTGGCCTCTTCAAGGGGGGCTCCTTGGAATGGTGAAGAGGCTCTTGGTCTGAGGAATTAGACCTGTCGGTCTCCTTCCTCAGACCGAACCTAATTACCCCCCAATCCCCCCTTTCCCTATCCCATCCTCCCCTTTTTCCTTTCCTCCTCCTCCCCACCCCTCCCTTTTGCCCTTCCTTTTTTGGCCTTTGAGATTTTTACCACAGGCGTGCTAGTTCCTGGGTAGGGGAAAGAGTACCAGGGTCCATCCCATTCCGTTGAGGGTCTTGGCGGTGGCATAGTTTGCCGTGGAATCTGGATCACCTGGGTATGTCCCGATCCCTCTCCTGTATCCCGGAGGGTGGCTTTGGATGTCTTTCGGGCGACGGGTGTATCTCTGGAAGCCACCTTTCGGATTCCGGGGGTGGTGGCTGAAGGAGGTATGCTTTGTGGCGAATATCCGGCTCCCG
>NC_069405.1:70981313-71000986 GCF_026875155.1 Cherax quadricarinatus
AACGATTTTAATCGTGCAAGAGGGGTAATTGTTATGCGAAATAATCGTTATGTGAATAAATTTTCCCCCATAAGAAAAAAATGGAAAAAAAATTAATCCGTGCAAGACACCCAAAAAGTATGAAAAAAAATTTTTTTTACCACTGAAATATTAATTTTAATACACAAAAAACTGAAAAAGGCATGCACACTTACATGACACTTACTTTTATTGAAGATCTGGTGATGATTGATGGGATGGGAGAGGGGGAGAGCATTTTTCTTCTTACTGTTTAGAAGGGGAATCCCTTTCCCATTAGGACTTGAGGTAGTAAGTCTTTTCTGGGGTTACTTCCCTTCTTTTTTTAATGCCACTAGGGCCAGTTCAGGTCACTGGACTTCTTTGCAAAAGATATCTGTCCATAGTGGCCTGTACCTCTCGTTCTTTTTCACTTCCCTAAAGTGTTTCACACATTGTCAGTGTACAGGTTGCCAACACGGCTTGCAATAGCTGTGTGAGGGTGATTTTCATCCATAAAGGTTTGCACTTCAAGCCACTTTGCACAGATTTTCTTTATCTTTGTAGTAGGCAACTTCTTAAATTTTCCCTCTCTCCCCTCCTCTGAACCAGTTTCCAGGTCTGGCCTCTTGCTCTTGAAGTTGATCTATCGCTCATCAGTGGTTAGTTCTTCATTGTCCTCCTCCACCAACTCTTCCACATCCTCCCCACTAACCTCCAACCCAAGGACTTTCCCAATGCCACAATGGATTCCTCAACTGGCACAGGATTCTCAGGGTTAGCCTCAAACCCCTTCAAAATCCCTTTTGTCTACACATTCTGGCCACAGTTTTTTCCCAAGCAGAGTTCAAGGTCCTCTTAGTCACTTCCTCCCAAGCCTTACCTAAAAGGTTTAAAACAATTGAGGATTTTTAAAGTGATCTCTCCAAAACTCTCTTAGAGTCAGTTGAGTTTCTGAGGTCATTACAAAGCACCTTTCAAACAGGCTTTTGTGTACAGTTTCTTGAAGTTGGAATAACCTGCTGGTCCATGGGCTGCAGGAGAGGAGTTTGGGATTAGGAGGCAAAAACTTTAACCCTTTAAAGAAGCTCATGTCCCATAAAGTCGCTCTGCCACGTCTGTAGGATGACCAGGGGCATTGTCTAAACACCAGGAGGCACTTAGTTCTAATTTCTTTTCAGTTAGGTAATCTTTACATTGGGGGGAAATGCCATGGTGTAACCAGTTATAGAAAAATTCCCTAGTGACCCTGCCTTACTGTTTGCCCCCCACAGCCCCACACAAATTATCCTTGAGGGGCATTCTTTTGCCTGAACGCTCTGGGAGTTTCAGAGTGATACATAATAAAGGCTTCACTTTGCAATCACCGTAGCATTGGCCACACATGAGAAGAGTAAAGCCGTCTTTCATGGCTTATGTCCCGGGGGTGCCTTTTCTCCTGAGTAATGTGGTCCTGCTTGGCATTTTCTTCCAGAAAAGGCCTGTTTCATCACAATTAAAAACACTTGTTCAGGTTTCAGTTCCTTCAGTTTCTATATACTCCTTGAATTCCTGCACATATTTTTCAGCCGCTTTGTGGTCCGAACTGGCAGCTCACCATGCCTTATCACACTTTTGGGATGCCACTACGCTTCTTAAATCTCTCAAACCAACCTTTGCTTGGCCTTAAATTAATCACAAACATCACTAGTTGCAGGCATTTTTTTAATTAAATCCTCATGCAACTTCCTAGCCTTTTCACATATGATCGCATGAGAGACGCTATCCTCATGCTAGCTGTTTTCTTTTATCCTCACCAATAAGAGTCTTCAACATCTTCATCACTTGCGACTCTTTGTTTCGAAAACACAGTTAAACCTTGGCAAGAAACAGTTCCTTGATTGTCTTTTTGTGCCCACAATGTAGCGGATGCGGAGCTTTGGGGAACCAGTTTCTTGTACAACTTGACTAGGTCGGCAATACGCACTCCACTTTCATAATATCATTGATCTCTTTCTTCATATTCATTGGGTATTCTTACCATTATGGTGTACGGTTGCACTAGAAGCTTTCTTGGGGCCATGGGTCACTTATTTTCCAGGGAAACACCACCGAAAACACTGTAATATACGGAAATACTTCGAGTGTAGGCTTGGGCACGTTCGGCGGAGGCTGGCTGGTGAACATGCGCGGGCGGGGCACATGTGAGGATGGGTGAGGGCGCACATTGGACGCGTCTCGGACGAAAATCGGTGAGCGGGTTTTTATTCGTTTGCTGCGGCAAAAATTGGCGATTAAGTTAAGCGGGTATGCGAATTAATCGCTATAAGTGATGCCATCGTTATGCACGGGGGTCCTCTGTTTTATATAATATTCACCTTGATAAATATAATAATGATTTATTTTGGAAAAGATTATATTTTTTTTCAGATTATTTTTTTCAGTTTATTAACCAGGGAGGTTAGGTATCCGGGATAAACCTAATAAAGCCCATTTAAGACTGTGTAGTTCATTTTCCACTGGGTACTTAAATCCTCTTCTCAGGATTGCAATCCACCATTCAGTAACTCTTAGGACCCTACCTAACTAATGCTTTGGTTGTACAGGTGCAAATTTCCACTCAAGAGATTGAACCAGTTTCTCAGTTTCTAACTGAGGCTGCTACATGCCAGGTGTCTATAAATTCAATAGTTGCTATTTGTATTTGCATATTTTACAAAGCAAGTAAAATTGTATATTAAAAGTTACTAAGGAGCCACATTAAATACATTTTTCCTCTTATTTTACTCACAGCTTATCTTCCAGTGACCATCTGTATAATCACCACTGTTATTTTTTTATTTTTTAACAATTTTTACAATTTTACAAAACTACATTGTATTACGAAGTTACTCCCCCCCCCCAACTAAATTAAGTCAACTTCTCTTTTTATTGTTAGATATAAGTTTCCTCCTGGAGTATTGGATTTACTTTATTCACATTGTGTAATTTGAAAATGCCACTATGTGGCATCACAGTAGCTCATTGTTCCACTTTAAACAGTCCTACTCTAAATATTAGCAGAACATTAAGTTTTTCATTTAACATTGTTTGTATGGACTTTATAGTAGTTAAATACAATGAATCTTTCCTTGATGGACTATAGCGGATGTATGATAATGCTGATTGTCTACAAACTCCAAATTATTGAAATTAATTACTTATCATGATTGTTTGAGTTTTGTCTTCGGAAGTAGTGAATTTAAGTCCTTTGATGCATTCAATGGTGGTTTGGAATACAGGTATTGTAACTTGTTAGTGTTACATTACAGTACTGTACTGTTTAGGTATTTTTATAAAGTAAGTAGACTACAAGTGGTTTTTAGGGCTTGATTTGCTGTTGAGGTGTGGGAGCATGGTAAATAAAACAGTTCAGTGCAACACATTAGCCACACTGTGAGTTTCTGGAGGTGGAAAGATAGAGTGTCTCCACTTGGAGGGGTGGGTTTTATTGCAGTTCAGAGGATAATTTGATTGTGAGTCTGTGAACTCTGGTAAGACAGCTGTTCGAAATGAGTGATAGTTGAAGGTAATTTTTTTTTTTTTTTTTTTGGTCGTGCCTACCTTGGTGTGTAGGGACACCAGTGTTGTTTAAAAGAAGTTAAGAATTTTTTCTCCAGCTCTGGACTTTTTGTTAAATGTTTGAATTTATAGGTAATTTTCCAAATTATTATTTAAACAAAGCATTTCATTTTTTTTATTGTCATTTGGTATACAGGAAGGCCCCGCTTATACAGCAGGTTAGGTTTGGGCTACTGCTGTAAGTGAATCATAAAAAAAAAAAAAAAAAAAAAAAATAAAAAAAAAGAAAAAAAAAAAAAAAAAAAAAAAAAAAATAAAAAAAAAAAAATAAAAAAAAAAAAAAAAAAAAAAAAAAAAAAAAAAAAAAAAAAAAAAAAAAACAAAGAAAAAAAAAAAAAAAAAAAAAAAAAAAAAAAAAAAAAAAATAAAAAAAAAAAAAAAAAAAAAAAAAAAAAAAAAAAAATAAAAAAAAAAAAAAAAAAAAAAATAAAAAAAAAAAAAAAAAAAAAAAAAAAAAAAAAATAAAAAATAAAAAAAAAAAAAAAAAACATTTTTTTTCACTTTCAAATGTTATAAAAGCTGGATAGCTTATTTACACTATTATATATTAACCCTTTGACTGTCGCTGGTCGTATTTGTTGTCTTACAAGGTACCGTGTTTGACGTTTATATACTCATAAATTCTAGCGGCTTCAAATCAAGCAGGAGAAAGTGGTAGGGCCCACATGTGTGAGAATGGGTCTGTGTGGGCCAGTGTGCACCATATAAAAATAAATCCTGGAGGCACGCAGTGCATAATGAAAAAAAAACTCGGGACCGTTTTTTTTTTTAATTAAAATGCCGACTTTGTGGTCTATTTTTCGTTATAGTATTTAGGTTGCATCTTGTTTTATTGGTCTCATTTGATAGGAATGGAAAACATGTTATAGAAATAGAGGTGATTTGATTGATTTTACTATAAAAAGAACCTAGAAATGGAGCTCAATGTAGGGGATATGTTTGATTTTTGCCTATGTTCAAAAGTAACAAATGATGAATT
Organism: Cherax quadricarinatus; assembly: GCF_026875155.1. Classification (NCBI taxonomy): domain Eukaryota; kingdom Metazoa; phylum Arthropoda; class Malacostraca; order Decapoda; family Parastacidae; genus Cherax; species Cherax quadricarinatus. The sequence goes on from NC_069405.1 coordinate 70,985,890, forward strand.
GTCAAATAAATGTCCAAATTGCCATTCTAATTGCAGGTCATGAATGGGTTGATGTTATTTACACTATTATTACAGTATTGCTGTTAGTCTGCATAATAGTAGTCTTCTATTTTTTGTTTGAATAAAAATTTCAAAATAGAAGCAAGGTGTAATATCAGTGGGGCTGGAGGACATGACTGATGGAGCAAAGAAAATGTTATTTTAGAGCCAGGAATGTATTCATTGTTCATTCTGACCTTATTTTGGAAATTGTTCATATTTTTTAGGTTTTCGTGTGAAATTGGGCCAAATTGCAAAATTTTGACATTATTAGGTAGTTGAAAATCGGTAAATGGGCAGTTTTTGTACATCAATCGAAGAAAAAATGGAGTTTAAAGAAATAGCTATGAGTTTGGGCGACTTGAAAAATAAAAACGGAATTAGCCGAAAATAGGCTCAAGTGGGGCGAAATCGCCGATTTGTAAAACAGTGCCGAGGTGCGAACTTCGCGAGAGCTAATTCCGTTAGTTTTCCTTCGAATATCATCGTTTTTTGGTGTCATTACAATGCGGGAAAAGATCTCTATCATTTCATAAGAAAAAATAATTTTTTTTTTTTTTTTAAATTTTGCGACACCGGAGACACCTCAGGATTGGGGGGTTGCGTACAGTCGAAGGGTTAACCCGTAAACGGTCCAAATCAGATGACGTTCACATGCGTAGTGCTCCAAAAGTAGATCTACATTTTTTTTACATATTTTCAAATATAAAAAAAAAAAACGTAGATAAAAGTTTTTTACTTCGTTTTCAGTGTATAAAAAAGAAAAAAGATCTACTTTTTTTACATGCTATCTAATGTTGAAAAATTAAAACGTATTTTACGTTTGGTCCGTTTACGGGTTAAGCGAAGAGCTCTATACCTTGTTTGCATATACAGCCACATCACCTTAAAATATTTTTTCCTTATAGGGAGTTGGTGATTATATTATTGTAGGAAGTTTGAAATAAGATGAAGAATGGGTTTTATTGAAAACCTTGCTGTAACAATATTAGGATAATGCTGTAAGCAAAGCGCTATAAAGCAGCGGCCTGCCTGTATGTCTCGGTATACCTTGTATATTTAATATTTTTTGTAAAAAATAAGTCATGAACTGAAAACTTCTGCTTTTTATAGATTTTTCGCTTCCTCTTGAGGCTTCTACTACAATAGTTATAGACTCCATGATCTTTTGAGATTCTATTTACTGGAGGAACCACTTATACTGCTCTTCTATTCGTTGTCAAGCCTTTCTATAAGAAAGACCAATTGGGTTTTAATATCATTACAAAATGAATTCATACACTGTAGGGGACAATTCTCCCAGAATTCATATTGTTATTAACCTTAAACTGTCCAAATGTAGATCTATGTTCACTGCATGGTGCTCTGAATATTTTGAAAAATAAAAAAAATAGTGTTTTTTTTTTTTTTTTTAAATGAAGAGCACATTTTTTCTACATGTTATAGAATTAAAAAAATTTTAGGTCAGTATTTTTTTACCGAGCATATTAAGACTGTGAAGTTGGCACTGGTTGCTCAACTGTCGGCAAAATTGACTCCTGCCGTTTGGCAGAAGTTGTGGCCAATTACCTTTTTTTGTTTTTATTTTAATTTTATATATTTTTTATGTTCTGATAATTACATTTTATAATGTTCTTGTAGTTCATAGCCTGTCTTTGTTTCTGACACTAATATTAGTATTGAAATAGTGCTCAAATAGTCACATCACATTGGCAGGTGAAACATTTTACTCCTGCCTGGGTTATTTACTTTGTCTAGAAATATATACAAAGTATTTATAGGTCCAGCAATGTTTTTAGATACCCTGGCATATACCTTGATGCATGTTGTTATGAAAGCATCCCTATACTGTTGACTAGCCAGTGACAATTTGTTAAATGCCACTGCTCCAGGCTAACCCAGCTGTATTTGTTATCACTCTTTCACTCAAAGATGACTTGTTCTTTCTGTCTATTTATTAATCGGTCTATTGCCTGTACTGTCTATCTGTCAATCTGTCTTGTCTACTGCCTGTCTGTTCGGCCTGTCTGTCTTGCCTATTCTGTCTCTGTCTGTCTGCCTGTCTGTTCTTGCTTATCTGTCTGCCTGGAGTATTAGGATATTCAAATCTTGAAGAATGTGTTATGACATTGTTTTCAGCTTGGTGACATTTGATAAATGGAGTGCTCAGGGAGCCCTGGCTTTGTTTTCTCTGATTCACACAAACATTGTTTTTGTATTTCTCTGTCTGTCTGTCTGTCTGTCTGTTGTCTTTCTACCTACCTATCTGTCTATCTTTGCCTGGAATTTTTTTAAATTATCCTAGGGTAATTTAAACCATGCATAATTACTGTACGTATGTGTACATGTGAGACAGAGATATAGATAGACAGAGGATATAGATAGACTATATTTATTTATCTTTTTTTTTATTTTATTTTAAGGAAATTTTAGCTAACATACAGAGGTACAAAAAAAAAATACAGGCAAGAGCAGCATGCCAAAAGCCACTTATATGCTAGCTTTACGGGCTGGCTTAAACTTAATTAAGATTAACTAAGCAATGTGAAATCGTGATAAGCATTATTGTAAACAGATAACTTAAAGCAAAATGAGTATTACAAAGGACTGGTCATATGGTTGCATGCATTGTGTTCATCAGTTAGAAATGGAGTATTCTGTTAGGTAGTGTATTTAATAAAAATTAACAAAAGTTAGATTGGGTCCTTGGTTTGCATTTATGTGATATAATTGTGAGTAACATTTAGGATTTTACATTTTATAAGGTTCTGTTAATTCAGTATTTATTTGGTTTTGAGTGAGTAAGTGAACTTTGAGAAGAGACTTGAATTTATAAAACAGGTAGTGTTTCTTTTATATTTACAGTAATGTATTCAGTATTTTAGGGCCTTTAGTGCATGAGGTTTTTGCATGTGTGAGTGAGATGGACCCGAGGAACATTCAAAGAGTGATCTGTGCCTTGTGTTATGGTCATGTGTTATGTTGAGGTTGGCAAGATGTTTGAGGGGAGGGTTAATATCAGAGTTTAAGTGCTGTATGTATGTAATAGGTGCAATAATAAGTATGAGATGTTTTGTTATGGTTGAGTAGTTGAGTGTTTTGAATATTGGTGGAGTGTGTTGCCTGTAGTGAGAATTTGTATCATTCTAACGCAGCCTTTGTTGGGTAATTAGTGGTTGAGATGGTTAATTGTTGTTGAGCCCCATTGCACAAATTCCATAGGTGAGATAGCCCCCCCCCCCGCCCCCCGCCCCCCCTGCCCCCGGGGCGGTAATTAGAGAGTGATATAGGCCAGGAGGGCTGACGGTGGAACATAGTACCGTATCTTCGATATAGTATGCCCTACAGTCTTGGAAATTTCTTAGAAATTTGTTGTATATGTGGTATGAAATTTGAGTCTATTATCGAGGGGGTCATTCCTAAGAATTTTCCCTCTGTTAGCTTTGTGATAGGTGATCCGTTTATCTTTATGTTAAGAGGTACATCTGTAGCTCTGTTACCAAACTGAATGAAGAGGTTTTGTCAATGTTTAGTTTGTAAGTTTGTTAGTCCTCATCCAGGTAGCTATTTCTGTAATGCGTAGTGTTTACAGTATGGCTAGTGTGACTGGCTCGGGTGAGAGAAGAAGTATGTAGTGTCATCTGCAAAAAGTGTGGTTTGGAGGTTTTAATACAAATATTTTTGGGCGGAAGCATTTGGTAGGTCATTTTGTATAGGAGAAAGAGAAGAGGGCCAAGGACACTTCCTGTGGACACCAACTGTAATGGTTGTGCGGAAAAGAGCTTGCCCCATTTGCGTACACATATTGGCTTCTGTGATGAGGTAAGACTTGAGGTAGTTGAGGGAGTGCCTCTAATACCATAGTGTGACAAATTTTTGTGGAGCTAGTCATGGTAACTGTCTCAAAAGCTTTTACGTAAAGTCAATGAAGCTCCCCAGTGGGACTTCTTTTTTCTCTATGGCAGTGTATTAGTTCTTGCATGTGGGTATTAAAGCAATCATTAGTATTTTTATTAGGCTGAATCCAAATTGGCAGAGGGGTTGTTGTGAATTGTTTGGGAGATGAGGTAGAGTAGATTCGTTTATGAATTAATTTTTCGAAGATTTTGAGAGAGGGTGTTGTAATTGGATTAGTAGGCCTATAGTTATTCAACTCTGTTTGCGGTCTCCTCCTTTATGGATAGGGGTGACCCTTTACGATTTTGAGAACTGTAGGGAAGGTGGAGGGATTCAATGGATTTGTTAATGAGTGTTGCAATGATTTTTTTTTTTTTTGGTGATGGTTACTTGGGACGCTTTTTTGGATTATAAAGTGTGGCATAAGGTATTTAAATATCCTGCCTTGTTTTTCAGTGCGTTGATAATAATGGGATGGACTTCGTATGGGTTAGTCGGAGCTAGGAACAGTTGTGTTGGGGTTGTTGCAGTGAGTAGTCATTTGGTGGGGTTTGAGTTGGGATTTTATTGGCAAGGTTTTGACCTATTGTGGAGAAGAAATCATTGAGTCTGTTTGCTGTTTCTGTTGGGGGAGTTGGGGGTTCATCTGATTTTGCTAATTATATTTCGCTATGTCGTGATATCTTTTTTGTTCCCAGAATTTCTGATAGGGGACTTAGGTCTTATTTATATACCTCGTAAGTTGGTTAATCTGTTCTCATTATACAATTTTTTTGCCCTTTTTATCAGGCTGGGTTTAGGATTGACGAGTAATCGTTTTGTTTGGTCTCTGGTTATGTGGTCCCATTCTGTACTGTTTTTCATATAGGTGTTTTGTAATTTCTGGATTTGAGAATGCTGGGGTGTTAGCAAGGGGACTGTTTCAAGTCTCTTAGCTGTCATCTTTGTGTATTTTTTAGGGCAGTGCTTGTTATAAAGGTATTGTGTTTTTTTAGAAAAATTATTAAAACATTCGTCACTATCTGTATAGATTTCTAGCTCAGTGTGCCAAGTTAATGTTTGTTACTGCGTTGTGAAGTTATTAATGGTGCTTCATTGTGAAGTCTGAAGGTGACTTTAGTAGTGTCTCGGGGGTATTATACCAGAGTGTTATGAGGAAAGTAGGGTAGTGGTCTGTTGGTATTTTCTGTAATTTTGCCTGATTTTAAAAGGGGATATGGTGTTGGTCCAGATGTGGTAAGTAGGGGATACACTGTCTCTGTAACTCTTGTAGGTTTGTTACTGTGGTAGCAACATTGCAGTTATCATTGTGTTTGTGAATTCAGTAACGTGTGGGTCCTGGTCTTGTAGGAGATTTATATTTGAAGTCACCTGAGAGTAGTAAGTGATCTTTATTCATGTGGATTGACGATTATAGGATAGAGATATAGGGCAGATAGAGATATAGACAGAGAGACAGCCAGAGACAGCCAAAGCAAGCCAGCCGGCCAGCCTGCCGAATGCATAAGAACATAAGAAAAAGGGAACACTGTAACAGGCCTACTGGCCCATGCAAGGCAGGTACATGTCACACTCTCCCCCCCCCCCAGCTTAGACAAATGACCCACCCAGTCAGGTCACATCCATTGTCCATTGACTAGCACAAGCTAGTAAGGTCCAACTCACACTCACTCATGTATTTTTCTAACCTATTTTTACTTTCCTCTTAAAGTGGGAGTGTTAATGCAACATGGCATCAGTGAATCCCTGATGTTTGCCATGCTATTTGCTCTAGCTGGCACTCAATTGAACTGGTGCTCCCAGATTTTTTAAATAGTGCGCACACTGAGTGCACAGACCCATTCTTTCATGTCTAGGCGACTCAAGCCTATTGTGCCAAATTTGAAGGAATGAAAAATAAAACATTGATCTACGTTTGGAGTGCTACGCATGCAAACGTAGATCTATGTTTGGACAGTTTAAGGGTTAAAGAGGCTGTGGTTTGTATGCCAGCATGTGTGCAGCCAGCAGTAGCAACCTGGGTGATCAGACCCAGATCCACCATGAGGCCTAGTCTCAGACCGGGCCGTGGAGGCATTGACCCCCGAAACCCTCTCCAGGTAAACTCCAGGCATAGTGTGCTGCATTAAGTAGATGATAGAAAACACGGAGCATCTGGCTCACATTGTGGAAGAGCTGTTTCATCAGAGTATTTCATTTTGTATTTTTGTGAACTACACAAATCATAAATAAGTGCTGTTCAAGGCAAAAACAAGTCTTATACAGTGGACCCTTGCCTAACGCTATTAATCCGTTCATGAGAGCTCAACGTTAGGCGAAATTATCGTTAGGCGAATTAATTTTCCCCATGAGAAATAATGGAAATCAAATTAATCCATTTCTGACACCCCAAAGTATGAACAAAAAAAAATTTTTACCACATGAAATATTAATTTTAATACACACAAACTGAAGAAGACATGCACAGTTACATGACACTTACCTTTATTAAAGATCTGGTGATGATTGATGGGATGGGAGGAGGAGAGAGTGTTGATGGTGTTAGTGTTTAGAAGGGGAATCCCCTTCCATTAGGACTTGAGGTGGCAAGTCCTTTTCCGGGGTTACTTCCTTTCTTCTTTTAATGCCACTAGGACCAGCTTGAGAGTCACTGGACCTCTGTCGCACAACATATCTGTCCATAGAGGCCTGTACCTCCCGTTCCTTCATGACATTCCTAAAGTGTTTCACAACATTGTCAGTGTAATAGTCACCAGCACGGCTTGCAATAGCTGTGTGAGGGTGATTTTCATCAAAAAAGGTTTGCACTTTAAGCCACATTGCACACATTTCCTTAATCTTTGAAGTAGGCAACTTCTTCAATTTCTCTATTCCCTCCTCCGAAGCAGTTTCCTCAGGTGTGGCCTCTTGCTGTTGAAGATGATCTAGCAGCTCATCAGTGGTTAGTTCTTCATTGTCCTCCTCCACCAACTCTTCCACATCCTCCCCACTAACCTCCAACCCCAAGGACTTCCCCAATGCCACAATGGGTTCCTCAACTGGCATAGGATTCCCAGGGTTAGCCTCAAACCCTTCAAAATCCCTTTTGTCTACACATTCTGGCCACAGCTTCTTCCAAGCAGAGTTCAAGGTCCTCTTAGTCACTTCCTCCCAAGCCTTACCTATAATGTTTACACAATTGAGGATGCTAAAGTGATCTCTCCAAAACTCTCTTAGAGTCAATTGAGTTTCTGAGGTCACTAAAAAGCACCTTTCAAACATAGCTTTTGTGTAGAGTTTTTTGAAGTTTGCAATGACCTGCTGGTCCATGGGCTGCAGGAGAGGAGTGGTATTAGGAGGCAGAAACTTGACCTTAATAATGAAGCTCATTTCCGCAGAAAGTCGCTCTGCCACATCTGAAGGATGACCAGGAGCATTGTCTAATACCGGGAGGCACTTAAGGTCTAATTTCTTTTCAATTAGGTGGGGGTAATGCATGGTGTAACCAGTCATAGAAAAAGTCCCTAGTGACCCATGCCTTACTGTTTGCCCTCCACAGCACACACAAGAAGCCCCTATCACGAGCCTTTACCATCCTATGGAGAGGGAGCATGGACACGGGGGTCGTCCCACAGTTACTAAAAACAACAGACATAGCCCCACTCCACAAAGGGGGCAGTAAAGCAACAACAAAGAACTACAGACCGATAGCACTAACATCCCATATCATAAAAATCTTTGAAAGGGTCCTAAGAAGCAAGATCACCACCCATCTAGAAACCCATCATTTACACAACCCAGGGCAACATGGGTTTAGAACAGGTCGCTCCTGTCTGTCTCAACTATTGGATCACTACGACAAGGTCCTAGATGCACTAGAAGACAAAAAGAATGCAGATGTAATATACATGTATACAGACTTTGCAAAAGCCTTCGACAAGTGTGACCATGGCGTAATAGCGCACAAAATGCGTGCTAAAGGAATAACAGGAAAAGTCGGTTGATGGATCTATAATTTGCTCATTAACAGAACACAGAGAGTAGTCGTCAACAGAGTAAAGTCCGAGGCAGCTACGGTGAAAAGCTCTGTTCCACAAGGCACAGTACTCGCTCCCATCTTGTTCCTCATCCTCATATCTGACATAGACAAGGATGTCAGCCACAGCACCGTGTCTTCCTTTGCAGATGACACCCGAATCTGCATGACAGTGTCTTCCATTGCAGACACTGTCTTACCTCTAATTCTTTCAATTATAACCCTACTGTACACTTTTCCTGGTATACTCAGTAAACTTATTCCTCTATAATTTTTACAGTCTCTTTTGTCCCCCTTCCCTTTATATAAAGGGACTATACACGATCTCCACCAATCCCTAGGTACCTTCCCCTCTTTCATACATTTATTAAACAAAAATACCAACACCTCCAACACTATATCCCCCCTCCTTTTAACATTTCTGTCATGATCTCGTCAGTTCCAGCTGCTTTACCCCCTTTCATTCTACGTAATGCCTCATGCACTTCCCCCATACTCACATCCTGCTCTTCTTTACTCCTAAAAAATGGTTTACCTCCCTGGCCAGTGCATAAAATTACCGCCTCCCTTTCTTCGTCGACATTTAAAAGTTCCTCAAAATATTCTCGCCATCTACCCAATACCTCCATCTCCCCATCTACTAACTCCCCTACTCTGTTTTTAACTGACAAATCCATTTGTTCCCTAGTCTTTCTTAACTTGTTTAACTCGCTCCAAAAATTTTTCTTATTGGGACAGTACCTCTCCCACTCTGTCATCCACTCTCCTTTTCCACTCTCTCACCACTCTCTTCACCTTTCTTTTACTCTCCATATACAGTGGACCCTCGACCAGCGATGGCTTCGATTAACGATAAATCTGACTAGCGATACATTTTATCGCAAAAATTTTGCCTCGATTAGCTCTAAAAAACTCGACCAACACTATTCGTTCCGTCTGAGATGCGTCCACTTCTGGCCAGTGTTTACAAGCCAGCCAGCCACCGCGGTCGCTTCCAAGCATACAGTCGGAACATTTCATATTATCACAGCCTTTTTAGTGATTGCACCTGCAAAATAAGTCACCATGGGCCCCAAGAAAGCTTCTAGTGCCAACCCTACAGCAAAAAGGGTGAGAATTACTATGGATATGAAGAAAGAGATCATTGCTAAGTATGAAAGTGGAGTGCATGTCTCCGAGCTGGCCAGGCTGTACACAAAACCCCAATCAACCATCGCTACTATTGTGGCCAAGAAAACGGCAATCAAGGAAGCTGTTCTTGCCAAAGGTGCAACTATGTTTTTGAAACTGAGATCGCAAGTGATAGAAGATGTTGAGAGACTGTTATTGGTATGGATAAACGAAAAACAGATAGCTGGAGATAGCATCTCTCAAGCGATCATATGTGAAAAGGCTAGGAAGTTGCATGACGATTTAATTAGAAAAACGCCAGCAACTAGTGGTGATGTGAGTGAATTTAAGGCCAGCAAACGTTGGTTTGAGAGATTTAAGAATCGTAGTGGCATACATAGTGTGATAAGGCATGGTGAGGCTGCCAGTTTGGACCAAAAAGCAGCTGAAAAATATGTGCAGGAATTCAAGGAGTACATAGACAGTGAAGGACTGAAACCTGAACAAGTGTTTAATGGTGACACTGACAATGTTGTGAAACACTTTAGGAATGTCATAAAGGAACGGGAGGTACAGGCCTCTATGGCAGATATGTTGTGCGACAGAGGTCCAGTGACTCTCAAGCTGGTCCTAGTGGCATTAAAAGAAGGGAAGTAACCCCGAAAAAGGACTTGCCACCTCAAGTCCTAATGGAAGGAGATTCCCCTTCTAAACACTAAGACCATCAACACACTCCCCTCTTCCAATCCCATCAATCATCACCAGATCTTCAATAAAGGTAAGTGTCATGTAACTGTGCATGTCTTCTTCAGTTTGTGTGTATTAAAATTAATATTTCATGTGTTAAAAAATTTTTTTTGCAATACTTTTGGGTGTCTTGCACGGATTAATTTGATTTCCATTATTTCTTATGGGGAAAATTAACTTGACTAACGATTATTTTGACTAACGATGAGCTCTCAGGAACGGATTAATAGCGTTAGTCGAGGGTCCACTGTACTCTACTCTTCTTATAATACTTCTGCTTTGTAAAAACCTCTCATAAGCTACATTTTTCTCTTTTATCACACCCTTTATGTCATCATTCCACCAAGCACTCCTCTTTCCTCCTGCACCCACCCTCCTATAACCACAAACTTCTGCCCCACATTCTAATACAGGTCCTCCATCACAAATCCGGCATCATTGGGACCTGTAGTGTGCCGGATTACTGAGTTTGCCGAATTACAGAGTGGTTAGGTTAGAATACACTTAATAAAATTAACCAACTTGACTTACACAGTTCATTGAACATCGGCAAAAATCGAACATTTCCGCTACTTTGAGCTCAATTTCAAGGTACTTTTCGTCATGAAAGCAATCAAAATCATGTCTATTTCTGTAATATATCTTCCATTCTATCAAATGAGTCCAAAAATGAGAATACAACCATAAAAAACCATACGGAAATATAACTGCAAAGAGGGCGGCTAATGGCTGAGAAGTTAACTCCCTTATTTATCGTCCGTCTTTTTTATTTTTGTTATACAATAAGGAGCATCTTTCCATCATACATTGCCCAGGTTTCAATGAGATAGCCCAACAAATAACCAAGAAAAAAAAATATTATTATTATTATTTTATTATTATCACACTGGCCGATTCCCACCAAGGCAGGGTGGCCCGAAAAAGAAAAACTTTCACCATCATTCACTCCATCACTGTCTTGCCAGAAGGGTGCTTTACACTACAGTTTTTAAACTGCAACATTAACACCCCTCCTTCAGAGTGCAGCAAAAGAATATAAGAGGGGCCTTGAGACGTGACTAATGACTAGAGGAAATGTCATTTTAGTGCCAGGAATGTCTTTCTTGTTTATTCTGGACCCTATTCGGAAATTGGCATCTTTTGAAATTTGTGTGAAATTGGCAAAATTGCTAAATTCTGACCACTGTACTGGATAGTTGAATTTCATAAATGGGTGGTTTCTTGCACCCATTCGATAGAAAAAATGGAGTTCTAGCGAAATATTCATGTTTTTTGTCGACTAGTACAGTGAAATTGGCTGAAAATGGGGCTCAAAGTGGGCAAAATCGACGATGCGTAAACATCGCTGAGACCGCTAACTTTGCGAGAGCATAATTCCGTAAGTTTTCTATCAAATTTCAAACTTTTGGTGTCTTTATGATCGGGAAAAGATTCTCTATCTTTTCATAAGAGAAAATAATTTTTTTTTTTTTAAATTTGGCCGACTCTGAGAACGAGTTTCGGAGAGGGCCTGTCGACCCTCAGAGGGTTAAGACTATCTACAATACGAGGGTCATTACTAGGAATAAGGTAAAATTTACACGTATGTTAGCTAAAAAATAGAAAATCATTCCCCTCCCTTTATGTAGCTACATTCATCAGTTGGATGTCCTGGCCCTAAGCGAAACAAAGCTGATGGGGGTAGGGGAGTTTCGGTGGGGGGAAATAAATGGGATTAAATCTGGAGTATCTGAGAGAGTTAGAGCAAAGGAAGGGGTAGCAGTAATGTTGAATGATCAGTTATGGATGGAGAAAAGAGAATATGAATGTGTAAATGCAAGAATTATGTGGATTAAAGTAAAGGTTGGATGCGAGAAGTGGGTCATAATAAGCGTGTATGCACCTGGAGAAGAGAGGAATCCAGAGGAGAGAGAGAGATTTTGGGAGATGTTAAGTGAATGTATAGGAGCCTTTGAACCAAGTGAGAGAGTAATTGTGGTAGGGGACCTGAATGCTAAAGTAGGAGAAACTTTTAGCGAGGGTGTGGTAGGTAAGTTTGGGGTGCCAGGTGTAGATGATAATGGGAGCCCTTTGATTGAACTTTGTATAGAAAGGGGTTTAGCTATAGGTAATACATATTTTAAGAAAAAGAGGATAAATAAGTATACAAGATATGATGTAGGGCAAAATGACAGTAGTTTGTTGGATTATGTATTGGTAGATAAAAGACTGTTGAGTAGACTCCAGGATGTACATGTTTATAGAGGGGCCACAGATATATCAGATCACTTTCTAGTTGTAGCTACACTGAGAGTAAAAGGTAGATGGGATACAAGGAGAATAGAAGCATCAGGGAAGAGAGAGGTGAAGGTTTATAAACTAAAAGAGGAGGCAGTTAGGGTAAGATATAAACAGCTATTGGAGGATAGATGGGCTAATGAGAGCATAGGCAATGGGGTCGAAGAGGTATGGGGTAGGTTTAAAAATGTAGTGTTAGAGTGTTCAGCAGAAGTTTGTGGTTACAGGAAAGTGGGTGTGGGAGGGAAGAGGAGCGATTGGTGGAATGATGATGTAAAGAGAGTAGTAAGGGAGAAAAAGTTAGCATATGAGAAGCTTTTACAAAGTAGAAGTGATGCAAGGAGGGAAGAGTATATGGAGAAAAAGAGAGAGGTTAAGAGAGTGGTGAAGCAATGTAAAAAGAGAGCAAATGAAAGAGTGGGTGAGATGTTATCAACAAATTTTGTTGAAAATAAGAAAAAGTTTTGGAGTGAGATTAACAAGTTAAGGAAGCCTAGAGAACAAATGGATTTGTCAGTTAAAAATAGGAGAGGAGAGTTATTAAATGGAGAGTTAGAGGTATTGGGAAGATGGAGGGAATATTTTGAGGAATTGTTAAATGTTGATGAAGATAGGGAAGCTGTGATTTCGTGTATAGGGCAAGGAGGAATAACATCTTGTAGGAGTGAGGAAGAGCCAGTTGTGAGTGTGGGGGAAGTTCGTGAGGCAGTAGGTAAAATGAAAGGGGGTAAGGCAGCAGGGATTGATGGGATAAAGATAGAAATGTTAAAAGCAGGTGGGGATATAGTTTTGGAGTGGTTGGTACAATTATTTAATAAATGTATGGAAGAGGGTAAGGTACCTAGGGATTGGCAGAGAGCATGCATAGTTCCTTTGTATAAAGGCAAAGGGGACAAAAGAGAGTGCAAAAATTATAGGGGGAAAAGTCTGTTGAGTATACCTGGCAAAGTGTATGGTAGAGTTATTATTGAAAGAATTAAAAGTAAGACTGAGAATAGGATAGCAGATGAACAAGGAGGCTTTAGGAAAGGTAGGGGGTGTGTGGACCAGGTGTTTACAGTGAAACATATAAGTGAACAGTATTTAGATAAGGCTAAAGAGGTCTTTGTGGCATTTATGGATTTGGAAAAGGCATATGACAGGGTGGATAGGGGGGCAATGTGGCAGATGTTGCAGGTGTAAGATAAGATAAGATTTTGTTCGGATTTTTAACCCCGGAGGGTTAGCCACCCAGGATAACCCAAGAAAGTCAGTGCGTCATCGAGGACTGTCTTAACTTATTTCCATTGGGGTCCTTAATCTTGTCCCCCAGGATGCGACCCACACCAGTCGACTAACACCCAGGTACCTATTTGCTGCTAGGTGAACAGGACAACAGGTGTAAGGAAACGTGTCGAATGTTTCCACCCGCCGGGAATCGAACCCGGGCCCTCCGTGTGTGAAGCGGGAGCTTTAGCCACCAGGCCACCGGGCCTGGTGGCTACTGAAAGCAGTGAAGAGTTTTTACGAGGATAGTGAGGCTCAGTAAAAGTAGGCCTTAGACAGGGATGCGTGATGTCACCTTGGTTGTTTAATATATTTATAGATGGGGTTGTAAGAGAAGTAAATGCGAGGGTCTTGACAAGAGGCGTGGAGTTAAAAGATAAGGAATCACACATAAAGTGGGAGTTGTCACAGTTGCTCTTTGCTGATGACACTGTGCTCTTGGGAGATTCTGAAGAGAAGTTGCAGAGATTGGTGGATGAATTTGGTAGGGTGTGCAAAAGAAGAAAATTAAAAGTGAATACAGGAAAGAGTAAGGTTATGAGGATAACAAAAATATTAGATGATGAAAGATTGGATATCAGATTGGAGGGAGAGAGTATGGAGGAGGTGAATGTATTCAGATATTTGGGAGGGGGACGTGTCAGCGGATGGGTCTATGAAGGATGAGGTGAATCATAGAATTGATGAGGGGAAAAGGGTGAGTGGTGCACTTAGGAGTCTGTGGAGACAAAGAACTTTGTCCTTGGAGGCAAAGAGGGGAATGTATGAGAGTATAGTTTTACCAACACTCTTATATGGGTGTGAAGCATGGTGATGAATGTTTGCAGCGAGGAGAAGGCTGGAGCAGTGGAGATGTCATGTCTGAGGGCAATGTGTGGTGTGAATATAATGCAGAGAATTCGTAGTTTTGAAGTTAGGAGGAGGTGCGGGATTACCAAAACTGTTGTCCAGAGGGCTGAGGAAGGGTTGTTGAGGTGGTTCGGACATGTAGAGAGAATGGAGCGAAACAGAATGACTTCAAGAGTGTATCAGTCTGTAGTGGAAGGAAGGCGGGGTAGGGGTCGGCCTAGGAAAGGTTGGAGGGGGGGGGTAAAGGAGGTTTTGTGTGCGAGGGGCTTGGACTTCCAGCAGGCATGCGTGAGCGTGTTTGGTAGGAGTGAATGGAGACGAATGGTTTTTAATACTTGACGTGCTGTTGGAGTGTGAGCAAAGTAACATTTATGAAGGGGTTCAGGGAAACCGGCAGGCAGGACTTGAGTCCTGGAGATGGGAAGTACAGTGCCTGCACTCTGAAGGAGGGGTGTTAATGTTGCAGTTTAAAAACTGTAGTGTAAAGTACCCTTCTGGCAAGACAGTGATGGAGTGAATGATGGTGAATGTTTTTCTTTTTCGGGCCACCCTGCCTTGGTGGGAATCGGCCAGTGTGATAATAAAAAAAAAAAATCATCAGACACCTTTTGGCACTCTTTTTGAACTGGTTCATGCTATGACTGGCTTTGACAAGTGCGGGTAGTCTGTTCCATTCCTTTATTGCTGTACAGTAAAAGGTGTTTGAAGCCTGGCCAATGACTGTGGGTACTACAAGTTGTGCTCTCTCCCCCCCAGTACTATGATTGCTTTGGTTCCCAACCTTGACAAAATTGACAGCAAGATATTCTGGACACTGTTTGTGAGCAATTTTATAAACTTGATTTAGCTTCAGTTGTTTTTCTGTCTTCAACATTCAGTATATCCAACTGCTGTAAT
>NC_069405.1:71001486-71348195 GCF_026875155.1 Cherax quadricarinatus
CAAACACTGTTTATGGCTAAGTAATTCCCCATTAAAAATAAAAATCCATTTTAAAAATCATTTCAGCAGCTTTTAAAAACCCCCAGGAAAAAAAATTTAAAGGCTTTTTTGAGGGCTATCCTAGGTTTTTTCGCACATTAGTATGAAAGAGAATAGAAAAACCATTCAAAGTTTGTACCCCCAAGGGAGGTTTCCCTTTTTGACTGGGGGGGGCTTTGTTCTGGGGAAAATTGGATTTTGTTCATTTCCCCTAAAATTTAACCCCAAAATCCCCTTCCTCCTTCCCTCCCAGGTGCTGTAAAATCTTGGGGTTTTTTAGTGCTTCATGATTATAATAATAATAATCAAAGTTTGGGTAATTGTCCCTGAATAAACTTGTTTTAACTTAGGAGAAATAGTTAATTGACCCGGTTTTTATAGGAGTTTTTTAATTGAGACAAAAAAATTAGTTCATTGATCATCCCTTTTTCCCTGTTCTTTTAACCCGCTTTCAGTTTACATACTTTGAATGCTTCCCCTAAAATAATCCCCCGTGAAAGCTCTTCGTCTAAGTAATTGGAGGTACCCTTTCCCCTTTTTCTGGACTGAACCTTATTATCTCCCTTTCCCCCAGTTGCTGTTTTAATCCAAAAAAATTTTTGCACTTCCTTAAATGTAAAGTAAGGGGCCCCCGGGGGTTAACGATTTTAATCCGTGCAAGAGGGGTAATTGTTATGCGAAATAATCTTTTGTGAATAAATTTTCCCCCCATAAGAAAAAAGGGGGAAATAAAATTAATCCGTGCAAAAAACCCCAAAAAGTATGAAAAAAAATTTTTTTTACCACTTGGAAATTTTAAATTTTTAAATTTTACACACAAAACTGAAAAAGGCATGCACACTTACATGACCTTATTTTTATTGAAGATTGGTGATGTTTTTGATGGGATGGGAGGGGGGGGGAGCATTATTTTTTTTTACTGTTTAAAAGGGGGAAAATCCCTTTCCCATTGGGAAATTGAGGTAGTAAGCCCTTTTCGGGGGTTACTTCCCTTTTTTTTTTAAATCCATAGGGAAAAGTTTCAGGGCAGGGATTTTTTTTTGCAAAAGAATCGTCCATAGTGGCCTGTACCTCTCGTTCTTTTTCATTTCCCTAAAGTGTTTCAAAAATTGCCCGTGTAAAGGTTGCCAACCGGCTTCCCAATAGCTGGGTGAGGGTGATTTTCTTTCCATAAAGGTTTTGAAACTTCAACCCACTTTGCCAGATTTTCTTTTTTTTTTTAAGTAGGCAACTTCTTAAAATTTCTCTTTTTCCCCTCCTCTGAACCAGTTTCCCGGGGCTGGCCCTCTTGCTCTTGAATTTGGATCATCGCTCTTTTCAGTGGTTGGGCCCCTTCATTGTCCTCCTCCCCCAACTCTTCCCACATCCCCCCCCACTAACCCCCAAACCCCCAAGGGGTTTTCCCCAATGCCACAATGGAAATTCCCCAAAATGGCACAGGTTTCTCAGGGTTACCCTAAAACCCCTTAAAAAACCCCTTTTGTCTACACATTCTGGCCACGTTTCCCCAAGAAAGGAGTTAAAGGTCCTCTTGTAAATTCCTCCCAAGCCTTACCATAAGGTTTAAACAATTGGGATTTTAAATTAAATTCCCCCAAAAAACTTTCTTAGAGTCAGTTGGTTTCTAGGTCTTTTACAAAGCACCTTTCAAACAGGCTTTTGTGTACAGTTTCTTAAAAGTTGGAAAAAACCCTGCTGGTCCAGGGGCCCTTGCAGGAGAGGAGTGGTATTAGGAGGCAAAAATTAAATTTAAATAAAGGCTCATGCCCCCCATAAAGTCGCTCTCCCAAAGGGCTGTAGGAGGGAAAGGGGCATTGTCAAACCCCAACCAAAAAAAAGGAAACACTTGGGTTCTAATTTCTTTTCAGTTAGGTAATCTTTACTTTGGGGGGAAATCCCAGGGTTTGAAACCGGGTTATAAAAAAAAATTCCCCTTTAGTGACCCTGCCTTAATGTTTGCCCTCCACACCCACACAAAAAATTATCCTTGGGAATTCTTTTGCCTGAACGCTTGGGATTTCAGATTTATCCCTAATAAAGGTTTTCACTTTGCAATCCCCTTTTGCTTTGGGCCCACACATGAGAAGAGTAAAGGTCTTTATGGCTTATGCCCGGGGGGTGCCTTTTCCTCCCTTGAGAAATTTGTGGTTTCCTGTTTGGGGCATTTTTTTTCCCCAAAAAAAGGGCCCTTTTTCCCTCAAAATTTAAAAACCCCTTGTTCGGGTTTTCACCCCCTTTTCAGTTTCTATATCCCCTTTGGGAATTTTCCTGCCCCATATTTTTCAGCCGTTTTTGGGGCCCGAACTGGCACTCACCAGCCTTATCACATTTTGGGGTCCCCACTCCCCTTTTTAAAATCTCTAAAACCCAAACCCTTTTTTGTTTGGGCCTTAAATTAACCAAATCATCACAAAGTTGCAGGAATTTTTTTAAAATTAAAATTTTCCTCATGCAATTCCTACCCTTTTAAATTTATGATCGCTTTGAGGGACGCTACTCCTGTTAGCTGTTTTTCATTTACCCACCCCAATAAGGGTCCTCAAATTTTCCATCACTTGCGATCTTTGTTTGAAAATCCCCGTTAAACCTTTGGAAAGAACAGTTTCCCTTGATTTTTCTTTTTGGTGCCCAAAATATTTGCGGGGGTTTTTGGGGGGTTTTTTTGGGTTCATTTTGACTAGGTCGGCAATACGCACTCCATTTTCTTTACTTATCAATGATCTCTTTTTCATTTCAAGGGGAAACCCTTTCCCTTATTGGTGTCCGGTTGGAACTAAAAGGGCTTTTTTGGGGGGCCCATGGTCACTTATTTTCCAAAAACACCCCCGAAAACACTGTAATAAAAACAAAAATATTCCGAGTGTATGTTTGGGGATGTTAGCCGGAGGCGGCGGGGTAAAAAAGGGCAGGGGGCCGGAAAATGTGAGGCGGGGTGAGGGGGGCCCCATTGGACGGTCTCGGACGAAAATCGGTGAGGGGGGTTTTTAATCGGTATGCGCGGAAAAAATTTTTTGCGAAAAAAGTAAGGGAAAGCGAAATAATCGCTATGTGATGCCATCGTTATGGGGGGGTTTCCCTGTATATTTTTAATAACCCACCCTTGAAAATTATAAAAAATTGATTTTTTTTGGAAAAAAAGATTTATTTTTTTTTCAGATTATTTTTTTTCCCGATTTTTAACCAGGAGGCTTATTTAATCCGGGGAAAAACCCTAAAAAGCCATATAAGACTGTGTAGTTAAATTTCCCAACGGGGGTTACTTAAACCTTTTCTCCGGAAATGCAATCCACCATTCATTTTAACTTTGGGGGACCCTACCTAATAATGCTAGGTGAACAGGGGCAACTTTTCCATAAAGATTGAACATTTTCTCAGTTTTCAAAAACTGGGGGCTGCTACCTGCAAGGGGGTCTATAAATTCACTAGTGACTTATGTATTTTGATTTTTTAAACAAAAAATTTTAAATTGTTTTATTAAGTTACTAAAGCCTTTTTAAAAATACATTTTTCCTTTTTTTTTTAAAACCCCCCAGTTCATTTCCCCAGGGGCCCTTTCTGTAAATCCCCCAAACCCTGTATTTTTTTTTTTTTTAACAATTTTACTTTTAAAAATTTACATGCTTTTACGAATTTACTCCCCCCCCCCCCCCACTAAATTAAAGTCAACATTTTTCTTTTTTATTGTAAGTTTATAAGTTTCCTCCTGTGAGTCTTTTGGATTATTTTTTTTCACAATGCTGTATTTAAAAATTGGCCACTAGTGGCATAAGTGGGCATTGTGCCACTTTAAACGTTTCATTTATCAAAATTTAGCAGACATTAAGTTTTTCATGTAACTTTTTTTTTTTTTAAAAATTTGGCCCTATTTAGTAGTTAAATACAAGGAAATTTTCCCTCCTTGATGGACTAATAGCGGATGTAGAAAATTGCTGTTGTCTACAACCCCCAAAATTAAAAAATTAATTACTAATAAATTGATTGTTTGGTTGTCTTCTGAAGTAGTAAAATTTGCCCTTGATGCGTTCAACTGGATTTTTTGAAAAAAGGGTATTGTAACTTGTAGTGCTACATTACGTCCCTTTTACTGTATAGTAATTTTAAAAAGTAATTTAGACACAAGGGGTTTTTTGGGCTTAAAGTGCTGTTGGATGGGAAAGGGTAACATAAAAACATTTCAGGGGCAACACATTAGCCACACGTGGTTCTGGGGTGGAAAGTAGAGTGTCTCCACTCTGGAGGGGTGGGTATATTGCAGTTCAGAGGATAATTTGAATTGTGTGTTTTTGTCCCAAAAAGGGAAAGGGAAAAGCTGTTGAATGAGGGGTTGGTTTGAATTTATTTTTTTTTTTTTTTTTTTTTTGGTTTTTTTTTCCCTTTGGCCTACCTTGGTGTGAGAACCCGTGTTTTTAAAAAAGAATTTAAAGATTTTTTCCCCAAGCTTGACTTTTTTTGTTAAATTTTTAAAAGTTATAGGAAAAATTTTTCCAAAATTATTATTTAAAAAAAAGGGCATTTCATTTTTTTTTATTGTCTTTTGGTAAAAGGAAAAGGCCCCGCTTATACAGCAGGTTGGGTTCCCTGGGCTACTGCTGTAAAGTAAATTTTCAAAAACCTTTTTTTTTTCACTTTAAAATTTGTATTTAAAGCTTGATAGCATATTTACACTATTATATTTTAAACCCCTTTGGACGGGCGCCGGGCCGTATTTTGTATGTCTTAAAAGGTCCGTGTTTGAGTTTATATACTCAAAAATTTTTGCGGTTTCAAATCAAGCAGGAGAAAGTGGTGGGCCCCAAATGTGAGAGAAAGGGGTCTGTGGGGTTCAGTGTGCACCATAAAAAAAAAAATCCTGGAGCACCCAGTGCTTTAATGAAAAAAAAAACTGGGAAACCGTTTTTTTTTTTTAAAATTAAAATCCCGACTTTGTGGTTATTTTGGGTTATAGTATTTATGGTTGAAATTCTTGTTTTTTTGGGGTCTAATTTTTTAGAAGGGAAAAAACATGTTATAAAAATAGAGGTGATTTTGATTGTTTTTTCCCTATAAAAAGAACTAGAAAGGGAAAGCTCAAAGTAGGGGAAATGTTTGATTTTTCCCCAAATGTTCAAAAGTAAAAAAAATGAGACTTGCCCCAATAAATGCCCAAAACTAGCCATTCTAATATGCAGTCATAAAGGGTTGATGTTATTTACAAAATTTTATTACAGTATTGCAGTGGGGTTCTGCTTTAATAGTAGTCTTCTATTTTTTTTTTGAAAAAAAAATTCAAAAAAAAAGAAAGGGGTAATATCAGGGGGGCCCGGGGAAAAGGGGGATGATGGCAAAAAAAAAGGGTTTATTTTAGACCCAAAGGAATGTTGCTTTGTTCTTTCTGGACCTTTTTTTGGAAATTGTCATATTTTTTGGGTTTTCGTAAAATTTGGGGCCAAAATTGCAAATTTCTAAACCACTTTTTTAGGTAGTTGAAATGGGTTAAATGGGCAGTTTCTTGTACTCAATGATAAAAAAAAATGGAGTTCTAAAGAAAATAGCTATGAGTTTGGGCGACTAAAAAAAAAGGGAAATTACCCGAAAATAGGGCTCAAAGTGGGCAAAAATCGCCTTTTTTGTAAACAGTCCCAGGTGTAACTTCGCGGGGAGCTTTTAATTCCCTTTTATTTTTTTCCATCGAATTTCGTTTTTTTGGGGGTATTACAATGGGGGAAAAGTTTCTCTATCTTTTCATAAAAAAAAAATTTAATTTTTTTTTTTTTTTTAAATTTTGCGACCCAGGGACCCCTCAGGAGGGGGGGGTTTGGCGACAGTAAAAAGGGTTTTAACCCGTAAAGGGTTTCCAAATCAAAATTTTCTTTTAAACATGCGTAGTGTCCAAAATTTGATTACATTTTTTTTAATATTTTCAAATAAAAAAAAAAAAAACGAAAGAAAAAAAGTTTTTTATGGGTTTTCAAGGGGAAAAAGAAAAAAAAATCTATTTTTTTTAAATTTGCTATCAAATGTTGAAAAAACGTATATATACTTTTGGGACCGTTTAGGGGTTTTTAAGCGGGAAACTATCCTTGTGCATATCCCAAGCACAAAACCTTAAAATATTTTAAACCTTATGGTGAGTGGGGGAATTTATATTTATTGTGGGAAAAGTTTAAATAAATGAAGAAGGGGTATAATTAAAACCCTGCTGTAAAATTTTAGGAAAATGCTGTAAAGCAAAGCGCTAAAAAGCGGGGCCCTTGCCTGTATGTCGGGGTTATACCTAGTATATAAAATTATTTTTTTTTAAAAAAGTAAGGAACTGAAACTTCTGCTTTTTATAAAATTTTTTTCGTTTCCCTTTGGAGTTTTCTACTACAATACGTATGACCCCATGATCTTTTGAGATTCATATTTACTGAGGAACCACATAAAACTGCACTCTTTTCGTGTCAACCCTTTTCCTCTCAGAAAAACCCCAATTTGGTTTTTAAATTTCATTACATAAATAAATTTTCTTTCCCACTGTAGGGGACAATTCCCCCAAAATTTCCCATTTGGTTTTTAAAAACCCTTAAACTGTCCAAATGTAGTTTCTATTTTTCACTCGCTTTGGTGTTTCTGAATAATTTTTAAAAAATAAAAAAAATAGTGTTTTTTTTTTTTTTTTAAATGAAGACACATTTTTTTTACATGTTTTTAGAATTAAAAAAAAATTTTTAGGGTCAGTATTTACCGAGATATAAGACTGTGAAGTTGGCACGGGGATGCTCAACTGTCGGCAACATTGCCCCCTCCCGTTTGCGGGAAGTGTTGCCAATTTTATTTTTTTTTTTTTATTTTAAATTTTTATTTTTTTTATTTTCTGATAATTACTTTTTATAATAGTTTTGAAATTTTCATAGCCAGTCTTTGTTCTGACACAAATTTTTAGTATTGAAATAGTGCTAAAAATAGTCACAACACATTGGCAGGTGAACTTTTTACAACCTGCCTGGGTTATTTACTATTGTTTTGAAATTTTTTACAAAGTATTTATAGGTCCCAGCAAATTTTTTAGAACCCGGCATATTACCTTGAAAACATGTTGTTAAAGAAAGGCATCCCCTTTTCTGGTTGGGCAGCCCAGTGCATTTGTTTAAAAGCCCCCGGGTCCAGCTAACCCCCGCTGTATTTGTTATCACTTTACCACAAAAAAAGACTTGGCTTTTTGTCTATTTTTTATATCTGTTATCTTTCCTGTCTGGTTTTCTGTCCATTGTCTGTTACCTGCCTGTCTGGTTTTTTTTGCCCGTCTGTCTGCCTATCTTTTCTCTGTCTGTCTTTCCTGTCTGTCTCTGCTTATTGTCTGCCCGGAGTTTAGGATATCAAACTCCTTTAAGAATCGTGTTTTTGCTTTTGTTTTCAGCTTGGTTTACATTTGATAAATGGGTTGGGTCAGGGGGAAACCCTGGCTTTGTTTTCATGATTTTAAAACAAAATGTTTTTGGGTTTTCTGTCTGTCTGTCTGTCTGTCTGTCTGGTTTTCTACCTTTCCTATCTGTTATCTTTTCCCGGGAAATTTTTTTAAATTTTCCCGGTTTAAATTTTCACCAGCATAAAAAACTGTACTTATTGTAAAATGTAGAAAGAGATTTTGATAGACAGGATATAGATTGATATTTTATTTATTTATTTTTTTTATTTTATTTAAGAAAAATTTTTGCATACATACAGGGTTTCAAAAAAAAAAAAAAAGGGGAAAAAGCAGCATGCCCAAAACCACTTATTGCTAGCATTACCCGGGGTGGCTTAAAATTTTAAATTTAAAATTTTAAATAAGCAATGATGAAATCAGTGATAAGGAAAATTTTTGTAAACAGATAAAATAAGCACAAAAAAGTATTACAAAGCCAAAAGGGCTATGGTTTCTGCATTGCTGTTCATTTAGTAGAATGGAGTATTCTGTTAGGTAGGGGTATTTAAAAAATAACAAAGTTAGATTGGGTCCTAGGTTTAGCATTTATGTGATTAATTGTGAGTAACTTTTGGAATATACAATTTTAAGGGTTCCCGTTATTAAATTTTTATTTGGTTTTGAGTGAGAAGTGAACTTTTAGAAGAGACTTGAATTTTTAAAAAGGTTTGTGTTTTTTTTTATTTTTAAAGGGAATGAATTCCCCGATTTTTGGGCTTTTATGGCATTGAGTTTTTGCATAAATGTGAGTTTGGGCACGAGGACATCAAAGAAATGATCTGGCCTTGGTTTTGGTCATGTGTTCCCCGTTGAGGTTGGCCCAAAATGGTTTTAGGGGGGGTTAATATCAGAGTTTTGTGCTGTATGTATGTAATAGGTTTCAATAAAATTTTGGGGTGGTTTTTTTTGGTTTTTGGGAGGTTGAGGGTTTTTGGGAAAATTTTTGGGGGAGTGTGTTGCCGGGAGGGAAATTTGTTATCATTCTAATGCAGCCTTTTGTTGGGTAATTTGGGGGGGTTTAGATGGTTAATTTTGTTTAGCCCCCTGCACAAATTTTCCCTTTGGTGAGTGGGGTAAAAAAAGAGAGTGATAAAGGGCCAGGAAAGGGGTGACGGTGGAAAAATAGTACCGTATTTCGATTTGTATGCCTACCCGTCTTGGGAAAATTTTTTTAGAAATTTGTTGTATATGTGTATGAAATTTGAGTCTATTTTCGAGGTGGATTCCCAAGAAATTTTCCCCCTGTTTAGCTTTGTTTTTGGTGCCGTTTTTCATTATGTTTTAAAAGGTTTCAACTGTAGCTTGTTACCAAACTGAATTTAAGTAGGTTTTGTTTAATGTTTAGTGTAAGTTTTTTTGTCCTATCCAGGTAGATATTTTTGTAAAATTTGGGTTTCAGTATTGGGGTAGTGGGGATGGGCCCCGGGTGGGAGAAGAAATATGTAGTGTCATCTGCAAAAAGGTGGGTTTTAGTAATTGCGAAACATTTGGTAGGTCATTTTTGTATGGAGAAAGGAAGAGGGCCAAAGGGCCCCTTCCCTGTGGGACACCAACTGGTTTAAATTTGGGTTTTGGGAAGAGCCCTTTCCCCCTTTGCGGGACCCCTTTTTGGCTTCTGTTGCTGAGGTAAGATTGGGTAGTTGAGGGGTTGGCCCCCTAAACCATTGTGTGACAATTTTATGTGGAGCAAGTTCATGGTCAAAAATGTATCAAAAGCTTTACGTAAGTCAATTTAAGTTCCCCCGTGGGACTTCTTTTTTTTCTTTGCAAATGTTTATGTTCTAGCCCGTGTATAATAGCATCATTAGTTTTTTTTATTAGGGCCCGAATCCAAATTGGCCCGGGGTTGGAATGTTTTGGGGGATGAGGTAGGGGAGATTGTTTTTTGAATTAATTTTTTGAAGATTTTGAGAGAGGGTGTAAATTGGATAAATTTGGCCTATTTGTTATTCAAACCCCTGGTTTTGGGCTCCTCCTTTATGGGTCAGGGGGGGACCCCTTTTATTTTTAGAACGTAGGGAAAAGGGGGAGGATTCAATGGATTTTTTTAAAAAAAGGGGTTTCAATGATTTGGGGATAGTTTTGTGACGGGTTTTTTGTATATTTAAAAGGGTTTGGTTTGGGATTTAAAACTCCCGCCTTGTTTTTCAGGCGTTGATAATAAGGGGGATTTTGTAGGGTTAGTCGGAGCTAGGAACAGTGTGTTGGGGGTTGCCAGTGAGGTAGTTTATTTGGTGGGGTATCTGAGCTTGGGATTTTTTTGGCCCAAGGGTTTTTACCTATAGTGGAGAAAAAAAATTTATTTAGGGTTTTTTGCTGTTTCGTTGGTGGGGGTTGGGGGTTTAAAATTTATTTTGCTAAATTTTTTTTGCTATGTCGTTTAATCTTTTTTTTTCCCCGGGAATTTTTGATAGGGCTTCCAGGTCTTTTTTTATTTCACCCCGTAAGTTTAAAAATCTTTTTTCATAATACAATTTTTTTTCCCCTTTTATCAGGTGGGTTGGATTGACGAGTAACGTTTTTGGGTTGGGGCTTGGTTATGTGGGGCCTTTTGTACGGGTTTTTTATTTTCGGGTTTTTTTTGTATTTATGGATTTGAGAATTTCTGGGTGTTAAACCAGGGGGCTGTTCAGTCTTTAGCTGTCTTTTGTTTGTTTTTTAGGGGAGGCTTTTTATAAAGGTTTTTGGGTCTTTTTTTAGAAAATTATTAAAAAATTTGTCAATTTTTTGTATTGATTTCTGTCGTGTTTCCAGTTTAAAGTTTTTTACTGCTGTTGTGAAGTTATTAAGGGGGTGCCTCATTGTTTAAGTCTGGAAAGGGGACTTTAGTAGTGTCTGGGGGATTTTACCAAGAGTTGTTATGAGGAAAGTAGGGTAGTGGTTGTGGGGATTTCTGTAAAATTATGCCTGAAATTTTTAAAGGGGGGTATGGTGTTTGGGCCCCGATGTGGTCAAATAGGGAAAAATAGTCTCTGTAAAAACCCTTTTAGGTTTTGTTACTGTGGTAGCAACCCTGCAGTTTTCTCATTGTGTTTGTGAATTTAGTAAGTGTGGGTCCTGGTCCTTTTGGGGGGATTTTTAAAAAAAAGTCACCTGAGAGTGTAAATGATCTTTATTCATGTGGGTAGACCGATATAAGTAGGGGAAAATAGGCAAATAGAGATATTTGACAGAGAGACAGCCCGGACAGCCAAAGCAAGCCAGCCGGCCAGCCTGCCGGAAAAGCTAAGAACATAAGAAAAAAGGGAAAACTGTAAAGGGGCCTTTCTTTGGGCCCTGCCCAAGGGAGGTACATGCACACTCCCCCCCCCCCCTTAGGAAAAAATGGGCCCACCCGTCAGGTACATCCATTGTCCATTGACTTTTGCACAAGTGTAAGGTCCAACAACTCACTCATGTATTTTTCTCCCCAAACCTTTTTTTTTTTACTTTCCTCTTAAAGGGGAGTGTTAATGCAACATGGCATCGTGAAACCCCCGATGTTTGCCATTTCTTTTGGGTCTAGGGTGGCATCAATTGAAAATGGTGCTCCCCGATTTTTTAAATATGCGCACCCCTGAGTGCCAGACCCATTCCTTTTATGTTTGGCGCTCAAGCCTATTGTGCCCAAATTTTTAAGGAAAAAAAAAAAACATTGATCTACGTTTGGGAGTGCTACGCATGCAAACGTAGATCTTTTGTTTGGACAGTTTAAGGGGGTTAAAGAGGCGTGGTTTGTATGCCAGCATTTTGTGCAGCCGCCCGTAGCCCAAACCCGGGTGATTCCCGACCCCGATCCACCTGAGGCCTGGGTTTTAGGGCCGGGGCCTGGAGGCATTTACCCCCCAAACCCTCTCCAGGTAAATCCAAGGATTGTTTTGCTGCTTAAGTGATGATAGAAAACGGGGGCATCTGGGGTCACCCTTGTGGAAGGTGTTTTTCAGGTATTTTTATTTTGTATTTTTGTGGGAAAAAAATACACAAATCATAAAAAGGTGTTTTAAGGCAAAACAAGTCCCTTTTACAGTGGACCCTTTCCTAACCCCTATTAATCCGTTCATGAGAGCTCCCAAAGTTAGGCGTAAATTAAACGTTAGGCGAATTAATTTTTTTCCCCCGGGGAAAAAATGGAAATTTAAATTAATCCCTTTTGAACCCCAAAGTTTTGAAAAAAAAAAAAATTTTTTTCCACATGAAATTTTTAATTTTAATTCACCAAAACTGAAGAAAAACAGGGACAGTTACTGGGCATTACCTTTATTAAAGGGTCTGGGGGATGATTGATGGGTGGGAGGAGGAGAGGTGTTGATGGTGGGTTTGTTTTTTAGAAAGGGGAAATTTCCCCCTTTCCCTTAGGACTTGGAGGTGGCAAGTCCTTTTCGGGGTTCTTCCTTTCTTTCTTTTTAAAGCCACTTTGGACCGCTTGGGGAGTCACTGGACCTCTGTCGCACAAATATTGTCCATAGAGGCCTGTACCTCCCGGGTTTCCCTTCCCTGAATTTCCTAAAAAGGGGTTTCCCCAAAAATTGTCAGTGTAATTTGTCACCCGCACGGCTTGCAATTTTCTGTTGGGGAGGGGGATTTTCATAAAAAAGGTTTGGGCCCTTTTAAACCACATTGCCTTTTCCTTAATTTTGAAGTAGGCAAATTTTTTCAAAATTTTTTATTCCCCCCTCCGAAGCAGTTTCCCCAGGTTGGGGGGCCTCTTGCGTTGAAGATGTTTTAGCGCTATCAGTGGTTTTTGTTCTTTTATTGTCCTCCCCCCAACTCTTCCACACCCCCCACTAACCTCCAACCCCAAAGGGCTTCCCCCAAAGGGCCAAAATTTGGGGTTTCCCCAACTGGCATAGGATTCCCAGGGTTAGCCCAAACCCCTTTAAAAAACCTTTTGTTACACATTCTGGCCACACTTTTTCCCAAACAGAGTTCAAGGTCCCTTTGTCACTTTCCCCCCAAGGCCCCTTTTCCCTTTAATTTTTTACACAATTGAGGATGCTTTAAAATGATCTCTCCAAAAAATCTCTTAGGTCAATTGAGTTTTGAGGCACTTAAAAAACACCTTTCAAACTTGCTTTTGTTAGAGTTTTTTGAAGTTTTTAAGACCCGCTGGGTCCTGGGGTGCAGGAGAAAGGAAATGGTATTAGGAGGGGAGAAACTTGACCTTTAAAAATGAAACCATTCCGCAGAAAATCGCTTGCCACATCTGAAGGATGACCAGGAGCATTGGGGCTAATTTCCCGGGGGGCCCCTTAAGGTTAATTTCTTTTTAAAATTTGGTTTGGGGGGAATGCTTTGGGGTTAAACCGTCATAGGGGAAAAAATCCCTAGGGGACCCATGCCTTACTGTTTGCCCCCCCACCCGCACACACAAAAAGCCCCCATCACGGGCCTTTACCATCCTATGGAGAGGGAGCATGGGGCAGGGGGTTTTTCCCACAGTTATAAAAACAAAAAGGCCCCCCCAAACCCCCCCCACAAAGGGGGGAATAAAGCAACAACAAAGAACTACAGACCCATAGCCTAACATCCCATATCATAAAAATCTTTGAAAGGGCCTAAAAAAGAAGGGTTTACCCCCCATCTAGAAACCCTCATTTCCCAAAACCCCGGGGGAACATGGGTTTTAAACAGGTTTTGCTCCTGTCTGTTAAATTTTTGGGGTCATACGAAAAGGGT
The DNA here is from genome assembly GCF_026875155.1 of Cherax quadricarinatus. Lineage (NCBI taxonomy): Eukaryota > Metazoa > Arthropoda > Malacostraca > Decapoda > Parastacidae > Cherax > Cherax quadricarinatus. The sequence goes on from NC_069405.1 coordinate 71,014,607, forward strand.
CCTAGATTTCACTAGAAGACAAAAAGAATGCAGATGTAATATACAAAGTATACAGACTTTTCAAAAAGCCTTCGAAAGTGTGGGCCATGGGTAATAGCGCCCCCAAAAAGCGTGCTAAAAAGGAAAAACAGGGGAAAAATCGGTTGGGAAAGGATCTAAAAATTTGTCATTAACAGGGAAAAAAGAGTAGTCGTCCCAAAAGAGTAAAGTCCGAGGCAGCTTCGGTGAAAAGCCCCTGTTCCCCAAGGACAGTACCGTCCCATTTGTTCCCCATCCCCTTTTTCTGACTTGGGCAAGGGGTGTCAGCCACAGCCCCCCCCCGTGCTTCCTTTGCAGATGACACCGAATCTGCTGACAGTGTCTTCCCCTTGCGGGGCACTGTCTTACCTTAATTTTTTTTCAATTATAAAAAACCCCTGTACACTTTTCCTGGTTACTCAAATAAACTTATTCCCCTATTTTTTTACAGGGCTCTTTTGTCCCCCCTTTCCCCTTTTTATAAAGGGAAATTACACGATCTCACCCTTTCCCAGGTACCTTCCCCCCCTTTTTATTCCATTTATTAAAAAAAATACCAAAAACCTCCCAAAACTAAAATCCCCCTCCCTTTTTAAAATTTTTTGTCATGGGTCTCGTCGTTCCAGTGCTTTAACCCCCCCTTTTATTCTCGTTAAAGGGCCCCATGCCCCTTCCCCCATTCTCACTTTCCCGCTCTTCTTTTCCCTAAAAAAAGGTTTACCTCCCTGGCCAGTGCATAAATTTCCCCCTCCCCTTTTTTCGTCGTCATTTAAAAATTTCCTCCCAAAAATATTCTCGCCATCCCCAATACCCCATCTTTCCCCCTTCTAACTCCCCTACTTGTTTTTTAACTGGGCAATCCTTTTTTTCTTGTCTTTTTTAACTTGTTTAACTCGCTCCCAAAAAATTTTTTTTTATTGGGGGCAGTACCTCTCCCACTCTGTCATCCCCTCCCTTTTCCACCTTCTCACCACTCTTTCACCTTTCTTTTTCTCTCCCTTTTCAGGGCCCCCCGACCCCGATGGCTTCGATTTAAAGAAAAAAATCTGACTAGCGATTTTTTTTTATCGCAAAAATTTTTTCCTTGATTAGCTCTAAAAAAATCGACCCAAACAATTTTGTTCCGTTTTGAGTGCGTCCCCCTTCTGGCCAGTGTTTACAAGCCCGCCAGCCACCGCGGTCGTTCCAAGCATACAGTGGAAATTTCATATTTTTCACGCCTTTTTTGTGATTGCACCTGCAAAATAAGTAACCCCTGGGCCCCAAGAAAGCTTCTGTGCCAACCCTTCAGCCCAAAAAAAGGGGAGAATTTTCTATGGATTGGGAAAAAGAGATCATTTTAAAATATGAAAGTGGATGCATGTCTCCCCACTGGCCGGCTGTTTCTTTTATATTTACGGGTAATGAATTCCAGTTTTAGGGCCTTTTATGTGCTTGAGTTTTTGCATAGGTGAATGGACACGAGAACATCAAAGAGTGATCTGTGTCCTTGTGTTTATGGTCATGTGTTCTTTTGAGGTTGGCAAGATGTTTGAGGGGAGGGTTAATATCAGAGTTAATTTGCTGTATGTAGGGTAATAGGTGCAATAATAAGTATGGATGTTTTGTATGGTGAGTAGGTTGAGTGTTTTGAATATTGGGGGAAAGGTGTTGCCTGTAGTGAATTTGTTATCATTCTAACTGCAGCCTTTTTGTTGGGTAATAGTGGTCTGAGATGGTTAATTGTTGTTGAGCCCCATGCACAAATTCCATAGGTGAGATAGGGGTAAATAAGAGAGTGATAAAGGGCCAGGAGGGCTGACGGTGGAACATAGTACCGTATCTTCGTAGTATGGCCTACAGTCTTGGAAATTTTCTTAGAAATTTGTTGTATATGTGTAGAAATTTGAGTCTATTATCGAGGTGGATTCCTAAGAATTTTCCCTCTGTTAGCTTGTGATAGGGGGATCCGTTTATCATTATGTTAAGGGTACATCTGTAGCTCTTTTTACCAACTGAATGAAGTGGGTTTTGTCAAGGGTTTAGTGTAAGTTTGTTAGTCCTCATCCGTAGATATTTTTCTGTAATTCGGTGTTTACAGTATTGGCTAGTGTGACGGGGCTCGGGTGAGAGAAGACGTATGTAGTGTCATCTGCAAAAAGTGTGGGTTTGAGAATTGCGAAGCATTTGGTAGGTCATTTATGTATAGGAGAAAGAGAAGAGGGCAAGGACACTTCCCTGTGGGACACCAACTGTAATTGGTTGTGCGGAAGACTTGCCCCATTTTGCGTACACATATTGGCTTCTGTTGCTGAGGTAAGACTTGAGGTAGTTGAGGGAGTTGCCCTCTAATACCATAGTGTGACAATTTTATGTGGAGCAAGTCATGGTCAACTGTATCAAAAGCTTTACGTAAGTCAATGAAGCTCCCCATGGGACTTCTTTTTTCTCTATTGCAGTGTATATATGTTTTCTGCATGTGTATAATAGCATCATTAGTATTTTTATTAGGCCTGAATCCAAATTGGCAGGGGGTTGAGAATGTTTTGGGAGTGAGGTAGGAGTAGATTCGTTTTTGAATTATTTTTCGAAGATTTTTGAGAGAGGGTGTAAATTGGATATTGGCCTATAGTTATTCAACTCTGTTTGGTCTCCTCCTTTATGGATCAGGGGTGACCCTTACTATTTTGAGAACTGTAGGGAAGGTGGAGGATTCAATGGATTTGTTAAAGAGTGTTGCAATGATTGGTGATAGTACTTGTGACGCTTTTTTGTATATAAAGGGTGGTAAGGTATTTAAATCTCCTGCCTTGTTTTTCAGTGCGTGGATAATAAGGGAGACTTCGTATGGGTTAGTCGGAGCTAGGAACAGTGTGTTCGGGTAGTTGCCAGTGAGGTAGTCATTTGGTGGGGTATCTGAGTTTGGGGATTTTATTGGAAGGTTTTGACCTATAGTGGAGAAGAAATCATTGAGTCTGTTGCTGTTTCTGTTGGTGGGAGTTGGGGTTACTGATTTTGCTAATTTTATTTCGCTATGTCGTGATATCTTTTTTGTTCCCAAAAATTTCTGATAGGACTTCCAGGTCTTTTTTTATCACCTCTTTAAGTTGGATAATCTGTTCTCATAATACAATTTTTTTGCCCTTCTTATCGGGCTGGTTAGGATTGACGAGTAACGTTTTGTTGGTCTCTGGTTAGTGCCCCATTCGTACTGTTTTTCATATCGGTTGTTTTGTATTTATGGATTTGAGAATGCTGGGTGTTAGCCGGGGACTGTTCAGTCTTTTAGCTGTCATCTGTTTATTTTTTAGGGCAGTGCTTGTATAAAGGTATTGGGTCTTTTTAGAAAATTTTAAAACATTCGTAAATATCTGTATAGATTTCTAGCTCAGTGTGCCATTTTAATGTTTGTTATGCTGTTGTGAAGTTATTAATGGCTGCCTCATTGTGAAGTCTGAAGGTGACTTTAGTAGTGTCTCGGGGTATTTTACCAAGAGTTGTTATGAGGAAAGTAGGGTAGTGGTCTGTGGTATTATCTGTAATTATGCCTGATTTTAAAGGGGATATGGTGTTGGTCCAGATGTGGTCAAGTAGGGAAACACTAGTCTCTGTAACTCTTGTAGGTTTTGTTACTGTTGGTAGCAACATGCAGTTACTCATTGTGTTTGTGAATTCAGTAACGTGTGGGTCCTGGTCTTGTAGGAGATTTATATTGAAGTCACCTGAGAGTAGTAAGTGATCTTTATTCATGTGGATAGACAGATATATAGATAGAGATATAGGCAGATAGAGATATAGACAGAGAGACAGCCAGAGACAGCCAAAGCAAGCGAGCCAGCCGGCCAGCCTGCCGAATGCATAAGAACATAAGAAAAAGGGAACACTGTAACAGGCCTACTGGCCCATGCAAGGCAGGTACATGTCACACTCTCCCCCCCCCCCAGCTTAGACAAATGACCCACCCAGTCAGGTCACATCCATTGTCCATTGACTAGCACAAGCTAGTAAGGTCCAACTCACACTCACTCATGTATTTTTCTAACCTATTTTTACTTTCCTCTTAAAGTGGGAGTGTTAATGCAACATGGCATCAGTGAATCCCTGATGTTTGCCATGCTATTTGCTCTAGCTGGCACTCAATTGAACTGGTGCTCCCAGATTTTTTTAAAAAGTGCGCACACTGAGTGCCAGACCCATTCTTTATGTCTAGGCGACTCAAGCCTATTGTGCCAAATTTGAAGGAATGAAAAATAAAACATTGATCATACGTTTGGAGTGCTACGCATGCAAACGTAGTTTTATGTTTGGACAGTTTAAGGTTAAAGAGGCTGTGGTTTGGTATCCAGGGATGTGTGCAGCCAGCAGTAGCAACCTGGGGGGATCAGACCAGATCCACCATGAGGCCTAGTTTTCAGACCGGGCCGTGGAGGCATTGACCCCCCAAACCCTCTCCAGGTAAACTCCAGGCATAGTGTGCTGCATTAAGTAGATGATAGAAAACACGGAGCATCTGCTCACATTGTGGAAGAGCTGTTTCATCAGAGTATTTCATTTTGTATTTTTGTGAAAATACACAAAAACATAAATAAGTGCTGTTCAAGGCAAAAACAAGTCTTATACAGTGGACCCTTGCCTAACGCTATTAATCCGTTCATGAGAAACTCAACGTTAGGCGAAATTATCGTTTTGGCGAATTAATTTTCCCCATGAGAAAAAATGGAAATCAAAAATTTAAACCATTTCTGACACCCCCAAAATATGAACAAAAAAAATTTTTTACCACATGAAATATTAATTTTAATACACACAAACTGAAGAAAACATGCAACAGTTACATGACACTTACCCTTTTTTAAAGATCTGGTGATGATTGATGGGATGGGAGGAGGAGAGAGTGTTGATGGTGTTAGTGTTTAGAAGGGGAATCCCCTTCCATTAGGACTTGAGGTGGCAAGTCCTTTCCGGGGTTACTTTTCCTTTCTTCTTTTAAAGCCACTAGGACCAGCTTGAGAGGTCACTGGACCTCTGTCGCACAACATATCTGTCCATAGAGGCCGTACCTCCCGTTCCTTCATGACATTCCTAAAGTGTTTCACAAAATTGTCAGTGTAATAGTCACCAGCACGGCTTGCAATAGCTGTGTGAGGGTGATTTTCATCAAAAAGGTTTTGCCCTTTTTAAGCCACATTGCACACATTTCCTTAATCTTTGAAGTAGGCAACTTCTTCAATTTCTCTATTCCCTCCTCCGAAGCAGTTTCCTCAGGTGTGGCCTCTTGCTGTTGAAGATGATCTAGCAGCTCATCAGTGGTTAGTTCTTCATTGTCCTCCTCCACCAACTCTTCCACATCCTCCCCACTAACCTCCAACCCCAAGGACTTCCCCAATGCCACAATGGGTTCCTCAACTGGCATAGGATTCCCAGGGTTAGCCTCAAACCCTTCAAAATCCCTTTTGTCTACACATTCTGGCCACAGCTTCTTCCAAGCAGAGTTCAAGGTCCTCTTAGTCACTTCCTCCCAAGCCTTACCTATAATGTTTACACAATTGAGGATGCTAAAGTGATCTCTCCAAAACTCTCTTAGAGTCAATTGAGTTTCTGAGGTCACTAAAAGCACCTTTCAAACATAGCTTTTGTGTAGAGTTTTTTGAAGTTTGCAATGACCTGCTGGTCCATGGGCTGCAGGAGAGGAGTGGTATAGGAGGCAGAAACTTGACCTTAATAATGAAGCTTCATTTCCGCAGAAAGTCGCTCTGCCACATCTGAAGGATGACCAGGAGCATTGTCTAATACCGGGAGGCACTTAAGGTCTAATTTCTTTTCAATTAGGTGGGGTAATGCATGGTGTAACCAGTCATAGAAAAAGTCCTAGTGACCCATGCCTTACGTTTGCCCTCCACAGCACACACAAGAGCCCCTATCACGAGCCTTTACCATCCTATGGAGAGGGAGCATGGACACGGGGGTCGTCTCCACAGTTACTAAAAACAACAGACATAGCCCCACTCCACAAAGGGGGGAGTAAAGCAACAACAAAGAACTACAGACCGATAGCACTATACATCCCATATATAAAAATCTTTGAAAGGGTCCTAAAAAGCAAGATCCCCACCCATCTAGAAACCCATCTTTACAAACCGGGGAAACAGGGGTTTTTAGCAGGTCGCTCCTGTCTTCTCAACTTTTGGTTCACACGACAAGGCCCTGATGCACTAAAAGACAAAAAGAATGCAGTGTAATATACTTTAAAACGGGACTTTGAAAAAGCCTTCGAAAAGTGGCCCATGGCGTAATAGGCCAAAATCGTGCTAAAGGAATAACAGAAAAGTCGGTTGGGGATCTATAATTTGCTCTTTAAACAGAACACAGGATAGTCGTAACGAGTAAAGTCCGAGGCAGTACTAAAAAAGCTCTGTTCCACAAGGACTTCCGCTCCCATTTTTTCCTCATCCTCATATCTGACTAGAAAAGGTGTCGCCACGCCCCGGCCTTCCTTTGCAGATGACCCCCCAATCTCTGCAGTGTTTCCCTTGCAGACATGTCAAAAACCCCAATTCTTTTAATTTTTAAAAACCCTACTTCACTTTTCCTGGATATCAGTAAACTTTTCCCCTTAATTTTTTCAGTCTTTTTGTCCCCTTCCCCTTTTATAAAGGGGATATACACGCTCCCCCAATCCCTAGGTACCTTCCTTTTCATACATTTATTAAAAAAAAATACCCAAACCCCCAACACATACCCCCCCCTTTAACATTTTTTGTCTTTTCTGTCGGTCCAGCTGCTTTACCCCCCTTCATTTTACGTAATCCTCTGCCTTCCCCCCTACTCCATCCCGCTCTTCTTTTCTCCCAAAAAAGGTTTTCCTCCCCGGCCCTGCTAAAATTACCGCCTCCCTTTCTTCGTCGCATTAAAAATTCCTCAAAATTTCTGCCATCTACCCAAACCTCCTCCCCCCATTATAACTCCCCTACTCGTTTTTAACTGAAAATCCATTTTTCCCTAGTCTTTCTTAAATTGTTTAACTGCTCCAAAAATTTTTTTTATTGGGGCAGTACCTCTCCCCTTGTCATCCACTCTCCTTTTCCACTCTCCCCCTCTTCACCTTTCTTTTACTCTCCTTTTACAGTGGACCCTCGACCCGCATGGGTTCGATTTTCGATAAAATTTTTGACTAGCGATACTTTTTCGCAAAAAATTTTTCCTCATTAGCTCTAAAAAACCGACCCAAAACATTCGTTCCCTCGAGTGCGTCCCCTTCTGGACCGGGGTTTTCAAGCCCCGCCCGGCCACCGCGGTCGTTCCCAAACATACAGTCGGAAAAATTTTATATTATCACAGCTTTTTAGTGATTTTCACCTGCAAAAAAAGTCCCATGGGCCCAAGAAAACTTCTAGTGCCAACCCTACAGCAAAAAAGGGGGGAAAAACTATGGATATGAAGAAAGAGTCATGCTAAGTATGAAAGTGGAGTGCATGTCTCCGAGCTGGCCAGGCTGTACACAAAACCCCAATCAACCATCGCTACTATTGTGGCCAAGAAAACGGCAATCAAGGAAGCTGTTCTTGCCAAAGGTGCAACTATGTTTTTGAAACTGAGATCGCAAGTGATAGAAGATGTTGAGAGACTGTTATTGGTATGGATAAACGAAAAACAGATAGCTGGAGATAGCATCTCTCAAGCGATCATATGTGAAAAGGCTAGGAAGTTGCATGACGATTTAATTAGAAAAACGCCAGCAACTAGTGGTGATGTGAGTGAATTTAAGGCCAGCAAACGTTGGTTTGAGAGATTTAAGAATCGTAGTGGCATACATAGTGTGATAAGGCATGGTGAGGCTGCCAGTTTGGACCAAAAAGCAGCTGAAAAATATGTGCAGGAATTCAAGGAGTACATAGACAGTGAAGGACTGAAACCTGAACAAGTGTTTAATGGTGACACTGACAATGTTGTGAAACACTTTAGGAATGTCATAAAGGAACGGGAGGTACAGGCCTCTATGGGCAGATATGTTGTGCGACAGAGGTCCAGTGACTCTCAAGTGGTCCTAGTGGCATTAAAAGAAGGGAAGTAACCCGAAAAAGGACTTGCCACCTCAAGTCCTAATGGAAGGAGATTCCCCTTCTAAACACTAAGACCATCAACACACTCCCTCTTCCAACCCCATCAATCATCACCAGATCTTCAATAAAGGTAAGTGTCATGTAACTGTGCATGTCTTCTTCAGTTTGTGTGTTATTAAAATTAATATTTCATGTGTTAAAAATTTTTTTTGCAATACTTTTGGGTGTCTTGCACGGATTAATTTGATTTCCATTATTTCTTATGGGGAAAATTAACTTGACTAACGATTTATTTTGACTAACGATGAGCTCTCAGGAACGGATTAATAGCGTTAGTCGAGGGTCCACTTTTACTCTACTCTTCTTATAATACTTCTGCTTTGTAAAAACCTCTCATAAGCTACATTTTTCTCTTTTATCACACCCTTTATGTCATCTTTCCCACCAAGCACTCCTCTTTCCTCCTGCACCCACCCTCCTATAACCACAAACTTCTGCCCCCACATTCTAATACAGGTCCTCCATCACAAATCCGGCATCATTGGGACCTGTAGTGTGCCGGATTACTGAGTTTGCCGAATTACAGAGTGGTTAGGTTAGAATACACTTAATAAAATTAACCAACTTGACTTACACAGTTCATTGAACATCGGCAAAAATCGAACATTTCCGCTACTTTGAGCTCAATTTCAAGGTACTTTTCGTCATGAAAGCAATCAAAATCATGTCTATTTCTGTAATATATCTTCCATTCTATCAAATGAGTCCAAAAAATGAGAATACAACCATAAAAACCATACGGAAATATACTGCAAAGAGGCGGCTAATGGCTGAGAAGTTAACTCCCTTATTTATCGTCCGTCTTTTTTATTTTTGTTATACAATAAGGAGCATCTTTCCATCATACATTGCCCAGGTTTCAATGAGATAGCCCAACAAATAACCAAGAAAAAAAAATATTATTATTATTATTTTATTATTATCACACTGGCCGATTCCCACCAAGGCAGGGTGGCCCGAAAAAGAAAAACTTTCACCATCATTCACTCCATCACTGTCTTGCCAGAAGGGTGCTTTACACTACAGTTTTTAAACTGCAACATTACACCCCTCCTTCAGAGTGCGCAAAAGAATATAAGAGGGGCCTTGAGACGTGACTAATGACTAGAGGAAATGTCATTTAGTGCCAGGATGTCTTTCTTGTTTATTCTGGACCCTATTCGGAAATTGGCATCTTTTGAAATTTGTGTGAAATTGGCAAAATTGCTAAATTCTGACCACTGTACTGGATAGTTGAATTTCATAAATGGGTGGTTTCTTGCACCCATTCGATAGAAAAAATGGAGTTCTAGCGAAATATTCATGTTTTTTGTCGACTAGTACAGTGAAATTGGCTGAAAATGGGGCTCAAAGTGGGCAAATCGACGATGCGTAAACATCGCTGAGACCGCTAACTTTGCGAGAGCATAATTCCGTAAGTTTTCTATCAAATTTCAAACTTTTGGTGTCTTTATGATCGGGAAAAGATTCTCTATCTTTTCATAAGAGAAATAATTTTTTTTTTTTTAAAATTTGGCCGACTCTGAGAACGAGTTTCGGAGCGGGCCTGTCGACCCTCAAAGGGTTAAGATTATCTACAATATGAGGGTCATTACTAGGAATAAGGTAAAATTTACACGTATGTTAGCTAAAAAATAGAAAATCATTCCCCTCCCTTTATGTAGCTACATTCATCAGTTGGATGTCCTGTGCCCTAAGCGAAACAAAGCTGATGGGGGGGTAGGGGAGTTTCGGTGGGGGGAAATAAATGGGATTAAATCTGGAGTATCTGAGAGAGTTAGAGCAAAGGAAGGGGTAGCAGTAATGTTGAATGATCAGTTATGGATGGAGAAAAGAGAATATGAATGTGTAAATGCAAGAATTATGTGGATTAAAGTAAAGGTTTGGATGGAGAAGTGGGTCATAATAAGCGTGTATGCACCTGGAGAAGAGAGGAATCCAGAGGAGAGAGAGGAGATTTTGGGAGATGTTAAGTGAATGTATAGGAGCCTTTGAACCAGTGAGAGAGTAATTGGGGTAGGGGACCTGAATGCAAAAGTAGGAAAACTTTTAGCGAGGGGGGGTTTTGTAAGTTTGGGGTGCCAGTGTAGATGATAAGGGGCCCCTTTGATTGAACTTTAAAAAGGGGTTTAGTTAGGTAAACATATTTAAGAAAAAGGGTAAATAAGTATAAAAGATATGTTTGGGGGGCAAAAACAGTATTTTTTGGATTATGTATTGGGTAATAAAAAACTGTTGATAGACCCCCAGGTGTACATTTTTATAGAGGGGCCACATTATATCGATCACTTTCTAGTTGTAGTACACTGAGAGAAAAGGTGATGGGGTACAAGGAGAATAAAGCATCAGGGAAGAGAGAGGTGAAGGTTTAAAAACTAAAAGAGGAGGCAGTTGGGTAAGTATAACAGCTATTGGAGGGTAGTGGTAATGGAGTAGGCAATGGGGTCGAAGAGGTATGGGGTAGGTTTAAAAATGTGGTTAGGTGTTTTGCAGAGTTTGGGTTACGGAAAGTGGGTGTGGGAGGGAAGAGGAGCGATTGGTGGGAAAGATATGAAAAAAGAGTAAAGGGAGAAAAAATTTGCATTGAGAAACTTTTACAAAGTAGAAGTGATGAAGGGGGGGGGAAGAAAATATAGGAAAAAAAGAGAGGTTAAGGGTGGTTTAAGAAGTAAAAAAAAAGAGCAAATAAAGAGTGGTGAGTTTTTTATCAAAAATTTTGTTGAAAATAAGAAAAAGTTTTGGGGGTGAGATTAACAAGTTAAGGAAACCTAGGAAAAAATGGGGTTTGCAGTTAAAAAAAGAGGAGATTATTAAATGGAGGTTAGAGGTATTGGGAGATGGAGGGAAAATTTTTAGGGAATTTTTAAATGTTGTGAAGATAGGGGAAACTGTGAATTCGTGTAAAGGGGAAGGAGGAATAATCTTGTGGGGTGAGGAAACCATTGTGATGGGGGGAAATTTGTGAGGGGTAGGTAAAATGAAAGGGGGGTAAGGCAGCAGGATTGATGGGATAAAAATGAAAAGTTTTAAAAACAGGGGGGATAAGTTTTGGGTGGTTGGTACAATTATTTAATAAATGTATGGAAGAGGGTAAGGTACCTAGGGATTGGCAGAGAGCATGCATAGTTCCTTTGTATAAAGGCAAAGGGGACAAAAAGAGTTGGGAAAAAAATTTTAGGGGGAAAAGTTTTGTTGAGTATACCTGGCAAAGTGTATGGGAGGGGTTATTATTTAAAGAATTAAAAGTAAGACTGAGATAGGATAGCAGATGAACAAGGAGGGTTTAGGAAAGGTAGGGGGTGTGTGGACCAGGTGTTTAAAAGTGGGAAAAATATAAGTGAACAGTAAATTTTGATAAGGCTAAAGAGTCTTTGTGGCATTTATGGATTTGGAAAAGGCATATGACAGGGTGGATAGGGGGGCAATGTGGCAGATGTTGCAGGTTGTAAGATAAGATAAGATTTTGTTCGGATTTTTAAACCCCGGAGGGTTAGCCCCCCAGGGATAACCCCAAAAAAGTCAGTGCGTCATCGAGGACTGTCTTAATTATTTCCATTGGGGTCCTTAATCTTTCCCCCAGGATGGACCCACACCAGTCGACTAACACCCAGGTACCTATTTGCTGCTAGGTGAACAGGACAACAGGTGTAAGGGAAAAGTGTTCAAATGTTCCACCCGCCGGGAATCGAACCCGGGCCCTCCGTGTGTGAAGCGGGAGCTTTAGCCACCAGGCCACCGGGGCCCGGTGGCTACTGAAAGCAGTTTAAAAGTTTTTTACGAGGATAGTGAGCTCAGTAAAAGTAGGCCTTAGACAGGGATGCGTGATGTCACCTTGGTTTTTTAATATATTTATAGATGGGTTGTAAGAGAAGTAAATGCGAGGGTCTTGACAAGAGGCGGGAGTTAAAAGATAAGGAATCAACACATAAAGTGGGATTGTCACAGTTGCTCTTTGCTGATGACACTTGTGCTCTTGGGGATTCTGAAGAGAAGTTGCAGAGATTGGTGGATGAATTTGGTAGGGTGTGCAAAAGAAGAAAATTAAAAGTGAAACAGGGAAAAGAGTAAGGTTATGAGGATAACAAAAATATTAGATGATGAAAGATTGGATATCAGATTGGAGGGGAGAGTATGGGGAGGTGAATGTATTCAGTATTTGGAGTGGCGTGTCGCGGATGGGTCTATAAAGGATAGGTAATCAAAAATTTGATGAGGGGAAAAAAGGGGGGGGTGGTGCACTTAGGGTCTGTGGGAAAAGAAATTTTTCCTTGGAGGCAAGAGGGGGAAGTATGGAGTATAGTTTTACCAAAACTCTTTTTGGGTGTGAAGCATGGGTTGTGAATGTTGCGCGAGGGGGGCTGGAGGCAGTGGGAGTCTGTCTGGGGCAATGTGTGGTGTGATTAATCAGAGAATTCGTAGTTTGAAGTTAGGAGGAGGTGCGGGATTACCAAAACTGTTGTCCAGAGGGCTGAGGACAGGGTTGTTGAGGTGGTTCGGACATGTAGAGGAATGGAGCGAAACAGAATGACTTCAAGAGTGTTATCAGTCTGTAGTGGAAGGAAGGCGGGGTAGGGGTCGGCCTAGGAAAGGTTGGAGGGAGGGGGTAAAGGAGGTTTTGTGTGCGAGGGGCTTGGACTTCCAGCAGGCATGCGTGAGCGTGTTTGGTAGGAGTGAATGGAGACGAATGGTTTTTATACTTGACGTGCTGTTGGAGTGTGAGCAAAGTAACATTTATGAAGGGGTTCAGGGAAACCGGCAGGCAGGACTTGAGTCCTGGAGATGGGAAGTACAGTGCCTGCACTCTGAAGGAGGGGTGTTAATGTTGCAGTTTAAAAACTGTAGTGTAAAGTACCCTTCTGGCAAGACAGTGATGGAGTGAATGATGGTGAATGTTTTTCTTTTTCGGGCCACCCTGCCTTGGTGGGAATCGGCCAGTGTGATAATAAAAAAAAAAAATCATCAGACACCTTTTGGCACTCTTTTTGAACTGGTTCATGCTATGACTGGCTTTGACAAGTGCGGGTAGTCTGTTCCATTCCTTTATTGCTGTACAGTAAAAGGTGTTTGAAGCCTGGCCAATGACTGTGGGTACTACAAAGTTGTGCTCTCTCCCCCTAGTACTATGATTGCTTTGGTTCCCAACCTTGACAAAATTGACAGCAAGATATTCTGGACACTGTTTGTGAGCAATTTTATAAACTTGATTTAGCTTCAGTTGTTTTACTCTGTCTTCAACATTCAGTATATCCAACTGCTGTAATTCACCCTGGCCTACATGTTCTCTTGGTCCCAGCCCCAGGATGAATCTTAGGATTCTGTTCTGGGTGATTTGCAGTCTATCTTTCAGTTTTTTTGTCAAGGCAGAGTACCATGAAGAGCAAGCATAATCCATATGGCATTGTATAAGGGCTAGACATAGGGTCCTGCGAGCCTCAGTAGGTAGACACTGTGCTTGTCTATACAGGAACTTCAGTCTGGCATTCGCTTTCTTTACTACACTGTTCCCTATCAATTCTCCTGACATGCATGGGTCAAAGGGGATTCCCAGATATTTTACTGATGAAACCAAAGTGATGGGCTTCCCATTACACTGAACATTAAAATTATTTACCATTCTCAGTTTATGTTTCGTGCCAAAGGGAATGGCTTCAGTTTTCCCGAGGTGTAATGATAGTTTGTTGTTTACTAGCCATTTGCTGCAGGACTCCAGTTCCAGTGTTAAAACATTAGCTATATCTTGTGGGTCTTTACCTGACACTAACAGGGCACTGTCATCTGCATACAGTAGGAGTTTACACTTGACACTGATAGGCATGTCATTGACATAACATAAGAATAATAAGGGACCCAGAATACTACCTTGGGGAACTCCACATGTTATCGGCAGGGGTTCTGATTCCGTTTTGTTGATTTTGACTATTTGTCTCCTGTTGCAAAGGTAGGACTTAAACCAGTCTACAGAACCTATACCGATAGCTTGAAGTTTCTTACATAATGTATTGTGGTTGACAGTATCGAAGGCCTTTTGCAGGTCTAAGGTTACCATACCTATGAGGTTCCCCTTTGACATTTCAGTTCTCAGGTAATCCATCAGATTAATTAGGGAGGTGTCGGTTGAGTAGGATCTTCTAAAGCCCGATTGATAGCTATGGAGAATGTTGTCATTAAGGTACTTAACTACTTGAGAGTACACCGCCCTCTCTAGAATTTTAGATATTATACTGAGTATACTAACAGGCCTATAGTTGCTGATCAGACCTATATTTTTCTTGAAGATAGGAGTAACTCTGGCCTCCTTGAACCCCTCCGGTATGGTATTAGTGGTGATTGATAGATTTATTATGTGAGCAATAGGGATTGACAGTTCAGAAGCACCATCTTTTAGGAACTTAGACAGGATGTTATCAGGGCCTGTGCTCTTAGTTGGGTTTAACCTGCTTAGTTCTTTTTGAATAAAGTCATGAGATACACTTACTAGTTGACAACTGTTTGGGGTTACCCCTTTATTGGTATAGTATGTTTGAAACTTATCAGAGTCTGTGTTAAAGGTATTTGATGCAGCTGGTAGTTTACTTGCTAGTGTTGATGCAACAGATGTGTAGTAGGAATTAAAGCAATTTGCCACCTTAGATGTTTCGTGGCATACCTCATTATCGATAGTGAGTACTATGTTAGACCTATCCACTGGCTTATGGCTATACCCCAACTGTTTTAGTTGTTGCCAGAGCTTTCTGGGGTTATGCTTATACTCTTCAATTTTTGAGCAATAGTGCTTTGCCTTTGCTCCTTTTATGTCTCTGTACTCTGTTCCTCACCCTTTGGAATTCATTTAGTGCTGCAATATCCTGTCTGTTTGCTTTAAATCTTTTTAGCAGCTGGTCTCTGAATTTCATATTATCTAATATCTCAGTAGTCATCCAGGGTTCAGTTCTTCGTTTAATCCTAATCTCTTTAACTGTGCAATATTATCAAGGATGGTAGTGAACATTGTTTTGAATTTTTCCCAGGCATCGTTTACGTCCATGCAACTTGTTACCTCTGTCCAGTCACAATTGTGTAGCCTATTTACCAGTGTTTCTTTACTGTAGTTTCTAGTTGACCTCATTTTTATTGTCTGTGTAGGCCTATCCTATCCCTAGTGATTTTCCTGGTGCAGTAAATGATGAAATGATCACTAAGACCTGTGGTAATGACGCCTGACTGACTAATGTTCTCAGCACGGTTACAAAGTATGTGGTCAATTAGGGTGGCTGAGAACTGTGTGATCCGGATTGGTGTATTAATTAGTTGAGTGTAACTATTTAAACCTAGAATTTGCTTATACCTTTTGCATAGCCCGTTATTTTGCTGCTGAAAACAGATATTGAAGTCGCCCAGTATTATTGTCTCGCAATTGTTTTCAAGTCCAGACAATACTCTGGAAAAGTCTTCTAAGAACTGGTCCTCGGTAGGAGGGCAGTAACTAGTTCCTACTAAGATGGGTTTGGTCTTGGGAAGCAGCACTTCAAACCATAGAATCTCCAGTTTATTACTATTTAAATCAGGTCTTGGGTTGTAAGCCAAGTCATTTCTAATGTAGGCACATACTCCACCACCCTTTCTGTTCCTATCTAAGTGTTTTATATTGTAACCTTCTATTTTGACCTCGTCGTCAGTCACCGTATCATCCAACCAGGATTCAGAGATGGTTATAACTGCCTCCCTAATTTTGTTAGCTAGAATCCTAATCTCTGCCAATTTAGGAAGAAGTGATCTTGTGTTGACATGAATCAAGTGAAGGCCTGTTTTCATAAAACAATTATAATCATCAGTATATGGCAATGGGTCATTTGTATTAAAATTAGGTAAATCAATGTCATCATTGCTAAAGGGTAACCGTGCCAAAGTGCATTTGTTACACACAAAATGAATTCTGGCACCGTTGCTATAATTGTACATACATCCATCGTGCACCCACCCCTTACACATTTTACATAAGGTGCCTTTTCTGTTTTTCATGTATACTTGAGTGCAGTGTATGCACCTGTTTGGTAGTGTTTGAGATAATAATGGCTGTATTGTCTCACATTGACCTATGTATGCATTACATATGGAGTTAAGGTTATCATTCCTAGCTACTATACCGTCATTATCACCGTTATTTATCTGTCTGTTTTGCCTCTGCACAATAGTTTGAGGTCCTGGATTAATTTGGATATCACCACTTAAGAGCGCTACAGTAAGAGCTGTGTGCCACTGTTTTTGTTTGGGTATGCGGTGTTGCCATACCTTGCGGGGATAGTGACATTTACTTTTCTGGTATGATGGCAACTGTTGGGCTTTTACTGTCCAGGGCGCTGTTGCTCCATTCACCTTTTCCAGCCCCCATGACTGATTTCTTTCTTCATGGAATTGAAGAAGAAAGATAAATATAATTATGGCAGCCTGTACCCCCCTAATGCATGCCATTTTCACTCTTCGCTCTTTTACTCATATACAATAATGTTTATTTCTCTTTTCCAGTCCCTAGTACACTTAGTATCTGCTTTAGCAATCACTACTGAATTACTAGTAAATTTTCTTCTTCAAAACCCTCTTCACTGCTCACTTTTCCCTTAACTTCACACATCCCTTTCGGTTAACCCCTTATTACACACTCCCCTTCCCACCTCACTTCACAGTCTGGCTTCACCAATTAACTTCTAACTCCTTTCCTCTGGTAGACCAGAAAGGTTTAATCAATGGTTTTATCCTTCCAAATCCCCCTCAATTCCATTTATTGGGGGTTGTGTGGTGTTGTTGACTGCCTGACCTGGTCTGCTGACTCAGCCATTTTTAAAACACTGAGGGAAGTAAACGCCACCTACAACCTGACTTTCCTTGAGTTTATAGATATATTTGGCATTTTCTGCTATGATTCTCTCACTGTACACTGGTCAGCTGAATATAGGTCAGCTACTAAAACATTAACCTTGACTGTTTAACTATTCACTTCTTTCCCACGACTGGCACTGAGGGATAACCGTCCTATAACCTTGGAGTTTTGTACTGTTGATTTGACAATGTCTCCTGTGTTTCCCTTTTGTTAGCACTGGTACAGGTGATATGATGGTGGTACAGATATGATGCTACAGATGAACGTCAGTAAAGATGAGAATTTCACTTCACTAGTTGTACATCTGGCAGTAGCTGCTATTTGGATGCCAGTCAGCCATGTTTAAATGCTCAATTCTTTCCCTCGTTTGGCACTGAGGAAAAAAGTCCTACAGACCTACATAGACAACAGGTGTAAAGAAACACACCTAATGTTTCTACCCTGGCTGGGAATCGAATATTTACCAAAAATCATATATGGCTAACCCAAGCCAGGTACTAAAAATAAGCCACGTTGACTTTTTTTGGGTTATCCTAGGTTCTCTACACATATGCTGCTATGTGTGATAATCTATAGAGAGAAAATAACTTTTTTGTTTCATGTTTATGGCGGAGTACGAGTGTATATCACAGTTAGTCCTGTGCTACACTCCGTTTTCTCTAATATAAGCCCCCAAGACAGGGATAGGAGAATGGCATTTGTATACCATATCCTCTTCATACCTCCATCGAACTGCTCGGTATTATGCCAAATATTATTTATTCTGGAGTATTTAACATGTTTTATGTTATTTATATTGTTTATTATGTCATATTAGATCAATTGTGATAGGCAAATAAGCTGTAGTGTTGATATTAGCATAATAATAAAGCATATTCTCCTGCATCATGAGACTGAGATCATGGCAACCGACAGTGGCTTCAAAGCCACCTTATCTTTAATGGATAATGTACTGTGTAGGTACTTTACATAATGAGAAGCATTTCTTTTATTCATTGGAACCATGGCTAGGGCTAAAAGTAAGCAGGTTATAACAATAAATGGAGAAAAAGAAATTGGAATGGCTTATTCAGCAAGTAGCTACACCAAACAGTACCAGCAGGTTGGTGTGGCGATCCTGGAAATTTGAAATTATGCTAGCCAAAATTAGTACTGAATAACTGAAGGAACCGAATAACTGATTGCCGGATTTGTGATGGCGGACCTGTACTGCATTTTTAAAACTATTCCAACCCTCTTCAACCCCCCCACTACACATATTTGCACCAGACCACCTTTCTGCCAGTAGTTGCTTATATCTCACCCGAACTTCCTCCTCCCTTAGTTTATACACTTTCACCTCCCTCTTACTTGTTGTTGCCATTTTCCTCTTGTCCCATCTACCTCTTACTCTAACTGTAGCTACAATTAGATAATGATCCGATATATCAGTTGCCCCTCTATAAACGTGTACATCCTGGAGCCTACCCATCAACCTTTTATCCATAATACATAATCTAACGGATGCAAAAAGTGGGTCATAATAAGCGTGTATGCACCTGGAGAAGAGAGGAATGCAGAGGAGAGAGAGAGATTTTGGGAGATGTTAAGTGAATGTATAGGAGCCTTTGAACCAAGTGAGAGAGTAATTGTGGTAGGGGACCTGAATGCTAAAGTAGGAGAAACTTTTAGAGAGGGTGTGGTAGGTAAGTTTGGGGTGCCAGGTGTAAATGATAATGGGAGCCCTTTGATTGAACTTTGTATAGAAAGGGGTTTAGTTATAGGTAATACATATTTTAAGAAAAAGAGAATAAATAAGTATACAAGATATGATGTAGGGCGAAATGACAGTAGTTTGTTGGATTATGTATTGGTAGATAAAAGACTGTTGAGTAGACTTCAGGATGTACATGTTTATAGAGGGGCCACAGATATATCAGATAATTTTCTAGTTGTAGCTACACTTAGAGTAAAAGGTAGATGGGATACAAGGAGAATAGAAGCATCAGGGAAGAGAGAGGTGATGGTTTATAAACTAAAAGAGGAGGCAGTTAGGGTAAGATATAAACAGCTATTGGAGGATAGATGGGCTAATGAGAGCATAGGCAATGGGGTCGAAGAGGTATGGGGTAGGTTTAAAAATGTAGTGTTAGAGTGTTCAGCAGAAGTTTGTGGTTACAGGAAAGTGGGTGTGGGAGGGAAGAGGAGCGATTGGTGGAATGATGATGTAAAGAGAGTAGTAAGGGAGAAAAAGTTAGCATATGAGAAGTTTTTCAAAGTAGAAGTGATGCAAGGAGGGAAGAGTATATGGAGAAAAAGAGAGAGGTTAAGAGAGTGGTGGAAGAAATGTAAAAAGAGAGCAAATGAGAGAGTGGGTGAGATGTTATCAACAAATTTTGTTGAAAATAGAAAAAGTTTTGGAGTGAGATTAACAAGTTAAGGAAGCCTAGAGAACAAATGGATTTGTCAGTTAAAAATAGGAGAGGAGAGTTATTAAATGGAGAGTTAGAGGTATTGGGAAGATGGAGGGAATATTTTGAGGAATTGTTAAATGTTGATGAAGATAGGGAAGCTGTGATTTCGTGTATAGGGCAAGGAGGAATAACATCTTGTAGGAGTGAGGAAGAGCCAGTTGTGAGTGTGGGGGAAGTTCGTGAGGCATTAGGTAAAATGAAAGGGGGTAAGGCAGCCGGGATTGATGGGATAAAGATAGAAATGTTAAAAGCAGGTGGGGATATAGTTTTGGAGTGGTTGGTGCAATTATTTAATAAATGTATGGAAGAGGGTAAGGTACCTAGGGATTGGCAGAGAGCATGCATAGTTCCTTTGTATAAAGGCAAAGGGGACAAAAGAGAGTGCAAAAATTATAGGGGGATAAGTCTGTTGAGTATACCTGGTAAAGTGTATGTTAGAGTTATTATTGAAAGAATTAAGAGTAAGACAGAGAATAGGATAGCAGATGAACAAGGAGGCTTTAGGAAAGGTAGGGGGTGTGTGGACCAGGTGTTTACAGTGAAACATATAAGTGAACAGTATTTAGATAAGGCTAAAGAGGTCTTTGTGGCATTTATGGATTTGGAAAAGGCGTATGACAGGGTGGATAGGGGGCAATGTGGCAGATGTTGCAGGTGTATGGTGTAGGAGGTGGGTTACTGAAAGCAGTGAAGAGTTTTTACGAGGATAGTGAGGCTCAAGTTAGAGTATGTAGGAAAGAGGGAAATTATTTCCCAGTAAAAGTAGGCCTTAGACAAGGATGTGTGATGTCACCGTGGTTGTTTAATATATTTATAGATGGGGTTGTAAGAAAAGTAAATGCGAGGGTCTTGGCAAGAGGCGTGGAGTTAAAAGATAAGGAATCACACATAAAGTGGGAGTTGTCACAGTTGCTCTTTGCTGATGACACTGTGCTCTTGGGAGTTTCTGAAGAGAAGTTGCAGAGATTGGTGGATGAATTTGGTAGGGTGTGCAAAAGAAGAAAATTAAAAGTAAATACAGGAAAGAGTAAGGTTATGAGGATAACAAAAAGATTAGGTGATGAAAGATTGGATATCAGATTGGAGGGAGGGGAGATGGAGGAGGTGAATGTATTCAGATTTTTTGGGAGTGGACGTGTCAGCGGATGGGTCTATGAAAGATGAGGTGAATCATAGAATTGATGGGGGGAAAAGGTGAATGTGCATTAGGAGTCTGGGAGACAAAGAACTTGCCCTTGGAGGCTAAGAGGGGAATGTATGAGAGTATAGTTTTACCAACACTCTTATATGGGTGTGAAGCATGGGTGATGAATGTTGCAGCGAGGAGAAGGCTGGAGGCAGTGGAGATGTTGTGTCTAAGGGCAATGTGTGGTGTGAATATAATGCGGGAGGAATTCGTAGTTTGGAAGTTAGGAGGAGGTGCGGGATTATCAAAACTGCTGTCCAGAGGGCTGAGGAAGGGTTGTTGAGGTGGTTCGGACATGTAGAGAGAATGGAGCGAAACAGAGTGGAAGGATGGCGGGGTAGGGGTCGGCCTAGGAAAGGTTGGAGGGAGGGGGTAAAGGAGGTTTTGTGTGTGAGGGGCTTGGACTTCCAGCAGGCATGTGTGAACTTGTTTGATAGGAGTGAATGGAGACAAATGGCTTTTAATACTTGACGTGCTGTTGGAGTGTGAGCAAAGTAACATTTATGAAGGGGTTCAAGGAAACCAGCAGGCCGGACTTGAGTCCTGGAGATGGGAAGTACAGTGCCTGCACTCTGAAGGAGGGGTGTTAATGTTACAGTTTAAAAACTGTAGTGTAAAGCACCCTTCTGGCAAGACAGTGATGGAGTGAATGATGGTGAAAGTTTTTCTTTTTCAGGCCACCCTGCCTTGGTGGGAATCGGCCAGTGTGATAATAAAAAAAATATATAATAACATAATCTAACAAAATGTGATATGCAAATTGATTGTAAATTCTCATACATTATTGTCATGACTGTTTATTTTACCACTTGATAAAAGACACCTAGATCCAAAGTAAATCTTATTTAGTGTCTTTAAATGTCATATATCAATTGTTTCCTGTCTCTCCAGACCCAATTAGCATTCCTGCTCATACATTATTGTCACCATTATTTTTGTATCTCTCAATACTTATTAAAACAAAAAAAAAAATTGCCACTCCAGTCAAGATAACTCTATTCATATGACAGGCTCTGGTGGCCTGGTGATTAAAGCTCTCGCTTCACATGGCGAGGGCCTGGGTTCGATTCCCAGCCAGAGTAGAAACATTGGGCGTGTTTCTTTCCACCTATTGCCTATGTTCCCCATCAGTAAAATGGGTACCTGGGTGTTAGTCGACTTGTGTGGGTTGCATCCTGGGACACTGACCTAATTTGCCCGAAATTCTCAGCATAACAAGGGGCTTTCTATATAGTAGTATGTCATTGATGTCAGCTAGGCCTGTATACCATGTACATGTACTTGTAATAAATAAAAATATTATTATTATTATTATTATTATTAACTTAGCTTTAAAACAATCTAATCCATAACTAAGCAATATCAGTTAATATAATAACCTAGTTTTAAGTGAATCTTCTGAGTAAACTTTCCAGATTAATTAGCATTAAGCCTAGGTCAAGTTTGCCCAAAGGGCTACACACACTATGGGCTTTAAACATTGTTGTGGTATATAATACTATGAAAATAAAAATTTGCTTTTGATATACAGGTCCTCCATCACAAATCCGGCATCATTGGGACCTGTAGTGTGCCGGATTACTGAGTTTGCCGGATTACAGAGTGGTTAGGTTAGAATACACTTAATAAAATTAACCAACTTGACTTACACAAAGTTCATTGAACATCAGCAAAAATCGAACATTTCCGCTGCTTTGAGCTCAATTTTCCCCTCAAGGAAGGTTCCTTGATGTTGGTGAGGGGCTCTTAATTTAGGGAATTGGATCTGTGCTCCAGTTCCCCGAATTAAGCCTGAATGCCTTCCACATCGCCCCCCCAGGCGCTGTATAATCCTCCGGGTTTAGTGCTTCCCCCTTGATTATAATAATAATAATGAGCTCAATTTCAAGGTACTTTTCATCATGAAAGCAATCAAAATCATGTCTATTTCTGTAATATACCTTCCATTCTATCAAATGAGACAAAAAAAACGAGAATACAACCATAAAAACCATACGAAAATATTCCACAAAATATACCACGTTAAGAAGCATCTTTCCATCATACATTGCCCAAGTTTCAGTGAGATAGCCCAACAAACAACTGAGAAAAAAAATAATATTTACCAAAAATCATGGCAAGCCCAAGCCAGGTAGTGGAAATAAGTCACTTTGTCTGACTTTTTTGAGTTATCCTAGGTTCTCTATACATACACTGCTATGTATGATAATCTCACCATTCACCTATTTCAACTACCCAATAAAGTGGTCAGAAATTGGCAATTTGGCCAATTTCACAGATGCCAGTTTCAAAATAGGGTCCAGAATAGACAATGCAGACATTCCTGGCACTAAAATAACATTTTCTCTGTTCATTAGTCATGGGTCTAGGCCCCTCTTATACACCTACCATCCGACTTACGACCTGCTTGACACGACCACTCGACTTACGACCATGTTTTTTATGCCAAATCTCTGGGAAATAAACAAGTGTTTGTGTTGTACACAGCGTTTATCCTAAATCTAACAGTATAAAATACAGTACTAACAGCATGAAAAGTAAAGTAAAACATGAAATAATAAAATAAAACAATAAAATAAAGTCATTACAAAAATGCGATGTTGATATTCAGTAGTAAAGTTCGACTTACGACCGGTTTCTCGGAACTGAACTCGGTCGTAAGTTGGATGGTACCTGTATTACTCTTGCTTACCATTTGGAATTTTTATTCACACAGAAAAATAGAAGATTTACTGTTATGAAGACTACTGCATTATTGTAATTGTATAAATAATGTCGACCCATTTTTGACTGCGTATTGGAATTTGGACTGGCAAGTGGACAGGTATTGGACGGTGACGTCATTTGTTTACTTGAGCATCGAAGAATAGAACTTTTCTGCTACTGTGAGCGCAATTTCAAGGTACTTTTCATCATGAAAGCAATCAAAATCATATCTATTTCTGTAATATATCTTCCATTCTATTAAATGAGACCGAAAAAACGAGAATATAACCATAAAAACCATACAAAAATATACCGCTAAGCGGCCGCTGATGGCTGAGAAGTGAACTCTGCTATTTATGGTCTGATTTCTTTCATTTCTGGTGTATATTAAGAAGTATCTTTCCATCATACATTGCCCAAGTTTCAATAAGATAACCCAACAAACAAATGAGAAAATAATAATAATAATAATTTACTACACGTACATGTACATGGGGTACAGACATAGCTGACTATATAGAAAGCCACTTGTTATGCAGAGTATTTCAAGCAGTCGACTAAGACCCAGGTACCCATTTACTGATGGGTGAACATAGACAACAGGTGTAAAGAAACGCCCAGTGTTTCTACCCTGGCTGGGAATTGAATATTTACCAAAAATCATATATGGCTAACCCAAGCCAGGTACTAGAAATAAGCCATGTTGTCTGACTTTTTTGGGTTATGCTAGGTTCTCTACACATATGCTGCTATGTGTGGTAATCTGTATAGAGAAAATTGCTTTTTTGTTTCAGGTTTATGGTGCAGTACGAGTGTATATCACAGTTAGCCCTGTGCTACACTCTGTTTTCTCTAATATAAGCCCCCAAGACAGGGATAGGAGAATGGTACAGTGGACCCCCGGTTAACGAACTTTTTTCATTCCAGTAGTATGTTCAGGTGCCAGTACTGACCGAATTTTTTCCCATAAGGAATATTGTGAAGTAGATTAGTCCATTTCAGACCCCCAAACATACACGTACAAACGCACTTACATAAATACACTTACATAATTGGTCGCATTTGGAGGTGATCGTTAAGCGGGGGTCCACTGTACTTGTATCTCATATCCTCTTCATACCTCCGTCGAACTGCTTGGTATTATGCCAAATATTATTCGTTCTGGAGTATTTAACATGTTTTATGTTATTTATATTGTTTATTATGTCATATTAGATCAATTGTGATAGGCAATAAGCTGTAGTCTTGATATTAGTGTAATAATAAAGCATATTCTCCTGCATCACGAGACTGAGCTCATGGCAACCGACAGTGGCTTCAAAGCCACCTTATCTTTAATGGAAAGTATACTGTGTAGGTGCTTTACACAACGAAAAGCATTTCTTTTATTCGTTGGAACCATGGCTAGGGCTAAAAGTAAGCAGGTTATAACAATAAATGGAGAAAAAGAAATTAGAATGACTTATGCAGCAAGTAGCGCCACCAAACAGTACCAGCAGGTTGGTGTGGCGACCCTGGAAATTTGAAATTATGCTAGCCGAAATTAGTGCCGAATAACTGAAGGAACCGAATAACTGATTGTCGGATTTGTGATGGCGGACCTGTACTACAGACTGGCTGTTGTAAAGTTGTAAGTGGCTCATATGAGCTTAGTTTGTAAATGCAGATGTTTGTAAGTTTGAGTTGTCTTCCAGTTAATTAAACCTCTATACTTCCTTTACTTTTCATGTGGTATACTATCAAATAAAAAATATTTAAAATTATGCCAGTTTGAACATTCTGTGACACAAGAATTTCTTAGATAAAATAAAAAAAATTTTTTTTTGAAGCCAATTGACTTTTGCTTAGTGCAGTGATGTGTCTAATGCAATACTGCAACAGTTTTTGAGCTTGTATCTTATAAAAATGTTTTAGGTCTGTAACTTCTCATATTTCCACATCCCTAGCAACAGTTTTTTCTTTTAGGCATGTGTAGGAAAAGAACTGCACCATCATCTGGAGGTTGGCACCAACTTATTAGCACTGAAGATGTTAGCAAAGCATGACATAATGTGCACTAGCTACTATAGAAAAATGAATGTTGTACCCACTAGAGAGAAATGAACTGATGCGGGTCTACATTAAGAATTACTTCCATCATGATCTACTGTGCTGAGTCTTATGCTGTTAGTAAAAAGTACAGTAATACAATTAATGCTCTACTGAACTTATGATCTGCCATATCTTTCACATTTAAGCTACTGAACAGGTAAAATGAATACACAGTTTATTACCTTGAATTTTTTTTTTTATCAATAAGCTTTCATGTTGATTTATTTCTATAAAGTATTTAAGGATTTGTTAATGTGTAGATGTGTTCAAATACCTCAAACTGAGGTTGCATAATTTTTAATACAATAAAACCCAGTTAGCATTCAGCTTATTTTCCTAAAAACTTGTACATTATGTGAGAGTTACATGGACTGAAGAGCATATGGTAAAAATAGGGTTACAGTCTTTACACCTTTAAAAAATAAGCCACCAAGAGATTTTTTTTTTGTTTAATTTTGTAATTTGTCAAAAATAATGGTTTTTTATATATTACATTGTAGTTGTAATTGCTTGTTGATGCAAGTTCATGAAGAGGGTTGGGACCTGTAAAATACTTGTACAGATATGTGGCAGGCAGTATCAGCTACCACCATTATCTACCACTACCCCCACCACCATCATCATTGGGAAAAATAAGCCTGATTTCCTTTTCAAAGTGAATCAGTCATAGGAAATCACCATATCTATACCAAATAAACTTATACTAATGACAAATACAGTGGAAAATTAATAACCAAGAAAAATGCAGTAGTATAATAAAATGCTATGAGAGGAGTTGGGGTTCATGGGACTATACACTCCCTCAAGAGTCTCCTTGATGCTGGTGAGGGCTCTTGATTCAAGAAGTTGGATGTGTCCTCTTCTATGGATTGTACATAATTGTCTTCATTCAAATGAGCTGTATAACCCCTGCAGATTTAGTGCTTTCCCTCTAAATATAATAATGATAATAGCACAACAAATGGAAGTGTTCCTTTTGTAGCCCTATAAAAAAGTGTTCCATTTGTATCCCAATAGAAACAGAAGAGTT
Source organism: Cherax quadricarinatus (assembly GCF_026875155.1). Taxonomy (NCBI): domain Eukaryota; kingdom Metazoa; phylum Arthropoda; class Malacostraca; order Decapoda; family Parastacidae; genus Cherax; species Cherax quadricarinatus. The sequence goes on from NC_069405.1 coordinate 71,041,044, forward strand.
ACTCCTAATTAAGTCAGGAGGACCATTTGACAGTCAGATGCTTATACACCTTGCCTGGGCCAGCAGCCAGCTTTTCTCCCATGCCACAGACATCCCCAAAGAAAAACATTTTTGCTACTGCTTCAGTCAGAAATAATCCTTTTGCTACACAGCTTTCTTGTTCAATAGCTTTTCACACTTTAATTACCAGCTGCCAACATATTCAAGAGTAGTAGAAATACAGCTATGGTGTAATCATTGCTATACCATCATCACCCTAAGTGCCACTTTCTGTCATCAGTATTATAAAAGTTTACAAGTGAAATGGGTACAATACTCAAAAGTAATAGCAAATTATCTTAAATACTTCATGTTAGGATACAATTAATCACCTTACATATTGTCTCGCTCTGCATTGCCAAAGTAAATTCCAAAGTTCTAGAAACCAAAAATGTTTCACGATCAAACTTGTTTTATCCAACTTTGTGTTAACTCTTTCAGGGTTGGCAGGCCCTCTCCCAAACCTGTTCTTGGGGTCGGAAAATATTTGAAAAAAAAAATTATTTTTCTTATGAAAAGATATTTATTTTTTTTTTCTAAATTTTATAGGCCTAAAAATTTTTTTGCCATCAATACTTACTGAGATATGGAGGCATGAAGTTGACAGAAATTGACCCGCATACGGCAAGATCGCCGACTGCCGGTCACCCGGTAATAATTTATTTAGTTTTTTCTACCTTTTTCTATTATTTTTTTAATATTTTTTCTTTTCAAGTAACTTTTATAGCCTGTGAGACCAACATGAGGACTATTTTGTAAATATTCACTCTTTCTGTACTACACGAACACTGTTGTCATTATATTGTTAACAAAACATGTTTACACAAACGAACAAAATAAAATGTTGATTATTACAATTTTTCTATACATTATACAGGTGTCCCTCAACATTCGCGAGGGTTAGGGGATCAAGAGCCTCGCGAATGTTGAAAAACCGTGAATGTTTGGTGCCCCAATATATTGTAGGGAAATATAATACAATACTGCTTAACTTGTTGAACCATGAACAATCATAAAATACATGAAAACGTCGTAAATTGTACTAAATATATACATGTTATGCCACTGCCTCCACCACTGCCTCCACCACTGCCTCCACCACTTCCTCCACCACTGCGAATCCCTACTACCCTCCCTCCGACCCCTGCAACTGGCAGCCAGCCCTCCCACCACTCAGTGTGGTGAGTGTTTTGTTTGTTCATTATTTGCTATTAAACTACAGTATAAATAATGTAAACACATTCATGACTGCTTATTGGAATGGCTATTTGGACAGGTATTGGACGGTGACATCATGTGTTTACTCTTGAACACAACAAAGAATCAAACATTTCTGCTATTGCTAATAATAACAATAGTAATAATAATAATAATTAATAATAATAATAATAATAATAATAATAATAATAATAATAATAATAATACGATATAATTGAAGAAGGAAATTGTACAAAAATACGAGGGAGTGGTTGACACATCGTCAGTGTGGCTTTGTTTATGCTGGAGTGAACATTAGTCTCCCTGCTCTTCCAAACATTTCACAATAATTCAGCGGTTGAGGCAGTGGTAGAGGCAGTGATTGAGGCAGTGATAGAGGCAGTGGGTGAGGCAGTGGTATTTACTAACATATACGTATGTTATAAATAATAATAGTATGTGTTAATATTAATAACATTTATAATAATAATAATAAATTATTTTTTTTTTTTATTATCACACCGGCCGATTCCCACCAAGGCAGGGTGGCCCGAAAAAGAAAAACTTTCACCATCATTCACTCCATCACTGTCTTGCCAGAAGGGTGCTTTACACTACAGTTTTTAAACTGCAACATTAACACCCCTCCTTCAGAGTGCAGGCACTGTACTTCCCATCTCCAGGACTCAAGTCCGGCCTGCCGGTTTCCCTGAATCCCTTCATAAATGTTACTTTGCTCACACTCCAACAGCACGTCAAGTATTAAAAACCATTTGTCTCCATTCACTCCTATCAAACACGCTCACGCATGCCTGCTGGAAGTCCAAGCCCCTCACACACAAAACCTCCTTTACCCCTCCCTCCAACCCTTCCTAGGCCGACCCCTACCCGCCTTCCTTCCACTACAGACTGATACACTCTTGAAGTCATTCTGTTTCGCTCCATTCTCTCTACATGTCCGAACCACCTCAACAACCCTTCCTCAGCCCTCTGGACAACAGTTTTGGTAATCCCGCACCTCCTCCTAACTTCCAAACTACGAATTCTCTGCATTATATTCACACCACACATTGCCCTCAGACATGACATCTCCACTGCCTCCAGCCTTCTCCTCGCTGCAACATTCATCACCACGCTTCACACCCATATAAGAGCGTTGGTAAAACTATACTCTCATACATTCCCCTCTTTGCCTCCAAGGACAAAGTTCTTTGTCTCCACAGACTCCTAAGTGCACCACTCACTCTTTTTCCCTCATCAATTCTATGATTCACTCATCTTTCATAGACCCATCCGCTGACACGTCCACTCCCAAATATCTGAATACGTTCACCTCCCCCATACTCTCTCCCTCCAATCTGATATTCAATCTTTCATCACCTAATCTTTTTGTTATCCTCATAACCTTACTCTTTCCTGTATTCACCTTTAATTTTCTTCTTTTGCACACCCTACAAATTCATCCACCAATCTCTGCAACTTCTCTTCAGAATCTCCCAAGAGCACAGTGTCATCAGCAAAGAGCAGCTGTGACAACTCCCACTTTGTGTGTGATTCTTTATCTTTTAACTCCACGCCTCTTCCCAAAGGGACCCTCGCATTTACTTCTCTTACAACCCCATCTATAAATATATTAAACAACCACGGTGACATCACACATCCTTGTCTAAGGCCTACTTTTACTGGGAAAAAATTTCCTCTTTCCTACATACTCTAACTTGAGCTCACTATCCTCGTAAAAACTCTTCACTGCTTTCAGTAACCTACCTCCTACACCATACACTTGCAACATCTGCCACATTGCCCCCTATCCACCCTGTCATACGCCTTTTCCAAATCCATAAATGCCACAAAGAGACCTCTTTAGCCTTATCTAAATACTGTTCACTTATATGTTTCACTGTAAACACCTGGTCCACACACCCCTACCTTTCCTAAAGCCTCCTTGTTCATCTGCTATCCTATTCTCCGTCTTACTCTTAATTCTTTCAATTATAACTCTACCATACACTTTACCAGGTACACTCAACAGACTTATCCCCCTATAATTTTTGCACTCTCTTTTATCCCCTTTGCCTTTATACAAAGGAACTATGCATGCTCTCTGCCAATCCCTAGGTACCTTACCCTCTTCCATACATTTATTAAATAATTGCACCAACCACTCCAAAACTATATCCCCACCTGCTTTTAACATTTCTATCTTTATCCCATCAATCCCAATGTTATTCATAATGTACTATTATTATTTATAACATACTGTATATGTTAGTAAATATCACTGCCTCTATCACTGCCTCTACCACTGCCTCTACCCCTGCCTCTACCACTGCCTCAACCGCTGAATTATTGTGAAATGTTTGGAAGAGCAGGGAGACTAATGTTCACTCCAGCATAAACAAAGCCACACTGACGATGTGTCAACCACTCCCTCGTATTTTTGTACAATTTCCTTCTTCAATTATATCGTATTATTATTATTATTATTATTATTATTATTATTACTATTGTTATTATTAGCAGTAGCAGAAATGTTTGATTCTTTGCTGTGTTCAAGAGTAAACACATGATGTCACCGTCCAGTACCTGTCCAAATAGCCATTCCAATATGCAGTCATGAATGTGTTTACATTATTTATACTGTAATTTAATAGCAAATAATGAACAAACAAAACACTCACCACACTGAGTGGTGGGAGGGCTGGCTGCCAGTTGCGGGGGTCGGTGGGAGGGTAGTAGGGACTCGCAGGTGGCGGGAAACTTGAATATGATTTGGCGGCTGGGAATTTGGTGGCTGGGAATTTGGCGGTTGGGAATTCGCGAATGTGTGAAGCCCGCGAAAGCTGAAAACGTGAATGTTGAGGGAGACCTGTATATACATATATATAGTCACTGGACATGTTCTTAGAAGTTCTGCAGCCTGTGGAAGTCTTTGAAACACAGTGTCATGCACAATGGTGTTTTACGTTCCTCACACATAAAACAAGTGTCTCTGCGTTCTTGTGGGCGTTTCTTTTTATGTGCACAGACGTAACACCTCTTCTGAGCCTTTTTCTTGAAAGCAGTAGCAGGCAGTTTCATTAGGAAGTGATCACCATGCTTCAGACGAGAAGGTAGCAGTTGATAATTTCGTGGGCGGTTTTATATTGCAGGTGTTGTTCCTTGTTTGTCTGATGACAGACAAACAAAATTCGCCATATGGTGGTTTGTTTCTGGGCCTCATCTTATACATATTATAAGCATTGAGCATGGAAATGTCCAGAATATGGAAAAAGAATTTTATGTACCACTTATTACCTTGCGAACACAATCAGCAAACCCAATCTGCATGGCACATTTGTCCACTGAACGCATATTGAGGGTGTAGTCAATCACAACTGCAGATTTTAGAATGGGTTCATTGCTCTCTCTATGCTGCCTGCCAGTGTCTGCCATTTCATTAGGGTGAACTGATGACAACAGTGTGACATCTCGTTTGTCATGCCACCAAAATGCCATGATGTCATTGGCAGCAAACGGCTGCACCTCACCTCTACGAGTGCCAGCGTCGAACCTGGGCATATGTTTACGATTTCCACGCACTGTGCCACACACATCTGTCATGTTCACTCGCAAGAAATCACTGAGTAAGGGGCTTGTGTACCAGTTATCAGTATATAATATATACCCCTTACCAAGATATGGCTCCATCATTGTTCTAACCACATCACCAGAGATACCCAGTAACTTCCTGGTATCTCGCAATGTATTACTTCCAGTGTACACAGTTATATCCAATACAAGACCACTGTAGCAATCACAAAGCACAAACAACTTTATACCAATGCGTTTCCTCTTGCTTGGCATGTACTGCTTGAATGACAGTCTTCCTTTGAACAGAATCAAAGACAAATCAATAACAAGCTTCCTGGAGGGATAAAAATACATACTGAATTTGTTTCAGATACACAAACACATTCCTAGTCTTACATAACCTGTCGTTTCTGTCAGGCCTGGTTTTGTCTGAGAAGTGAAGCATACGTAATAGTAGCACAAATCGATTCACTCCTATTATATCACTGAAACCTGGGGTTGCAATCAGGCAGTCTGTTGACCAGTATGATTTGACACTGTGCTTATACACATGTGGCATAAGCATTATTGTGGCAAACAAAAGATACATCTCAGCCACAGTTGTCTCCTTCCACTGGTGTAGGCGTGAGTTTGGTGAAAGTAATGTGTTTGCCATGGTGTAATCAAAGTATCTGTTGCTTTTCCTGACAATAATTTCCATCAGGGGTTCGTCAAAGAATAACTCGAAACATTTCAGTTCAGTGGCATTGTTCCCAAGTGTACAATATGGCCGTATTCGACTTTGACTTTCATCAAAGTGATGGGGATTGGGAACAAAATTGGCAGCTTCCTGCCAATCCCAGGTGTGGTCTGCTGGTGGGTACTGGATACTGACAGGTGGTTATGGTTGTGGAGGTTGATGTGGGTGGGTGGGGGATGGTGGCCTTTGTTGTAGTTCAGCTGAGTCAGCGGCGTGGGTGGCAGCATGGCCCACTGTTGGTGCCTCACGGCTGGCACCACCACTACCACCAACAGATGCAGGCACATTTTCCATCCCAATTGCAACACTATCATCTTCATTTTCACTATCTGTTCCTGTTGTACAGCCACGGGATGTACTCCGAGATGTATTCCTTTCCCTTGGAATAGCATCTGGCACACTACCAGAGCGCACATAACGTTGTATATACTGACGTTTCACTGGAGAATATTCTACTTCACTCTCACTACTGGAACTGTTTTCAAGAGCTTGGAGTTCATATTCACTATCACTATCATCACCATTACCTGGAGAGAGTTCCGGGGGTCAACGCCCCCACGGCCCGGTCTGTTACCAGGCCTCCTGGTGGATCAGAGCCTGATCAACCAGGCTGTTACTGCTGGCTGCACACAAACCAACGTACGAGCCAGAGCCCGGCTGGTCAGGTACCGACTTTAGGTGCTTGTCCAGTGCCAGCTTGAAGACTGCCAGGGGTCTGTTGGTAATCCCCCTTATGTATGCTGGGAGGCAGTTGAACAGTCTCGGGCTCCTGACACTTATTGTATGGTCTCTTAACGTGCTAGTGACACCCCTGCTTTTCATTGGGGGATGTTGCATCGTCTGCCAAGTCTTTTGCTTTCGTAGTGAGTAATTTTCGTGTGCAAGTTCGGTACTAGTCTCTCTAGGATTTTCCAGGTGTATATAATCATGTATCTCTCCCGCCTGCATTCCAGGGAATACAGGTTCAGGAACCTCAAGCGCTCCCAGTAATTGAGGTGTTTAATCTCCGTTATGCGTGCCGTGAAGGTTCTCTGTACATTTTCTAGGTCAGCAATTTCACCTGCCTTGAAAGGTGCTGTTAATGTGCAGCAATATTCCAGCCTAGACAGAACAAGTGACCTGAAGAGTGTCATCATGGGCTTGGCATCCCTAGTTTTGAAGGTTCTCATTATCCATCCCGTCATTTTTCTAGCAGATGCGATTGATACAATGTTATGGTCCTTGAAGGTGAGATCCTCCGACATGATCACTCCCAGGTCTTTGACGTTGGTGTTTTGCTCTATTTTGTGGCCAGAATTTGTTTTGTATTCTGATGAAGATTTAATTTCCTCGTGTTTACCATATCTGAGTAATTGAAATTTCTCATCGTTGAACTTCATATTGTTTTCTGCAGCCCACTGAAAGATTTGGTTGATGTCCGACTGGAGCCTTGCAGTGTCTGCAATGGAAGACACTGTCATGCAGATTCGGGTGTCATCTGCAAAGGAATACACGGTGCTATGGCTGACATCCTTGTCTGTCAGATATGAGGATGAGGAACAAGATGGGAGCGAGTACTGTGCCTTGTGGAACAGAGCTTTTCACCGTAGCTGCCTCGGACTTTACTCTGTTGACTACTACTCTCTGTGTTCTGTTAGTGAGGAAATTATAGATCCATCGACCAACCTTTCATGTTATTCCTTTAGCACGCATTTTGTGCGCTATTACGCCATGGTCACACTTGTCGAAGGCTTTTGCAAAGTCTGTATATATTACATCTGCATTCTTTTTGTCTTCTAGTGCATCTAGGAGCTTGTCGTAGTGATCCAATAGTTGAGACAGACAGGAGCGACCTGTTCTAAACCCATGTTGCCCTGGGTTGTGTAATTGATGGGTTTCTAGATGGGTGGTGATCTTGCTTCTTAGGACCCTTTCAAAGATTTTTATGATATGGGATGTTAGTGCTATCGGTCGGTAATTCTTTGCTATTGCTTTACTGCCCCCTTTGTGGAGTGGGGCTATGTCTGTTGTTTTTAGTAACTGTGGGGCGACCCCTGTGTCCATGCTCCCTCTCCATAGGATGGTAAAAGCTCGTGATAGGGACTTCTTGCAGTTCTTGATGAACACGGAGTTCCATGAGTCTGGCCCTGGGGCAGAGTGCATGGGCATGTCATTTATCGCCTGTTCGAAGTCATTTGGCGTCAGGATAACATCAGATAGGCTTGTGTTAACCAAATTCTGTGGCTCTCTCATAAAAAATTCATTTTGCTCACATCTGAGTCCTGGATATGGGAAAATAAGAGTTTCCTCTTTCGTTCTGGTACAACTGAACGTGAACAATATGGCCCAGCACCAGAGGTGGAAGGTTGAGGGTCATCTGGATTTTCCTCACTATTACCGGTATTATGGTCATTAGTTTCGGTCAGAGCCTCATCAAAACCTTGAAACTCATCTTCACTGACACTTCCATCTGTATTAGAGCTGTCACTGGGGAACAAAAGTGTCCCAATTCGCCGAGGAGTGAGGAGATTCTTACCGTGAGGCATGGTGAGCAAGGTGTACTAAAATGGCGCTCCCACAAAGCACCACTGGGTCCCTGAATTTTTTCCTACCACGCACACTGACCATGCAGACCTATTCTCTCACATCTAGGCCTACCAGCTGTTTCCTGCTTAATTTGAAGCCGCTAGAATTTACGCGTACTAGTACGGCCCCAACCCTGGCATGCAAGCCGTACTAGTACAGCAACAACCCTGAAAGGGTTAATAACCATCTCCTGGGAACTAATTTCCTTCATGGTAACACTAATAGGTAAAAATTAGTTGAGTGAAAATTACGTGCCACGAAGGGAGTTCTCTCTTTTCACCACTCTAAAAATGAAAATCAGTTATAAATTTTTTTAAATGATTAATTAATTTACTAGATCTAATGCTCTTCTTTAGTAATGAAGAAATAAAATTATTATTATTGTTAAGTAACATAAAAAGGCATAATGCCATGACTAGAATAAAACACAAATAACCCGCACATAGAAGAGAGGAGCTTACGATGATGTTTCGGTCCTATTATTCATGTATATTATTATTGTTAAAGCCATATATATGGAAATAAAGTATGGACAGGTGTATTTTCCAGGAAATAAAGACAAAGGCAGTGCTGACTCAGTGTAATACTTTTTTTTTATTGTAAAAATCAAAACATACCATGCAAGTTTCAAAATAAATAAATAAATGGCCGTGCTTAACATTATTTTTTGGTGGCTTGATCTTTTTACGGAACTTCAAAAGTAAGGTAATATAGTGATTGTGGTCACATTATCTTTTGGCAAGTGATGGTGAATGTGACTTCCTTTAACCCCTAAACGGTCCAAACGTATATATACGTTCTTACCACTAGCGCCCCAAACGTATGTATGTTTTAATTTTCCTGCCTCCAAATTTGGCACAATTGGCCTGAGATGCCTGGTCAGCATAGAATGGGTTTTAACACTCATTGTACACCATATTAAAAAAAATCTGGGACCACTTAGTACCTTGTGGGAGTGCCAGTTAAATTGAGTGCCAGCTCGAGCAAACAGTGCAGCAAACACCAAGGATTCCCTGATGTAATGTCATATTAATACTCCTCTCTTAAGAGGAAAGTGATATTAACCCCAAGTTTAGGGTCTGTCTATCTCTGTCTCTGTTTATCTGTCTCTCTGTCTGTCTCTATCTCTCTCTATCTGTCTCACAGGTACACACAAATACAATTATACTTCTTCCTCCTTCTCCTCCTCCTTCCTTCTTCCTTCTTCTTCTTCTATACTCCTGTGTATCCAAAACATTGCAGAGACCTATAAATAATTGTATAAAGTGGACCCCGGCCTTACGATATTAATCCGTTCCTGAGAGCTCATCGTATGCCGAAATTATCGTAAGGCAAATTAATTTTCCCCATAAGAAATAATGGAAATCAAATTAATCCGTGCAAGACACCCAAAAGTATGAAATTTTTTTTTTTACCACATGAAATATTAATTTTAATACACACACAAACTGAAGAAGACATGCACAGTTAACAGTAAATCTATTTTTTGTGAGAATAAAAATTCAAAATGGAAAGCAAAAGAATGTAAGAGGGGTGTGGGGACGTGACTAATGAACAGAGAAAACGTTATTTTAGTGCCAGGAATGTCTTTCTTGTTTATTCTGGACCCTATTTGGAAATTGGCATCTTTTGAAATTTGTGTGAAATTGGCAAAATTGCTAAATTCTGACCACTGTATTGGATAGTTGAAATCAGTAAATGAGTGGTTTCTTGTACTCATTCAATAGAAAAATTGAGTTCTAGCGAGATAGTTATGATTTTTGTAGACTAGTACATTGGAATTGGCCGAAAATAGGGCTCAAAGTGGACAAAATTGCCGATGCGCAAACATCGTCGAGACCGCTAACTTCGCAAGAGCGTAATTCCTTAAGTTTTCCATCAAATTTCATACTTTTGGTTTCATTATGATCGGGAAAAGATTCTCTATCTTTTCATAACCAAAAATTATTTTTTTTTTTTAAATTTGGGGGACCTTGAGAACAAGTCTCTGAGAGGGCCTGTGGACCCTGAAAGGGTTAAAGTGAAATTCTTGCCTCCTAATACCACTCCTCTCCTCCAGCCCATGGACCAGCAGGTCATTTCAAATTTCAAAAAACTGTACATCAAAGCAATGTTTCAAAAGTGCTTTGAAGTGACCTCAGACACTCAATTGACCCTAAGAGTTTTGGAAGATCACTTTAGTATCCTCAATTGTGTAAACCTTATAGGTAAAGCTTCGGAGGGAGTGACTAAGAGGACCTTGAACTCTGCTTGGAGGAAATTGTGGCCAGAATGTGTAGAAGAGAGGGATTTTGAAGGGTTTGGGGCTAGTGGGGTTGGAGGTTAGTGGGGAAGATGTGGAAGAGTTGGTGGAGGACAACGATGAAGAACTAACCACTGATGAGCTGCAAGAGCATCTGCAACAGCAAGAGGCCACAACTGAGGAAATTGCTTCAGAGGAGGGGAGAGAGAAACTGAGGAAGTTGCCTTCTTCAAAGATTAAAGAAATGTGTGCAAAGTGGGTTGAACTGCAAATCTTTATGGAAAAAAATCACACTGACACAGCTATTGCAAGCCATGCTGGTGACTTTTACAATGACAATGTTATGAACCACTTTAGGAAAATCTCAAAGGAATGCGAGGTACAGAGCTCTATGGACAGATTTTTGGTGCGACAGAGGTCCAGTGACTCTCAAGTTGTTCCCAGTGGCATTAACCCTTTCAGGGTTGGTGCTGTACTAGTAAGGCTTGAACGCCAGGGTTGGTGCCGTACTAGTACGCATAAATTCTAGCACCTTCAAATCTAGCGAGAGAAAGCTGGTAGGCCTACATATGAAAGAATGGGTCTATGTGGTCAGTGTGTGTGGTATAAAAAAATCCTGCATTTGTATACCACACCTTCAACTTCTTTTCTAAAACTGTGGTTTGGGGGGTACATTGGGGTTGGGGAAGTGGGAGACCTGATGAGGAACTATGGGTGGTTGCTGTGGGGGTGGAGTTTGTAATAAGGTGGTTGGGGGCATTGGATATGGCATGTGTGGTTTGGGTTAGAATGTTTTGTTGTATTGGGGTAGTCCTGGTTGGGGGGCTTCTGTAGTTGGTTGTGAGGGAGGCTGTATTTGATCTTCCTCCTGATTCTGGGTTCTCCTCTCCATCTCCATCCTCACCTCTCTTTCCTCCTTTCGTCTTTGTACCATCTCTCTCAGTTTGTGCCTTTCCTCTTGTGTTCTGTCACGGTCGAGATACACCTTCCGGTACGCCGGCATGTCCCTTAGTCTTGCTTTCTCCTGCAGGATCCAGTTCCGAGTCGATTATGTCTTGAAAGTCACTTTCACTGGTCGGGCTCTCCTTGCAAACTCCCCTATTCTCCAAAAATTTACCAACTGGCTCATGTCATCCTCTCCTATTGCCTTTATGATGCTCTCGATCTCATTTTTCTTCCCTTGTCTTCTTGCTTCATAAGTTTCCCCTTCAACTTCCTGGAGCCCATGAACACTGACTGACCTCTCCCTTTCATTCTCCCACTGCATATTCCTATGTATCCCCTGATTTGGTTTAGTTTCCTCCATTGCAGCTTTCCTTTCTTCAGTTTCTTCACTATCTTTGTCCCTGGGCTCAGTGGCCTGTCATTTTCCCTTCTCAGCTTTCCCTGGGCTCTGCTGTGGTCTGTTAGGGCCTCCACATATAGCTTAGTTCTTTAATTTTCTACAGTCCCCTCAATTGCTCCTGATGTGTTTCTTTTCCTCGAGCTCCACAGTGGTCTGATAGGGCTTCTGCATGCAGTTTCACCCCTTTGTTCCCTACAGTCCCCTTGTTTGTGACTGAGGTAACAGTCTCTGATGCCATTCCCAAATTGTTCTTTAATTCTTTAGGCTGTTTCAGATTTTTCAGTTCCTCTTTTAACCCTTTGAGGGTTTTGGTCGTACTAGTACGTCTTACGCGTAGGGTTTTTTGACGTACTAGTACGCATAAATTCTAGCGGCCTCAAATCTCGCAGGAAAAGGCTGATAAGCCTAGATGTGAGAGAATGGGTCTGTGTGGTGGGTGTGCGCAGTAGGAAAAAAATCTGGGACCCAGTGGTGCATTGTGGGAATGCCATCATAGTACACAATTTCCACCGTGCCCTGCGGTAAGAAGTTCCTCACTCCTCGGCGAATTGGGACACTTTTGTTCCCCAGTGACAGTTCTAATACAGATGGAAGTGACAGTGAAGATGAGTTTCAAGGTTCTGGTGAGGTTTTGACCGAAACTAATGACCATAATATGGGTAATAGTGAGGAAAACCCAGACAACCCACAGCCTTCCACCTCTGGTGCTGGGCCGTCATTCAGTTGTACCAGAATCAAAGAGGAAACTCCTATTTTCCAAAATCCCAGACTCAGATGTGAGCATTGGTGATGATAATGATAGTGATTATGAACTACAAGCTCTTCAAACTTGTTCCAAGAATGGAGGAGGAGGAGGAGGCAAGAGGAGGAGGAGGCAGAGGAGGAGGAGGCAGAGGAGGAGGAGGCAGAGGAGGAGGAGGCAAGAGGAGGAGGAGGAGGAGGAGGAGGAAGAAGAAGAGGAGGAGGAGGAGGAAGAAGAGGAGGAGGAGGAGGAAGAGGAGGAGGAGGAGGAGGAGGAGGAGGAAGAGGAGGAGGAGGAGGAGGAGGAAGAAGAAGAATACGTAATGATAACAATAATACATAATAATAATACATAATAATAATAATACATAATAATAATAATACATAATAATAATAATACATAATAATAATAATAGGTAATAATAATAATATGTAATAATAAATGTTCACCCATGACAGTAACAAGATAAGGGGAGATAACATCTGATAAGTGCTGACGTTTGATGAGGGTAAATGAAGGTAGAGCTGATGCCAAAAGATGAGATGAACATCGCCCTCCCTTTGTTTTTGCTGGTATACTAACATTTCTGTCTGTCTATTTGCCTGTCTGTCAAGCTCCCTGTCTATCCATCTAGCTCTCTGTCTCAGAGAGCCACAAGACTGCCTCATCACTTTTACTCACATCTTCAAGCAGAGTATAGCACTTTGTCTGGGTTTCTTGGGTTATCCTAGGTAATTTATACTATGTATACTTGTATTTATGTGTACCTGTGAGACAGAGATAAACAGACAGATAGAATGAGGGAGAAAGATAATTAGATAGAATGGAGGAGGGGAAGCAGCATCCGACCCCATTGTTTTGACAGGCCGGAGGGGGAAAGAGTAATGAGCCAATATGTCACTTTGACAGCTGCCGACTCCTTGTAATTTACACTATGGACGAGGAGGAGAAGGAGAAGGAGGAAGAGGAGGAGGAGGAAGAGGAGGAGGAGGAAGAGTAGGAGGAAGAGGAATAAGAGGAAGAGGAGGAGGAAGAGGAATAGTAGGAGGAAGATTAGGGGGAAGAGGAGGAAGAGGAAGAAGAGGAGGAGGAGGAAGAGTAGGAGGAAGAGGAAGAAGAGGAGGAGGAGGAAGAGGAAGAGTAGGAGGAAGAGGAAGAGGAGGAAGAGGAAGAGTATGAGGAAGAGTAGGGGAAGAGGAGGAAGAGTAGGGGGAAGAGGAGGAAGAGGAAGAAGAGGAGGAGGAGGGTGGAACACTAGTACACTGGTACTGGTACACTAACATTTCTGTCTGTCTATTTGTCTGTCTGTCAAGCTCCCTGTCTATCTGTCTATCCGTCTAGCTCTCTGTCTCAGAGAGCCACAAGACTGTGTCATCACTTTTACTCACATCTTCAAGCAGAGTATAGCACTTTGTCTGGATTTCTTGGGTTATCCTAGGTAATTTATACTATGTATACTTGTATTTATGTGTACCTGTGAGACAGAGATAGACAGACAGATAGAAAGAGAGAGACAGATTGAAAGAGATAGAATGAGGGAGAAAGATAAAACACCATTGTGTATGACACCATGTTTCAGAGTTCCACAAGCTGCAGAACTAATAGGAATATGTTCAGTGACTGTATATTGGTATATATATTATAGAACAATAATAATAAACAATGTTTTGTATTGTTTGTTTTTGTAAACAAGTTTTGTAAACAATATATTGATAATTATGTTTGTGTGCTTATTGTGTTGTATACAACGAGTGTATATATGTACATTGCACCTTACTTTGGTCTCATAGGCCACATAAGTTATGTGAAAAAATAAAATAGTGAAAAAAACAACAAACCTTCAAATACAAGTAAATCAAAGTTTACCGGGTGAGCGGCAGTCACTGCTGTTGCCATACGCGGCTCATTTTCTGCAAACTTCATGCATCCATATCTCCGTAAGTATTGATGGTAATTTTTTTTTGTTTATCCTATAATGTTTAGAAAAAAAAACTCTATTTTTTCATAAGAAAAAATAATTTTTTTTTTTTTGAAATTTGGCCGACCCTGAGAACGAGTTTCGGAGAGGGCCTGTCGACCCTCAAAGGGTTAATCTCTGTATCCTAGCCTCTGCTGCTGTGACTTGCATCTCCCACATCTTGATTTCTGCATCTAACCTCTCTTCCATTCTCATGCTAAGTTCTTCTAGCTTCTTTCCCCATTCAATTTCCTTTTTCATGAGCTCTGCTGCCCAATCTTCTTTTGCAGATTCATCCTCCAGTCCCGTGGTTTTCCTTCCTGCCCTCTGGCAACCCATTTTTTGTTTGTTTTATTTGCCACAGAATGAAAAACTTACGTAATTCTCTGTGTGTTCGTTTTGTGGTATGTTTGTCCGAGTGTGGGGGGAGGGAGGTAGAGGAGGAAGCTGTAGACAGTGGCTAAATGTGAGAGGGGTGGGGAGGGGGAATGAGGGGGGAATATGGGGAGTGAGGAGGGAGAAGCAAAGGGGGAGAATGGGAGAATGAGAGGGGGGAAAGAGGGAGAGGTGGGGGAGGAGGGTGAGAGAGAGAGGGGGGGATCTGGGGAAGGAGTGGGGGATTGGCACAGGAGGGTGAAGTGGGGGAGAGTGTGTGTTGAGTCTGTGTGAGAATGTGTGGTTGTAAACGTGTATGTGTGTTTGTGTGTGTGTGTGTGTGTGTGTGTGTGTGTGTGTGTGTGTGTGTGTGTGTGTGCGTGTGTGTGTGTGCATGTGTGTGTGTGTGTACTCACCTAAATGTGGTTGCAGGGGTTGAGACTCAGCTCCTGGCCCCACCTCTTCACTGACCGCTACTAGGTCCTCCCTCTCCCTGCTCCATGAGCTTTATCATACCTCGTCTTAAAACTACATATAGTTCCTGCCTCCACTACATCGCTTGCCAGACTATTCCACTTCCTAACCACTCTATGACTGAAGAAACTCCTTGTTTCTATGTCCCATCTCTGGAACATCCTGTCTCTGTCCACCTTGTCTATTCCACGCAGTATTTTGTATGTCATTATCATGTCTCCCTTGACCCTCCTGTCCTCCAGTGTCGTCAGACCGATTTCCCTTAACCTTTCTTCATAGGACATTCCCCTTAGCTCTGGAACTAGCCTTGTTGCAAACCTTTGCACTTTCTCTAATTTCTTGACGTGTTTGACCAGGTGTGGGTTCCAAACTGGTGCTGCGTACTCCAGTGTGGGTGTGACATACACAGTGTATAAAGTCTTGAACGATTCCGTACAGAGGTACTGGAATGCTATTCTCAGGTTTGCCAAGCGCCCATATGCCGCAGCAGTTATCTGGTTAATGTGTGCTTCTGGCGATGTACTTGGTATTATACTCACTCCTAGGTCTTTCTCCTTGAGAGATTTGCAGCCTTCGGCCTCTTAGCCTATACTCTGTCTGCGGTTTTCTTTGCCCTCCTCTAATCTTCATGACTTTGCATTTGGTGGGGTTAAATTCTAGGAGCCAGTTTCTTGACTATGCATCCAGCCTGTCCAGGTCTCTTTGTAGACCTGTCTGGTCCGCGTCTGATTTAATTCTCCTCATTAACTTCACATCGTCTGCAAACAGGGACACTTCTGAGTCTATCCCTTCCGTCATGTTGTTCACATATACCAAGAATAGCACTGGTCCCAGGACTGACCCCTGTGGGACCCCGCTCGTCACCGGCCCCCACTGTGGTACCTCATCACGGACCATGACTCGCTGTTGCCTCCCTGTTAGGTATTCTCTGATCCATTGCAGTGCCCTTCCTGTTATACGTGCCTGTTCCTCTAGCTTCTGTACTAATCTCTTGTGAGGAACTGTGTCGAAGGCCTTCTTGCAGTCCAAGAAAATGCAATCAACCCACCCCTCCCTTTCATTTCTTACTTCAGTTACCTTGTCATAAAACTCTGGTAGGTTTGTGACACAGGATTTGCCTTCCATGAATCCGTGCTGGCTGTTGTTTATAATCTTGTTCCGCTCCAGGTGCTCCACCACTCTCCTCCTCATAATCTTTTCCAAGACTTTGCATACTATACACGTCAGTGACACTGGTCTATAATTTAGTGCTTCATTTCTGTCTTCTTAAAGATGGAGACTACATTTGCCTTCCATACTTCAGGTAGTTGCCCAGTTTCAAGGGAAGTGTTGAAGATTTTGGTTAGTGGCACACGTAGTGTCTCTGCTCCCTCTCTAAGGACCCATGGAGAGATGTCCGGTCCCACCGCCTTTGAGGTATCAGGGTCACTTAGGACCTTCTCCACCTCCTCCTCAGTTGTGTGTAATTCATCCAACACTTGTTGGTATAACCCTTGTTGATGTACCCCACTGTTTTGTCTTCCCAGTGTCCCTTCAGCATCCACTGTAAATACTTCCTGAAATCTCATGTTGAGCTCCTCACATACTTCCTAGTCATTTCTTGTGAGCTCCCCACCTTCTTTCCTCAGCCTGATTATCTGGTCCTTGACTGTTGTCTTCCTCCTGATATGGCTGTCGAGTAGTTTTGGGTCAGACTTGACTTTCGATGCTATGTCATTTTCATACTGCCACTGCGCCTCCCTCCTTATCTGTGCATACTCGCTTCTGGCTCGTCGACTAATCTCTTTATTTTCCTGAGTCCTTTGCCTTCTGTACTTTTTCCATTCTCTAGAGCATTTAGTTTTTGCCTCCCTACACCTTCGGGTAAACCAAGGGCTTGTTCTGTCCTTCCCATTATTTCCGTTACCCTTGGGAACAAACCTTTCCTCTGCCTCCTTGCATTTTGTTGTTACAAAGTCCATCATTTCGTTTACTGATTTTCCTACCAACTCCTGTTCCCACTGAACCTCCTGCAGGAAGATCCTCATTCCTGTTTAGTCCCCCCTTTTATAGTTTAGCTTTTCCCTTTTTACTCCTGTTACCCTCTCCACTTTTAGCTCCACGATGTATTCAAAGCTCATAACCACGTGGTCGGTAGCTCCAAGGGGCCTTTCATATGTGATGTGCTCAATGCCTGAGCTACTCAGGGTGAACACAAGGTCCAGTCTTGCTGGTTCATCCTCCCCCTCTCTCTCTCTCTGGTAGTGTCCCTAACATATTAGTGCATGAGATTTGCCAGCACCACATCCATCATCTTGTTTCGGGACCCCCATGTGGCTCCAGGCTTTCCCAATCAATCTGCCTGTGATTGAAGTTACTGGTCACCCATGACCAGTAACTTCGCTCTACTCGAGTGAGCCCTTCTTGCCACCTCAGCTAGTGTGTCCACCATTGCTCTGTTGCTCTCATCATATTCCTCTCTTGGCATCCTGCAGTTCTGTCATGGGTTATACATCACTACAATGACTACCTTGTGTTCCCTGACTGAACTGTACCTACTATGTAATCCCTTTCTCCAATCTCGTCCATTCCTTCCATTTCTTGATAACCCCACCGGATTTTAATTAGTAGTGCAACCCCTCCTACCCCTCTGCTCCTATCCTTCCTCAGGATCTGATATCCGGGTTTGAAGATTGCATTTATTATCCCAGTGAGTTTTGTTTCTGTAACCGTTATGATGTCTGGGGGGCATCTCCTTGATTCTTTCATGCTACTCCTCACATTTATTCGTTATTCCATCTGCGTTCGTGTATGTGTGTAGCTATATGAGGGTTTATAAAGTGGAATTGTGTATTGTGGCGTATGAGAGTGAATGTGGAGTTCAGTGGTCCCTTATCTGGCTTACCTGGTCCCACCCTCCTGTGACCTGACTCACACCTACCTGTTATGCTGCTTTTACTTCTACCTAGTCTTATAGAATCCTGTCTTGCCTTGTTCTATACATTACCAATTGCTATTCATAATTGAGTACTTGATAGTCTATTCTTTATCGTACTAGGAGAGTAGGACTGTTCACAATCAGTTTGGTGGTTAATCAGAAACCAAAACCCACACGCAACAACCACGCATACCTGGAGTTTACCTGGAGAGAGTTCCGGGGGTCAACGCCCCCGCGGCCCGGTCTGTGACCAGGCCTCCTGGTGGATCAGAGCCTGATCAACCAGGCTGTTGCTGCTGGCTGCACGCAAATCAACGTACGAGCCACAGCCCGGCTGATCCGGAACTGACTTTAGGTGTTTGTCCAGTGCCAGCTTGAAGACTGCCAGGGGTCTGTTGGTAATCCCCCTTATGTGTGCTGGGAGGCAGTTGAACAGTCTCGGGCCCCTGACACTTATTGTATGGTCTCTTAACGTGCTAGTGACACCCCTGCTTTTCATTGGGGGGGATGTTGCATCGTCTGCCAAGTCTTTTGCTTTCGTAGTGAGTGATTTTCGTGTGCAAGTTCGGTACTAGTCCCTCTAGGATTTTCCAGGTGTATATAATCATGTATCTCTCCCTCCTGCGTTCCAGGGAATACAGGTTTAGGAACCTCAAGCGCTCCCAATAATTGAGGTGTTTTATCTCCGTTATGCGCGCCGTGAAAGTTCTCTGTACATTTTCTAGGTCGGCAATTTCACCTGCCTTGAAAGGTGCTGTTAGTGTGCAGCAATATTCCAGCCTAGATAGAACAAGTGACCTGAAGAGTGTCATCATGGGCTTGGCCTCCCTAGTTTTGAAGGTTCTCATTATCCATCCTGTCATTTTTCTAGCAGATGCGATTGATACAATGTTATGGTCCTTGAAGGTGAGATCCTCCGACATGATCACTCCCAGGTCTTTGACGTTGGTGTTTCGCTCTATTTTGTGGCCAGAATTTGTTTTGTACTCTGATGAAGATTTAATTTCCTCATGTTTACCATATCTGAGTAATTGAAATTTCTCATCGTTGAACTTCATATTGTTTTCTGCAGCCCACTGAAAGATTTGGTTGATGTCCGCCTGGAGCTTTGCAGTGTCTGCAATGGAAGACACTGTCATGCAGATTCGGGTGTCATCTGCAAAGGAAGACACGGTGCTGTGGCTGACATCCTTGTCTATGTCGGATATGAGGATGAGGAACAAGATGGGAGCGAGTACTGTGCCTTGTGGAACAGAGCTTTTCACCATAGCTGCCTCGGACTTTACTCTGTTGACGACTACTCTCTGTGTTCTGTTAGTGAGGAAATTATAGATCCATCGACCGACTTTTCCTGTTATTCCTTTAGCACGCATTTTGTGCGCTATTACGCCATGGTCACACTTGTCGAAGGCTTTTGCAAAGTCTGTATATATTACATCTGCATTCTTTTTGTCTTCTAGTGCATTTAGGACCTTGTCGTAGTGATCCAATAGTTGAGACAGACAGGAGCGACCTGTTCTAAACCCATGTTGCCCTGGGTTGTGTAACTGATGGGTTTCTAGATGGGTGGTGATCTTGCTTCTTAGGACCCTTTCAAAGATTTTTATGATATGGGATGTTAGTGCTATTGGTCTGTAGTTCTTTGCTGTTGCTTTACTGCCCCCTTTGTGGAGTGGGGCTATGTCTGTTGTTTTTAGTAACTGTGGGACGACCCCCGTGTCCATGCTCCCTCTCCATAGGATGAACACAGAGTTCCATGAGTCTGGCCCTGGGGCAGAGTGCATGGGCATGTCATTTATCGCCTGTTCGAAGTCATTTGGCATCAGGATAACATCGGATAGGCTTGTGTTAATCAAATTTTGTGGCTCTCTCATAAAAAATTCATTTTGATCTTCGACTCTCAGTCTGGTTAGCGGCTTGCTAAAAACTGAGTCATATTGGGACTTGAGTAGCTCACTCATTTCCTTGCTGTCATCTGTGTAGGACCCATCTTGTTTAAGTAGGGGCCCAATACTGGACGTTGTTCTCGATTTTGATTTGGCATAGGAGAAGAAATACTTTGGGTTTCTTTCGATTTCATTTATGGCTTTTAGTTCTTCCCACGATTCCTGACTCCTAAAGGATTCTTTTAGCTTAAGTTCGATGCTTGCTATTTCTCTGACCAGTGTCTCCCTACGCATTTCAGATATATTGACCTCTTTTAGCCGCTCTGTTATTCTTTTCCGTTGCCTGTAAAGGGAGCGCCTGTCTCTTTCTGTTTTACAACTACTCCTCCTTTTTCTTAGAGGAATAAGCCTTGTGCATACATCGAGTGCCACCGAGTTAATCTGTTCTAGGCATAAGTTGGGGTCTGTGTTGCTTAGTATATCTTCCCAGCTTATATCGGTTAGGACTTGGTTTACTTGGTCCCACTTTGTTTTTGTTATTGAAGTTGAATTTGGTGAATGCTCCCTCGTGACTAATCTCATTATGTCGGTCTGGGGCTCCGCGCATACATGACTGAACCTCAATTATGTTGTGATCTGAGTATATTGTTTTTGATATGGTGACATTTCTTATCAGATCATCATTGTTAGTGAAGATGAGGTCTAGTGTATTCTCCAGTCTAGTAGGCTCTATTATTTGCTGGTTTAAATTGAATTTTGTGCAGAGATTTAAAAGCTCACGTGAGTGTGAGTTTTCATCAGAGCTGCCTCCTGGTGTTATTACTGCAACAATAATTATTTGCTATATTCCTCCATTTTAGGTGCCTTAAGTTGAAATCCCCCAGGAGCAAGATGTTGGGTGCAGGAGCTGGAAGGTTTTCCAGACAGTGGTCAATTTTTAACAGCTGTTCCTGGAATTGCTGGGATGTTGCATCCGGAGGCTTGTAGACTACCACAATGACTAGGTTTTGGTTCTCGACCTTTACTGCTAAAACTTCCACTACATCATTTGAGGCATTTAGCAGTTCTGTGCAAACAAGTGACTCTGCAATGTACAGGCCAACCCCCCCTTTTGCCTGTTCACTCTGTCACATCTGTATAGGTTGTAACCTGGGATCCATATTTCGTTGTCCAAGTGATCCTTTATGTGGGTCTCAGTGAAAGCCGCGAACATTGCCTTTGCCTCTGCAAGCAGTCCACGGATGAAAGGTATTTTGTTGTTTGTTGCTGGCTTTAGACCCTGTATATTTGCCAAGAAGAATGTTATCGGACTGGTGGTATTGTTGGTACTGGGGGGGGATTTTTTTTCCGGCATTAGTATCTGTATCTGTTGGTTTGGAGTGGAGGCCATCGACTGTGGTTCCACTCCAGGAATGACTGGATTGGTGAATACTTGCAAACAGCCTGTAGATTGTCCAGCTCGATGTGATGTCCTGGCGTAGATCCACCTCTGTTGCTTCTCGATATATAATGTACCCTAATCACTGTATTTCTTTCACTGGTCACACATTTATTTCACTTTATTATCCTTCTTGGGTGACATGTGGCAACGTCGCCTGAGCACACACACTAGGCCTGCCAACTCTGAATGTGCCACCAAGTATCACTTGCAAAATTGAGGCTCTCACCACACTTATGTGGCTCAGGCAAATTGTAAATCACTTCAAGGATTGTTCACTACCCTGACACACTTAGCGACCCTTGCAGTACACTTGGGTAGCCCTCAGAAACACTTATATTCGCGGAGCATGGAAGGCATGACTTGCGCACGCGGTGTCCCTCAACTGTGTGTGCATGCGTGCGTGTGTGTGCATGCATGTGTGTGCGTGCATGTATGCGTGCATGCCTGTGCGTGTGTGTGTGTGTGTGTGTATGTGTAATTATTAACCTCGTAGTCTTAAGTTAGGCTTAAGCATGTCTGAAATGCTGTGCATAACCATGGGCTTTCTACATGCATTATCAAGTGTCACTCATTTCTGTATAAACAGTCTATCATGTAGAAATAAACTTTTGAATTCAGAATGGAGAAGATTTTGGTCCTAAGAACTGCTGTAGGTGGCATCTTGGGAAAGGACCTAAGAACTGTTTTGGATGACACCTGGGAGGGATCCTAAGGACTGTTAGGAACCTAGCCCCTTCCTCCCTCTCCTGGTCTATTTTATGGGTTTTATAGGGATGGCCTAAACCACGAACAAGCATTCTTGGTTATGGTTTATTAGCCGAGAAATATGGGAAAACCATTAAAATTTTGTGACGACATTTAAAATGGAGAATCCTGGAAATGTAATTAACAGAAGGAAGCTTGCTTTCATGAGCGGAATGCCTAGTTTGTTTTTGACTTTTAAATTGGAATTTGTTGAAAATAGTGTAAAACTGGAAAATTTACCAATTTATTAGTGATTAACCCTTTGACTGTTTTGGTCGTATATATACGCCTTATGAGCCACCGTGTTTGACGTATTTATATGCATAAATTCTAGCGGCTTCAAATCAAACGGGAGAATGCTGGTAGGCCTACATGTGAGAGAATGGGTCTGAGTGGTGGGTGTGCACCCTGTGAAAAAAATTGGGGACTTGGTGGTGCATTGTGGGGAACGCCATCTTGGTAGTCCATTTTCACCTTGCCTCGCGGTAAGAAGTACCTCACTCCTCGGCGGATTGGAGGCCTTTTGTTCCCAAGTGATAGCTCTAATAGTGATGGAAGTGCCAGTGAAAGTGAATTTCATAGTTTTGGAGTGGGTGTGACCGAAAGCAGCGCCAAGGATAACGTAATTAGTGATGAAAATCCAGATGACCCACAACCATCCACATCTGGTGCTGGGCCGTCTCATTTAAGTTCATCTGTACCAGGATGAAAGGGAAGATTATTTGCCCATGTACAGTACAACACTCAGATGTGAGCAGTGAAAGTGATAGTGATAGTGATTGCAAAGCTATTGAAAGCAGTTCTAGTTGCGACAGTGAGGGTGAATATTCTCCAGTGAAGCGGCGGTATATACAATGTAGCATGCATTCTGGTAGTGTGTCATATGTTGTTCCAAGGGAAAGGAGTAAATCTCGGAGTACATCCCATGGCCCTACACCACGAACTGATAGTGAAGATGACAATATTGTTACAATGGGTATGAATGATGTGAGTGAGGCAGTAGATGGTGGTGGTGATAGTGGTGGTGGCATGAGCCATGTGGCACCAGCAACGGGCCACGCTACTACCGACGCTGCTAACTCAGCACAACCACAACCAGCCTCAACCAACCCCACACTCCCACAACTTCCACAACCACAACCTGCACGACCACAGCCACCTTTCAATATACAGAACCCACCAGCAGACCGCATCTGGGATTGGCAGCTAGGTGACAATTTTGTTCCCAATCCACACGACTTTGATGAAGCACAAAGTGGAATACGGCCATCATGTACACTAGGGAACAATGCTACTGAACTGAAATGCTTTCAGTTATTCTTCGATGAACCCCTGATGGATGTTATTGTCAGGAAAAGCAATACATACTTTTAGTACACCATGGCAAACACAATTCTTTCACCAAGATCATACCTACACCAGTGGAAGGACACAACTGTGGCAGAGGTGTATCTGTTCTTTGCCACAATAATGCTTATGCCACGTGTATAAGCAGTGTCAACACATACTAGTACAGACCACCTGATTTCAACCCCAGCTTTCGGTGACATTATACCAGTGAAATAGATTTGTGCTACTGTTACGTATGCTACACTTTTCAGACAAAAGCGACAGGTTATATAAGATCAAAAATGTATTTATGTACCTGAAACAAAAGTGCTGTATGTATTTTTATCCCTTCAGGAAGCTTGTTATTGATGAGTCTTTGATTTTGTTCAAAGGAAGACTCTCATTCAAGCAGTATATACCAAGTAAGAGGAAACACTTTGGTATAAAGTTATTTGTACTATGTGATTGCAAAAGTGGTCTGGTTTTGGATATAATTGTGTACACCGGCAGTAAAACATTGCAGGAAGTTACTGGGTATCTCTGGTGATGTGGTTAGAACAATGGAGCCATATCTTGGTAAGGGGAATATTTTATATACTGACAACTGGTACACAAGCCTTTTACTCAGTGATTTCTTGCGAGTGAACATGACAGATGTGTGTGGCACAGTGCGTGGAAATCGTAAACATATGCCCAGGTTCGACGCTGGCAATCATAGAGGTGATGTTCAGATATCGTGGCATTTCGGTGGAATCACAAACGTGATGTCACACTGTTGACATCAGTTCACTGACACAAAATGGTAGACAGTGGCAAGCAGAATAGAGAGACCAATGAACCCATTGTAAAACCTGCAGCTGTGATGGATTACAACCTCAACATGCAGTTAGTGGACAAATGTGACATGCAGATTGGGTTTGCTGATTGTGTTCACAAGAGTTATAAGTGGTACATAAAACTCTTTTTCCATCTTCTTGACATTTCCATGCTGAATGCTTATAATATGTATAAGTTGAAGACCAACAACAAACCCAAATATGGTGAATTTTGTTTGTCAGTTAGACAAATAATATTCAAGTACCAAGGAGCAACACTTGCAATAGACCAGCGCCCACGAAATTATCAACACATGCCCTCTCGTCTTAGGCCTGGTGATCGCTATCCCATACCACTGCCTGCTACTGCTTTCAAGAAAAATGCTCAAAAGAGGTGTTATGTCTGTGCACATACCACAAAATGCCCACAAAAAATGCAGACACTCGTTTTTGTATGTGAGGAATGTAAAACACCATTGTGCATACACCTATATTTCAAAGAATTCCACAAGCTGCAGCAGTTCTAGAAAATTGTCCAGTGATTGTACATATGTATATATATTATAGAACAATCGTAATAAACAATTTTTTATATTGTTTGTCTGTGTAAACAAGTTTTGTAAACAATATGATGATACTAGTGTTTTTGCTATAATTGTGTTACTATTCAACGAATGCAGTATATATGAACATTGCACCATACTTTGGTCTCACAGGCCACGTAAGTTATGTGAAAAAATAAAATAGTGAAAAAAACAAGAAACCTTTGAATACAAGTAAACCAAAGTTTACCGGGTGAGCGGCAGTTGCCGCTGTTGCCATACGCGGCTCATTTTCTGCCAACTTCACGCCTCCATATCTCGGTAAGTACTGATGGCAAAAAATTTTTTTGGACTAAAACAATCAGAAAAATAATCGTAACATTTTCATAAGAAAATTTTTTTTTTTTTTTTTTTTAATATTTTTGACACCAGGAGACACTTCAGGATTAGGGGTTTTGACAGTCAAGGGGTTAATGGGTAGTTCTGCTAGTTGAATGTGCTGTTTCTTGCAATCACTGGACAGCACGGAATGCATACTAGTGAAATACTATTGGAAATGGCATAAAATAGGCCTCAGAGTGGGCAAAATCATTGTTGGTTTAACCCTTTGAGGGTTTTCGTCGTACTAGTACGTCTTACGCGTAGGGGTTTTTGACGTACTAGTACTCATAAATTCTAGCGGCCTCAAATCTAGTGGGAGAAAGCTGGTAGGCCTTCATATGAAAGAATGGGTCTATGTGGTCAGTGTGCACAGTCTAAAAAAAATCCTGCAGCACACAGTGCATAATGAGAAAAAAAAAACTTTGACCATTTTTTTTTAATAAATCAGCGACTTTGCAGTGTATTTTCGTATGGTATTTATTGTTGTATTCTAGTTTTCTTGGTCTCATTTTATAGAATGGAAGACATATTACTGAAATTGAGATGATTTTGACTGGTTTTACAATGAAAGGTGCCTTGAAATTGAGCTCAAAGTAGCAGAAATGTTCGATTTTTACCAAACTTCAAAAGTAAACAAATCGTGCCAAGCGTGCAATACACGTCAACTGGTGAGTCTAATATTCTTTCACAAGTGCACCAATAATATTTATACCATTTTTTACACTAATGCAGTAGTCTGCATAACAGTAAATCTTATATTTTTTGTGAGAATAAAAATTCAAAGTGGAAAGCAAAAGAATATAAGAGGGGCCTTGAGACGTGACTAATGGCTAGAGGAAATGTCATTTTTGTGCCAGGAATGTCTTTCTTGTTTATTCTGGACCCTATTCGGAAATTGGCATCTTTTGAAATTTGTGTGAAATTGGCAAAATTGCTAAATTCTGACCACTGTACTGGATAGTTGAATTTATAAATGGGTGGTTTCTTGCACCCATTCGATAGAAAAAATGGAGTTCTAGCGAGATATTCATGTTTTTTGTCGACTAGTACAGTGAAATTGGCCGAAAATGGGGCTCAAAGTGGGCAAAATCGCCGATGCGTAAACATCGCCGAGACCGCTAACTTTGCGAGAGCATAATTCCGTAAGTTTTCTATCAAATTTCAAACTTTTGGTGTCGTTATGATCGGGAAAAGATTCTCTATCTTTTCATAAGAGAAAATAATTTTTTTTTTTTTTTAAATTTGGCCGACCCTGAGAACGAGTTTCGGAGAGGGCCTGTCGACCCTCAAAGGGTTAAGTACTCCCTGACCTTGAACTTCATGACTGCAAAATTCCATAAGTACTAAATGAAATTTTGCATTTTTCTTATCATTACCTTTAGAAAAAGATTCTCTCATTTTAGTAGCTAAATTTTTATTTTTGAAAAGAAAAAAAAAAGACAGAAGGGTTTTTAAATTTAGAGGGTTGTTGTCAGTGAAGAGGTTAATAAGGTATAATTTTTTTTTGGGTATAGTATAAAATTGTGCTAAAAAAAAAATTGTGCTAATGAAATAACCAGCTAATGGGTCTTGATGCTCATGTAAATCTATAAAACAAGTTTCACTATACAGTGGACTCCCACCTTACAATATTAACCGTGATGAATGGTTTGAAAAACCGACAAGTTGAAGATTGAGACACTTATGCAGCATATGGGAATCTTTATTCAGGAAACGTTTCGCCACACAGTGGCTTCATCAGTCCAATACAAAGAGGAAGGCCTTCCTCTTTGTATTGGACTGATGAAGCCACTGTGTGGCGAAACGTTTCCTGAATAAAGATTCCCATATGCTGCATAAGTGTCTCAATCTTCGATATTAACCCTTAAACGGTCCAAATGTATATATACGTCCACGCTCGTAGCGCCCCAAATGTATATATACGTTTTCTTTGTCATTCATTCAACATTACCACAATAAGCCTGAGTCACCTAGACATGAGAGAATGGGTGTGCGCACTTACTGTGTGCCATATTAAAATAATTGGGGATGCCTGGGTACCATATGCTCTTTTTTTCTTTTAAAAGAAAAGATTGTTTTTTCCTCAAAAAAGTTGGGGCACTACGCGAGTGAACGTATATATACGTTTGGACCCTTTGACTGTTTCAAGCCCCTTTCTGAAACTGTCATTTTATGTCGCTCAATTTTTGAAAAAAAAAAAATTATTTTTTCTTATGAAATGATAGAGAATCTTTTCCCGATGGTAATGACACCAAAAGTTCGAAATTTGGTCGAAAACTCATGGAATTATGCTCCCGCAAAGTTAGCGGTCTCGGTGACATATGCGTATCGGCGATTTTGCCGACTTTGAGCCCTATTTTCAGCCAATTCCATTGTTCCAGTTGACCAAACTCATAGCTATTTCTTTAGAACTCCATTTTATCTATCAACTGAGTACAAGAAACCTCCCATTTACTAATTTGGACTACCCAATATGGTGGTCAGAATTTGGCAATTTCGCCAATTTCACACAAACTAAAGAAGTTGCCAATTTCAAAATAGGGTCCAGAATAAACAAGGTAGACATTCGTGGCACTAAAATAACATATGCTCTGTTCATTAGTCACATCTCTACGCCCCTCTTATATTATTATTGCTTTCTATTTTGATTTTTTATTCATACAAAAAAAATACAAAATTTACTGTTATGCAGACTACTGCATTATTGTAAAAATGGTATAAATAATATCAGTGCACTAGTGAAAGAATATTAGACTCCCTGGTTGATGTGTATTGGACGTGTGGTGTGATTTATTTACTCCTGAACATTGGTAAAAATTGAACATTTCCACTACTTTGAGCTCAGTTTCAAGGTCGTTTTCATCGTCAAAGTAATGAAAATCATCTCTATTTCTGTAATATGTTTTCCATTTTATCACCTAAGACCATGAAAACGCGAATACAACGATAAATACTATACGAAAATACACCTCAAAGTCGGCGTTTTATTCCAAAAAAACGATCAGTTTTTTTTTTTCTCATTACGCAATGTGTGCTGCAGGATTTTTTTTATGTGGTGCACACTGACCACACAGACCCATTCTCTCACATGTGGGCCTACCAGCTTTCTCCCACTTGATTTGAAGCCGCTAGAATTATTGAGTATATATACATCAGAAACATTGGCTCGTAAGACGTATTTATACGTCGAAAACAGTCAAAGGGTTATGGGTTAATCCGTTCCTGAGAGCTGATTGTAAGCCAAAATTATCGTTAGCTGAATTAATTTTCCCCATAAGAAATAATGGAAATCAAATTAATCTGTTCCTGACACCCCAAAGTATGAAAAAATAATTTTTTTACCACATGAAATATTAATTTTAATACACACAAACTGAAGAAGACATGCACAGTTACTACTCTACTAAGAATAGAATACATGACACTTACTTTTATTGAAGATTTGGTGATGATTGATGGGATGGGAGGAGGGGAGAGTGTGGAAGTTATTGTTTAGAAGGGGAATCCCCTTCCATTAGGACTTGAGGTAGCAAGTCCTTTTCTGGAGTTACTTCCCTTTTTCTTTTAATGCCATTAGGACCAGCTTGAGAGTCACTGGACCTCTGTTGCACAACAAATCGGTCCATAGAGCTCTGTACCTCCCGTTCCTTTAAGACTTTCCTAAAATGGGCCATAACATTGTCATTGTACAGGTTGCCAACACGGCTTGCAGTAGCTGTGTCACGGTGATTTTCATCCATAAGGGTTTGCAGTTCAGCCCACTTGGCACACATTTCCTTAATCTCTTTTTTTCAATTCCATACTAATTCTTGCCCTTTTTACCACAGGGATGGCACTAGAAGCTTTCTTGGGGTCCAAGGTGGCTTATTTTGCAGTTACAAGTACTAAAAACACTGGGATAATGTGAAATGTACCGAATGTATGCGTAGATGCAACTGCACTGGCTGGCTTGTAAACACTGGCGCTGAGGCCACACATGGGACGCGTCCTGGATGAATCACGTAAGGCGAGGCAAAATTTTTGCATTCAAATGCTTCGTATGGCGGATTTAACGTAACGTGGGAGTCCACTGTACTAACAAATATAATAGCTTATATAATTGCTTCGAAGGAACGTTTCTCAAATCCTACTGATTTTATTAACTTTCTTTTACAGCTCATACTTGCACCAGGACACTATAATGTAAGTGGCAGTTCATCTATTGCATATACATGTATGTACAATATATATATATATGTATATCAGACCTGTATACCTCAAAGCATTATACAGCATCAAAAATGTGTCTGGTACGAAATCCTCATCTGAAAGTTCCCCTCAGCAACCTTGGATATTCTTACCTTAGCAACCAGTACACACAATGTTACCTGCAAAATTTTATGTAAAGGTACAAAAATATTGTAATATAAAATATTGCATGCAAATTCCAGCTTCTTTTGTGAAATTAACAAAAGACAATTTATTTTAAGCTTTACAAATTATATTACACACGTACACACACACACACACACACACACACACACACACACACCACACACACACACACACACACACACACACACACACACACACACACACACACACCATACACACACACCATACAACACAGGAGCTGTGAATCAACTGCAGCCACATATAGGTGAGTACGTGCATGCACACATTCATCCATCACTGTTCTTGTTTAATTTTTTAAGACAGATTACATTAGCAATGTTTATATGAGCTTATAACAGAGCCTATGTTGTGAGAGCTGAGAGAAATATGTGTTGATTTTTTTTATTACACTTTCTCCAGAAAGTATATTTAACTCATTCTGTTTAGTGTCTTGAGTCTTGAAATTATATAGAATACTCATATTAAACAAAAGTTCCCAGAAAGTATAAATAATATGTGTGCTGTGATCTTTTAAAAAAAAAGTTTCACAAATGTAAGTCATAATGAAAGCTCATACAATAAAGAAACCATATCGATGTTCAGAGTGTCCAAAATACTTTTCGGACAAGTCCACTTTAGTAATACATATGAAGGTTCATACAGGAGATAAGCCTTATCATTGTTTAGAATGTCTAAAAGACTTCAAACGAAAATCTTCTCTCACGAATCATATGAGAATTCATACGGGAGAAAGCCAGCAGTGTTCAGTGTGTCAAAAAATAATTACAAAAAAATGTAACCTATTAACGCACATGAGAGTTCATAGCGGAGAAAAACCATACCAGTGTAGTGTGTGTTCAAAAAAATTTTCAGCAAAATCATACCTAGATAAGCATATGAAAGTTCATTCAGGGGATAAGCCATATCAGTGTTCAGTATGTCTGAAAGAATTTACAAATTATGCCAATGTATTAACTCATATGAGAATTCATACAGGAGAGAAACCATTCAAGTGTTCTGTGTGTTCTAAAGCTTTTTCACAAAAGGGAAATCTAATAAAGCATACAAACCTTCATACTGGAAAGAAACCATTTATATGCTCTGTGTGTTCAAAAAGATTTTCAGTAAATTCTGCTATGTTGCAACACATGAAAGTTCATACAGGAGAGAAACCCTATCAGTGTTCAGAATGTCCAAAGGGTTTTTCAGAACGATCCGTTCTAGTGAAACACATGAGAGTTCATACAGGAGAGAAACCATATTCTTGTACAGAGTGTTTTAAATGCTTTTCACAGAAATCTACTTTAGATTGCCATATTAGAATTCATACAGGAGAGAAACCGCATTCATGTTCAATATGCTTTAAAGGCTTTACAAAAAAGAGTTCTTTAATATCTCACATGAGAACTCATACAGGAGAGAAACCTTATAATTGTGCATTGTGTGAGAGAGAGTTCTCAGACAAATCATCACTAATAAAACATAAAAGACTTCATACTGGAGAGAGACCGTATCATTGTTCTGTATGCTTTAAAAGATTTTCAGAAACATCTGGCCTCTCAAAACATATGAAGGTTCATACAGGAGAGAAACCATATAAATGTTCTGAGTGCCTAAAAGGGTTTTCAGGTAAATCTAATTTGATAAAACACATGAGAGTTCATACTGGAGAAAAACCTTATCAGTGTTCAATGTGTGAAAAAGAATTTTCTGAAAAAGCTGCTTTATTGAAACATGAGAGAATTCATACAGGAGAAAAACCTTTCAAGTGTTCAGAGTGTCTAAAAAACTTTGCAATAAAATCCAGTTTAGTAATACACATGAGAATTCATACAGGAGATAAGCCATATCAGTGTTCTGTGTGTCCAAAAGCATTTCCAGAAAAATCTGCACTTCAAAAGCATACTCGAGTTCACACAGGAGATAAATTATATCGGTGTTCAGAGTGTCTTAAAGCGTTCTCCAAAAAATCTACTCTCTTAAGACACAAAAGATTGAATACAGGTAATAATTCCCATCAATGTTCCATGTGCCTATAACACTGAATGTGAACTTAAGTACTAATATTAGCATCATACACAATTGAATTAAAAACTAAATAGAGGAACAGACAGAATGAAGCACTAAGGTAGCATAGATAATAAAATTACCCACAACAAAAGAAATATTTGACCAAAGATCCTTGCATCTTTCTGTTAATTTAACAAGGCATAATTAAAAGTAAATTAGGTTAAAATATACTCCTACAAAGCAGCATTGTAATTTTCAAAATTAATGTGCCTGTATTAAATGAACAATTATTTGGATTAAAGAAGTGAATCATAGAATACTGAATATAAAATTGTGCATAAGAATGGGAAAATGTGATTATGGAAACTCAGAGATATAAGAAAAATTCATTGTTGGTTATTAGATATTGAACATTACGTAAAAGATGGCCCCACATAGGCTAAAGTCTTTGCATGAATGCAGTATACAGTGGACCCCTGCCTAACGATGAGCTCCCAACTCGACCAATTATGTAAGTGCTTTTGTAGGTGTATTTTTGGGGGTCTGAAACGGACTAATCTAATTCACAATATTTCTTATGGGAACATATTCGGTCTATAACGGCACCCAAACAGACTTCTGGATTGAAATAATATCATTAGGCAGGGGTCCACTGTATAACCAGCCATATGACTGCCCAAAGTTGTACACCTTCTGTCTTATGAGTGCATTAACTCATTCTTTATTCTGAAAAATAATGAAATGTATTAGCAAAAATACTTTGAATACATTCTCAGTTCATTGCTGTTGCTGGATTGTCCTAGGGGTTATTGGGTCGAGACAGTCTTAGAGTGCGTTGGATTGAATGGTTTCGATATCCTTAGGGCAGTTTTTTGGGTTAATGAGTTTTTAGCCATTGTTAGAGAAATTGAATGGTATTAACCCAACATCCAAACAATAACTTGGTCTTATTAAAATTATTTACAAAAAAAAAAAAATCTATATAGTGTATTTGTTAAGAAAAGGATGGTATTTTGGGGAAGGGGTGTTGTGTCTGTCTTGGGAAGAGGTGGGCTGTTAGGGAAAGTAGTGGTTTGTTAATATTCTGGAAAGGGTAGAAGTAGAGGTATGGGTGGTAAGAGAAGTAGTGGAGTACTGCCAGTAAGCTATAAATGTTATCTATTAAATCAACCATTTGTGCAATTTACTTCTAAGTAAACTGACAAAAGGGTGATATAATTGATTGATTTTTTTTCTCCACTGATATGTGACAACACTACAGTTGGTGTGAGGGCTGAGTTGCCAGTTTTATATACTAGGTTTAAGGCCTGTTAGTTTCACATGATTTAAGGCCATAATTCATAAGTACAATATTAAATTGCTGTGCTTGTGTGAGAGAGAGAGGGTGTGTTTGTGAGAGATTTATAAAGGAAAGGAGTAGTGTGAGTGCAAGTTTAGAACATTGCTTGCTTATTTAGACTCTTTTTGTTGGGGGTTTTAAGGGTCACTGATAGCTTATGCCATATTGAGCCCTGCTTCCCAATGTACAGTAAAGAAATACTGATAAATGCTAAGCTATGAAAGAAAAAGAAAACAGGAGTTTCCTTTGCAAATAGAAGCAAGCTCAAGTTCCCGATTAAGCCAGGTGGACCCCTTTTCCTAAGCCCTAGTAGAGTGGGACACCTACATCCTTGCCCGAGTTCAGTAACTGGTTTCAAATTGGATCTGTTTAACATCCACAGAGTGGGAAAAATGGAGCCCCTCCTTTTACTCTTTCGCTGATTTTTTTTTTTTTTTTTTTTCAACAAGTCGGCCGTCTCCCACCGAGGCAGGGTGACCCAAAAAAGAAAGAAAATCCCCAAAAAGAAAATACTTTCATCATCATTCAACACTTTCACCACACTCGCACATTATCACTGTTTTTGCAGAGGTGCTCAGAATACAACAGTCTAGAAGCATACACATATAAAGATACACAAACATATCCCTCCAAACTGCCAATATCCCAAAACCCCTCCTTTAAAGTGCAGGCATTGTACTTCCCATTTCCAGGACTCAAGTCCGACTATATGAAAATAACCGGTTTCCCTGAATCCCTTCACTAAATATTACCCTGCTCACACTCCAACAGATCGTCAGGTCCCAAGTACCATTCGTCTCCATTCACTCCTATCTAACACACTCACGCACGCTTGCTGGAAGTCCAAGCCCCTTACCCACAAAACCTCCTTTACCCCCTCTCTCCAACCCTTTCGAGGACGACCCCTACCCCGCCTTCCTTCCCTATAGATTTATATGCTTTCCATGTCATTCTACTTTGATCCATTCTCTCTAAATGACCAAACCACCTCAACAACCCCTCTTCTGCCCTCTGACTAATACTTTTATTAACTCCACACCTTCTCCTAATTTCCACACTCCGAATTTTCTGCATAATATTTACACCACACATTGCCCTTAAACAGGACATCTCCACTGCCTCCAACCGTCTCCTCGCTGCTGCATTTACCACCCAAGCTTCACACCCATATAAGAGTGTTGGTACTACTATACTTTCATACATTCCCTTCTTTGCCTCCATAGATAACATTTTTTGACTCCACATATACCTCAACGCACCACTCACCTTTTTTCCCTCATCAATTCTATGATTAACCTCATCCTTCATAAATCCATCCGCCGACACGTCAACTCCCAAGTATCTGAAAACATTCACTTCTTCCATACTCCTCCCCAATTTGATATCCAATTTTTCTTTATCTAAATCATTTGACACCCTCATCACCTTACTCTTTTCTATGTTCACTTTCAACTTTCTACCTTTACACACACTCCCAAACTCATCCACTAACCTTTGCAATTTTTCTTTAGAATCTCCATAAGCACAGTATCATCAGCAAAAAGTAACTGTGTCAATTCCCATTTTGAATTTGATTCCCCATAATTTAATCCCACCCCTCTCCCAAACACCCTAGCATTTACTTCCTTAACAACCCCATCTATAAATATATTAAACAACCATGGTGACATTACACATCCCTGTCTAAGACCTACTTTTACCGGGAAATAGTCTCCCTCTCTTCTACACACCCTAACCTGAGCCTCACTATCTTCATAAAAACTCTTTACAGCATTTAATAACTTACCACCTATTCCATATACTTGCAACATCTGCCACATTGCTCCTCTATCCACTCTATCATATGCCTTTTCTAAATCCATAAATGCAATAAAAACTTCCCTACCTTTATCTAAATACTGTTCACATATATGCTTCAATGTAAACACTTGATCTACACATCCCCTACCCACTCTGAAACCTCCTTGCTCATCCGCAATCCTACATTCTGTCTTACCTCTAATTCTTTCAATTATAACCCTACCGTACACTTTTCCTGGTATACTCAGTAAGCTTATTCCTCTATAATTTTTACAATCTCTTTTGTCCCCTTTCCCTTTATATAAAGGGACTATACATGCTCTCCGCCAATCCCTAGGTACCTTCCCCTCTTTCATACATTTATTGAACAAAAGTACCAACCACTCCAACACTATATCCCCCCTGCTTTTAACATTTCTGTCATGATCCCATCAGTACCAGCTGCTTTACCCCCTTTCATTTTACGTAATGCCTCACGTACCTCCCCACACTTACATTCTGCTCTTCTTCACTCCTAAAAGATGGTATACCTCCCTGACCAGTGCATGAAATTACTGCCTCTGTTTCTTCCTTAACATTTAAAAGTTCCTCAAATATTCTCGCCATCTACCTAATACCTCCATCTCCCCATCTACTAACTCCCCTACTCTGTTTTTAACTGACAAATCCATATTTTCCTTGGCTTTCTTAACTTGTTTAACTCACTCCAAAATTTTTTCTTATTTTCATTAAAATTTCTTGACAGTGCCTCTCCCACTCTATCATCTGCTCTCCTTTTGCACTCTCTCACCACTCTCTTTACCTTTCTTTTACTCTCCATATATTCTGCTCTTCTTATAACACTTCTGCTTTGTAAAAACCTCTCATAAGCTACCTTTTTCTCTTTTATCACGCCCTTTACTTCATCATTCCACCAATCACTCCTCTTTCCTCCTGCACCCACCCTCCTATAACCACAAACTTCTGCCCCACATTCTAATACTGCATTTTTAAAACTATTCCAACCCTCTTCAACCCCCCCATTACTCATCTTTGCACTATCCCACCTTTCTGCCAATAGTCGCTTATATCTCACCCGAACTTCCTCCTCCCTTAGTTTATACACTTTCACCTCCCTCTTACTTGTTGTTGCCACCTTCCTCTTTTCCCATCTACCTCTTACTCTAACTGTAGCTACAACTAAATAATGATCCGATATATCAGTTGCCCCTCTATAAACATGTACATCCTGGAGCCTACCCATCAACCTTTTATCCACCAATACATAATCTAATAAACTACTTTCATTACGTGCTACATCATACCTTGTATATTTATTTATCCTCTTTTTCATAAAATATGTATTACTTATTACCAAATTTCTTTCTACACATAGCTCAATTAAAGGCTCCCCATTTACATTTACCCCTGGCACCCCAAATTTACCTACTACTCCCTCCATAACATTTTTACCCACTTTAGCATTGAAATCCCCAACCACCATTACTCTCACACTTGATTCAAAACTCCCCACGCATTCACTCAACATTTCCCAAAATCTCTCTCTCTCCTCTACACTTCTCTCTTCTCCAGGTGCATACACGCTTATTATAACCCACTTTTCACATCCAATCTTTATTTTACTCCACATAATCCTTGAATTAATACATTTATAGTCCCTCTTTTCCTGCCATAGCTTATCCTTCAACATTATTGCTACTCCTTCTTTAGCTCTAACTCTATTTGAAACCCCTGACCAAATCCCATTTATTCCTCTCCACTGAAACTCTCCCACCCCCTTTAGTTTTGTTTCACTTAAAGCCAGGACATCCAGCTTCTTCTCATTCAAAACATCCAAAATCACTCTTTCATATCTGCACAACATCCACGCACATCAACTTCCCACTTTACAATTTTTTTCTTTTATTTTTTTTAGAAAATTTTTACGGAAAAGGGGTTACTAGCCCATTGTTCCCGCTTTTATTGATTTTTACAACACCAGGGTTTTCGGGGGAAAGATTCTTATTCCACTCCCCAGGATAAAAAAGGGAAAAAAAATTAAAAGACCAAAAACTATAAGAAAAAAAAAGAAAACTCAGATAGGGTTATGAAAAAATTTTGGGTATATGTATGTATGTGCCCCTAAGTAATAGAAGTAGCAAGAAATCCCGTAAATTTTGCATATTTAGAACAACAAAAGACATCAGCAATCCAAAACCTCATGTAAAACAATCACAGGTTTTCGTTTTACACTCACTTTGGGAGGAGGGATAAAACCCCCCTGGGGGGTTGCTGCTACCAACCTACTAATTTTCGCATAGAATTACAACATTGAGGCCAGGGGCGTCGCAATTTTTACATCACAAGCTCAGACACTGAGATAACTGTGAGTAGTAAAATTTTGGCCCAAAAAAGGAAGGGTGGGGCGGTAGTGTGCACCCTATAAGCAAAATCCTGCCCCACATGGCATGATGGGGAAAAACAAAACTTGACCATGTGTATGTGCAGTGTTTTGTTGGATGGTTTTTAGTGGCTCCATCTTGGCATCATTACTGAAACAGAGATGATTTTTATGCAAAAGCTTTTGACAAGTGTGACCATGGTGTAATAGCACACAAAATGCATGATAAAGGAATTACAGGAAAAGTTGGTAGATGGATCTATAACTTCCTGACAAATAGAACACAGAGTAATGGTAAACAGAGTAAAGTCTGAGGCAGCTACAGTGAAAAGCTATTCCACAAGGCACAGTACTTGCTCCCATTCTATTCCTCATCCTCATATCTGACAGAGATGTAAGCCATAGCTCTGTGTCTTCCTTTGTGGATAACACCCAGATTGCCATGACAGTGACCTCCATCAAAGATGCAGCAAGACTCCAAGCGGACATAAACCATATCTTCAAATGGGCCACTCAAAACAATATGAAGTTCAGGAAATTAAAACTGTATCAGGGTATATGACAGATTCTAACCATTCAATAGAGCAAAAAAGTAATGTGAAGGACCTGGGAGTGATAATGTTAGAGGATCTTGCCTTCAAAAACCACAATGTATCTACCGCATCTGCTAGGAAAACGATAGGATGGATAATGAGAACCTTCAAAACTAGGGATGCTAAGCTCATGATGATTCTCTTCCAATCGCTTGTTCTCTTTAGGCTGGAATACTGCTGTACACTAACTGCCCCCTTCAAGGCAGGGGAAATTGCTGACCTGGAGAGTGTACAAAGAACTTTCATGGCACACATAAGTACGATAAGGCACTTAAATTACTGGGAACGGTTGAAGGCCCTTGATCTGTATTCCCTAGAGCGCAGGCGAGAGAGATAATAATATGCACTTGGAAAATCCTAGGAGGATTAGTACCAAACTTTCACACAAAAATCACTCCCCATGAAAGCAAAAGACTCGGCAGGAGATGCAACATTCCCCCAATGACAAGCAGGGGTGCCTCAAGTATACTGAGAGAAAACACAATAAGTGTCTGGGGCCCAAGACTGTTCAATTGCCTCCCTGCATACATAAGGGGGCTTACCAGTAGACCCCTGGCTGTCTTCAAGAAGGCACTGGACAGGCACCTAAAGTCAGTACCTGATCAACAGGGCTGTGGTTCGTACATCAGTTTGCATGCAGCCATCAGTAACAACCTGGTTGATCAGACCCTGATCCACCACAAGGCCTGGTCTCAGACTGAGCCACGAGGGAGTTGACCCCCAAAACCCGCTCCAGGTAACCCTGAAATTGAATTCAGAGTAGCGAAAAATTTGATTTTTGTTGATATTCCAGAGGATGGGTAAGGCCCTCCTGCAACCCCCAGTCTCTTTTATTAGTTTTTAATAGGTCTGATTAACCATTAAACTGTCCAAACATAGATCTACATTTGCGCGCGTAGCACTCCAACATTCTGTCCATAAGAAACAACGTAAAAAAACGTAGATCTACATTTGGACAGTTTAAGGGTTAAATTATTGGGATGCTGTAAACCAT
Organism: Cherax quadricarinatus; assembly: GCF_026875155.1. Classification (NCBI taxonomy): domain Eukaryota; kingdom Metazoa; phylum Arthropoda; class Malacostraca; order Decapoda; family Parastacidae; genus Cherax; species Cherax quadricarinatus. The sequence goes on from NC_069405.1 coordinate 71,079,837, forward strand.
GAACAATCTTTCCTGGTTATATATTATTATTCAAGAAATAGTAAATCTTTTCTTTGTGAATTAGAATTCAAAATGGAAAGCAAGTGTAATATAGGAGAAGCCTGGGGACATGACTAATGAACAGAGGAAATGTTTTATTGCCAGAAATGTCTACATTGTTTATAATGGACTCTACATCAAATTGGCGTTTTTTTAATTTTGTGAAATTACCATATTACCAGATTCTGTTCACTTTATAAGGTAATTGAATGGGTGGTTACTTGTGCTCAGTCCACAGAATGGAATGCATACTAGTGAAATAGCTAATAATTTGATTGACTGGAACAATGGAACTGGCCTAAAATAGGACTTCAAAGTGAGCAAAATCGCTGGTGCATAAATTGCATGGAGATTGCTAACTTTCCACCAGAATAATTCCACAAGTTTGTACTTTTGGTGTCAGTACCTTTGGAAAAAGATTAACTGTCATTTCAGAAGAAAAAGTAATTTTGTGGGGATGAAATTTTTGCACATTGAGAGCAAGTTTCATTTCAGGGGTCTGGACAGTGAAATGGTTAATGTGCCCCACTGGCAAAATAAGAGAACCGAGGAAATTTGTCATTAATGCTCAGGTGAAAGCAAGATATCTGTACACCACCAAGGCTGGAAAAGTCTCGTATCAGGCTTACTTTGGCAGGCCCTCCATTTTAAATTCCCTAGTATGTGTGGCAAAATTATAAAAAAAAAAAAAAAAAAAAATTACAGTTTGAAAGTCTATTTTTCTAACTTAAGCTATGAAAAGTAAATTGAAATCAAATTAAATTTATAGTTTCATGTTGTGTCAAAGTTAGCAAAAAATGATTGCTATTGGTAACAGTAGCATGTATGCATAGCAGTACAAGGGCTCATAACTGTAGATACATTACTGAAATCAGTGCTTTATGTATTTTCAACCTTATAGTGTGTATAATGTATGTACATGTATATGGGAAAAAATAGGGTTAGGTTCATGGCACCTCTAAAAAAAAAAAAAATTAAAAATTTTTAGTGTTTATTTAGTCAAAAATACTGAAGATCTTGACAGAATACAGTGTAGATGTTGTTGCTTGTTTATCCAGAAATGTATGTTATGTACTCAAATTCTAAAACTTGACAAGGCTCGTGGGAAGCTGGTGTTCGACACGGCATACCATCTATTCCTTCCAAAGAAAAAGGCATGGCACTCTTTCCAGAGAAAATGGAGAAGTCTAATGCACTGCCAGTGATTATTATAAATTTAATGCATAATCTTAAGTATAAAACATGCTTAAAATGTAACAAAATGAGTATTACCCTACCTTAAATTCTTACTTTCTTGTTCATGTTAGTGTTTGGAAATGGGGACCCTAGTAGGTTTAGTGCTTTGTTTTGATTATAGTAATAATAATAATTGGAAATGGTTATGTAGCTCACTGTGCAGCAGATGGCTGTGGGTCATCTGTTTTATCACCCGACTCAACTCGTACATTTTATCAGAGCTCTATCATAAGATTCACTATACAATTTTCTCGTTTATAAGTGATAATAAAGAATTTTATCATGCTTTAAATGGCTTGTTTTCTTGCTTACTGACCCTATTTTTTTTCAGTGATCTTGCAACAACTCTGCAACCGCTGGACCATAAATTGTTGTCTCTTAAAGTACGTTAGGATTTGGGCTATCATCATCTCACTTCTGTTATGTTTGGGAGACTACATTCTCCTGCTCATGTATCAGACATACATGACTTGCCCATGGAGAAATTCCCAGCACCTCTCTGCATGAATTGCCTCTTCAAGGGGGGCTCCTTGGCGTGGTGAAGAGGCTCTTGGTCTGAGGAATTAGACCTGTCGGTCTTCTTCCTCAGACCGAACCTAATTACCCCCCAATCTCCCCTCCCCTATCCCATCCTCCCCCTTTTCCATTCCTCCTCCTCCTCCTCCCCACCCCTCCCTTTTGCCCTTCCTCTTTTTGGCCTTTGGGATTTCTCCCACAGGCGCGCTAGTTCCTAGGTAGGGGAAAGGACACCGGGGTCCATCCCATTCCGTTGAGGTTCTTGGCGGTGGCGTAGTTTGCCGTGGAATCTGGATCGCCTGGGGATGTCCCGATCCCTCTCCGGTATCCCGGAGTAGCTTTGGGTGTCTTTCGGGCGACGGGTGTATCTCTGGAAGCCACCTTTCGGATTCCGGGGGTGGTGGCCGAAGGGGGTATGCTTTGTGGCGGATATCAGGCCGCCCTCTCTTTTGTCCACCGAGGTAGCTCGGCAGATGTGAGGTTCCTATCCCGGATTGCTGGTTTACTGGCATGAAGGGTAGGGTATGGCACGGGTTCCATGCTGCATCTGCGCTACTAGCGGTGCTGAGGTCCTCTTGGGCGCGGAGGGAGATTTCCGGCCCTTTCATTCCTCCTGGGAACTATTCCTCCCCGCTCCCCCCTTTTTTTATTCTTTTTTTTTATTTTTCTTTTCTTTTCTTCTTTCTTTTTTTTTCTTAAAAACAAAAAGCAAAGGAGTAACCTAACCATGGAGAACCCAATCCATGAACCCACTACCCCCGGGCCCCTTCTTGATACCGCACCCCATTCTGACCCTGCCTTGTGTTTAGACCACTCTTCGGACACTCCTGATGCCCCTGTACCTCTTGCTGGTGTTGTTTCCTCACCCGCTTCAGGTACCGGGGCTTCGACTGACTCCTTCGATTTGTCTGAACTCCACTCTCCTTTGACTATGCTTCCGGCTTCTCCCTCTACGGTACAGAAATTTTTCGAATTCGCCCACCCATTTCACGCCGGACCAACTCCGGTCCTACTCCTAAATGCCAACGTCAATCTCCTGATGATGCTCCTTCGTTACCTTCCCATTCTACTCGGAAAAGACCGACACGTCAAGCACTCCCTCTCCACGCTCAGTTTTGGACCACACAATGGACTAAATTCTTTACTTTAAGACCAACTTCTTCTGCCTACCTTTCTGACCATAGTATTGGCAAAGCGCTCCTCTGGTCATGTTGGTAGAGATATTTCATTTCATGCTCTCAAGAGCGGTACAAAACGCATCGTCACTGTCCAGAATGCTACCCAAGCTCATGATCTTTCTCTCCTTTCGAATATCGATACTACTCCTATCACTATTGAAAAACATCTTTCTCTCAATTCTTGTAGTGGTACTGTCATTTTGCCCCATAAACCCTAGTCCAACAGAATTTCCAGTCATGTGGCAATGACATTCTTGAACAGCTGGAACTCCAGGATCTCCCAATCCTCAAAGTAGACACTTATGTCCTTCCTGCCCGTGGGCGGAGACGTTACCCTTGCAATGTGGCTTGTTTAACTTTTGACAGCCGAGAACTACCGTCCTCTGTATATGTCGCGGGACATAGGTTACAAGTTCGAAAGGTGATACCTACACCGCAACAGTGTAGAAATTGCTGGCGTTTTGGTCACCCAGCGAAATATTGCAGATCTATGGCCGAATGCCCAGTCTGTGGTGCCGACGACCATTCTAATACATCTTGCAGTCAACCTCCATCTTGCCTTAATTGTAATGAAGCTCACCCTTTGTACTCCCGCCGTTGCCAGGTCTGCTTAAATGAACGTGAAATCCGTTGCCTCAAAGAGGCAGGTCTCCCTTATGCTATGGCAGTTACTCATCTCCGCCTCCAAGGGAGACTACCCCGTGTTTCTTATTCTCATGTTTCAAAACATCCCCCCCACTTCTGGGGTCCCATCTTCTGCAGCCTCCTCTGTTGTTACCCCTCCCATAGCCACTCCGGCATCTAATCCTTTTGCTGTCCTTGGCTCTGACGTCCCGACTACAACTCAGTCTGTTCTCACATCTTCGCGTCCTTCCTCACAAGCCCCAGTATCGACAAGACCTCGTACGACACCTAATACCAATCGCCCCTCTACTTCTCAGAAGTCCAAAAAATCCACATTGCTCAAACCTTTGCCCCTTCCTTCCCTTCTTCCACCTCCACACTTTACCTTTCCAGTCTCTGTACCTAGTTCTTCCCCTCTCTCTGGCTCTATTACAAGTGTGGAGATTCACCCTCCTCCTCGTACTATGCCTTCCACCCCCGTCCCCTCCCAAGTTTCTCCCTCTTCTGCCACCTCCCAGGTTTCTGCCTCTTCTGTCCCCCCCCACACTTCATCTCCAGTCCCTTACACACTTCCCTCCCCCTCTACTTTGCTACAGTCCATTACTGTCCCAATCTTTATTCACCCTCCTCCTTCTATCTCTAATATGGTCTCCCATCCAACTTTGAATTCAGAAACACTTTAAGACATTTCAGAATATATTGCAGAGACTAAACCTTCAATGGACACTGATTCACTTCCTGTTCCTTATCTTCCCTCTCCTCCATCTTCACAACCCCATTCTTCGCAATGCTCCATTCCTTCGCTGCTTGAACGTCTTCCAATGCCACCACACGTTGACTTTTCTAACCCCTCTAGTCCGTAGGTGCCTTTCCCTACGGATTCCTGGTATTTTCTTCATCGCCAATCATGGCCTATTTACAGTGGAATATCCGTGGCCTCAGGGGTAATCGGGGTGAGCTTCAGATGTTGTTTTCCAGGTTTTCCCCTGTTGGTGCTTGCTTACAAGAACCAAAATTACACTCGGCTGTTTTCCATTCTATCTCAGGCTATAATTTATTGTATTCTTCGGATCCTTTCTCATATGGGACCTTTAATGAAAGTGCCCTTCTTCTACGCAATGATATTCCGTACTGTCAACACTCTGTCCATACCTCGCTGCATTACACTGCATCCCGTATCCACTTGAATAAGTGGTTTACAATATGTTCTTTATATCTCTCTCCTTCTCGAGCATTTTCTATCCCAGACTTTGCCTTTCTTGTTTCAACCTTACCACCACCACTTCTGTTACTTGGTGATTTTAATGCCCACCATTTCCTCTGGGGGGGTCTCATTGTGACTCACGTGGCATCCAGTTGGAGGCTTTTCTCGCCTCTCACCTCCTCCATGTTTTAAATACGGGTACTCCCACCCATTTTGATCCTCGTACTCATACTCTCTCTTGCATCGATTTATCAGTCTGCTCTTCCTCCACTGCACTAGACTTCACCTGGTCTGTTCTACCGGACTTACATGACAGCGATCATTTTCCAATCATTCTTACTTCTCCTTCCTATTCACCACCTTTCCGTAGCCCTCGCTGGCAATTTGATCGGGCAAATTGGGATCTTTACTCACACCTCACTGCTTTTAGTGAGGTTCCTTCTTCATCCTCCATTGATGAGCTCCTACACCTCTTCTCGACGTCAGTTTCTACCGCAGCTTCTCATTCTATACCCCAAACCTCAGGCAGGCTTTCTCAGAAGTGCGTGCCTTGGTGGTCTCCTGCTTGTGCTCGTGCAGTACGTTTGAAACGAGCTGCATGGGGCAGGTACCGGTACAATAGAACCGCTGAGAGACTTCTTGATTTTAAGCAGAAGCGTGCGATCGCTCGCCGTGTCATCCGTGAAGCTAAACGCACTTGTTGGCGAGACTATGTTTCCATCATCACCTCTGCTTCTTCTATGAATGCAGTCAGGAAAAAAGTGAGGAAATTGAGTGGTAAATACTCCCCTGACCCGGCTCCTGTTCTACGGGTCGCTGGTGTTGATGTAGCAAACCCTCTTGACGTTGCCATTGAACTTGGCACACATCTGGTCCGTATTTCCCGGGGGCTCCATCTATGCCCCTCGTTTCTTTCCTCAAAGTCTGCCAGAGAGTTAGTACCCTTGGACTTTTCTTCTCTCAGAGAAGAACAGTATAATGTGCCTTTTACACTTCAAGAATTAGAGGCAATGCTCTCAGCTTGCCGATCATCGGCAGCTGGGCCTGACGACATTCATATTCGTATGTTACAACATTTACATCGGTCAGCCCTTGTAGTCCTCTTACACCTCTTCAATCTTTTTTGGGGCACAAGGAGTTCTTCCCCAGCTGTGGAAATCTGCCATTGTTCTCCCTTTCCGTAAACCGGGTACTACAGGACGTGATGCCTCCCACTATCGTCCCATCGCTCTTACTAGTGCAGTTTGCAAAGTGATGGAACATCTCGTAAATCGACGTTAATGTGGTATTTAGAGACACACAACAGTCTCTCGCAAGTCAATATGGCTTTCGTAAGGGTCGTTCTACCATAGACCCCTTACTACGCTTGGATACGTATGTTCATAATGCCTTTGCGAATAATCACTCAGTTATTGCCATATTTTTGACCTTGAGAAGGCATATGACACAAACTTGGAGTTATAAATATTTTGGCCCAGGCCCACTCCTTAGGCCTCCGAGGCAATCTACCATCCTTCCTTAAGAACTTTTTAACTGACAGACATTTCCGTGTTTGAGTCAATAATGTTCTATCCCCTGACTTCGTCCAAGCTGAAGGTGTCCCTCAGGGATGTGTTCTAAGCACAACACTTTTTCTCCTTGCTATAAATGATTTGGCCTCTGTTCTTCCACCCAATATTTGGTCATCACTCTATGTTGATGACTTCGCTATTGCTTGTGCAGGCGCTGACTGTCATCTCATTGCAGTTTCTCTCCAGCATGAGGTCGACAATGTTTCCACTTGGGCCACCACGCATGGGTTTAAATTTTTAAGTACCAAAACTCACCAAATTACTTTCACTAGACGCTCTGTCATGTCCGATCATCCTTTGTATCTCTATGGCTCCCGTATCCCCGAACGTGATACAGTCAGGTTTCTAGGCCTTCTCTTTGACCGTAGGTTATCCTGGAAATCTCACATTACCTCTCTGAAGGCAACTTGTCACAGCCGGCTAAACCTTCTTAAAACCCTTGCTCATCTTTCCTGGGGAGCTGATCGTCGAACTCTGCTTCGCCTACATTCAGCCCTCGTTTTATCGAAACTCAATTATGGTGACCAGATTTATTCCGTGGCCTCTCCTGCTACTCTCTCTAGCCTTAACTCTATCCATCACCAAGGATTACATTTGTGCCTTGGTGCTTTTCGCTCTTCCCCTGTTGAGAGCCTCTATGCAGAAGCGAATGTTCCATCCTTGTCGGATCGCCGTGATGCCCATTGCCTTCGCTACTATGTACGCTCTTTACGATCTCCACAATCCTTCCATTTATAGAATGGTCACCGATATTAGTAGACATTCTTTATTCGTTCGCCGCCCCTGTTTGCTCCATCCCTTTTCTCTTCGCCTACATTCACTCGTCTTCCCTTCAGTTACCACCCTTTTTATGTTCATGTAGCATCTCACTTTCCTACCCCCTGGGAAGTTCCAGCTGTTCGGGTCTGTTCTTTCTCACTCCTTGCTCGAAAGCTCAACTGCTATGGTGGCTTCCCGCTCTCTTTTCTTGATCACTTCCACTCCCATTCTCATGCCACCGCTGTGTACACAGATGGCTCTAAGTCTTCAGACGGCGTCGGATTCGCAGCAGTGTTTCCGGACAGCGTCGTGCGGGGGCATTTACTATCTTCGGCTAGCATTTTTACTGCTGAATTGTACGCCATTCTTACAGCACTTATTCGTATCGCATCTATGCCTGTGTCATCATTTGTGGTAGTCTCAGACTCCCTTAGTGCTCTACAGGCTATACGAAAATTTGATACATCTCACCCCCTAGTTCTCTGTATCCAACTTCGGCTATGCCGTATCTCTACCAAACATAAAGATAATGTTTTTTGTTGGGTCCCTGGTCATGTCGACGTACAGGGCAATGAACAGGCAGACACTGCTGCGCGGTCAGCAGTACATGACCTACCAATTTCCTAAAGAGGTGTTCCATTTCTGGACTATTTTGCTGCAATAGCTACCCACCTTCGCACCCGTTGGCAACAACGTTGGTCAACTCTGCTCGGTAACAAACTTCATTGTATTAAACCGAGCATAGGCTACTGGCCGTCTTCTTGTCATCAGTGCCGAGGTTGGGAGACCACTCTCTCCCGCCTTCGCATTGGCCACACTCATCTTACTCATGGGTATCTCATGGAGAGGCACCCTGTTCCTCTCTGTGAGCAGTGTCAAGTTCCAGTATCGATTAGCCACATTCTGTTAGACTGCCCTCTTTATCAACGAGCACGCAGAATTTACCTCCGTCGTCGTCTTCGTTCTACTACTCTCTCTTTACCTTCCCTTCTTGTTGGGTAAGACACATATGCAACAGTTAGGTATCTTTATTGTGAAACGTTTCGCCTACACAGTAGGCTTCTTCAGTCAAGTACAGAAAAGTTGATAGAAGCAGAAGATTCTTGAAGACGATGTAATCAGTCCATCACCCTTAAAGTTTTGAGGTGGTCAGTCCCTCAGTCTGGAGAAGAGCATTGTTCCAAAGTATGAAACAATATGGAGAAGAAGTGACAGGATGGAGCTTTTTATAGCGCCAAGAGGTGAGACGTAGGCCACTAGGAGAGGTAAGAACTCAGATGTTGAGAAGTCAGGTCCCTCTCAAATCCAGCCCCTCTCACTAGTGGAAGTTGTCGAAGTTGATTGCAGGTCTGTACCAAGATACCCCTGTGTTGCAGTGTCTGACAGATTGAACATTAAAATGGTATAAAATACCGACAGGTTGTTGGGTAAGACACATATGCAACAGTTAGGTATCTTTATTGTGAAACGTTTCGCCTACACAGTAGGCTTCTTCAGTCAAGTACAGAAAAGTTGATAGAAGCAGAAGATTCTTGAAGACGATGTAATCAGTCCATCACCCTTAAAGTTTTGAGGTGGTCAGTCCCTCAGTCTGGAGAAGAGCATTGTTCCAAAGTATCTTGGTACAGACCTGCAATCAACTTCGACAACTTCCACTAGTGAGAGGGGCTGGATTTGAGAGGGACCTGACTTCTCAACATCTGAGTTCTTACCTCTCCTAGTGGCCTACGTCTCACCTCTTGGCGCTATAAAAAGCTCCATCCTGTCACTTCTTCTCCATATTGTTTCATACTTTGGAACAATGCTCTTCTCCAGACTGAGGGACTGACCACCTCAAAACTTTAAGGGTGATGGACTGATTACATCGTCTTCAAGAATCTTCTGCTTCTATCAACTTTTCTGTACTTGACTGAAGAAGCCTACTGTGTAGGCGAAACGTTTCACAATAAAGATACCTAACTGTTGCATATGTGTCTTACCCAACAACCTGTCGGTATTTTATACCATTTTAATGTTCAACCTTCCCTTCTTGCTGATGGACCCTCCTTTAATCCTGACTCTCTCATTGACTTCTTGACGACTGATTTACTCCACAAACTCTGATGATACTTTTCGCACTCCCCTCAGCCCTTTCTAGTTCAGTCTCTTGCTGCCCTTTCCCCTTTCACCATCCACTACCCCGCTGTTATCCGTAACCTATTACTCATCCATCTCCCTTTTGCCACCTGATGCCCTCGCTTTCTTCCTGCCCTGCAGTGGTGTATAGTCCTTGTGGCTTAGCGCTTCTTTTTGATTATAATAATAATAATAATAATCTGCATGGATTGTCAGGTCTCGCTGTTAATCTACCAAATCACGATAGATTGGCTCTTTAACCCCTAAACAGTCCAAAACGTATATATGTATATATGTTTTATTTTCCCTGTCTCCAAATTTGGCACGATTGGCCTGAGATGCCTGGTCAGCATAGAATGGGTCTTAACACTCGTGCAGTATTAAAAAAATCTGGGACCACTTAATACCTTGTGGGAGCGCCAGCTAGAGAAAACAGCGCAGCAAACGCCAGGGATTCGCTGTCATATTAACACTCCCCTTTTATTATATCACAGGAAAGCACTAAACCCATAGGATTATACAGCACATGTGGAAGGTATTCAGGCTCGATTCAGAGAACTGAAGCACATATCTAATTCTCTAGATCAAGAGCCCCTCACCAGCATCAAGAACCTCCCTTGAGGGGACTCCCTTTTTAACCCATAAACGGTCCAAACGTATACATACGCTCACTATCCCAGTGCCCCAAATATTTTGAAAAATAATTTTTTTTTATGGAAATAAAGAGCACATTTTTCTAAGTGTTATAGGATAAAAAAAAAATTAGGGTCAGTACTTACAAAGATATGAGGCTGAAAAGTTGGCACTAGATGCTTACCTGACGGCAACCTCCAGTCCTGCCGCTTGCAGAAGTGTTGCCGATATACCTTACCTTTTTTTTTTCTCTTTCATATTATTTTATATAATTTTTCTGTTCTGATAATTACAATTTATAGTAGTTCTTGTCATTTCATAACCAATCTTTGTTCTGACACTAGTATTAGGTACTGAAATTTTATATGTCCCAGCAATGTTTTGGACATGTGGGAGTATAAAAGAAGAAGAAAAAAGATTTTTCTTCTTCTTTCCTTGAAGCATGTAAAACAAGCCTCAGTCCACCCGACAGTGACATGATAAGATAACATTAGATAAGAGCTGACATTTGATGAGCATTCGCGAGGGTGCAGTGATAAGATTTGATAAGATTAGAGGTGACATTTGATAAGCTTCGGCCCTCGCTTTGTTTTCGCTGGTACACAAACATGTCTGTCTGTCTGTCAAGCTCCCTGTCTATCTGTCTAGCTCTCTGTCTCAGCGAGAGCCACAAGACTGCGTCATCATGTTTACTCGTATCTTCAAGCAGAGTATAGCACTTTGTCTGGATTTTTTGGGTTAACCTAGGTAATTTACATATGTATACTTGTATTTATGTGTACCTGTGAGAAAGAGATAGACAGACAGATAGAAAGAGATAGACAGAAACAGACAGAGAGACAGAGACAAAGATAGACACACATAAACAGAGATAGAGCCCGGCCAGCCACGCAGCTGGCCAGTCAGCCAATCAGCCAGTCTGCTGAACAAGTATTACGTTCCAGAATTGTTTCTCTTTACTTACGGCATAGGTTATAAGACATTCTGAAAGAGTGTTGCACAAATATTGCACACGGGATATCGAGTTTTTTTTATATTTCCTCGACCACTTATGGCCACATCCACCTCAAAGCCACTAAACTCGGGGTCAAATCACTTTCCTCTTAAAATGGGAGAGTTAATACTACATGAAATCAGTGAATTCCAGGTGTTTGCCATGCTGTTTGCTCTAGCTGGTGCTCCCACAAGGTACTAAGTGGTCCCAGATTTTTTAATACAGTGCACACTAAGTGTTAAGACCCATTCTATGCTGACAAGGCATCTCAGGCCAATCATGCCAAATTTGAAGGCAGGAAAAATAAAATGTTTATACGTATATGCTTGAGGCACTAGCGGTAAGAACGTATATGTACGTTTGGACAGTTTATGGGTTAAGAGGAAAGTGATGCTGACCCCAAGTTTATTGACTTTGAGGTGGATGTGGCCACAAGTGGTCGAGGAAATATCAAAAACCTCGATAATAACCCATGTGCAACATTTGTGAACGCCCTTTCAGAATGTCTTATAACCTATGCCCTAAGTAAAGAGAAACAATTCTGTAATGTGTAATAAGTGTTTGGCAGTCTGGCTGGCTGGTTCTCTCTCTGTTTATATCTATGTCTCTCTCTGTCTCAAAGGTACACATAAATACAATTATACATAGTGTAAATTACCTAGGATAACCCAAAACCAAAGTGCTATACTGTGCTTGTAAATATAATGGTAAGAATACCTGTTGGTTCAGTGGCTCTCTCTCAGAGAGAGAGAGAAAGCAGAAACTGAAAGAAAGACAAGCAGACAGACCTCATCAAATGTCACCCCTTATCTCATCTTATCAATGCACACTCACTTGGGCTCATCAAATGTCACCACTTATCTTATCACTGCATTATCAGCAGTGGACTGACAATTGTTCTTACATCATGCTTCAAGGGAACTTATTATTATATACTCCCATGTATCCAAAACACTGCTTCGACCTATAAATACTTTGTATATATTCCTAGACAATAGTAAATGACCAAGGCAGGTGTAAATGTCCATCTGTCAGTGTGTTTGTGACAATTTGAGTAGTTTCAGTACCTAATATTAGTGTCAGAACAAAGATTGGTTATGAAATGACAAGAACCACTATAAACTGTAATTATCAGAACATAAAAATTATATAAAATATAAAAATAAAAAAAAAAAAAAAAAAAGGCATATAGGCAATGCTTCTGTAAGTGGCAGGGCTCTATGCCATCATCAGCAAGCTCACAGGATTCACTTCTGATGTCTCCCCCCCCCCCAACACACTTGCCCTGACAGCCTTTCTGAGTACTGCCTTTGACCCAGACTCTGACATTTGAACAAACTATCACCCCAACACACTTGCCCTGACATTCTGAGTACCACCTTTCACCCAGACTCTGACATTTTAACAAACTTATTGCACCAACTTTGATTTCAATTTTATTCTTGCATACTTTCCTTCCTCCACTAACCCCTACCTGTGCTCATCTGCACATCTGCCTCCCATGCCATATGACCTTCCCTCTCTAGGATCAATCCTGAATGCTTCCCATTTCCCCAAGCACTGTGACATCTACAGGCTTAATATGCAACCCCCCTCCCCCCCAGTAAAATATTAATAAATAATTATTATAAGTGAATTTTTTTATTAAATACAGTACAGTGGACCCGAGTTTCATGAGCCTTGTGCTTCGTTTCAACTTACGGAATGCAGCCAGGCATACACAAAGGCTCCCACACACCATTCAGAGAGTCAGTGTGGCATTATATTTTGTAATAATCCATTGTTTTTTGTGCTTTCAACTGCTAAATAAGCCACCATGAGCCAAAAGAAAGTTCCTAGTGCCAGCCCTTTGGTAAAGAAGGTGAGAAATGTGATAGAATTCAAGAAAGAACACACCAGCCAGGGTACTTCCCCACACACCAGCCAGGGTACTTCCCTACACAAACCAGCCAGGGTACTTCCCCCACACACAATTTGATTAGAGTGGGACTTGCACATGAGTGAATAGGACTATCAAAGCTTATTGCTTGGGGAGCACTGAAAATTGGGTTGGGCAAATATTCTGTTAGTGAGATGGTTTGTGAAGGCCCTGCCTAGTGTGGGCCAAAAGGTCTGCTGCAGTGTTCCTGCTTTCTTATGTACACCAGCCAGGGTACTTCCCTACAAACCAGCCAGGGTACGTCCCTACAAACCAGTCAGGGTACTTCCCCACACAAACCAGCCAGGGTACTTCCCCATACAAACCAGCCAGGGTACTTCCCCACACAAACCAGCCAGGGTACTTCCCCACACAAACCAGCCAGGGTACTCCCCCCACACACAATTTGATCTGAGTGGGACTTGTGCATGAGTGAATAGAACTATCAAAGCTTATTGCTTGGGGAGCATTGAAAATTGGGTTGGGCAATATTGTTAGTGGGATGGTTTGTGAAGGACCTGCCTAGAATGGGCCAACAGGTCTGCTGCAGTTCCTGTTTTCTTATGTTCCATACACCAACAAGAGTCTTCAATAAAGGTAAGTGTGATGTTATTATTGTTTTATATACTTGATTTCTCATTCTTTTCTGTATGTAAATTTATATTTAATCTATAAAAAAAATAATTTTTGCCAATACTTTTGGGTGTCTGGAATGGATTAATTGGATTTACATTATTTCTTATGGGGAAAACGGTTTCAAATTTCGTGTATTTCAACTTTCGGCAGACTCTCTGTAACGGATTAATCATGAAACTCGGGGGTCCACTGTATTTGGTATGAACAATCACTATAGCTTGTGTTTTGATTCAGATACCAAAACTGTAGCAGTTTTGGTATCTAAATCCAGCTGCATGAGCTGTTGGATTTAGTCATACCGAGAAGGATTTTTCATGCTTTTTTTTTTTTTTTTTTTTGGCAGACTCAAGTGACTGCCATATAATGCATCTTTAAATTGATGTCACTATTACCTGGCTCCCTTCAACTTGCTGTGCTTAGCACTACTGTGTGTGTATACGTGTGGTGCCATAACAGCAGGCTACTGGTCTTCCTTTTTTTATTTTACGAGCAAAAGTTTGTTTATGCTCAATTATTCCATGGAAGTGCAAAAATTTGAAGATAATTATTTTAATTATTTCACAATTAATTTAATTTAATTTATTTCACAATTTAATTATTTCACAATTAAAATAATTGTTTTTAACACGTCAGCCATTTCCCACTGAGGCAGGGTGACCCAAAAAGAAAAAAAACTTTCATCATCATTAAACACTTTCACCATCACTCATACATAATCACTGTCTTTGCAGAGGCGCTCAGATACGACAGCTTAGACGTCCCTCAAAAGTGCCAATATTCCAAACCACTCCTTTAACCCTTTGACTGTCGCAACCCCCAATCCTGAGGTGTCTCCTGGTGTCGCAAAATTTAAAAAAAAAAAATTCTTATGAAATGATAGAGAATCTTTTCCCGATTGTAATGACACCAAAAAAAAAAAAACGAAATTTGATGGAAAACTGACGGAATTATGCTCTCGCGAAGTTAGCGACCTCGGCGCTGTTTACAAATCGGCGATTTCGCCCACTTTGAGAACTATTTTCAGCTAATTCCATTATTCCAGTCGCCCAAACTCATAGCTATTTCTTTAGAACTCTATTTTTTCTATCAACTGAGTACAAGAAACTGCCCATTTACCGATTTCAACTACCTAATAATGTGGTCAGAAATTTGCAATTTGGTCAATTTCACGAAAACTAAAAAATATGACAATTTCAAAATAAGGTCCAGAATGAACAATGCAGACATTCCTGGCTCTAAAATAACATTTTCTTTGCTCATCAGTCATGTCTCCAGGCCCCTCTAATATTACTCTTGCTTTCTATTTTGAATTTTTATTCAAACAAAAAATAGAAGACTTACTATTATGCAGACTACTGCAATACTGTAATAATTGTATAAATAACATCAACCCATTCATGACTGCATATGAGAATGGCTAGTTGGACATTTATTGGACAATGGCATCATTTGTTTACTTTTGAACATTGGCAAAAATCAAACATTTCCCCAACTTTCAGCTCCATTTCTAGGTTCTTTTTATAGTAAAATCAATCAAAATCACCTCTATTTCTATAATATGTTTTCCATTCTATCAAATGAGACCAAGAAAACGAGAATACAACAATAAATACTATACGAAAATAGACCACAAAGTCGGCATTTTAATTAAAAAAAACGGACGGAGTTTTTTCTTCTCATTATGCACTGCATGCTCCAGGATTTTTTTTATATGGTGCACACTGACCACACAGACCCATTCTCTCACATGTGGGCCTACCAGCTTTCTCCTGCTTGATTTGAAGCCGCTAGAATTTATGAGTATATATACGTCAAACACGGTACCTCGTAAGACGTATATATACAGCCGCGACAGTCAAAGGGTTAAAGTGCAGGCATTGTACTTCCCACTTCCAGGACGCAAGTCCAGCTAACCAGTTTCCCTTATCCCTTAAACAGTCCAAACGTATGTAAACGTTCTCTCGCGTAGCACCCCGAATATTTTGAGAAAACAAAAATAGTTTTTTTTTTATAGGAAAAAAGAGCACATGTTACCCAAGTGTCCCCAATTTTTTTTCATATGGCGTACACTTGAGTGCGCACACCCATTCTCTCATGTCTAGCCGACTCAGGCCTATCATGCCAATGTTGAATGAATGACAAATGAAACGTATATATACATTTGGGGCGCTACGCGAGAGGATGTGTATATGTTTGGACCGTTTAAGGGTTAATCCCTTCACAAAATATTACCCTGCTCACATTCCAACATCTCGTCAGGTCCCAAAAACCATTTGTCTCCATTCACTCCTATCTAATATGCTCATGCACGCTTGCTGGAAATCCAAGCCCCTCACCCACAAAACCTCCTTTACCCCCTCCCTACTTTGTTCCATTCTCTCTAAATCATCAAACCACCTTAACAACCCCTCTTCAGCCCGCTTGACTAATACTTTTAGTGACTCCACACCTCCTCCTAATTTCCACACTATGAATTCTCTGCATAATATTTACAACACACATTGCTCTTAGACACATCTACACTGCCTCCAGCCTCCTTTCTGCAGCATTTACAACCCATGCTTCACACCCATATAAATGTTGGTACCACTATACTCTCGTATTGTGGTACCAACACTATAACATCTTTTGTCTCCACAGATACCTCAATGTACCACTCACCTTTTTTCCTTCATGAGTTCTATGGTTAACCTTGTCCTTCATAAACCCATCTGCTGACAAGTCTACTCCCAAATATCTGAACACATTCATTTCTTCCATACCCCCTCCCTCCAATGTGATATCCAATTTATCTTTACCTAACTTGTTTGATACCCTCATCACCTTACTCTCATCTATGTTCACTTTTAACTTTCTTCCTTTACACATACTCCCAAACTCGTCCACTAACCTTTGCAACTTCTCTTTAGAATCTCCGAAAAGCACAGTATCATCAGCAAAAAGTAATTGTGTCAACTCCCATTTTGTATTTGATTCCCCATAATTTACTCCCACCCCTCTCCCCAACACCCTAACATTTACTTTTACAACCCCATCTATAAATATGTTTAATAACTATGGTGGAAGGAAGGCGGGGTAGGGGTCGGCCTAGGAAAGGTTGGAGGGAGGGGGTAAAGGAGGTTTTGTGTGCGAGGGGCTTGGACTTCCAGCAGGCATGCGTGAGCGTGTTTGATAGGAGTGAATGGAGACAAATGGTTTTAAATACTTGACGTGCTGTTGGAGTGTGAGCAAAGTAACATTTATGAAGGGGTTCAGGGAAACCGGCAGGCCGGACTTGAGTCCTGGAGATGGGAAGTACAGTGCCTGCACTCTGAAGGAGGGGTGTTAATGTTGCAGTTTAAAAACTGTAGTGTAAAGCACCCTTCTGGCAAGACAGTGATGGAGTGAATGATGGTGAAAGTTTTTCTTTTTCGGGCCACCCTGCCTTGGTGGGAATTGGCCAGTGTGATGATAAAAAAAAAAAAAAAATAACTATGGTGATATTACACATTCCTGTCTAAGGCCTACTTTTACTGGAAAGTAATCTCCGTCTCTCTTACACACACTACCCTGAGCCTCACCATCCTATAAAAAAAAAAAAAAAAAAATCTTTACAGAATTTAAGTAACTTACTACCTATTCCATACACTTGCAACATCTGCCGCATTCCTTCCCTATCCACCCTATCACATGCCTTTTCTAAATCCACAAATGCAATGAAAACTTCCCTACCTGTATAATGTATTATTTCAAGATAATAGGTGTCTGATAGTAGATACTAATGGAGATAGCTTCCATACTAATGGAGGTGGCTGGTGTTGAACAAGTAGGTGTACTTTAACTAAACATATGAGGGTTCAAACGTCATATCTAAGATCTTAAAAATATTCAACACTGAACATTCAGGTCTTTTACTGGCCTAATCTCCAGCTCAGACAGAATGGAGGCTGTGCATGATTTACCAAGAAGACAAAGCAGAACCACTGACATGTCCTTCACCATTCAAGTGGATTTAGTTTATTTGTAACGAATTTGAGAATGAATTTTTTTAAAGATACAAAAGACAAACACATTCTTTTACTCACCTGTATATCGAGCAAAATAAATTTTTTTAAAAGAATACTTGTTTTAGAACTTCAGGTTAGGAAGAGCTATGTAATTTAAAGCCTGGATAAAAAGCAGCATTCCTGGTAAGTATTGCACTCCAGAAGTCAACACCAATACACAGTGACACTATCCAGGAAATATACTTCCTCAACTATAAAAATATTTTATTAGAATTTTTCAATCAATTACTATACAAGGTGCTTGTTAAAAATTAAGATTAATTTAGCAGGTTAAAAATTTATATAGTTTCAACAATTATGGTTATTTTTTCTTATTCCTTATATCATACAGCATACATTTCCAGTTTCTAGGCTTTTTACCTTTCAGCTGTGGGAACAACAGCCAAAATTTTAGTCTAGTTTTTGTCTTTTGTAATAGTTTCACTTCAAAATTTTCACATGCAGAATAGTCATTATTTCTTAATTCCTCAATCTTTCTTATTCTTCTTTTTATGAACTTATGAAAAATGACCCAGTCATCATCCTTTAAAAGTGAAGAAATCAACTTATTATCTTTGTTGCATCTTCTTTTTCTTTCAGATAATAAGAAGCAACTCATAGCCTCAATTGAATCAATTTGCTTTACATGTTGACTGACACTCTGATAATGTTTTAAGAACTTAGAAGAAACTTCTGAGTCACTATTCATATGTAACACACAGTGAGGTTCCATTATATTCTTACTTTTTTTATTACTTCCCAACACTTTAGCTTCCCTCTCTCTTTTCAACCCTGACATACTTCTTTCTACATTAACACTTAAAAGTTTATCCCTTCTAGTATTCCCACAACTTACTACAGTTCCAGTTTTACAGACGTCCCAGCTTTCAGCACATTTCTTTCGTTTCTTGGTATCATTACTAATACCACTCGAGTGCTTCAAAATTTTCTTAGTAGCAGTTACACACACTCCAATATCTTCAACAGACACTAATGAGACAAGAGTCTTGGAGTCTTCTTCATTGTTCTCCATTACTAAGGGTCTTTTAGATTGTTTAGAGGACTCTACTCTTTCTGTAACTTCTCCAATGGCTGTCTTACTGTCTGGCAGTTCTAATAAACAGGAGCTTGTCTTATCTCTGTTGTCATCCTCTGTGAAGATGTTTATTTCCCATGAAAAACTTCCATCTCCAGTACCATATCTGTGAAAAGAATAGAGTTGCATTATTGCACAAAAATTTCTTGGGATAATCCTTTATATACTCTCAAAACAATTCAAAATATGAAAGCATAAAATGGTATGTCAATGAATACTGTACATTAATTTATTTACAGCTTTTTTTTTTTTTAACCAGCTGTTTCCTACCGAGGTAGGGTGACCCAAAAAAACAAACAGAAGTTGTCTTTTTACATTTAGTAATTTATACAGAAGAAGTGGTTACTAGACCTTTGCTCCTGGCATTTTAGTTGCCTCTTATTCACAGATATTACACTTAATTTTTTAAAATGAGTAATGGAACAAAACTGACATAAATGGCTGCCTCACATGATAATAAGCAGCACATTAAATGCTACACAGGCTATTTTCTAGTGTAAAAAAAAGTAAACATTAGTTTTTTGTGTGTGAGGGGAGAGGGGGGTCAGTCCCTGAATTTATTATACACCACTGTAATCATGTGACTACTGTCCACAAGATGGACATGGGATGCATAATATAGATAGCAAACTAATTTTCTTTAGGGAATTATTTTTAATTTGTAAAACTACCACTCAATTATTGTTTTTGGTCAAATGAGATGAAAGGAATAAAAGTGAAAGAAGTGTAAAGAATTTTTTTTTTTTAAGTGAAGATTAATGCTGGCTTAGAAAATACTTGCTAAATCAGTGATATGCACAAATTATATATTGTATGTATATTAAAATACCTCCATGGGGAGGTGGAACAGAATTCTTCCTCCATAAGCCATGCGTGTTGTAAGAGGCGACTAACCTAGTAACCCCTTCTCCTATATATATTACTAAATGGGTGTGAAGCATGGGTGATGAATGTTGCAGCGAGGAGAAGGCTGGAGGCAGTGGAGATGTCATGTCTGAGAGCAATGTGTGGTGTGAATATAATGCAGAGAATTCGTAGTTTGGAAGTTAGGAGGAGGTGCGGGATTACCAAAACTGTTGTCCAGAGGGCTGAGGAAGGGTTGTTGAGGTGGTTCGGACATGTAGAGAGAATGGAGCAAAACAGAATGACTTCAAGAGTGTATCAGTCTGTAGTGGAAGGAAGGCGGGGTAGGGGTCGGCCTAGGAAAGGTTGGAGAGAGGGGGTAAAGGAGGTTTTGTGTGCGAGGGGCTTGGACTTCCAGCAGGCATGCGTGAGCGTGTTTGATAGGAGTGAATGGAGACAAATGGTTTTTAATACTTGACGTGCTGTTGGAGTGTGAGCAAAGTAACACTTATGAAGGGGTTCAGGGAAACCGGCAGGCCGGACTTGAGTCCTGGAGATGGGAAGTACAGTGCCTGCACTCTGAAGGAGGGGTGTTAATGTTGCAGTTTAAAAACTGTAGTGTAAAGCACCCTTCTGGCAAGACAGTGATGGAGTGAATGATGGTGAAAGTTTTTCTTTTTCGGGCCACCCTGCCTTGGTGGGAATCGGCCAGTGTGATAATAAAAAAAAAAAAAAATGTAAAAGGAGAAACTTTCGTTTTTCCTTTTGGGCCACCCCGCCTCGGTGGGATACGGCCGGTGTGTTGAAAGAAGAATACAGTGGACCCCCGGTTAACGACATTTTTTCACTCCTAAAGTAGGTTCAGGTGCCAGTACTGACCGAATTAATTCCCATAAGGAATGTTGTGAAGTAGATTAGTCCATTTCAGACCCCCAAACATACACGTACAAACGCACTTACATAAATACACTTACATAACTGGTCGCATTCGGAGGTAATCGTTATACGGGGGTCCACTGTATTAAAATACAGAATACAGTATAACCATATTCAATGCTTTCTCTATACTATTTCACATTAATAAAAATTTATAAACAGGGAATCAATAGCAAGAACTACTATTCAATACTCACTTGGTAAACATGGTACTGCTCTTCTCATTTAATGAGCCACAATACTCTTGCAGGTAATCTGAAAGCTTTAAAGGAATAGAACCTTGAGTGGCCAACCCAGGTGCACTGCTATTTTTCAGTTGCTGGATCCAAGGAAATATGTCATCGTATAATTTGGCCAGTTGCCCTGATAAATCAAGTACAAGCACCCTGCAAATGTATATATTAAATTTTAAAAGAACGCTGAAATTAATCAAGCTGTTGCAAAATAATTATATTAGCAGATTTAAAATGGTATCTTTGTCTAATTCATGAAGCACAAAATGAATCAATAAATGTATATGTACAATATACTATTTATGAGAATCCTATTCCACTAATCCTTTATTAAGTACAGATATGTTGTTGAATCCCTTCATGTATGAAGGGATTCAGGGAAACTGGTTAGCCAGACTTAAAACTAATCCCACTTGAATTAAACATCCTAACCACCCTACACCCACCTTTCACTGTTTCAACTTACATTATATTTTTTTTTTAACAAGTCGGCCATCTCCCACCAAGGCAGGGTGACCCAAAAAGAAAGAAAATTCCCAAAAAGAAAATACTTTCATCATTCAACACTTTCACCTCACTCACACATAATCACTGTTTTTGCAGAGGTGCTTAGAATACAAGTTTAGAAGCATATACGTATTAAGATACACAACATCTCTCTCCAACTGCCAATATATTTTAAATGTAATTTTAACTAATTTTTGCTTGATAAAGTTTTCATAATTCAGTTCTACATACATCCACTATTACCACATACACAAACTATATCTTTTTGTTTTTATATCCCATGTAGCCAAAGCATGTACAGTAATTTTCCTTTAGTGTCATTGTCTCCACATAGCAAAGAACATACAAAAAACTGCATAAACCAGGTTTTGTAAGGCTGAACACAGATTATTATTATTATAATCAAAAAGAAGCGCTAAGCAACAAGGGCTATACAGCGCTGCAGGGTAGGGAAGGAAGCGAGGGTATTGGATGGCAGAAGGGAGGAGGGATGATCAGTAGGTTACAGAAAACAGTGGGGCAGGGGATAGTACGGGGGTAGAGGGTAGCAAGAGATTGAAGTAGAAAGGGCTGAAGGTATCAGAATTTGTGAAGTCAGTCAGTTGTTGTCAAAAAGTCAATGAGAGAGTCCGGATGAAAGGTGGGTCCATCAGCGAGAAGGGAAGGTAAAGAGAGAGCAGCGGAGCGAAGATGACGACGGAGGTAAATTCTGCATGCTCGTTGATAAAGTGGGCAGTCCAACAGAATGTGGCTGACTGATAATGGAGCTTGGCAATTCTCACAGAGAGGAGCAGGGCGCCTCTCCATGAGTAAGACGAGTATGGCCAATGCAAAGACGGGAGAGAGTAGTCTCCCAACCTCGACACTGGTGATAAGAAGACGGCCAGTAACCTATACTTGGTTTAATAGATTGAAGTTTGTTGCTGAGCATAGTAGACCAACGGTGTTGCCAACGGGTGTGAAGATGGGAAGATATTGCAGCAAAATAGTCCGTAAATGAAATACCTCTATATGAAACTGGTAGGTCATGTACTGCTGACCGCGCAGCAGTGTCTGCCTGTTCATTGCCCTGTACGTCAACATGACCAGGGGCCCAACAAAACACAATATCTTTATGCTTGGTAAAGATGTGGCGTAGCCAAAGTTGGATACGGAGGACTAAGGGGTGAGGTGTATCAAATTTCTGTATAGCCTGTAAAGCACTAAGGGAGTCTGAGACTACCACAAATAATGACACAGGCATAGATGCAATACGGATAAGTGCTGCAAGGATGGCATACAATTCAGCAGTAAAAATACTAGCCGAAGATAGTAAATGCCCTCGTACGACGCTGTCCGGAAACTCTGCTGCGAATCCTACGCCGTCAGAAGACTTAGAGCCATCTGTGTACACAGCAATGGCATGAGAATGAGAGTGAAAGTGGTCAAGAAAAAGAGAGCGGGAAGCGACCGTAGATAGTTGGGCTTTCGAGCAAGGGAGAGAGAAAGAACGACTCGAACAGCTGGAACTTCCCAGGGGGGTAGGGAAAAGTGAGATGCTACATGAACATAGAAAGGTGGTGGTAATTGAAGAGAAGACAAGAGCGAATGAAGGCGAAGAGAGAAGGGACGGAGTAAACAGGGGCGGCGAACAAATAAAGAATGTCTACTAATATCAGTGACCATTCTATAAATGGAAGGATTGCGGAGATCATGAGAGCGTACATAGTAGCGAAGGCAATGGGCATCACGGCGATCGGATAAGGATGGAACATTCGCTTCTGCATAGAGCCTCTCGACAGGGGAAGAGCGAAAAGCATCAAGGCATAAACGTAATCCTTGGTGATGAATGGGGTTAAGGCTAGAGAGAGTAGCAGGAGATGCCGCTGAATAGATCTGGTCACCATAATCAAGTTTCGATAAAATAAGGGTGGAATGTAGGCAAAGGAGGGTTCGACGATCGGCTCCCCATGAAAGATGAGCAAGGGTTTTAAGAAGGTTCAGCCGGCTGTGACAAGTTGCCTTCAGAGAGGTAATGTGAGGTTTCCAGGATAACCTACGATCAAAGACGAGGCCCAGAAACTTGACTGTATCACGTTCAGGGATACGGGAGCCATAGAGGTACAAAGGATGATCTGAGATAACAGAGTGTCTAGTGAAAGTAATTTGGTGGGTTTTAGTGCTGGAAAATTTAAACCCACGTGTGGTGGCCCAATTGGAAACACGGTCGACTGCATGCTGGAGAGAAACTGTAATGAGGTGACAGTCAGCGCCTGCACAGGCAATAGCGAAGTCATCAACATAGAGTGATGACCAAATATTTGATTGAAGACTAGAGGCCAAATCATTAATAGCAAGGAGAAAAAGTGTTGTGCTGAGAACACATCTCTGGGGGACACCTTCAGCTTGGATAAAGTCCGGGGAGAGCACATTATTAACCCGAACACGGAAATGCCTGTCAGTTAAAAAGTTCTTAAGGAAGGATGGTAGATTGCCTCGAAGGCCAAAGGAGTGGGCTTGGGCTAAAATATTATACCTCCAAGTTGTGTCATATGCCTTCTCAAGGTCAAAAAAATATGGCAATAAACTGAGTGGTTATTCACAAAGGCATTACGAACATACGTATCAAGCGTTGTGGTAAGGGGTCTATGGTAGAAACGTCCCTTACGAAAGCCATATTGACGAGTGGAGAGAGACTGTTGTGTGTCTCTAAATACCACACTAAACGACTATTTACTAGGCGTTCCATCACTTTGCAAACTGCACTGGTAAGAGCAATGGGATGATAGTGGGAGGTTTCATGTCCCGTAGTGCCTGGTTTGCGGAAAGGGAGAACAATGGCGGATTTCCACAGCTGTGGAAGAACTCCTTGTGACCAAATAAGATTGTAAAGGCATAATAGGACTGCAAGGGCTGACTGATGTAAATGTTTGTAGCATACGAATATGAATGTCGTCGGGCCCAGCTGCCGATGATCGGCAAGCTGAGGTGTTGCTTCCAGTTCTTGAAGTGTAAAAGGCACATTATACTGTTCTTCTCTGAGAGAAGAAAAGTCCAAGGGTGCTAACTCTCTGGCAAACTTTGAGGAAAGAAATGAGGGGCATAGATGGAGTCCCTGAGAAATACGGACCAGATGATTGCCAATTTCATTGGCAACATCTAGTGGGTTTGCTATATCAACACCGGCAACCCGCAGAACAGGAGCCGGGTCAGGAGAATATTTACCACTCAGTTTTCGTACTTTTTCCAGACTGCACTCATAGAGGAAGCAGAGGTGATGGTGGAGACATAATCTCGCCAGCAAGTGCGTTTAGCGTCACGGATGACACGGCAAGTGATCGCACGCTTCTGCTTAAAATCGAGAAGTCTCTCTGTGGTTCTATTGTACCGGTACCTGCCCCTTGCAGCGCGTTTCGAACGTACTGCACGAGCACAAGCAGGAGACCACCAAGGCACGCATTTCTGAGAATGCCTGCCCGAAGTTTGGGGTATAGAATGAGAAGCTGCGGTTAAAACGGAGGACGAGAAGAGGTGTAAAAGCTCATCGATGGAGGATGAAGAAGGAACCTCTCTAAAAACAGTTAGGTGTGAGTAAAGGTTCCAGTTTGCCTGATCAAATTGCCAGCGTGGGATGCGAAGAGGTGGTGAATATGAAGGGGAAGTAAGAATGATTGGGAAATGATCGCTGTCATGTAAGTCCGGGAGAACAGACCAAGTGAAGTCTAATGCGGCGGAGGAAGAGCAGACTGAGAGATCGATGCAAGAGAGAGTGTGAGTCCAAGGATCAAAATGGGTGTGAGTACCTGTATTTAAAACATGGAGGGGGTGGGTGGCAAGAAAAGCCTCTAACTGAATGCCACGGGAATCACAGTGAGACCCCCCCAGAGGAAATGGTGGGCATTAAAATCTCCAAATAACAGAATCGGTGGCAGTAATGACGAAACAAGAAAGGCAATATCCAGAATAGATAATGCCTGAGAAGGAGAGAGATATAAAGAACAGAGCGTATACCACCTATGCAAGTGGATACGGGCTGCTGTGTAATGCAGCGAAGTACGAACAAATAGCTGATGGTACGGAATATCAGTGCGTAGAAGAAGGCCACTTTCATTAAAGGTCCCATCAGGAAAAGGATCTGAAGAATACAATAAATTATAGCCTGAGATGGGAGAGATAACAGCAGAGTGTAATTTTGGTTCCTGTAAGCAAACACCAACAGGGAAAAACTGGGAGAGTAACATCTGAAGCTCACCCCGATTACCCCTGAGGCCGCGTATATTCCACTGTAAATAGGCCATGATTGGCAATGATAAAGATACCTGAATCCGCAGGTAAGGGTTCCTACGAACTAGAGGGGTTAGAAAAGTCCACATGCGGAGGCAGTGGAAAACGTTCAAGCAGTGAAGGAATGGTGCGCTGTGAAGAAAGGAGTTGCGCAGATGGAGCAGAGGAGAGAGAAGGAGCGGAGGGTGGATCAGTGTCCATTGATGGTTTGGTCTCTGCAATATATTCAGAGATTGCTTCAAGTGTTTCAGAATTCAGAGATGTCGTATGGGAGACAATATTGGAAATGGTAGGGGGAGGATGAGTAAAGATTGGAACTGTATTGGACTCTACCAAGGTAGGTGGGGGCGAAAGGGTGGAGGGAACTGGAGAAGCGTGGATGGGGACAGAAGAGGCAGAAACTTGGGAGGGAACAGGGGAGAAAGGTACAGTACGAGGAGGAGGGTGAACCTCTACACTTGTAACAGAGCCAGTGAGAGGGGGAGAACCAGGTACAGACACAGGGAAGGTAAAATGAGGAGGTGGAAGATGGGTAGGAGGTGTTAACGAACCTTTTTTTGACTTTTGAGAAGTAGAGGGACGATTGGGAGGAGGTGTCATACGAGATCTCGTCGCTACTGAGGCTTGTGAGAGAGAACACGAAGAAGCGAGATCAGACTGAGGCGTTGAAGTAGGGACGTCTGAGCGAGGACAGCAAAGAATTAGATCAGGAGTGACTATAGGAGAGGTAACCACAGAGGTGGGTGCAGAAGATGGGATACCAGAAGTGGAGGGACGTTTTGAAACCGGAATAAGAAACACGAGGTAGTCTCCCTTGGAGGCGGAGATGAGAAACTGCCATGGCATAAGGGAGACCTTCTGCCTCTTTGAGGTAACGGATTTCCCGCTTGTTTAAGTAGACTTGACAACGGCGAGAGTACGAAGGGTGAGCCTCATGACAATTAAGGCAAGAGGGAGGTCGATTGCAAGACGTATTAGAATGGTCATCGGCACCACAGACTGGGCATTCGGCGATAGATCTGCAATATTTCGCTGGATGGCCAAATCGTCAGCAATTTCTACACTGTTGTGGTGTAGGGATCACCTTTCGAACTTGTAACCGATGTCCTGCTACATAAACTGAGGATGGGAGTTCACGGCTGTCAAAAGTTAAAACGAGCCACATTGCTAGGGTATCGTCTCCGCCCACGGGCAGGAAGAACGTAAGTGTCTACCTTGAGGATTGGGAGATCTTGGAGTTCCAGCTGTTCAAGAATGTCAGTGCCACATGTCTGGAAATTTTGTTGAACTATGGTATGGGGCAGAATGACGGTACCACTACAAGAATTGAGGGAATGATGTTTTTCAATAGTGACAGGAACAGTATCGATATGGGAAAGACGAGAAAGCTCATGAGCCTGGGTAGCATTCTGTACGATGATGATGCGCGTACCGCTCTTAAGAGCATGAAAAGAAATATCTTTACCAACATGGCGTAGGAGTGCCTTGCCAATACTGTGGTCAGAAAGATAGGCAGTAGAGGAAGTCGGTCGTAAAGTGAAGAATTTAGTCCATTGTGCAGTCTGAAACTGAGCGTGGAAAGGTAGTGAAGGACGTGTCGATCTTTTCTGAGAAGAACGAGAAGGTGGAGAAGTATCATCAGCAGGTAATTGTCGTTGGCGTTTAGGCGTGGGACCAGAGTTGGTCCGACGTGGAACGGGTCGGCGATTCGAAAATTGCCGCACTGTAGAGGGAGAGGCCGGAAGCATAGTCAGAGGAGAGCGAAGGTCAGATAAATTGAAGGAGTCAGTCGAGGCCTCAGTACCTGAAGCGGGTGAGGAAACAGCACCGGCAAGAGGTACAGAGGCATGAGGAGTGTCCGAAGAGTGGTCCAAAGACGAGGCAGGGTCAGAACGGGGTGCGGTATCAAGAAGGGGCCCGGGGGTAGCAGGTTCATGGACTAGGGCTGTCATGGTTTTGTTTTTAAGAAAAAAAAAGAAAGAAGAAAAGAAAATAAAAATAAAAAAAGAATAAAAAAAAGGGGGGACCGGGGAGGGATAGTTCCTAGGAGAAATGAAAGGGCCAGAAATCTCCCTCCACGCCCAAGAGGACCTCAGCACCGCAGATGCAGCATGGAACCCGTGCCATACCCTACCCATCATGCCAGTAAACCGGCAATCCGGGATAGCAACCTCACATCTGCCGAGCTACCTCGGTAGACAAAAGAGAGGGCGGCCGGAAATCCGCCACAAAGCATACCTCCTTCGGCCACCACCCCCGGAATCCGAAAGGTGGCTTCCAGAGATACACCCGTCACACGAGAGACACCCAAAGCCACCCTCCGGGATACCGGACATCCCCAGGCAATCCAGATTCCACGGCAAACTACGCCACCGCCAAGAACCTCAACGGAATGGGATGGACCCTGGTACCCTTTCCCCTACCTAGGAAGTAGCGTGCCTGTGGGGGGGGGAGAGAGAAGAAGAGAGAGATAGAGAAGAGAGAGAGGAGAAGAGGAGAGAGAGAGAGAGAGAAGAGGAGAGAGAGAAAGAGAGAGAGGAGAGAGAGAGAGAAGAAGAGAGAGAAGAGAGAGAGAGAGAAGAGAGAGAGGGAGAGAAGAAGAGAGAGGAAGAAGAGAAGAGAGAAGAAGAGGAGAGAGAGAGAGAAGGAGAGAAGAGAAGAGAGAGAGAGATGAAGATGATGAGAGAAGGAAGAAGAGAGGAGAGAGAAGAAGAGAGAGAGAGAGAAGAAGAGAGAGAGAGAGAAAGAAGAGAGAGAGGAAGAGAAAGAGAGAGAGATGAGAGAGGGAAGAAGAGAGAGAGAAAGGAGAGAGAGAGAAGAGAGAGAAGGAAGAGAGAGAGAGAGAAGAAGAAGAGAGAGAGGAGAAGAAGAAGAAGAGAGAGAGAGAAGAAGAGAGGAGAGAGAGAAGAAGAGGAGGGAGAGAGAGAGAGAAGAGAGAGAGAGAAGAGGAGAGAGAGAAGAAGAAGAAGAGAGAGAGAGAAAAGGGAAGAAGAAAAAGGAGGAGAGGGAGGAAAGAAGAGAGAGAGAGAAAAGGGAAGGGAGGGGAAAAGAGGGGGAAGAAGAAAAGAGAGGAGAAAAAAGGGAAAGAGGAAGAGAGAGAAGAAGGAGAGAGAGAGAAGAAGGAGAGAGAGGAGAAAAAGGGAGGAGGGGGAGAGAGAGGGGGAGAGGAGAGAGAAGAAGAGGAGAGAGAGAAGAGAGAGGAGAGAGAAAGAGAGGGAGGAGAAGAAGAGGAGAGGGAAGAGAGAGAGAGGAAAAAGGGGAAAGAGAGAGGAGAAGAGGAGGAGGAGGAAAAAGGGGAGAGAGGGGAGAAGAGAAGAGAAAGAGAGAGAGAGAGAGAGAGAGAGAAGAGAGAAGAGGAGAGGAGAGAGAGGGGAGAGAAGAGAGAGAAAAGGAGAGAAGGAGAGAGAGAGAGAGAGAGAGAGAGAGAGAAGAGAGAGAGAGAGGGGGGGGGGAAGGGGAGAGAGAGAAAAGAGGGGAGAGAGAAGAGATGAGGGGAGAGGAGAGAGAGAGAGAGGGAGAGGGAGAGAGAGAAGAGAGGGAGAGAGAGGAGAGAGGAAAAAAGGGAGGGAAAAAGGGAGGGGTGGGGAGGGGAAAGGGAAAAAAGGGGAGGTGGGGATGGGGAAAAAGGGGGATTGGGGGGTAATAGGTTCGGTCTGAGGAAGGAGACCAACGGGTCTAATTCCCTCAGACCAAGACCCTCTTCACCCCCCAAGAGCCCCCCTTGAAGGGGGGTTCACAGAAAAACCTTTTTACTTGATTAAAGAAAATAAAATTTGTTCATGACCCTTAACCCTTTCGCTCATTCACGTAGAGTCAGTGTTGCAGCATGACCTATCCCCAAACAAATTTATAATCTGGGGGAAACTAAGTAGTGGGTTGGTAGAAAGAACCGCCAGGAGGTACTCCCTCCGTCAAGTGGTGTAAAACGAAAGCCTGTAAATTTTTTTCGTGTGGTGGGTTGTGGTGTCCTTTTTTTTGTCTCAGAACATGAAAATTTCAGTATGTCTTGCTATTCTATTAACTTAGGTCACACTAAATACTTTTACAAGCACTAAACACACCCCCCTGGGTTTTTTTTTATTTTCTTTTTAGTTCTTATTTTTGTTTATTCCCTCTTATCTCCATGAGGGAAGTGGAAGAATTTTCCCCCGTAAGCCCTGCGTGTTGTTGAGGCACTAAAATGCCCGGGGCAAGGGGGTAGTAAACCCCTTCTCCCGTATTATTACTAAATGTAAAAGGAAAAAAACTTTCGTTTTTTCTTTTGGGCCCCCCGCCTTGGTGGGATACGTCGGTGTGTTGAAAAAAAGAAGTTTATGGGGAAATGCTAAACCCCTAGGTTTTACAACCTGTGTTGGGGGAGGGGGAAGAAGGAAGGTCTTGGCTTAAAGCAGGGACTGGGGCACAGATCCCAATTTCCCATATCAAGAGCCCCCCACCCGCATCAAGGAACCTCCTTAAGGGGGCCTTAGAACGAAAGAAAAGTCGTGCAGGTGAGTGCACGATTAAAAACTAACCCCCTGCAGTAAATGACAAACAGCTCACCTCTGCCCTTATGTTTGAGTTAAAATAGAAACTGTAGCACATTTTCTACTGTGATTTTCATGGGTTTATTGCCCTTCCTGAATACCATATCACAGACCAGAAAATATACTAGTAAAATGGAAGAGATCCTGAACTGTCTCAGACTGGAAGTGCCCTAAAATAAGCCTCAAAATGATAGATATGGTAAATTTTGGGTGATTTTTTTTTGAAGGACAGAGGGCTTCCCTACCTTTCCCTCTCTGTTTATGGGGTTTCACTAGGTCTACTTTAATTATTAGGAAGGCCTAAACCACGATCACGCATTCTTGGTTATGGTTCATTAGCCGAAAAAGGAAGAAAAACATTGATTTTTTTGCGTGATGATAGATTCAAAATGGAAGGCGTTATACAAGAGTGGCATGGAAATGTAATTAATGAACAGAGGAAAGATTCTCCTAGGTAATAGGTTGGTAGACAGCAACCACTCAGGGAGGTACTACCGTCATGCTAAGCGAGTGTAAAACAAAAGCCTGTAAATGTTTTATATGATAGTAGAATTGTTGGTGTCTTTTTTTCTGTCTCATAAACATGCAAGATTTCAGGTATGTCTTGCTACTTCTACTTACCCTTAGGTCACACTACACTTATTTTTATTATTTTTTATTATTATCACACTGGCCGATTCCCACCAAGGCAGGGTGGCCCGAAAAAGAAAAACTTTCACCATCATTCACTCCATCACTGTCTTGCCAGAAGGGTGCTTTACACTACAGTTTTTAAACTGCAACATTAACACCCCTCCTTCACACTACACTTATGTTCTTTTTTTTTTTTAACACATCATTCTTTTCCACCAAGGCAGGGTGACCCAAAAAAGAAAGAACAATTTATATGTACAAGCATATATATACACACTCCTCTGGGTTTTCTTCTATTTTCTTACTAGTTCTTGTTTATTTCCTCTTCTCTCCATGAGGAAGTGGAACAGAATTCTTCCTCCATAACCCATGCGTGTCGTAAGAGGCGACTAAAATGCCAGGAGCAAGTGGCTAGTAACCCCTTCTCCTGTATACATTACTAAATTTAGAGACACTTTTGTTTTTCTTTTTGGGCCACCTTACTTCAGTGGGATACAGCTGGTGTGTTGGAGGAAGGAAAGATTACTTTAGGGGTTGGAATGCCTAGTGATTGTTTTGCTCTCTATAAACTGCAATTGGTAGAAAATATAAAACTGACCAAATTACCAAATGGGCAGTTTCTTGTAATGAATGGATAGTATGGAAGGCATCTAGTGAAACCACCAGGAACTGGGTTGGTCTGAGCACTGTAACTGGTCTAAAATATACCTCAAGGTGGACAAAATCATTGTTGCGTATAGTGCTGCTGGTCACCACATGGACAAGACCAGGGTGAGGACTATGCTGGCAAATCAAACAAGAACAGGCATATAATGCCTCCAGCATTCGACTTTATGTCTGTAATTTTGTAAGTACAGTGGTCCCTCAATTATCGTCCTTAATCCGTTCCTGGAAGTGGGACTATTATCGAAATAGACGATTTTTGAATCAATTTTCCCCATAAGAAATAATGTAAATCCAATTAATTCGTTCCAGACACCCAGAAGTATCAACAGTAATTTTTTTTTTTTACCTAAAAGATAGATTTACATGCACAAAAGAATGAACATTCAACATGACAGTTACCTTTATTAAAGGCTGTTGTTGATGAATGGAAGACAGGGAGGAGGAGAGAGGGAAGAGAGGTTATTGTTTAGAAGGGATATCCCCCCCCAAAAGGACCTAGGTCACTTCGGGGGTTTCCTTACCAGCAAAAAATTATAGATCTCATCGAAAAGAATGCAAATAAATGTAAAGCCTAAAAATGTAAAAAATGAACACTGGTAATGGGGTATTTGATGAGTGGAACGGTTCCCTTGTAGGTGTCGAAGAAAAAACGGGTAGCCCAAATTTAGGTTTCCAAATTTTAGGGAGGTGAAAGTGTTAAAAAAGGGGAGGAAAAAGTTCGGGTAGATAAAAGCGCGGGGCAAAAAAGGTTGGGTAGTGCAAAGGAGTAGTGGGGGGTTTGAAGAGGGTTGGAATATTTTTTAAAAATGCAGTATTAGAATGTGGGCAGAAGTTTTGTGGTTATGGGAGGGGGGGGGGCGGAGGAAAGGGGGAGTGTTGGGGAATGAGAAGAAAAGGGGTGAAAAAAGAAAAAAGGTGCTTTTGAGGGTTTTTTACAAAGCAAATGTTATAAGAAGAGCAGAGTATTGGAGAGTAAAGAAAGGTAAAGAGATGGTGAGAGAGCAAAAGGAGAGCAGTGATAGGTGGGAGAGGCACTGTAAGAATTTTTAAAAAAAATAAAAAAAAATTTTGGGAGTGATTTTAAACAAGTTAAAAAAAGCCTGGGGGAAAATATGGATTTGTCGTTAAAAAAAGGTAGGGGATTAGTGAGGGGAGTTGGAGGTTTGGGGTAATGGCGAAATTTTTGAGGAAACTTTTAAATGTTAGAAGAAACAGAGGCAGTAATTTCATCCCGGGTCAGGGGGATCCCACTTTTGGATGAAGAAAAAGGAATGTAATTGGGGGGAGGAGTGAGGCATTGTAAAATAAGGGGGAAAAAGCAGCTGGAATGTGGGTCATGACGAAATTTTAAAAAGCAGGGGGGGATTGGTTTTGGAGTGGTTGGTACTTTTGTTTAAAAATGTTGAAAGGGGAAGGTACTAGGGAGGGGCAAGGAGTTGTATATCCCTTTATAAAAAGGAAAGGGGACAAAAGGACTGAAAAATTATGGGAATAACTTACTGGTATACCAGGGAAAATGTACGGTAGGGTTATAATTGAAAAAATTAGAGGGAAGACGAATGTAGGGTTTTCGGATGGCAAGGGGGTTTTGATGGGTAGGGGGTGTGTAGATCAGGGGTTTACATTTTAAGCTATTGTTAAAAGTATTTAGGTAAAAATAGGGAATTTTATTGCATTTATGGGTTTTGAAAAGGATATGTAGAGGGGGATAGGGAGCAATGGCGATGTTGCAAGATATGGAATAGGTGGTAATTATTAAATGCTGTAAAGAGTTTTTATGTGGATAGTGAGGTCAGGTTAGGGTGTGTAGAAGAGGGGGAGCTACTTCCGGTTTTAAAAAAAGGCTTAGACAGGGGTGGTAATGTCACCTGGTTGTTTAATTATTTATAGATGGGGTTGTTAAGGAAGTAAAGCTAGGGTGTTTGGGAGAGGGGTGGGTTAAATTATGGGAATCAAAATTTAAAAGGGAAATTTACACAGTTACTTTTGGATGTTCTGTGCTTATGGGAGATTCTAAAAAAAAATTGCAAAGGGTTTGTGGTGAGTTTTTGGGGGAATTGTGTAAAGGTAGAAAGTTTTAAAGTGAACATGAAAAGAGTAAAGGTGTGAGGGTGTCAAATGATTTAGATAAAGAAAAATTGGATATCAAATTGGGGAGGAGGGAGTATGGAAGAAGTGAATGTTTTCAGATACTTGGGAGTTGACGTGGTCGGCGGATGGATTTATGAAGGATGAGGTTAATCATAGAATTGATGAGGGAAAAAAGGTGAGTGGTGCGTTGAGGTATATGTGGAGTCAAAAAACGTTATCTATGGAGGCAAGAAGGGAATGTATGAAAGTATAGTAGTACCAACACTCTTATATGGGTGTGAAGCTTGGGTGGTAAATGCAGCAGCGAGGAGACGGTTGGAGGCAGTGGAGATGTCCTGTTTAAGGGCAATGTGTGGTGTAAATATTATGCAGAAAATTCGGAGTGTGGAAATTAGGGAAGGTGTGGAGTTAATAAAAGTATTAGTCAGAGGGCAGAAAAGGGGGTTGTTGAGGTGGTTTGGTCATTTAGAGAGAATGGATCAAAGTAGAATGACATGGAAAGCATATAAATCTATAGGGGAAGGAAGGCGGGGTAAGGGTCGTCCTCGAAAGGGTTGGAGAGAGGGGGTAAAGGAGGTTTTGTGGGTAAGGGGCTTGGACTTCCAGCAAGCGTGCGTGAGCATGTTAGATAGGAGTGAATGGAGAAGAATGGTACTTGGGACCTGACGATCTGTTGGAGTGTGAGCAGGGTAATATTTAGTGAAGGGATTCAGGGAAACCGGTTATTTTCATATAGTCGGACTTGAGTCCTGGAAATGGGAAGTACAATGCCTGCACTTTAAAGGAGGGGTTTGGGATATTGGCAGTTTGGAGGGATATGTTGTGTATCTTTATATGTGTATGCTTCTAGACTGTTGTATTCTGAGCACCTCTGCAAAAACAGTGATAATGTGCGAGTGTGGTGAAAGTGTTGAATGATGATGAAAGTATTTTCTTTTTGGGGATTTTCTTTCTTTTTTGGGTCACCCTGCCTCGGTGGGAGATGGCCGACTTGTTGAAAAAAAAAAAAAAAAAAAAAATACATGAGTGAGAGGGGTTGGATTTGAGTCAGACTTGCACCTGAGCTTATTGCTTGGGTAGCATTTGTTCTGTTAGTGGGTTGGATTTGTGAAGGACCAGCCTAGTATGGGCCAACAGGCTTATTGCAGTGTTCCTCCTTTATGTTCTAAAAGCTATGGCTTGAGTAGTTTCAAATTTAGGTTGGATAAATGCAGGAGTGAGAGGGGTTGGATTTGAGTCGGACTTGCACCTGAGCTTATTGCTTGGGTAGCATTTGTTCTGTTAGTGGGTTGGATTTGTGAAGGACTGGCCTAGTATGGGCCAGCAGGCCTACTGCAGTGTTCCTCCTTTCTTATGTTCTTATTGAAGACTTGTTTGTGTGAGGGAGGGATGGTAAGTTTATTGTTGGAAAATATGACACTAATATCAACTCTACGGCTTATTTATCTATCACAATTCAACTAATATGACATAATAAACAATATTAATAACAGAAACATGGAATATACTCAAGAATGAATAAGTCATTACGTATGTCATGAGAGGTGTTGTGTTGTGTTGTTGTTGGGTATACAGTGGACCCCCGCATAACGATTACCTCCGAATGCGACCAATTATGTAAGCGTATTTATGTAAGTGCGTATGTACATGTATGTTTGGGGGTCTGAAATGGACTAATCTACTTCACAATATTCCTTATGGGAATAAATTCGGTCAGTACTGGCACCTGAACATACTTATGGAGTGAAAAAATATCGTTAACCGGGAGTCCACTGTATAAGGGCCACTGAGAGTAAGCCGTCCATAATGGTGGTGAAGCACCAGCTGAGGCGGCGGCGTTTTCTGTAGCCCTATATAACTCCAACAACATTGGAGGAGTTGTTAGAATCGCTGACTCACTAAAGAAGGCACCCTCTACCACCATCACTACCACCTTTTACCACTATTACAACTGTTACCACCATCACTACTACCTTCTACCACCATCACTACCACCCTCTACCACCATCACTACCACCCTCTACCACCATCAACCACTATCACAACTGCTTCCACTCTACCACCACCACCTTTGTATTTTTCTACAAACTTTTTCATAAATTATATGTGTTTCTCACATTCTTTACCAAAGGGCTGGCACTAGAAGCTTTCTTTGGAGCCATGGTAGCTTATTTAGCACTTGCAAGCACTAAAATCAATGGAAGATTGAAATATTTCGTAGGAGCAAGTGAGGGGACCGTCACTCACTGGTAAACAATGGCACACTGGCTGGGAAGGCAGGTCCAGGCGGCTCAGAGCGTGAGTACGCGTCCCAGACGCAGGACGATTAGCGAGTTAACAGACCATTTGCGAGCCAATGTTTAGACGAAATAACGGGACTATTTCCAAAATGGACGACTTTCAGGCCAGACGATTATTGAGGGACCACTGTATTACATAAAATTCTCTACCATTTAAAAAAAAAAATGCTGACAGGAGGCTGTAAATTTTGGGGTGTCAATATCGAAAGGACTAATAAGCACTTACTAAAATTTAATTACGTTCTTGGAACTTAATATGTTTGTCTATAAAAATTTTTGGCAGTTTATAAAGGCCTTTCATTCATAGCTATTTAAGCTTGACATACAAAATTTTCATCAAAATTAAATGGTTTATTCTTGGAATAACCATTAAACTGTCCAAACATAGATCTACATTTGCTCCGTAGCGCTCCGAACGTAGATCTAAGGTTTTTATATTATTTCTTATGGAGAAAATCAAGGTCAGAGTGCTACGCGTGCAAACGTAGATCTACGTTTGGACAGTTTAAGGGTTAATATTGTAATCAATCATGCTAGCTCCTAAAAAAAATTAAATTTGCATTAGTGGGAAGTAATCAGGTTTGATCCAAGGCAAGGGAAGGTAGAACCACTTGGCTGGCATTGAATATCATTTATTTTATTTATTTATTTATTTTATGTCTTTGCAAACAGTACATTGAGATTTTATATTTACAATAGTGGGTTGCAATGCAAAGAGAGCCTCTAATATGCCTAAGCATTATCAGCCAACTTAACATTATTGGCTTACAGACTATTTAACACTAAGGATTTTATCATACAGTGGACCCCCGCATAACGATATTAATCCGTTCATGAGAGCTCATTGTTATGCGAAATTATCGTTATGCGAATGAATTTTCCCCATAAGAAATAATGGAAATCAAATTAATCCGTGCAAGACACCCCAAAGTATGAAAAAAAAACATTTTTACCACATGAAATATTAATTTTAATACACACAAACTGAAAAAGGCATGCACAATTACATGATACTTACCTTTATTGAAGATCTGGTGATGATTGATGGGATGGGAGGAGGAGAGTCTCTTAATGTTTAGAAGGGGAATCCCCTTCCATTAAGACTTGAGGTGTCAAGTCCTTTTCTGGGGTTACTTCCCTTCTTCTTTTAATGCCACTAGGACCAGCTTCAGAGTCACTGGACTTCTGTCGCCAACATATCTGTCCATAGTGGCCTGTACCTCTCGTTCCTTTATGACTTCCCTAAAGTGTTTCACAACATTGTCAGCGTAATAGTCACCAGCACGGCTTGCAATAGCTGTGTGAGGGTGATTTTCATCCATAAAGGTTTGCACTTTCAGCCACATTGCACAGATTTCCTTAATCTTTGTAGTAGGCAACTTCTTCAATTTCTCTCTCCCCTCCTCCGAACCAGTTTCCTCAGGTCTGGCCTCTTGCTGTTGAAGTTGATCTAGCAGCTCATCAGTGGTTAGTTCTTCATTGTCCTCCTCCACCAACTCTTCCACATCATCCCCACTAACCTCCAACCCCAAGGACTTCCCCAATGCCCACAATTGATTCCTCAACTGGCATACTCCTCTCAGGGTTAGCCTCAAATCCTTCAAAATCCCTTTTGTCTACACATTCTGGCCACAGTTTCTTCCAAGCAGAGTTCAAGGTCCTCTTAGTCACTCCCTCCCAAGCCTTACCTATAAGGTTTACACAATTGAGGATATTAAAGTGCTCTCTCCAAAACTCTCTTAGAGTCAGTTGAGTTTCTGAGGTCACTACAAAGCACCTTTCAAACAGAGCTTTTGTGTACAGTTTTTTGAAGTTTGCAATAACCTGCTGGTCCATGGGCTGCAGGAGAGGAGTGGTATTAGGAGGCAAAAACTTCACCTTAATGAACTTAATGTCTCCATAAAGTCGCTCTGCCACGTCTGTAGGATGACCAGGGGCATTGTCTAACACCAGGAGGCACTTAAGGTCTAATTTCTTTTCAGTTAGGTAATCTTTCACATTGGGGGCAAATGCATGGTGTAACCAGTCATAGAAAAAGTCCCTAGTGACCCATGCCTTACTGTTTGCCCTCCACAGCACACACAAATTAGCCTTGAGGATATTCTTTTGTCTGAACGCTCTGGGAGTTTCTGAGTGATACACTAATAAAGGCTTCACTTTGCAATCACCACTAGCATTGGAACACATCAACAGAGTAAGCCTGTCTTTCATAGGCTTATGTCCTGGGAGTGCCTTTTCCTCCCGAGTAATGTAGGTCCTGCTTGGCATTTTCTTCCAAAACAGGCCGGTTTCATCACAATTAAACACTTGTTCCGGTTTCAGTCCTTCACTGTCTATGTACTCCTTGAATTCCTGCACATATTTTTCAGCTGCTTTGTGGTCCGAACTGGCAGCCTCACCATGCCTTATCACACTATGTATGCCACTACGCTTCTTAAATCTCTCAAACCAACCTTTGCTGGCCTTAAATTCACTCGCATCATCACTAGTTGCAGGCATTTTTTTAATTAAATCCTGATGCAACTTCCTAGCCTTTTCACTTATGATCACTTGAGAGATGCTATCTCCTGCTATCTGTTTTTCATTTATCCACACCAATAAGAGTCTCTCAACATCTTCCATCACTTGCGATCTCTGTTTCGAAAACACAGTTGAACCTTTGGCAAGAACAGCTTCCTTGATTGCCTTTTTGTTGCCCACAATAGTAGCGATGGTTGACTGGGGTTTATTATACAACCTGGCCAGCTCGGAGACACGCACTCCACTTTCATACTTATCAATGATCTCTTTCTTCATCTCTATAGTAATTCTCACCCTTATTCCTGTAGGGTTGGTACTAGAAGCTTTCTTGGGGCCCATGGTCACTTATTTTGCAGATAAAATCACCAAAAACACTGTAATAATACAAAATATTCCGATTGTATGCTTGGATGTTACCGCGGAGGCTGGCTGGTAAACAATGCCACCGGCTGCACATTAGACGCGTCTCGGACGAACAGCGTTGAGCGGGTTTTTTAGCGGTATGCGAGGCAAAATCTTAGCGATAAAACGTATCGGTATGCGGATTTAACGTTATGTAAGGCCAACGGTATGCGGGGGTCCACTGTAGTTGTACAGTAGGACAGTAATTATTTCATAGCTGAACAGTAGATTATTAATTATAAGTGAATTAAATTTGTATAAGACAAAGGATATATTCATATAGTCTAAAATGCTTTTTGTGGAAAACAATGGTTCAATTAAATTCCTGTCAACAATGGATAAAAGGTTCAAAGTGATTGTTGAAGTTATGATATGGGAGTACATAGGTGAGTATGTGTGTACTGAGTATTCAGTAATCATGTTGCTATATAAATCAGAGTAATTTAATTAAGCATAGTTCTAAAATGTCAAATAACCTATGCACATTACATAAGTAAATTATATTAACCCTTTCAGTGGCCATCTGTAGATTTATATCATTGAGGCCAGAAGTCCCTTAACCCTTTTCAGGGTTTGTGCTGTAGTTCTACAGCTTTCAAGCCAGCGTCAGTGCCGTAGTTCCACACCATGAGCTCAGCTCACTCTGATAAGCTGTGAGCAGTAAATTTGGGCCTAGATGAAAGAATGGGTCTATGTAGTAAGTGTGCACCATATAAGAAAATCCTGCAGCATACAGTGCATGAGGAAAAAAGAACTGCGACTGTTTTTGGTTTAAAACAGCGACTTTGCAGTGAATTTCTGGATGGTTTTTACGGCTGTATTCACGTTTTCTTGGTCCCATTTGACAGAATGGAAGATGTACCACAGAAACAGAGATGATTCTGATTGGTTTTAGGAATGAAAATAGCTTGAAATTGAGCTCAAAGTAGCCAAAATGTTTGATTTTTGCTGATCAAGAGTAAACAAATCACATCATACATCTAATATACATCAACTGGTGGGTCTAATATGCCTTCACA
Organism: Cherax quadricarinatus; assembly: GCF_026875155.1. Taxonomy (NCBI): domain Eukaryota; kingdom Metazoa; phylum Arthropoda; class Malacostraca; order Decapoda; family Parastacidae; genus Cherax; species Cherax quadricarinatus. Next base: position 71,119,320 of record NC_069405.1, read on the forward strand.
AATGTGATGATATTATATATACAATTATTACAATATTGCATAACAGTAAATCTTCTATTTTTTGGTGTGACTAAAAATTCTTTGTGAATAAAAAAGCAGAATGTAATTCATATGTAAAGCCTGGAAATGTAACTAATGAACAGAGGAAATGTTATTTTGGTGCCAGGAATGCCTGCACTGTTTATTCTGAACCCTATTTTGAAAGTGAAATATTTTGAAATTTGTGTGATATTGGCCAAATTAGCAGTTTCTGATCACTTTACTGGGTAGTTGAAATAGTTGATTGGACAGTTACTTGTGCTCAATTGATAAAATGGAAGGCATACTAGTGAAATTGCTAAGAATTTGGTCAACTGGAACAATATAATTGGCCTAAATTGGGACTCAAAGTAGACAAAATTGTCAATGCGTAAATATTGTTGATGCACCAAAATTTGCGTGAGCATAATTTTGGCAATTTTCAATCAATGTTTGTACTTTTTGTTTTATTACCTTCAGAAAAAGATTTTCTACCATTTCATATGAATTTTTTTTTTTAATTCTTGGGCCCTGTGGACAAGTTTCAGATCGGGGGTCTGGACCCTGAAAGGGTTAACCCTTTCAGGGTTTCCTACGTACTAGTACGGCTTATGTGCCAGGGTTTTTGACGTACTAGTACGCATAAATTCTAGCATCCTCAAATCTAGCAAGAGAAAGCTGGTAGGCCTACATATGAACGAATGTGTCTATGTGTGCAGTATAAAAAAAATTCTGCAGCACACAGTGCGTAATGAGAAAAAAAAACTTTGACCGTGTTTTTGGTTTAAAACAGTGACTTTGCACTGTATTTTTGTATGCTATTTATGGTTGTATTCTAGTTTTCCTGGTCTTATTTTATAGAATGGAAAACATATTACAGAAAATGAGACAATTTTGATTGGTTTCACAATGGAAAGTACCTTGAAATTGAGCTCAAAGTAGCAGGAATGTTTGATTTTTGCCAAGGTTCAAAAGTAAACAAATCATGCCATGCGTCCAATACACGTCAACTGGTGAATCTAGTATTCTTTCACAAGTGCGCTGATATGTCTCATAACAATAAAAATGCTTTCAAATGAGCTGATGTAGGTAACAGCTCTTAGCTTGCCAATAAAGTTAGGAATCCTTAACATGTAAATAGCTTGTCAATAAATCTAGGGATCCTCTCTCTCTCTCTCATTCTCTCTCTCTCTCTCATTCTCATTCTCTCTCTCTCATTCTCTTTCTCATTCTCTCTCATTCTCTCTCTCTCTCTCATTGAGTCTCACTTACTCACCTCTCACCCTACATTATGACTACAAATATTTTAAGGTAAGTAAAGGAGGGGTTTGGGATATTGGCAGTTTGGAGGGACTTCTGAACTGTCATATCTGAGTGCCTTTGCAAAAGACAGTGATTATGTGTGAGTGAGGTGAAAGTGTTGAATGATGATAAAAGTATTTTCATTTTGAGGATTTTCTTTCTTTTTGGGTCACCCTGCCTAGGTGGGAGATGGCTGACTTGTTAAAAAAAAAAAAAAAAAGTGTGCTGATGTTATTTATACCATTTCTACACTAATACAGTAGTCTGCATAACAGTAAATCTTCTATTTTTTGTGAGAATAAAAATTCAAAGTGGAAAGCAAAAGAAATGTAAGAGGGCCTGGGGATGTGACTAATGGACAGAGGAAATGCTATTTTAGTGTCAGGAATGTCTGTCTTGTTTATTCTGGACCCTATTTTGAAATTAGCATCTTTTGAAACTTTTGTGAAATTGGCAAAATTGCTAAATTCTGACCACTTTATTGGATAGTTGAAATCAGTAAATGGGTGGTTTCTTGTACTCATTCGATAGAAAAAAATGAAGTTCTAGTGAAATAGTTATGATTTTTATCGACTAGTACACTGGAATTGGCCGAAAATAGGGCTCAAAGTGGGCAAAATCGCCGCTGCATAAACATCGTTGAGACCTCTAACTTTGTGAGAGCATAATTCTGTAAGTTTTCCATCAAATTTCATACTTTTGGTGTCATTATGATCGGGAAAAGATTCTCAATCTTTTCACAAGAAAATATATATATATATATATATTTTTTTTTTTTTGAAATTTTGGCGACCCTGAGAACAAGTCTCTGAGAGGGCCTGGCGACCCTGAAAGGGTTAAGTAGTTCAACGCTGTGAGCTCAGCTTACTCAGGTAAGTTGTGAGCATTAAAACTTTCCCTAGATACAAGAGATTGAGGCTCTGCAGTGAGGATGCACAGTACAGGAAAACATAGCTGACTGTGTGGGTGGTTTAAAGCAGCTACTTTAAACCATCCACACCATCATTGGTTTTTATGATTTTATTGCCTGTTTCTTAGAATCATTTGCTAGAATGGAAGGCATACTACTGAAACAGAGATGATTTTGATGGGTTTTAGGATCTGAAGTAGCTTGAAACTAAGCTCCAAGTAGTGGAAATATCTGATTTTTGCTGATATTCAGAGGACAGGTAAGGCCCCCTTACACCCCTGGTCTGTTTTATGGGTTTTTAGTAAGTCTGATTCAATTATTGGGACACCACAAACCATAACCAATCATTCTGGGTTATATTTTATTATTTGAGCTATAGAGTAAATCTATTTCTGAAGTCTGTTAAATGGAGGATTTAGCATATTTATGAAGGGGCTCAAGTCCTGGAGGGAAAAATCACAGTGGCTGCACTCTGAGGGAGGGATGGGGATGTTGCAGATTGGAGGGTTACTTGAACTAATACCAGTACTTTTAATTAAGCCTTTAGAAAATCATCACTCTTAACCCTTTCAGGGTCCAGAGGCCAAATTTCAAAGTGCACACCAGGGTCCAAGAATTAAAAAAAAAAAAAAAAAAAAAAAATTATTTTTTTCTTATGAAATGGTAGAGAATCTTTTTCTGAAGGTAATAAAACAAAAAGTATGAAATTTGATGGAAAATTGATGAAATTATGCTCTCGCGAATTTTGATGTGTCAGCGATATTCATGAATCGGCGATTTTGCCGAATTTGACTCCCATTTTAGGCCAATTACATTATTCCAGTCAACCAAATTCTTAGCTATTTCACTAGTAGTACTTCTATTCTATCGATTGAGCACAAGAAATCGCCAAGTCAACTGTTTCAACTACAAAACAAAGTGATCGGAAATTGGTAATTTGGCCAATTTAACACAAAGTTCCAAATATTCCAATTTCAAAATAGGGTCCAGAATAAACAATGTAGGTATTCCTGTCACTAAACTAACATTTCCTCTGTTCATTAGTTACGTTTTGAGGCTTTACAAATGAATTCCATTTTGATTTTTTATTCATGTAATGAATTTTTATTCAAACCAAAAATTAGAAGATTTACTGTTATGCAATATTGTAATAATTGTATAAATATCATCACCACATTTGTGAATGTATATTAGACCCACCAGCTGGCGTCTATTAGATGTGTGAGGTCGTTTGTTTACTCTTGAACATCGGCAAAAATTTAACATTTCCTCTACTTTGAGCTCAGTTTCAAGCCATTTCCAGTGCTAAAAGCAATCAAAATCATCTCTATTTCTGTAATATGTCTTCCATTCTATCAAATGAGACCAAGAAATCGCAAATACATCTATAAAAAACATACGAAAAACACTGCAAAGTCGCTGTTTTAATCGAAAATCACGGTCTCAGTTTTTTCTCTCATTATACACGGTGTGCTGCAGGATATGTTTTATGTGATGCACACATACCACATAGATATATTCTCTCATATCTAGACCCAAATTTACCACTCACAGCTTAGCAGAGTGAGCTGAGCTCATGGCGTAGATCTACGGTTTAGACCCTGAATGTAAAGCCATAGATCTACGGCACGGACCCTGAAAGGGTTAAATCTATTGTTTGTTTTTAACCAATCTCTGCTAAACAAATATATATGCAAACTATGAATGCATATAATAAAAAAAAATGAATTTTTCTAAATAATTTCTGTCTGACTACTTACAATGATTGTAACTGTTTGCAAGTGCCAACTGTCATAAGTGCCAATGTCATAAGTGCAAAATATCACAAGTTGGAATATATTAAATATTCGCAATTTTAAGCAATAAATTTGCTCATTCTTACCTTATTCGAGCAACATTTGCTAAAAATGCCATTGCTGTACTGAAAAAATGACCAGATGAAATTTTTGACATGAGATAGCCAGCAGCCTCTCTACAGTATCCATCCATGTGTAGAAGAAGATGAAAGCCTCCTAATATTTTTATCAGCAAGTATTCAAACATTTGTTTAGATGGCATCCGGAGAGACCTGTTGAATTGGAGAACCCATTTTAGACACAGCACTGTAAAGCTATAAATATAAAAATGTTTAAGTCTAAAAATACAAACATGTAATGAGAGCAGTTTGATGGACTATGCACAGTATTAATAGACAAAAGGTTAATGGGTAGACTTCTGGGTGTACATGGTTTTTGAGGAGTAACAGACATGGTGGATCCTTATTTAGTGGTGGATACGGTTAGAGTAAAATGCTGATGGAGCAAAAGGAGACTGGCAGCACTGGGTAAGAAAGAAGTGAAAAAAATTAATTAAGGAAGAAATTTTTTGGAAAGGTATAAGGAACTATTGGGGAAAGTGGGCTGCAGGAAGTGAGGTTGAGAAGGTATGGGGTAAATTTAAGAATGTACACAAGGGGTCATACCAGGCAGTACATCACCAGTGGTACTAACGAAGCGCAGAGCAAGACAAAACATCCCAAATGGTAATTCCTGCTTGATATTTGCAAATATTCAGAGTTTCAAATCAAATAAAAATGACCAAGTTAGTTATGTCAGTGGGCTCCTAACAGAAGTGCATGCCATGTTTGGAGCATTTATAGAAACACATACAAGGGATGTCTTGGATGGAGAGATAAAGATAGAAAACTACATGATGTATAGATGTGATAAAATTAATAGGTCACAGGGAGGAGTAGGAACCTATGTAAAGGATACTTTCTGTTGCACAGAAGTGCTGAACTCTATGAATGATATAGTAGAAATCCTAGGCATTAAAGTTGAACATAGCAATTTGGTAATTATCCTAGTATACAAACCACCATCAGCAACTGCTGAGGAATTCACAGATCAGCTAAGACAGATAGATAGCTATCTGCATAGGCTAGAAAATCCAACACCAAATATTTTACTCCTTGGAGATTTTAATCTTCCTCGTGTAAAGATTAGGTGATGAAAGATTGGATATCAGATTGGAGGGAAAGAGTATGGAGGAGGTGAATGTATTCAGATATTTGGGAGTGGACGTCTCAGCGGATGGGTCTATGAAAGATGAGGTGAATCATAGAATTGATGAGGGGAAAAGGGTGAGTGGTGCACTTAGAAGTCTGTGGAGACAAAGAACTTTGTCCTTGGAGGCAAAGAGGGGAATGTATGAGAGTATAGTTTTACCAACGCTCTTATATGGGTGTGAAGCATGGGTGATGAATGTTGCAGCGAGGAGAAGGCTGGAGGCAGTGGAGATGTCATGTCTGAGGGCAATGTGTGGTGTGAATATAATGCAGAGAATTCGTAGTTTGGAAGTTAGGAGGAGGTGCGGGATTACCAAAACTGTTGTCCAGAGGGCTGAGGAAGGGTTGTTGAGGTGGTTCGGACATGTAGAGAGAATGGAGCGAAACAGAGTGACTTCAAGAGTGTATCAGTCCGTAGTGGAAGGAAGGCGGAGTAGGGGTCGGCCTAGGAAAGGTTGGAGGGAGGGGGTAAAGGAGGTTTTGTGTGCGAGGGGCTTGGACTTCCAGCAGGCATGCGTGAGCATGTTTGACAGGAGTGAATGGAGACAAATGGTTTTTAATACTTGACGTGCTGTTGGAGTGTGAGCAAAGTAATATTTATGAAGGGGTTCAGGGAAACCGGCAGGCCAGACTTGAGTCCTGGAGATGGGAAGTACAGTGCCTGCACTCTGAAGGAGGGGTGTTAATGTTGCAGTTTAAAAACTGTAGTGTAAAGCACCCTTCTGGCAAGACAGTGATGGAGTGAATGATGGTGAAAATTTTTCTTTTTCGGGCCACCCTGCCTTGGTGGGAATCGGCCAGTGTGATAATAATAATAATAATAATAATAATAATAATAATAATAATAATAAAAATGTAAAATGGAAGATGGCGCAACGTAATGTTATACCAGAAATATCTCCGGGAAGCACCCTGGCCCAACAGGCACATACCAGGGAACTACATGTAATGAGGCTTTGTGAAAAGTACTCATTGAACCAACAGATAACTGATCCCACTAGAAGTGAAAATACCCTGGATTTGATATTCACAAACAACGAGGAACTAATCAAAAACATAACAGTTACAAAAACAATGTACAGTGGAACCTCGGCTTACGAATGCTCCACCATGTGAATTTTTCAGAATATGAAGTTGCTCGGTTGATTTTTTGCTTCTGGATACGAACGAAGTTTCAGGATGTGAATTTCCCCCTCAAGGGAGGTTCCTTAACCCTTTGACTGTTTCGGTCGTATATATACGTCTTATGAGCCACCATGTTTGAGGTATACATACTCAAAAATTCTAGCAGCTTCAAATCAAGCAGGAGAAAGCTGGTAGGCCCACATGTGCAGTCAGTGTCCACCATATAAAAAAAATCCTGCAGCAGGCAGTACATAATGAGAAAAAAAAAGAAACTCTGACATTGTTTTTGGATTAAAGCGCCGAATTTGAGGTGTATTTTTGTATAGTTTTTATGGTTATATTCTTGTTTTCGTAGTCACATTTGATAGTATGGAAAACATTTTATAGAAATAGAGGTGATTTTGATCGATTTTACTATGAAAAGGACCTTGAAATGGAGCTCAAAGTAGGGGAAATGTTTGATTTTTGTTGATGTTCAAGAGTAAACAAATGATGTCATTGTAGCCATTCTAATATGCAGTCATGAATGGGCTGATGTTATTTATACAATTATTACAATATTGCAGTAGTCTGCATAACAGTAAATATTCTATTTTTTCTTTGAATAAAAATTCAAAATAGAAAGCAAGAGTAATATCAGAGGGGCCTGGAGATGTGACTGATGAAGAAAAAAAATGTTATTTTAGAGCCAGGAATGTCTGCATTGTTCATCCTGGACCCTATTTTGTAATTGGCATATTTTTTAATTTGCATGAAATTGGCCAATTAGCCAATTTCTGACCACTTTATTGGGTAGTTGAAATCAGTAAATGGGCAATTTCTTGTACTCAATCGATAGAACAAATGGAGTTCTAAAGAAATAGTTATGAGTTTGGTCGACTGGAACAATGGAATTAGCCGAAAATAGGGCTCAAAGTGGGTGAAATCGCCAATTTGTAAATACTGCAAAGGTCGCTAACTTCGCAAGAGCATAATTCCGTAAGTTTTCCATCAAATTTCGTACTTTTGGTGTCATTACCATCAGGAAAAGATTCTCTATCATTTCATAAGAAAATTTTTTTTGTTTTTTTCCAAATATTTTGCGACACCAGGAGACACCTCAGAATTTGGCGTTTCAACAGTCAAAGGGTTAAATAAATAAATAAATATCAATTTCTTTGCAAGTTACAATGTGTGTTTACATATCATAATATGATTGGAGCAAAGAAAGCCACTACCATGCCGAGGCATTTCGGGATGACTTAACATAATACTTGTAGTCTACTTAAGGTTAGACAGGTGAAAAGTAGTAGTGGTTACCAATGTTTTGCTGATCATGGTGCCAACTTCTGGCAGCCTTCTGAATTTCTCCTTACTGTTATTATATACATGAAAACATTGTAAAATTTTGTACTATATGCATACATGTTATGGTTTAATAACTTGTATGTTATTAAATACCACTGCCTCAACCACTGTGGTGCACTGCCTCATTTTTGTACAATTTCTTTCTTCAATTCTATTGTGTTTCTCAATTTCTTTACCAAAGGGCTAGCACCAGCAAGTTTCTTTGGGCCCATGGTTAATTATGTAGCAGTCACACTCAATGAACAAGCACTAAACACAACGAATTATTGTGAAATGTTTGGATGAGCACAGAGGCCAATGCTCACTCCAGCATAAACAAAGCCACACTGACTCACAATGCCTCAATCACTGCTTCAACCCTTTTATTTTTGTACAATTTCCTTCTTCAATTCTATCGTATTATTATTATTATCAGCCATGAATGGGTTGACATTATTTATACTGTAGTTTAATAACAAATAATGAACAAACAAAACTCACCACTCGTAAGGCCGACAAACTCTGACGACTTGTGATGGTTAAAAAAAATTAAAATTCTTTATTTCTCTATTGATATTACAATGTGGGGTTTACATATTGTAAAATATTATTGCATATTATAAAATACTTATTACAAAGAAGGCCACTAATATGCCTAGGCATTTCGGGAGTGATGACAATGACATGATGGTAGCAATAATAGTTAGCCATGCAGTTACTGATGACAGCTGAATAGAGGTGATTATATGGGGTGTAACTGCATGGCATGATAAAACTACTGTGTGGATTCTACGTCTTCACTGCCAGCATCACTGCCGACAGGTTGAGGTTCAGGCGAGGCAGTAGGGGTAGCGGCAAGGGTAGTGGCAGGATTCCTTGTGAAGAACATTGTGATGGGCAACTGAGATGGTTTCTTCTTCATATCTACAGAGTTTGGTAGGGAATTATGTTCCTATCAATGTCATTCATCACCTTCAAAGCCCTCAACATCGATGGGTCTATGTCGTACATAAATTGTTTGAGCTGTGCTGTTATTCTCATCACTTGCCCTAGTTTTTCAAGGGTGAGGGCTTGAGGCTGACTGGCCTCAGCAACACACTCCTCTTCTTCATCTTCATTCTCTGCCTGCACAATCTCCAACAACTCATCATCATTTAGGCCCAGTGCATGCTCTTCAACCAGTTCTCTGACCTCACCTTCCTGCATGTCCTCAAACCCTTCACCACCAACTAGCCTTGTTAACTCCAGTCTTCCTTGCAGCTTTGTTAACCTCGTCTTGAGGAACAAATCCAACAAAATCACACACGCACACTGGCCACTAAGCCCTCCAACAACCATTCACCATCTGAGGTTGCAAATCCTTGACATTATCATACACTATAGAGAGGCAGTCAATGATGGTGAATCTCTTCCAGTATTGAGTAACACTCGTATCTGGATCTGCAACCAACACAGCATGGAGCTTTTGCATTGACCTTCGTGTGTAGTAAGCTTTAAATGTAGCTATCACACCCTGATCAAATGGTTGTATCAGGGAGGTTGTGTTTGGCGGCATGAACACCTCATCATCACACATTCCCTCCAGTGATGGTGGGTGACCTGGAGCATTACCAAGGAGCAGGAGGATTTTGTTTAGGAGGCCCTTCTCTTGTAGATACGCCTGTACCTCCGTCAGGAAGCAGTGGTGAAACCAGTCCATACGGATGACGTTGGTGGTCCATGCTTTCGGACTGTTCATCCAGAATACTGGAAGGAGATTCTTGTTGCGGCCCTTCAGTGCTCTGGGGTTGGGACATTTATAAATAAAGTTTGGCTTTATTATGTGCTCAGCAGCATTAGCACATAGCATTAATATGCATCGGCCTTTTGCAGCCTTGAACCCTGGCGCAATCTTCTCTTTGGCGATTAAGGTCCTGGCAGGCATCTTCTTCCAATATAGTGCTGTTTCATCCATATTCCACACCTGCTCAGGTGTGTATCCCTTCTCATCGATGATTTTTTTTAAAGTGCCAGGGAATGCAGCTGCTGAAACGTGATCTGCCGAACTTGATCTCCACTCATCTTCAGGTTGTGCAGGGAGAACCATCTCTTAAATTTTTCAAACCATCCTTTACTTGCTAGGAAATCAGGATGGCTAGGTTCTGCACTGGTGCTAGCCTCATCACTAACCAACATATCATACAAAGTCTTTCCCTTTACACGAATTGCATTGCTGTCTATGGGATTTCCTTTTCTATTTTGGTCTGAAATCCACACAAATAACGCTGATTCCATCTTAGACATTGCACTGTTTCTTACTTGTGACACTTGCTTGGCTGAGGGAGGAGCAGTAGATGCTAGTGCTACCCCTATCTTCACCTCATTTTTCTTGATAGAGCGCACTGTGCTTTCGTTTACGTTAAATAATTTTCCAATAGCAGAGCTGCTCAAATTACCTGTCCTACACTTATCTAGCAATTTCACATTCTGTTCCAGATTCATGACTTTCTTTGAGCGCTTAGGGGTGAGCTCATCAATAGCGGTTGCGGCTCGCTTGAGGGCCATACTTTCACCACCACACAAACATGATAGTACACACAAACAACACAGACCGACGCGCACAGTGGCTGGAGAATGACTGAGTGAGTAGCAGGTGGGCTGGCTGCCAGTTGCGGAGGTTGGAGGAAGGGTAGTAGGGACGCGTCGGTGGTGGGAAACTCGAACATGATTTGGTGGCTGGGAATTTGTGAATGTGTGAAGCCCATGAAAGTTGAAAACACGAATGTTGAGGGAGACTTGTATTAAACTGTATTGCTATTACAGTAGGGCCCCCACTTATACGACGGGTTAGGTTCCAGGCTGGCGCCGGAAAGCAGACATCGCCGAAAGGCAGAACGCCATTTTTTTCCATTTATAAATGCATATAAATGCCAGACAACAAGTTTACACTAAATTATATTAAGTTAGTAATAGAACTAGGCATTAAAAACACACAAAGTAAAATACATTCACAGTAAATTCATTACTTATCTTAAAGTATTTGTAAGTACAGTGCCTGCACTCTGAAGGAGGGGTGTAAATGTTGCAGTTTAAAAACTGTAGTGTAAAGCACCCTTCTGGCAAGACAGTGATGGAGTGAATGATGGTGAAAGTTTTTCTTTTTCGGGCCACCCTGCCTTGGTGGGAATCGGCCAGTGTGATAATAAAAATAATAAATAATTTGTAATCATAATGTAGGGAGAGAGGTGAGTAGTACTTATTTGTAGGAAGTCAGGTGCAGGTAGCCCAGGTGTAGGCAGCCCTGGCTCCCCGTCTCATACTTAATATACGATATTTAAAACATCCCAGAGAGGTAAAATACACATACAGTACACTCATTATTTACCATAAAATATGTGTAGTCTTAATATAGGAAGAGAGGTGAGTAGTATTTATTTGTAGGAAGTCAGTGTAGGTAGCCAGTAGGTGTAGCCCGCCTGGGCTACACCTACCGGCTACCCACACTGTGGCCCAGAGCCATATTATTAACATCAACATGCCTTGTTCACTGAATTTAATAATTTGTAACAACCACCTTTAGATGCCATCATAAACGAAGGTAGAAGTAATGAATAATTCATGCCGAAAATTGTAAACAAAAGCGGAGTGAGGGAGTGGCTGGGCCAAACGCAGATTCATACACGTTTTTTCTGATGGATGAGCAGAGAAAACGTAATGTTGTCCCTCCACCCGGCTACAACACAGCTCCACAAGTATTACCATCAAAGCACACACAAAATATGCAATAAATGCCAGACAAGTTTACACTAATTTATATTAAGTTAGCAATAGAAATAGGCATTAAAAACACAATAAAAGGTAAGATACACACAGAGTACACTTATTACTTACCTTAAAATATTAATATTAATGTGTGAGAGGTGAGTGGCAGGGTGTTTATTGAATAAAATCAGACTGGCACACCATCATCCTCTAACTTGGCACTTAAAGCAAGAGGCTTACGGCTTCTCTTTTTATCACAGCTAACAGACGCCATCGTCAATGAGAGCCAACTAGTTAGCGAAAGAGTAAACGAGAGAGAGAACGAGATACAGAGTTGAGACTATGTAAGAACACAAACTGAACAGGTAGTGGACGATCACTTGGTCAGGCGAAATAAATGCGTGTCTACTTTTAGTTCATTCACGTCCATTTGTAAGAGTTTGTAAAACATTTACCTCAATATTTTTTTATTACAATAATAATTACCTCACAATACAAATACTCTTACATTGTGTACAAGTTAGTTCAGAATAAACAAACAGCAACACACCATTTTTAGAGTGAATGAAGATAGTAATAATAATAATAATAATAATAATAACAATAATAATAATAATAATATTATTATTATTAATAATATTATTATTATTATTATTATTAATATTATTATTATTATAAAAAGCACTAAACCCACAAGGGTAGTGAATTGCTATATATGGAGTAAAGGCATACGAAAAGAATATTTTTCTACAGTTATCCCCCAGTTTGACTAGAGAAAACGTAATTCTTCCGACACTACCTACACAGCTGCTTTGTAAACAAATCTCACATTTACATCAATTTTTATTCTGTGAGTGTATGTATCATGTTTATATGCTATGTAATGGGTTTCCTATATAATTTTGAGGAAAATATCATAGCTGGATTAATGAAAATGCCTATAATGATGTAAAATAAGACATTTAGTGTGCCCAAGAGTGATTATTATTATGTAGTATTGGTGTCGTGAGTAGAGAAGAGACTTAGCGATTTTAATGTGTACCTGCACACCAGCACAGTGAGTAAGTATATTTAGGTACAGGTACACATAAGTATAATTATCAGAGTACATAGGTAGTAGGTTGGTAGACAGCAACCACCCAGGGAAGTACTACCGTCCTGCCAGATGACTGTGAAACAGAAACCTGTAACTGTTTTGCATGATGGTAGGATTGCTGGTTTCTTTTTCTGTCTCAAACACGCTAGATAACAGGGATATCTTGCTACTCCTACTTACACTTTGGTCACACTTCACAGACATGCACATGCACATATATATACATACATCTAGGTTTTTTCTCCTTTTTCTAAATAGCTCTTGTTCTTCTTTATTTCTTCTATTGTCCATGGGGAAGTGGAAAAGAATCTTTCCTCCATAAGCCATGCGTGTCGTATGAGGCGACTAAAATGCCGGGAGCAATGGGCTAGTAACCCCTTCTCCTGTAGACATTTACTACAAAAGAGAAGAAGAAAAACTTTATAAAACTGGGATGCTTGAATGTGCATGGATGTAGTGCGGATGACAAGAAACAGATGATTGCTGATGTTGTGAATGAAAAGAAGTTGGATGTCCTGGCCCTAAGCGAAACAAAGCTGAAGGGGGTAGAGGAGTTTCGGTGGGGGGAAATAAATGGGATTAAATCTGGAGTATCTGAGAGAGTTAGAGCAAAGGAAGGGTAGCAGTAATGTTGAAGGATCAGTTATGGAAGGAGAAAAGAGAATATGAATGTGTAAATTCAAGAATTATGTGGATTAAAGTAAAGGTTGGATGCAAAAAGTGGGTCATAATAAGTGTGTATGCACCTGGAGAAGAGAGGAATGTAGAGGAGAGAGAGAGATTTTGGGAGATGTTAAGTGAATGTATAGGAGCCTTTGAACCAAGTGAGAGAGTAATTGTGGTAGGGGACCTGAATGCTAAAATAGGAGAAACTTTTAGAGAGGGTGTGGTAGGTAAGTTTGGGGTGCCAGGTGTAAATGATAATGGGAGCCCTTTGATTGAACTTTGTATAGAAAGGGGTTTAGTTATAGGTAATACATATTTTAAGAAAAAGAGGATAAATAAGTATACAAGATATGATGTAGGGTGAAATGACAGTAGTTTGTTGGATTATGTATTGGTAGATAAAAGACTGTTGAGTAGACTTAAGGATATACATGTTTAAAGAGGGGCCACAGATATATCGGATCACTTTCTAGTTGTAGCTGCACTGAGAGTAAAAGGTAGATGGGATACAAGGAGAATAGAAGCATCAGGGAAGAGAGAGGTGAAGGTTTATAAACTAAAAGAGGAGGCAGTTAGGGTAAGATATAAACAGTTATTGGAGGATAGATGGGCTAATGAGAACATAGGCAACGGGGTCGAAGAGGTATGGGGAAGGTTTAAAAATGTAGTGTTAGAGTGTTCAGCAGAAGTTTGTGGTTACAGGAAAGTGGGTGCGGGAGGGAAGAGGAGCGATTGGTGGAATGATGATGTAAAGAGAGTAATTAGGGAGAAAAAGTTAGCATATGAGAAGTTTTTACAAAGTAGAAGTGATGCAAGGAGGGAAGAGTATATGTAGAAAAAGAGAGGTTAAGAGAGTGGTGAAGCAATGTAAAAAGAGAGCAAATGAGAGAATGGGTGAGATGTTATCAACAAATTTTGTTGAAAATAAGAAAAAGTTTTGGAGTGAGATTAACAAGTTAAGGAAGCCTAGAGAACAAATGGATTTGTCAGTTAAAAATAGGAGAGGAGAGTTATTAAATGGAGAGTTAGAGGTATTGGGAAGATGGAGGGAATATTTTGAGGAATTGTTAAATGTTGATGAAGATAGGGAAGCTGTGATTTCGTGTATAGAGCAAGGAGGAATAACATCTTTTAGGAGTGAGGAAGATCCAGTTGTGTGGGGGAAGTTCGTGAGGCAGTAGGTAAAATGAAAGGGGGTAAGGCAGCAGGGATTGATGGGATAAAGATAGAAACGTTAAAAGCAGGTGTGGTTGGTGCAATTATTTAATAAATGTATGGAAGAGGGTAAGGTACCTAGGGATTGGCAGAGAGCATGCATAGTTCCTTTGTATAAAGGCAAAGGGGACAAAAGGAAGTGCAAAAATTATAGGGGGATAAGTCTGTTGAGTATACCTGGTAAAGTGTATGGTAGAGTTATTATTGTAAGAATTAAGAGTAAGACAGAGAATAGGATAGCAGATGAACAAGGAGGCTTTAGGAAAGGCAGGGGGTGTGTGGACCAGGTGTTTACAGTAAAACATATAAGTGAACAGTATTTAAATAAGGCTAAAGAGGTCTTTGTGGCATTTATGGATTTGGAAAAGGCGTATGACAGGGTGGATAGGGTGGCAATGTGGCAGATGTTGCAGGTCTATGGTGTAGGAGGTGGGTTACTGAAAGCAGTGAAGAGTTTTTACGAGGATAGTGAGGCTCAAGTTAGAGTATGTAGGAAAGAGGGAAATTATTTCCCAGTAAAAGTAGGCCTTAGACAAGGATGTGTGATGTCACCGTGGTTGTTTAATATATGGTTACAGGAAAGTGGGTGCAGGAGGGAAGAGGAGCGATTGGTGGAATGATGATGTAAAGAGAGTAGTAAGGGAGAAAAAGTTAGCATATGAGAAGTTTTTACAAAGTAGAAGTGATGCAAGGAGGGAAGAGTATATGGAGAAAAAGAGAGAAGTTAAGAGAGTGGTGAAGCAATGTAAAAAGAGAGCAAATGAGAGAGTGGGTGAGATGTTATCAACAAATTTTGTTGAAAATAAGAAAAAGTTTTGGAGTGAGATTAACAAGTTAAGAAAGCCTAGAGAACAAATGGATTTGTCAGTTAAAAATAGGAGAGGAGAGTTATTAAATGGAGAGTTAGAGGTATTGGGAAGATGGAAGGAATATTTTGAGGAATTGTTAAATGTTGATGAAGATAGGGAAGCTGTGATTTCGTGTATAGGGCAAGGAGGAATAACATCTTGTAGGAGTGAGGAAGAGCCAGTTGTGAGTGTGGGGGAAGTTCGTGAGGCAGTAGGTAAAATGAAAGGGGGTAAGGCAGCCGGGATTGATGGGATAAAGATAGAAATGTTAAAAGCAGGTGGGGATATAGTTTTGGAGTGGTTGGTGCAATTATTTAATAAATGTATGGAAGAGGGTAAGGTACCTAGGGATTGGCAGAGAGCATGCATAGTTCCTTTGTATAAAGGCAAAGGGGATAAAAGAGAGTGCAAAAATTATAGGGGGATAAGTCTGTTGAGTGTACCTGGTAAAGTGTATGGTAGAGTTATAATTGAAAGAATTAAGAGTAAGACGGAGAATAGGATAGCAGATGAACAAGGAGGCTTTAGGAAAGGTAGGGGGTGTGTGGACCAGGTGTTTACAGTGAAACATATAAGTGAACAGTATTTAGATAAGGCTAAAGAGGTCTTTGTGCATTTATGGATTTGGAAAAGGCATATGACAGGGTGGATAGGGGGGCAATGTGGCAGATGTTGCAAGTGTATGGTGTAGGAGGTAGGTTACTGAAAGCAGTGAAGAGTTTTTACGAGGATAGTGAGGCTCAAGTTAGAGTATGTAGGAAAGAGGGAAATTTTTTCCCAGTAAAAGTAGGCCTTAGACAAGGATGTGTGATGTCACCGTGGTTGTTTAATATATTTATAGATGGGGTTGTAAGAGAAGTAAATGCGAGGGTCTTGGCAAGAGGCGTGGAGTTAAAAGATAAAGAATCACACACAAAGTGGGAGTTGTCACAGCTGCTCTTTGCTGATGACACTGTGCTCTTGGGAGATTCTGAAGAGAAGTTGCAGAGATTGGTGGATGAATTTGGTAGGGTGTGCAAAAGAAGAAAATTAAAGGTGAATACAGGAAAGAGTAAGGTTATGAGGATAACAAAAAGATTAGGTGATGAAAGATTGAATATCAGATTGGAGGGAGAGAGTATGGAGGAGGTGAACATATTCAGATATTTGGGAGTGGACGTGTCAGCGGATGGGTCTATGAAAGATGAGGTGAATCATAGAATTGATGAGGGAAAAAGAGTGAGTGGTGCACTTAGGAGTCTGTGGAGACAAAGAACTTTGTCCTTGGAGGCAAAGAGGGGAATGTATGAGAGTATAGTTTTACCAACGCTCTTATATGGGTGTGAAGTGTGGGTGATGAATGTTGCAGCGAGGAGAAGGCTGGAGGCAGTGGAGATGTCATGTCTGAGGGCAATGTGTGGTGTGAATATAATGCAGAGAATTCGTAGTTTGGAAGTTAGGAGGAGGTGCGGGATTACCAAAACTGTTGTCCAGAGGGCTGAGGAAGGGTTGTTGAGGTGGTTCGGACATGTAGAGAGAATGGAGCGAAACAGAATGACTTCAAGAGTGTATCAGTCTGTAGTGGAAGGAAGGCGGGGTAGGGGTCGGCCTAGGAAGGGTTGGAGGGAGGGGGTAAAGGAGGTTTTGTGTGCGAGGGGCTTGGACTTCCAGCAGGCATGCGTGAGCGTGTTTGATAGGAGTGAATGGAGACAAATGGTTTTTAATACTTGACGTGCTGTTGGAGTGTGAGCAAAGTAACATTTATGAAGGGATTCAGGGAAACCGGCAGGCCGGACTTGAGTCCTGGAGATGGGAAGTACAGTGCCTGCACTCTGAAGGAGGGGTGTTAATGTTGCAGTTTAAAAACTGTAGTGTAAAGCACCCTTCTGGCAAGACAGTGATGGAGTGAATGATGGTGAAAGTTTTTCTTTTTCGGGCCACCCTGCCTTGGTGGGAATCGGCCGGTGTGATAATAAAAAAAAAAAAAAGATGGGGTTGTAAGAGAAGTAAATGCGAGGGTCTTGGCAAGAGGCGTGGAGTTAAAAGATAACAAATCACACATAAAGTGGGAGTTGTCACAGTTGCTCTTTGCTGATGACACTGTGCTCTTGGGAGATTCTGAAGAGAAGTTGCAGAGATTGGTGGATGAATTTGGTAGGGTGTGCAAAAGAAGAAAATTAAAAGTGAATACAGGAAAGAGTAAGGTTATGAGGATAACAAAAAGATTAGTTGATGAAAGATTGGATATCAGATTGGAGGGAGAGAGAATGGAGGAGGTGAATGTATTCAGGTATTTGGGAGTGGACTTGTCAGCGGATGGGTCTATGAAAGATGAGGTGAATCATAGAATTGATGAGGGGAAAAGGGTGAGTGGTGCACTTAGGAGTCTGTGGAGACAAAGAACTTTGTCCTTGGAATCAAAGAGGGGAATGTATGAGAGTATAGTTTTACCAACGCTCTTATATGGGTGTGAAGCATGGGTGATGAATGTTGCAGCGAGGAGAAGGCTGGAGGCAGTGGAGATGTCATGTCTGAGGGCAATGTGTGGTGTGAATACAATGCAGAGAATTCGTAGTTTGGAAGTTAGGAGGAGGTGCGGGATTACCAAAACTGTTGTCCAGAGGGCTGAGGAAGGGTTGTTGAGGTGGTTCAGACATATAGAGAGAATGGAGCAAAACAGTGTGACTTCAAGAGTGTATCAGTCTGTAGTGGAAGGAAGCCGGGGTAGGGGTCGGCCTAGGAAAGGTTGGAGGGAGGGGGTAAAGGAGGTTTTGTATGTGAGGGGCTTGGACTTCCAGCAGGCATGCGTGAGCGTGTTTGATAGGAGTGAATGGAGACAAATGGTTTTTAATACTTGACGTGCTGTTGGAGTGTGAGCAAAGTAACATTTATGAAGGGGTTCAGGGAAACCGGCAGGCCGGACTTGAGTCCTGGAGATGGGAAGTACAGTGCCTGCACTCTGAAGGAGGGGTGTTAATGTTGCAGTTTAAAAACTGTAGTGTAAAGCACCCTTCTGGCAAGACAGTGATGGAGTGAATGATGGTGAAAGTTTTTCTTTTTCGGGCCACCCTGCCTTGGTGGGAATCGGCCAGTGTGATAATAAAAAAATAATAACATGTAAAATATGCAGCAACTTTAAAACACTTGAAATTTTGGAAAGTTACCCGACATAATAGATGTGGTCACAGAAAATGTAAAGAAACTGGGTGGGGGGCGCCATATTTGAAAAACTGCTTGCCGTATAGCAAATTTTGGTCATAATTTGAAATCGCCATATTAGAGGAACGCCGTAAAGTGGGGCCTTACTGTATTATTGTTATAATAATTATTATTAGTAATAGTGTGTACGTGGTGAGAGGCTCTTGATCTAGGGAATTGGATCTGTGCTCCAGTTCCCTAAATTAATAATAATTATAACATACTACTACTACAGTGGAACCTCAAAAATCGAACCTATCACATATCGAACGTTTCAAAAATAAGACCATTTTTTCGGACAAACTATGTCCCTATTATCGAACGCGCCCCTATTTTCAGACCGCCGGGTACGGGACCTGTCTGCCACCCGCTCTGTCCTCGTCCCCACACAGGCGCCGTGAGCAGTCTAGCTTTGTTTATGCTTGAGTGAACACTAACCTGCGCTCTCATTCACGCATTTTACGATTATTTCGTTGTGTTTAATACTTGTGGGACTGTGAAATATGCTGTCATGGGCCCAAAGAAACTTGCTAGTGGTACCCCTGTGGTAAAGAAAGTGAGAAACACCATAGATGTGAAGAAGGAAATAATACCGAAGTATGAGAGTGGTGTGAGACTTGTTGAGCTTGCCAGGATATATGGGAAAAACAAGTCGACCATCGGTTCTATCCTGTCAAAGAAAGAATAAATCAAGGAAGCTGATGTTGCAAAAGGTGTTAATATAGGGAGTGTGGATGAGGTGCCTTCTTCAAAGATTAAGGAGATTTGTGCCAAGTGGAATGATGTCCAAATGTTTGTGCAGAAGTACCACCCTGAGCAAGCTGAAACAAGCCATCTTTGCAACAAGTTCAGTGACAGAACCATGTCCCATTTTAGGGAAATGTTAAAGAGGCACCAGAAACAGAGGACTGTGGACAGTTATTTTGTGAGACAGGGGTCCAGTGACTCTCAAGCTGGTCCTAGTGACATTAAAAGACAGAAGGGAAGTAACCCCAGAGAGGGCTTTACCTGAAGTCCTCATGGAGAGGGATTCTCCTTCCAAACACTAACCCCAACTCCCTCTCTCCTCCTCCCTATCTTCCAGATGCCATCACCAATCTTCAATAAAGGTAAGTAAAAATGTTATTTTATATGTATTACTATATACAGTATAATTAAAAACTATAGTATTTGTTGTATGTAAAACTGTAATTAATCTCTATAAAATGTATTTTTTGTGTGAATATTTTTGGGTTTCTGGAACGGATTAATTGTATTTCCATTATTTCTAATGGGAAATATTGCTTCGAATTTCAGACTTTTCAAATTTAGAACTAGCTCCTGGAATGGATTAAGTTCGATTTTTGAGGTTCCACTGTACTAACAGAAGATTTCGACATAAATCTACTACATGACCAGGACCCACAAGTAACTGAATTCACAAACACTATGAGCAACTGCTTGTTACTACCAACAATATCAAAACCTACAAGAATCTCCCAGAATAGTATCTCTTTATTGGACCACATCTGGACTAACACCATATCCCCTTTAAAAGCAGGCATAATCACAGACAACACCACAGACCACTACCCTACCTTTCTCATAACCAACCTAGGTAAACTGCCCCAAGACACTACTAAGGTTACCTTCAGACTGCATAACAAAACAGCTGTAAATAACTTTATAGTAGCTATGAATAATGTTTACTGGCATAATGAGCTTGAGACATATACAGACACTAATGAATGTATTAATTTTATAAAAAGAACACACTACCTCTATAACAAGCATTGCCATAAAAAAAACTAAACAGCTCACAGCAAAGAGACTAAATAGTCCCTGGCTAACACCCACCATCCTCAAATCCATTAACACAAAGCACCAATATGAAAAACAGTACAGAAAAGGTGAAATAACTAGAGACCAGTCTCAATATTACTCGTCAGCCCATACCAGCCTGATAAAGTCTAAAAAATCGTATTATGAAAACAGATTACAAAACATCAAATGTGACATAAAAAAGACCTGGAAAACCCTATCTGAAATTCTAGGAACTAAAAGGATCTCCAAAAACAAAATAATCAAATTAACAAATCAGACGAGCCCCTACTCCCACCAACTGAAACAGTGAACAGACTCAATGTTTTCTTCTCCACCATAGGAAAGAATCTAGCAAGCAGAATCCCAAGCTCAAATATCCATCCATCAGACTACCTCACAGGCACCTATCCGCATACACTATTCCTAGCTCCAACCAACCCAACAGAGGTCTCGCTCATCATCAACACCCTTAAGAACAAGGCAGGAGACAAACAACTTGTCTGCTTTTATGTACAAAAAAAGCTTCGAAAATACTGTCACCAATTACTGCAACACTCTTTAACAAATCCATTGAATCCTCCACTTTCCCAGCAATTCTCAAAATAGCGAGGGTTACCCCAATCCACAAAGGAGGTGATCAAGCCAACTCGAATAACTATAGACCAATTTCTAACTTACCACTACTCTCTAAAATCTTTGAAAAATTAATTCACAGACAGATCTATTCCTACCCCACCTCATACAACATACTAAATCCCTGTCAGTTTGGATTCAGGAATAATAAAAGCACAAATGATGCTCTTATACACATGCTGGAGCTAATATACATCGAGAAGAAAGAAGTCCCACTGGGAATTTTCATTGACTTACATAAAGCTTTTGATACAGTCGACCATGAATTGCTGCACACCAAATTAACTCACTATGGTATAAGAGGCCATTCCCTTAATTACCTAAAGTCATACCTTAGTAACAGAAGCCAATACGTGTACGCAAATGGTGCAAACTCTTCCACACAACCAATCACAGTAGGAGTCCCAAAGGGAAGTGTCCTAGGACCACTCCTCTTTCTCATCAACATCGATGACCTACCGAATACATCACAGCTACTCAAACCCATATTATTTGCAGATGACACTACGTATGTCTTCTCACACCCAAACCCAGCCATACTCGCCAACACTGTCAATGCTGAATTGCAGAAAATATCTACCTGGATGATGGCGAATAAACTTACCCTAAATATTAACAAAACCTATTTCATTCAGTTTGGAACCAGAGCTGCAAATATTCCACTTAACATAACACTAAATGGATCACCCATCACACAACTCACAGAGGGAAAATTCCTAGGAATCCACCTATACAGCAGCCTCAAATTCCACACATATACAACAAATTTCCAAGAAAATCTCTAAGACAGTAGGCATACTATCAAAGATACGGTACTATGTTCCACAATCAGCTCTCCTTGTACTGTATCACTCACTCATCTACCCTTATCTCACATATGGAATTTGTGCATGGGGGTCAACATCATCAAATCACCTAAGGCCACTAATAACCCAGCAAAAGGCTGCAATCAGAATGATAACAAATTCCCACTCGCAACAGCATACTCCACCTCTATTCAAAAGTCTAAATTTGCTCACCATAAAGAACATCTACACTTATTCATGTGCCTACTACATACATAGAACAATACATGCAAACATAAACCCCCCACTCAAACTTCTCACCAACCTTAACAGGACACACAACCATAACACAAGACACAGATCTCTTTTTGATGTACCCCGTGTCCATATCACACTGTAAAAACTCTATGCACATAAAGGGCCCCAAAATCTGGAATTCATTACCAGAACATACTAAAGTAACCAGGCCTGAAAATCAATTTAAGATTCTTCTAAAAAAAAAACCACTAACTTGCCCAGGACTAAGTAATCAGCACTCAATATTTAACATTACCAATAATTCTCCCAATTACATACTTAAATCTTGAAAATTCAAGACAACATATAGCAAATTGATCATCTTGTGTTATACACTGTAATGTGACAAATTTGTACAACTATAATGCTTCAGTATTGATATGTTCAAATTTCACTGTTTCAAATACTCAATTGTACTTCATATTGTAAATTGTTTACTGTAATTTTTAACACTGAACCTTTCATTGCTTGTTAATTTTAAGTTAATTTTAAGCCTGCCCATAATGCTCTGCATACAAGGGGCTTTTGGCATGTTCACCCAACTACTATAATTCATTGTACAACTATGTATCGTGTCCAAATAAAATACAGTGGACCCCCGAGTTTCAGCAGCATTGGCTTTCGTGAAATTCGACTTTCGGCAAGTTTTCTCAGCAAAATTTGGCCTCGAGTTTCGTGATTAGACTCGTGATTCAGCGACCGTCCGGTACCCGTCTGCCCGTCACCGCGTACACAAAGCCAGTCTCCCATGCCATTCACGCTCAGTGTGCCATTGTTTACCAACACGTGACCATCACCCCGCAGGTTCATACGTAATAATCCATTGTTTTTTTTTGTGATTGCAACTGCTAAATAAGTCACCATGGGCCCAAGCAAAGCTAGTGCAAGCCCTTTCGTAAAGAAAGTGAAAAACACGATCCAGAGTGATTTTGAAAGGTTTGAGGAAGACCCTGACCATGCCGACCCTCTGCCTGTTGTGGAAGGTGTTGTGGCATTGGGCAAGTCCACCATGTTCGAGGTGAGTGACGGGGATGTGGAAGAGTTGGTGGAGGACCACAGGGAAGAGCTAACCACTGACGAACTGCAAGAGTTTCAACTGGAACAGCATCAGACCACAGCTGAGGAACTTGCTTCAGAGGAGGAGGAAAAGAGAGTGAAGGAGGTGCCTTCTTCGGTGATTAAGGACATGTGTTCAAAGTGGAATGAGTTGCAAAGTTTTGTTGAAAAGTATTGCCCTGGCCAAGCTGAAACAAGCCATATCTGCAACATGTTCAATGACAAAACCTTGTCCCACTTCAGGCAAATCATAAAGAAATGCCAGAAACAGACCTCTCTGGACAGATGTTTTGTGCAACAGGGGTCCAGTGACTCTCAAGTTGTTCCCAGTGGCATTAAAAGAAGGGAAGTAACCCCAGATAAGGACTTGCTACCTAAAGTCCTAATGGAAGGAGATTCTCCTTCCAAACAATAGTGTACACCTTCCTCCTATCCCCTCCTCCCATCTTCCATCCACCCAGAAGTCTTCAGTAAAAGTAAGTGTAATATTATTATTTTTTATATGCATGTACTTGATTGATTTCTGATTGTTTTCAATATGTAAATCTTTATTTAATTTGAAAAAAAAAAAAACTTTATTTTAATATTTTTGGGTGTCTGGAATGGATTAATTTTATTTCCATTATTTCTTATGGGGAAAATGGTTTCAAGTTTCGTGAATTTCGACTTTCGGCAGGCTCTCTGGAACGGATTAATCACGAAACTCAGGGGTCCACTGTATGTGAATATATACATGAATATGAATATGTATTCGGCTGGTTGGCTGGCTTTGGCTGTCTCTGTCTGTCTATATCTCTGTCTCTCACATGTACACCTCAGTTTTTTTTTTTTTTTTTTTCAACAAGTCGGCCGTCTCCCACCGAGGCAGGGTGACCCAAAAAAAGAAAGAAAATCCCCAAAAAGAAAATACTTTCATCATCATTCAACACTTTCACCACACTCGCACATTATCACTGTTTTTGCAGAGGTGCTCAGAATACAACAGTCTAGAAGCATACACACAAAGATACACAACATACAGTTATTATACATAATATAAAGTAAGTAATAGTAGTGTCACTTGCTCAGCAATCAGCGAAGGGCTCATAAACCAAAAACCAACAGGTTTACCAGCCACTCCCTGAGACAGAGACAAGCAGATGGAAAGACAGACACACACAGGCAGACATAAAGAGATGCAGATAGACTGGCAGACATACAGTAAAAACATATAAAGCCAAGGTTCCCTCCAGGAGCACACATTCATCAAATATCACTGGCTGTCACTTGTTATCTGACGTTTGTCATAACACCATTCTTCAAGGAGTTTCATACTCCAGTGTGTCTAAAACATTGCTGGGACCTATAAATACTTTGTATATATTTCCAGACAATAGTAAATGACCAAGGCAGGTGAAAATGTTCACCTGTCAATGTGATTGTTACTATTTGAGTACTATTTCAGTACATAATATTAGTGTCAGAACAAAGATTGGCTATGAAATCACAAGAACTATTATAAATTGTAAATATCAGAACATAAAAATTATATAAATTAAAATGAAAATGAGAAAAAAAGGTATATAGGCAACACTTCTGCAAGCAGCAGGACTGGATGTTGCCATCAGGTGACAATCCAGAAACAATTTTGCAGTCTTATATCTCAGTAAGTACTGGTCCTAATTTTTTTTTTTTGTCTTTTACCACACAGAAAATTGCCTTTTTTAACCCTTTGACTGTCACAACCCCAAATCCTGAAGTGTCTCCTGGTGTCAAAAATTTTTTGGAAAAAAAAAAAAAAAAAAAAAAAAATTCTAATGAAATGATAAAGAATCTTTCCCCGATGGTAATAACACCAAAAGTACGAAATCTGATCGAAAACGTATGGGATTATGCTCCCGCGAAGTTAACAATCTAGGCTAGGCGATATATACGCATCAGTGATTTTGCCGACTTTGAGCCCTATTTTTGGCCAATTCCATTGTTCCAGTTGACAAAACTCTATAGTTATTTCTTTAGAACTCTATTTTTTCTATCGAGTACAAGAAAGTGCCCATTTACCAATTTCAATTACCCAATAAAGTGGTTAGAAATTGTCAATTTGGCCAATTTCAAGCAAATTAAAAAAGATGCCAATTTCAAAATAGGGTCCAGAATAAACAATGTAGATATTCTTGTCACTAAAATAACATATCCTCTGTTCATTAGTCATGTCTCCAGGCCCTTCTTATATTACTCTTGCTTTCTATTTTGATTTTTTATTCACACAAAAAATAGAAGATTTACTGTTATGCAGACTATTGCATTATTGTAAAAATGGTATAAATAATATCAGTGCACTAGTAAAAGAATATTAGACTCCCCAGTTGACGTGTACAGGACGTGTGGTGTGATTTGCTTACTCTTGAACAATGGTAAAAATTTAACATTTCTGCTGCTTTGAGCTCAATTTCAAGGTCGTTTTCATCGTGAAACTAATCAAAATCATCTCTTTTTCTGTAATATGTCTTCCAGTCTATCAAATGAGACCAAGAAAACGAGAATACAACTATAGGAAAATACACCTCAAAGTCAGCGTATTAATCCACAAACACGGTCGGAGTATTTTTTCTCTCATTATGCACTGCGTGCTGCAGATTTTTTTTATACAGTGCATGTCAAAGACCTGGGAGTGATCATGTCAGAGGATCTCACCTTCAAGGACCATAACATTGTATCTATCGCATCTGCTAGAAAAATGACAGGATGGATAATGAGAACCTTCAAAACTAGGGATGCCAAGCCCATGATGACACTCTTCAGGTCACTTGTTCTATCTATGCTGGAATATTGCTGCAAACTAACAGCACCTTTCAAGGCAGGTGAAATTGCTGACCTAGAAAATGTACAGAGAACCTTCACGGCACACATAACGGAGATAAAACACCTCAATTACTGGGAGCTCTTGAAGTTCCTGAACCTGTACTCCCTGGAATGCAGGTGGGAGAGATACATGATTACATATACAGTGGACCCTCGACCATCAATATTAATCCGTTCCTGAGAGCTCATCGTTAATCGAAATAATCGTTAATCGAGTTAATTTTCCCCATAAGAAATAATGGAAATCAAATTAATCCGTTCCTGACACCCCAAAGTATTGAAAAAACAAATTTTACCACATGAAATATTAATTTTAATACACACAAACTGAAGAAGACATGCACAGTTACATGACACTTACCTTTATTGAAGATCTGGTGATGTTTGATGGGATGGGAGGAGGGGAGAGTGTGGATCGTCTTAGTGTTTAGAAGGGGAATCCCCTTCCATTAGGACTTGAGGTAGCAACTCTTTTTCCGGGGTTACTTCCCTTGTTCTTTTAATGCCACTAGGACCAGCTTGAGAGTCACTGGACTTCTGTCGCACAACATATCTGTCCATAGAGGCCTTTACCTTCCGCTCCTTTATGACATTTCTAAAGTGTTTCACAACATTGTCAGTGTACAGGTTGCCAACACGCCTTGCAGTAGCTGTGTCAGGGTGATTTTCATCCATAAAGGTTTGCACTTTAAGCTGCATTGCACAGATTTCCTTAAACTTAGAAGTAGGTAACTTCTTCAATTTCTCTATCCCCTCCTCCAAACCAGTTTCCTCAGGTCTGGCCTCATGCTGAAGATGATGATCTAGCAGCTCATCAGTGGTTAGTTCTTCATTGTCCTCCTCCACCAACTCTTCCACATCCTCCCCACTAACCTCCAACCCCAAGGACTTCCCCAGTGCCACAATGGATTCCTCAACTGGCATAGGATTCTCAGGGTTAGCCTCAAACCCTTCAAAATCCCTTTGGTCTACACATTCTGGCCACAGTTTCTTCCAAGCAGAGTTCAAGGTCCTCTTAGTCACTTCCTCCCAAGCCTTACCTATAATGTTTACACAACTGAGGATGGTAAAGTGATCTTTCCAAAACTCTCTTAGAGTCAGTTGAGTTTCTGAGGTCACTCCAAAGCACCTTTCAAACATAGCTTTTGTGTACAGTTTCTTGAAGTTGGAAATGACCTGCTGGTCCATGGGCTGCAGGAGAGGAGTGGTATTAGGAGGCAAAAACTTCACCTTAATGAAGCTCATTTCTGCAGAAAGTCGCACTGCCACGTCTGAAGGATGACCAGGAGCATTGTCTAATACCAGGAGGCACTTAAGGTCTAATTTCTTTTCAGTTAGGTAATTTTTCACAGTGGGGGCAAATGCATGGTGTAACCAGTCATAGAAAAAGTCCCTAGTGACCCATGCCTTACTGTTTGCCCTCCACACACAAATTAGCCTTGAGGACATTGTTTTTCCTGAACACTCTGGGAGTTTCAGAGTGATACACCAATAAAGACTTCACTTTGCAATCACCACTAGCATTGGAACACATCAACAGAGTAAGCCTGTCTTTCATAGGCTTATGTCCTGGGAGTGCCTTTTCCTCCTGAGTAATGTAGGTCCTGCTTGGCATTTTCTTCCAAAACAGGCCTGTTTCGTCACAATTAAACACTTGTTCAGGTTTGAGTCCTTCACTGTCTATGTACTCCTTGAATTCATGCACATATTTTTCAGCTGCTTTGTGGTCCAAGCTGGCAGCCTCACCATGCCTTATCACATTATGAATGCCACTACGCTTCTTAAATCTCTCAAATCAACCTTTGCTGGCCTTAAATTCACTCACATCACCACTAGTTGCTGGCATTTTTTTAATTAAATCGTCATGCAACTTCCTAGCCTTTTCACATATGATCGCTTGAGAGATGCTATCTGTTTTTCGTTTATCCACACCAATAAGAGTCTCTCAACATCTTCTATCACTTGCGATCTCAGTTTCGAAAACATAGTTGCACCTTTGGCAAGAACAGCTTCCTTGATTGCCGTTTTCTTGCTCACAATAGTAGCGATGGTTGATTGGGGTTTTGTGTACACCCTGACCAGCTCGGAGACACGCACTCCACTCTCATACTTAGCAATGATCTCTTTCATCATCTCCATAGTAATTCTCACCCTTTTTGCTGTAGGGTTGGCACTAGAAGCTTTCTTGGGGCCCATGGTGACTTATTTTGCAGGTGCAATCACTACAAAGGCTGTGATAATATGAAATGTTCCAATTGTATGTTTGGAAGCGACCGCGGTGGCTGGCTGGCTTGTAAACACTGGCACCCATGGGACAAGTGAGGCGCGCTCAGGCCAAAGTGGACGCGTCTCGAACGGAACGAATAGCGTTGGTCGGGTTTTTTAGCGCTAGTCAAGGCAAAATTTTTGCGATAAAATGTATCGCTAGTCGGATTTATTGTTAATCGATGCCATCATTGGTTGAGGGTCCACTGTACCTCGAAAATCCTAGAGGGACTAGTACCAAACTTGCACACAAAAATCACTCTCTACGAAAGCAAAAGACTCGGCAGACGATGCAATATCCCCACAATGAATAGCAGGGGTGTCACTAGCACGTTAAGAGACAATACAATAAGTGTCAGTGGCCCAAGACTGTTCAACTGCCTCCCAGCATACATAAGGGGGATTACCAACAGACCCCTGGCTGTCTTCAAGCAGGCACTGGACAAGCACCTAGAGTCAGTACCTGACCAGCCAGGCTGTAGCTCGTACGTTGGATTGCGTGCAGCCAGCAGTAACAGCCTGGTTGATCAGGCCCTGATCCGCCATGAGGCCTGGTCACAGACAGGGCCGAGGGGGCATTGACCCCTGGAACTCTCTCCAGGTAAACACTGACCACACAGACCCATTCTCTCACATATGGGCATACCAGCTTTCTCCTTTTTTTTTTTTTCAACAAGTCGGCCGTCTCCCACCGAGGCAGGGTGACCCCCCCCAAAAAAAAAAAGAAAATCCCCAAAAAGAAAATACTTTCATCATCATTCAACACTTTCACCTCACTCACACTTAATCACTGTTTTTGCAGAGGTGCTCAGAACACAACAGTTTACAAGCATATACGTATAAAGATACACAACATATCCCTCCAAACTGTTAATATCCCAAAAACCCTCCTTTAGAGTGCAGGCATTGTACTTCCCATTTCCAGGACTCAAGTCCAGCTATATAAAAATAACCGGTTTCCCTTAATCCCTTCACTAAATATTACCCTGCTCACACTCCAACAGATCATCAGGTCCCAAATACCATTCGTCTCCATTCACTCCTATCGAACCCGCTCATGCACGCCTGCTGGAAGTCCAAGCCCCTCGCCCACAAAACCTCCTTTAATAAAAGCATTAGTCAAAGGGCAGAAGAGGGGTTGTTGAGGTGGTTTGGTCATTTAGAGAGAATGGATCAAAGTAGAATGACATGGAAAGCATATAAATCTATAGGGGAAGGAAGGAGGGGTAGGGATCGTCCTCGAAAGGGTTGGAGAGAGGGGGTAAAGGAGGTTTTGTGGGAGAGGGGCTTGGACTTCCAGCAAGCGTGCGTGAGCGTGTTAGATAGGAGTGAATGGAGACGAATGATACTTGTGACCTGACGATCTGTTGGAGTGTGAGCAGGGTAATATTTAGTGAAGGGATTCAGGGAAACAGGTTATTTTCATATAGTCGGACTTGAGTCCTGGAGATGGGAAGTACAGTGCCTGCACTTTAAAGGAGGGGTTTGGGATATTGGCAGTTTGGAGGGATATGTTGTGTATCTTTATATGTATATGCTTCTAAACTGTTGTATTCTGAGCACCTCTGTAAAAACAGTGATAATGTGTGAGTGTGGTGAAAGTGTTAAATGATGATGAAAGTATTTTCTTTTTGGGGATTTTCTTTCTTTTTTGGGTCACCCTGCCTCGGTGGGAGACGACCGACTTGTTGAAAAAAAAAAATAATAATATCTTTATTTACTACACGTATAAGGTATACAGGCCTAGCTGACATCAGTGACATACTACTAAATAGAAAGTCGCTTGTTATGCAGAGTATTTCAAGAAAATTAGGTCAGTGTCCCAGGATAACACCAACACCAGTCGGCTAACACCCAGGTACCCATTTACTGATGGGTAAACATAGACAACCGGTGTAAAGAAACATGCCTAATGTTTCTACCCTGGCTGGGAATCGAATATTTACCAAAAATCATATATGGCTAACCCAAGCCAGGTACTAGAATTATTATTATAATCAAAAAGAAGTGCTAAGCCAAAAGGGCTCAGGTACTAGAAGTAAGCCACGTTGACTTTTTTGGATTATCCTAGGTTCTCTACACATATGCTGCTGTGTGTGATAATCTATATAGAGAAAATAACTTTTTTGTTTCAGGTTTATGGTGCAGTATGAGTGTATATCACAGTTAGCCCTGTGCTATACTCTGTTTTCTCTAATATAAGCCCCAAGACAGGGATAGGAGAATGGTATTTATATACAATATCCTCTTCATACCTCCGTCGAACTGCTCGGTGTTATGCCAAATGTTATTTATTCTGGAGTATTTAACATGTTTTATGTTATTTATATTGTTTATTATGTCATATTAGATCAATTGTGATAGGCAAATAAACTGTGGTGTTGATATAAGTGTAATAATAAAGCATATTCTGCATCATGAGACTGAGCTCATGGCAACCGACAGTGACTTTCAAGCCACCTTATCTTTAATGGTTAATGTACTGTGTCGGTGCTTTACATAATGAGAAGCATTTCTTTTATTCATTGGAACCGTGGCTAGGGCTAAAAGCAAGCAGGTTATAACAATAAATGGAGAAAAAGAAATTGGAGTGACTTATGCAGCAAGTATCGCCACCAAACAGTACCAGCAGGTTGGTTCGGCGACCCTGGAAATTTGAAATTATGCTAGCCAAAATTAGTGCCGAATAACTGAAGGAACCGAATAACTGATTGCCGGATTTGTGATGGTGGACCTGTATGATGCATTTTGTCTAGTTGCAATTTTTTTTTTTATCTCAGACTCCCTGCAATAAATTCCTTGGGTCAACTGATCATCTTGTCTTGATAACAAAGCAGGTCCACTGCCATTATTTTTCCTTTATCCTTACATTTTAATCAAGATCTTATTTATTTTCCTGCTCTTATACACAATTTGTATTTATCATACATCTTTTTCATGCTCTTCTAAAGACTTTTTGTTATATATGCTTTCTGAACTCATTCTCTTCTAAAGACTTTTTGTTATATATTTTTGTTATATATCTCAATCTGTATAATTTTAATATTTAACCACCACATATTTCAGCTCTTTTACAACCCCATCTATAAATATATTAAACAACCATGGTGACATTACACATCCCTGTCTAAGACCTACTTTTACCGGGAAGTATTCTCCCTCTCTTCTACACACCCTAACCTGAGCCTCACTATCCTCATAAAAGCTCTTTACAGCATTTAGTAACTTACCACCTATTCCATATACTTGCAACATCTGCCACATTGC
The DNA here is from genome assembly GCF_026875155.1 of Cherax quadricarinatus. Lineage (NCBI taxonomy): Eukaryota > Metazoa > Arthropoda > Malacostraca > Decapoda > Parastacidae > Cherax > Cherax quadricarinatus. The sequence goes on from NC_069405.1 coordinate 71,150,737, forward strand.
TCCTCTATCCACACTATCATATGCCTTTTCTAAATCCATAAATGCAATAAAAACTTCCCTACCTTTATCTAAATACTGTTCACATATATGCTTCAATGTAAACACTTGATCTACACATCCCTTACCCACTCTGAAGCCTCCTTGCTCGTCCGCAATTCTACATTTCTGTCTTACCTCTAATTCTTTCAATTATAACCCTACGTATACTTTTCCTGGTATACTCAGTAAAACTTATTCCTCTATAATTTTTACAATCTCTTTTGTCCCTTTCCCTTTATATAAGGGACTATACATGCTCTCCGCCAATCCCTAGGTACCTTCCCCTCTTTCATACATTTATTAAACAAAAGTACCAACCACTCCAACACTTTATCCCCCCTGCTTTTAACATTTCTGTCATGATCCCATCAGTTCCAGCTGCTTTACCCCCTTTCATTCTACGTAATGCCTCACGTACCTCCACCACACTTACATTCTGCTCTTCTTCACTCCTAAAGATGGTATACCTCCCTGGCCAGTGCATGAAATTACCGCCTCCCTTTCTTCCTTAACATTTAAAAGTTCCTCAAAATATTCTCGCCATCTACCTAATACCTCCCTCTCCCATCTACTAACTCCCTACTCTGTTTTTAACTGACAAATCTATACTTTCCCTAGGCTTTCTTAACTTGTTTAACTCACTCCAAATTTTTTTCTTATTTTCATTAAAATTTCTTGACAGTGCCTCTCCCACTCTTTCATCTGCTCTCCTTTTGCACTCTCTCACCACTCTCTTCACCTTTCTTTTACTCTCCATATACTCTGCTCTTCTTATAACACTTCTGCTTTGTAAAAACCTCTCGTAAGCTACCTTTTTCTCTTTTATCACACCCTTTACTTCATCATTCCACCAATCACTCCTCTTTCCTCCTGCCCCCACCTCCTATAACCACAAACTTCTGCCCCACATTCTAATACTGCATTTTTAAAACTATTCCAACCCTCTTCAACCCCCCCACTACTCATCTTTGCACTAGCCCACCTTTTGCCAATAGTCGCTTATATCTCGCCCGAACTTCCTCCTCCCTTAGTTTATACACTTTCACCTCCCTCTTACTTGTTGTTGCCACCTTCCTCTTTTCCCATCTACCTCTTACTCTAACTGTAGCTACAACTAAATAATGATCCGATATATCAGTTGCCCTCTATAAACATGTACATCCTGGAGCCTACCCATCAACCTTTTATCCACCAATACATAATCTAACAAACTACTTTCATTACGTGCTACATCATACCTTGTATATTTATTTATCCTCTTTTCATAAAATATGTATTACTTATTACCAAATTTCTTTCTACACATAGCTCAATTAAAGGCTCCCATTTACATTTACCCCTGGCACCCCAAATTTACCTACTACTCCCTCCATAACATTTTTACCCACTTTAGCATTGAAATCCCCAACCACCATTACTCTCACACTTGATTCAAAACTCCCACGCATTCACTCAACATTTCCCAGAATCTCTCTCTCTCCTCTACACTTCTCTCTTCTCCAGGTGCATACACGCTTACTATAACCCACTTTTCACATCCAATCTTTATTTTACTCCACATAATCCTTGAATTTATACATTTTTTAGTCCCTCTTTTCCTGCCATAGCTTATCCTTCAACATTATTGCTACTCCTTCTTTAGCTCTAACTCTATTTGAAACCCCTGACCTAATCCCATTTATTCCTCTCCATTGAAACTCTCCCACCCCTTTCAGCTTTGTTTCACTTAAAGCCAGGACATCCAGTTTCTTCTCATTCATAACATCCACAATCATCTCTTTCTTATCATTTGCACAACATCCACGCACATTCAGACTTCCCACTTTGACAATTTTCTTCTTCTTATTCTTTTTAGTAATCTTTACAGGAAAAGGGGTTACTAGCCCATTGTTCCCGGCATTTTAGTTGACTTTTACAACACGCATGGCTTACGGAGGAAAGATTCTTATTCCACTTCCCCATGGATATAAAAGGAAAAGTAATAAGACCAAGAACTATTAAGATAAAATCAAAGAAAACTCAGATGAGTGTGTATAAATAAATGTGTACATGTATGTGTAGTGTGACCTAAGTGTAAGTAGAAGTAGCAAGACGTACCTGTAATCTTGCATATTTATGAGACAGACAAAAGACACCAGCAATCCTACCATCATGTAAAACAATTACAGGCTTTCGGGAGAGGGGTGCGATTAAATTATGGGGAATCAAATTCAAAATGGGAATTGACACAGTTACTTTTTGCTGATGATACTGTGCTTATGGGAGATTCTAAAGAAAAATTGCAAAGGTTAGTGGATGAGTTTGAGAATGTGTGTAAAGGTAGAAAGTTGAAAGTGAACATAGAAAAGAGTAAGGTGATGAGGGTATCAAATGATTTAGATAAAGAAAAATTGGATATCAAATTGGGGAGGAGGAGTATGGAAGAAGTGAATGTTTTCAGATACTTGGGAGTTGACGTGTCGGCGGATGGATTTATGAAGGATGAGGCTAATCATAGAATTGATGAGGGAAAAAAGGTGAGTGGTGCGTTGAGGTATATGTGGAGTCAAAAAACGTTATCTATGGAGACAAAGAAGGGAATGTATGAAAGTATAGTAGTACCAACACTCTTATATGGATGTGAAGCTTGGGTGGTAAATGCAGCAGCGAGGAGACGGTTGGAGGCAGTGGAGATGTCCTGTCTAAGGGCAATGTGTGGTGTAAATATTATGCAGAAAATTCGGAGTGTGGAAATTAGGAGAAGGTGTGGAGTTAATAAAAGCATTAGTCAGAGGGCAGAAGAGGGGTTGTTGAGGTGGTTTGGTCATTTAGAGAGAATGGATCAAAGTAGAATGACATGGAAAGCATATAAATCTATAGGGGAAGGAAAGAGGGGTAGGGGTCGTCCTCGAAAGGGTTGGAAAGAGGGGGTAAAGGAGGTTTTGTGGGCGAGGGGCTTGGACTTCCAGCAAGCGTGCATTAGCGTGTTAGATAGGAGTGAATGGAGACGAATGATACTTGGGACCTGACGATCTGTTGGAGTGTGAGCAGGGTAATATTTAGTGAAGGGATTCAGGGAAACCAGTTATTTTCATATAGTCGGACTTGAGTCCTGGAAATGGGAAGTACAATGCCTGCACTTTAAAGGAGGGGTTTGGGATATTGGCAGTTTGGAGGGATATGTTGTGTATCTTTATACGTATATGCTTCTAAGCTGTTGTATTCTGAGCACCTCTGCAAAAGCAGTGATAATGTGTGAGTGTGGTGAAAGTGTTGAATGATGATGAAAGTATTTTCTTTTGGGGGATTTTCTTTCTTTTTTGGGTCACCCTGCCTCGGTGGGAGACGACCGACTTGTCGAGAAAAAAAAAAAAAAAAGAAAAAATATTTCAGCTCGCCAAGCCAGTATGTATATCATATATTTATGTTTTAAGCAAAATTATTTTTTACGGTACTTTTAACCCTTAACCATTTCAGCGCTGAGAGGCCCTCTCCTAAACTTGTTCTCAGGGTCGAAAATTTTTTGGAAAAAAAAAAAAAAATATTTTTCTTATGAAATGATAGAGAAACTTTTCCCCCCAAACCCTCTCCAGGTCGACTCCAGGTAATCATAATGACACCAAAAGTATGAAATTTGATGGAAAACTTACGGAATTAAACTCTCGTGAATTTAGCAGTCTCGATGATGTTTATGCATCGGAGATTTCGCCCACTTTGAGCCCTACTTTTGGCCAATTCCAGTGCACCAGTCGACAAAAATCATAGCTATTTCGCTAGAACTCCATTTTTTCTATCGAATGAGTGCAAGAAACCACCCATTTACCGATTTCAACTATCCAATAAAGTGGTCAGAAATTGGCAATTTTGCCAGTTTCACACAAATTTCAAATTAGGGTCCAGAATAAACAAGACAGACATTCCTGGCACTAAAATAGCATTTTCTCTGTTCATTAGTCATGTCCCTAGGACCCTCTTACAGTTCTTTTGCTTTCCACGTTGAACTTTTATTCTCACAAAAATAGAAGATTTACTGTTATGCAGACTACTGCATTAGTGTAAAAATGGTATAAATAATATCATTGCACTTGTGAAAGAATATCAGACTCGCTAGTTGACGTGCATTGGACGCGTGGCATGATTTGTTTACTTTTGAACATTGACAAAAATCGAACATTTCTGCTACTTTGAGCTCAATTTCAAGATTTTTTTCATTGTGAAACCAATCAAAATCATCTCAATTTCCATAATGTCTTCCATTCTATAAAATGACACCAAGAAAACAAGGATACAATCATAAATACCACATGAAAATACACTGCAAAGTCGCTGTTAAAAATGTCGGAGTTTTTTTTCTCATTATGCACTGTGTGCTATAAGATTTTTTTTATACTGTGCACACTGACCACGCAGACCCATTCTTTCATATGTAGGCCTACCAGCTTTCTCTCGCTAGATTTGCAAGTGCTAGAATTTACGCATAGTAGTACGGCACCAACCCTGGCGTGCAAGCCTTACTGGTACGACACTGACCTTGAAAGGGTTAAATTACCAAAAGGTCTAAAATAAATGTGCTCCCCAGTGTCAGCGATTCCTATTTTTTTTTTATTTCATCCTACCCAAATATTTTCCTTATTTTAGAAGTGTAATAAGACAAGAATAAGTGAAATCTTATTATTACTTATGGAGATACAAAGTTCTGAAGGTGACACGAGTTCTTGCTATGTGGAAGTTGCTGTTTCAACTTTTTTTTTTTTTTTACAATTTTTTCTATTTCTATTTTTTTTTTTTTTTTTTGGGGGGGGGGGGAGACATATCTGATTGCTATATCTATGTTTTCATATTATATTTCACTTATATTTATTGTTCAATCATAATAAACAACTGTAAACATTATAAACATGTAAACAGATTCAAATGGCATTTACTGAGTCCCACAATGCCCTGCACACACATTTTTAATACTGTGTACACCTATGGCACAGACCTGTTTTCTCTGATGTAGTCTAAACCAGGCCAATTGAGGCCATTTTGGAGACACTAGAATTTAGGTGTAAATTTACATCAGCAGTCTTGTGACTGGCATTAAGTTATCATTGGAAGTTTAAGGGTTAAACGTAATATAAATCTGGTGCCTAAATGCACTCCATACACAAATTAGTTTCTTTTGATTGATCTTGCCTGTGAGAAGGGGAAATAGCTGGCATCAACTGACGTATATCATCCAAAATTTTCTCAAAGTTCAACTCTTTCCACCGTTCTGAACACTTCTCCACCTGTTGATATAATACTTTTATGTTAAAAAGGACACACTGCATACACATTATTTCAATCATTCTGATCAAACATTATCAAGCAAAAGTGAAATAAAGCAATTATGGCATGTATGGACTTACATTAACTTAATTTCATTGTGACTTTTATTGTAATTATTATTAAGTATAACACTATGTATTCCTTAATGATGCAATCCTATTTGCAACACTATTACTACCACTGTGCAAATCATTGATTTTAAAAAATTAATATAAATAAAAATATGAGCTCAAATCTGAGTCTTTTAATATAATATAGACAAAATTTAAAGGTATTCATGTATTCTGAATCTGTAGGGATGAAAAGAAACTTCATCTCTATACATTTGGGGATTTGGTTGTACTATACTTTCTCAATATTTGTAAGTGTTCTAATTACAAATCTGCCAAACTGTGAGTTACATGTGTTACTGCCAGTTATCCACAGCTGGGTTCACAGATCCATGACCTGCATAAGATATTACAGTGTTATTCATGATCTTGGTTGCCAGAACTGAACTGCTGTTACTCACAAAAAGAGTTGGCATAGAAGTGTGCACATGTTTACCATTTTCAAATATTACTTAGGTATACTACAATTACACAAATATTATACCTAATCAATAGTCAAGTTATCCAATATCCCACGAACTGTTAAAATATATGGTGACTGGTATGGATGCTATCAAAACAAATGATGACTGAAGATATATCAGTAATAGGTAATTAGACAGCAATGTTTTGCACTGTCAGGATTGCTGATCTTTACTTTGTCTCATAAACCTGTACAACGAAGGTAAATCTTTTAATTTATCAATGAGATGAGAATTTCACACTGTAAAAGTAAAAAACTGTGCAAGGGATACCAAAGGCAGAACTGGCAGTCTATACTTTCCTGTGTTTCTTAAAAGTTCTTAGTCCTGTAATATTTCCTATAAGATTTAGAGGGCTTGGTCCAAGATCAGATTGTGTGGGATATGATCCTTCAAATCATTAACAGAAAACAGTCGAGGAAAACCTTTCATTTTCTAAGTAGAATGAGAAACATGGTAACCATTTTTATCAGATTAACTAAGCAATAAAACTAACCTTCTTCAAAGCTTTATAAAATTTCTCAGAACGATGTCGACCATTTTGGAAAAGGGATACAGTGAGGATGGCAACCTCACGAAAAAAACACCCAGACACCTCCTCATCACACAAGACAGCATGCCCACAGAGGATACCTTCAAGTAAGGATTGTACACACACATCTGTAAAGTACACTGTTTATAAGCATACAAAATACAAACATTTTAAGTGTGACTGTTCACACTGCTGATTATGAAGAAGAGGTTTATATATGCACAGTAAGGCCTCAACCTCTGAAGTTCTGAGTTATGTGGCTTCATATTTACAACACTGACATTTTGCAACCCATTAAATACTTATGAAAATGAATCTCTTTTTTGAAGTCAGAGCTACTTTATTTATTATTTTCTTAAAGATAAATTATATGTTTTCTCAGTTATTTTTTTACCAAATGCATTAAAACTTTGTTTATGTTAATTTTATGCATGTATAGAGAATTCATATTTATTTGGTAAAGAACTAGACTCAATATAGCATTTAAAATATGCTGTGTTAGTACACCAATGGTTGGCAGGAGGTGGAAGACTAGTGGGAGACTGGAGAGGAAGGGAGGTGGGTAGGTTGGCTAGGGCCCAGGTGGGAAGCCTTGGCCCAGCACTGCTAGTTATATATTCAGTCGGACTGAGACATGGCATTATACAACACTCCCTCACACTGCACACCCGCTCTTATACACACTCTCACAATCTTCACACCCACATCACCTTCACACCTTCATATACCACCTTCATGCCCACACCACCTTCATGCCCACACCACCTTCATGCCCACACCACCTTCAAACCCACACCATCAACCCTCATTCCCACCCATCTCTCACCCTTTATTTGTATAAGTGAAAAGAAACAGTACTGAATGTAAATTATGGGATAATTTTTTGGAAAAAGCTAACAAATTAGATATGGAATACAGTGGAACCTCGGCTTACGAATGCTTCACCATACAAATTTTTCAGGATACGAACAGTCGTTCGGTCAATTTTTTGCTTCTGGATATGAACAAAATTTCAGGATGCGAACTTCCCCCTCAATGGAGGTTCCTTGGTGAGGGGCTCTTGATCTAAGGAGTTGGATCTGTGCTCCAGTTCCCTAAATTAATAATAATAATAATAATTATTATAATAATGCATATGTACTACTACTAATAATAATACACTGCAGCAGACCTGCTGGCCCATACTTTGCAGGTCCTTCACAATACATCCCACCAACAGAATATTTGCCCAACTCAATTTTCAATTCTACCCAAGCAATAAGCTTTGATAGTTCTATTTACTCATGTGCAAGTCCCACTCACTTCCAATCCCTCTCACTCATGTATTTATCCAATGCAAATTTGAAACTATCCAAGGTTTTAGCCTCAATAACCGTACTAGGCAGACTGTTCCACTCATCATCATAAGAAAGGAGGAACACTGCAGCAGGCCTGTTGGCCCATACTTGGCAGGTCCTTCACAAATCCAACCCACTAACAGAATAAACATTCCCAAGCACTAAGCATTGACAATTCATTTACTCATCTTAATTGTGTGCTAATGGAGTTACAAGAAGCTGACATCGAAGAAATGCTGAACAATGACAATGATACACCTGTTGTGCATTCCTTGAGTGATGGTGAAATTAGATGAATTGTGGTAGATAAATAAGCCATAGGATTGATATTAGTGTCATACTGAAGTATTTTGTCGTGCCTTCTGAGAGCAGGAATTCCACTGGAATGGATTAATGCCATTTCAATTAATTTAAATGAGGAAAATTGACTCAGCATATGAACATATCGGGATACGAACAAGGTCATGGAACGGATTAAATTCGTAAGCTGAGGTTCCACTGTAGTATTATGGTTCAGGAATGCATCAATTTTCTTTACATTGTTTCTTATGGAACGAATTAACATTGTAAGATGGGGTCCTACTGTAATGCAGACATGTGCAGGCATGATTAGACATACTGTACCATCTATCAGTACAATATCTACGAGGAATTGTTTTTATATGCAGTGGACCCTCAGTATTCATCGTTAATCCATTCCAGACAGACTGGCGAAAACCGAAATCAACAAAAACTGAAACCATTTTCCCCACAAAAAATAATGTAAATTAAATTAATCTGTTCCACACACCCAAAAGTATTAACAAAAAAAAAAATTTTTTTTAGCTTAAATATAGATTTACATGAAAAAAAGAATGAACATTCAGCATGACACTTACCTTTATTGAAGACTCTTGGTATATGGAAGACAGGGAGGAGGGGAGAGGGAAGAGAGGTTATTCTTTGGTAGGGGTATCCCCCTCCATAAGGACTTTAAGTACCAAGTCCCTCTCTGGGATCACTTCCCTTCTTTGCTTTTTACTGCCACTAGGACCAGCTTGAGAGTCACTGGACCCCTGTCACACAAAAAATTGGTCCAGAGAGCTCTGTTTCTGGCATCTCTTTAAAATTTCCCTAAAATGGGACATGGCATTGTCATTGTAAAAGTCACCAGCACAGATTGCAACAGGGTCGTATATATACGTCATAGGAGATACTGCGTTTGACGTATCTATAGGCATAAATTCTAGCGGCTTCAAATCAAGCAGGAGAAAGCTGGTAGGCCCACATGTGAGAGAATGGGTCTCCATGGTCAGTGTGCACCATATAAAAAAAATCGAGGAGCCAGTGGTGCATTGTGGGAATGCCATTTCAGTCGTCCTTTTTCAGCATGTCTAGCGGTAAGAATACGTGACTCCCCAGCAAATCTGGGACTCTTCTCTTCCCAAGTGATGCTTTAACACAGATGGAAGTGTCAGTGAAGATCAATTTCATGATTTCGAGGAGTTTGAGACCAAAAGCAATGGAGGAGGAGGAGGAGGAGGAGGAGGAGGAGAGGAGGAGGAGGAGAGGAGGAGAGGAGGAGGAGGAGGAGGAGGAGGAGGAGGAGGAGGAGGAGGAGAGGAGGAGGGAGGAGGAGGAGAGAGGAGGAGAGGAGGAGGAGGAGGAGGAGGAGAGGAGGAGGAGGAGGAGGAAGGAGGAGGAGGAGGAGGAGGAGGAGGAGGAGAGGAGGAGGAGGAGGAGGAGGAGGAGGAGGAGGAGGAGGAGGAGAGGAGGAGGGAGGAGGAGGAGGAGGGAGGAGGAGGAGGAGGAGGAGGAGGAGGAGGAGAGGAGGAGGAGGAGGAGGAGAGAGGAGGAGGAGGAGGAGGAGGAGGATGGAGGAGGAGGAGAGAGGGAGGAGGAGGAGGAGGAGGAGGGGAGGAGGAGAGGAGGAGGGAGAGGAGGAAGAATAGGAAGAAGAGGATAATAATAATAATAATACCTAATATAATAATATGTAATAATATGTTCCCTTGAGGCATGAAACAGTTTCACCCCATGTCACGTTGACAAGATAAGGGGTAGTAAACATCTGATAAGAGCTGACCTTTGATTAGCGCTAAACGAGGTGGAGGAGGGGGCAGCTGTCTATACTGCTAAGACCAGGAGGAGCAGGAGGATGGGGAGGATGGAGGAGAGGAGGAGGAGGAGGAGAAGGAGAAGAAGGAGAAGGAGAGAAGGAGAAGAGGAGGAGGAGGAGGAGAGGAGAGGAGAAGGAGGAGAAGGAGGAGGAGAGGAGAGGAGGAGAGGAGAGGAGGAGGAGGAGGAGGAGGAGGAGAAGGGAGAGGAGGGAGGAGTAGGAGGAGGAGGAGGAGTTGAGAGGAGGAGAGGAGGATGGGGAAGGGGAGGAGGAGGGAGGAAAAGGGGTTTAAAAAGGGGAGGAGGAGAGGGAGAAAGGGGGAAGGGGGAAAAAGGAGAAGGAGGAGAGGAGAGAGGAGAAAGGAGGAGGAGAGGAGAGAAGGGAGAGAAGGAGAAGAAGGGGAAGAAGGTGGAAGGAGGAAGGAGAAGGGGAGAAAAGGAGGAGGGGGGGGGGAAAAAAAAAATTTTTTTTGGGGGGGGGGGGGGGGGGTGGGGGGGAAAAGGGGAAAAAAAAAAAAAAAAAAAAAAAGGGGGGGGGGGGGGGGGGGGGGGTTTTTTTTTTTTTTTTTTTTTTTTCCTTTTTTTGTTTTTTCCCTTGCCCTCCCTTTGCCCTGTTTTTTTGGTCTTTTTTGGGCCCTATTGCCTTCCCCGGGGGGTTTCCCCTTTTTTTTCCCCCCTTTCTTTTTCCCTTTGGCGGGGGGTTTTTTTGGGTTTTGGGGTTTCCGGAAAAAAGGGGTTGGAGAGGGGTTTGGGGGAAGGAGGAGGAGGACGAGGAGGAGAGAGAGGAGGAGGAGGAGGAGGAGGAGTGAGGAGGAGAGGAGGAGAGGAGGAGAGGATAGGAAGATGAGGGGAGGAGGAGGGCGACGAAGGAGGAGGAGGAGGATGAAGGAGGAAGTGAGGAGGAGGAGAGCGAAGGAGAGGAGAGGGAGGAAAGTGAGGAGAAGGAGAAGAAGGAGGAGGAGAAGAGGAAGGAGGAGGACAGGAGAAGAAGGAGGAGGGAGGGAGGAGAAGAGGAGAAGGAGAGGAAGAAGGTAGGAGAAGGAGAAGGAGGAGAGAAGAGTAGGAGAGAAGGAGAAGAAGGAGGAAAAGGGAAGGAAAGGAGAGGATGGAGGGGGAGGAGGAGGGGGGAGGAGGAAGAGGGGGAGAAGGAAAAGGAGGAGAGGAGGAGGAGGAGGAGGAGGAGGAGAAGGAGAGAAGGGGAAGAGGATAGAGAAAGGAGGAGAGAGGAGGAGGAGGAGAAGAAGGAGGACAGGAGGATGATGAGCAGAGGGAGGGAGGATAGAGTGGAGAGGGGGACGATGTGAGAGTGAGGGGGAAGGTAGGAGAAGACGACGATGCAACAACCACAATTTGACAGATCTGCCAGCTCCCTGACAATCCGTCTAGCTCAGTCTCAGAAAAGCCACAAGACTGTGCATCAGTTACGCACATCTCAAGCCGAGTAAAGCACTTAGTCTGGATTTTTTGGGTTATTCCTAGTAATTTACACTATGATACTTGTATTTATAGTGTACCTGTAAACAGAGTAAGACAGAGAGAAAGATAGGACAGATTGAAAGGAGTAGAATGAGGGAGAAGGATAAATTAGAAGAATGGAGGGAAGCAGCAATGACCCCATAGTTTTGACAGGCGGGAGGGGGAGTGAGTAATGAGACATATGTCATTTTGACAGCTGCCAACTCCTGACTCAAAACAATTATAAGCCACACACCACACCCAAGACAAGCTTGCTTGAAGGTGATAATAGGAGTTAAATGAAAGTAACTAGTGACTATATATGTGTAAAATATATTATAGAAACCAGAAGCAAGAAGGGAAGGCAGGAATGAGGAAGGACTAGATGAAAGGAAGGAAAAAAGTAAGGAAGGACAGATGAAGGAATGTAGGAAGAGAGGTGGAATGCCCTCCAGGTAGGAAAGGAATGAAGGAAATTAGGAAGGAAGGAATGATAACACACGACCATTTACCTAGGATAACTACATAACACAACTGCCTGCTAATACTTTGAAGAAAACTGCTCAGACGAGGTGTTTTGTCTTTGTACATAAAAAAAAACTTCCACAAAAATGCACACACACTGATTTTATATGTGAAGAGTGTAAAACACCACTGTGTATGACACCATGTTTTATGTGTGAGTGTAAAACACCACTGTGTATGACACAATGTTTTATGTGTGAGAGTGTAAAACACCACTGTGTATGACACCATGTTTTATGTGTGAGAGTGTAAAACACCACTGTGTATGACACCATGTTTTATGTGTGAGAGTGTAAAATACCACTGTGTATGACACAATGTTTTATGTGTGAGAGTGTAAAACACCACTGTGTATGACACCATGTTTTATATGTGAAGAGTGTAAAACACCATTGTGTATGACACCATGTTTTATGTGTGAGAGTGTAAAACACCACTGTGTATGACACCATGTTTTATGTGTGAGAGTGTAAAACACCACTGTGTATGACACCATGTTATTATGTGTGAGAGTGTAAAACACCACTGTGTATGACACCATGTTTTATGTGTGAGAGTGTAAAACACCACTGTGTATGACACCATGTTTTATGTGTGAGAGTGTAAAACACCACTGTGTATGACACCATGTTTTATGTGTGAGAGTGTAAAACACACCACTGTGAATGACACCATGTTTTATGTGTGAGAGTGTAAAACACCACTGTGTATGACACCATTTTTATGTGTGAGAGTGTAAAACACCACTGTGTATGACACAATGTTTTATGGTGAGAGTGTAAAACACCACTGTTGTATGACACCATGTTTATGTGTGAGAGTGTAAAACACCACTGTGTATGACACCATGTTTTATGTGTGAGAGTGTAAAACACCACTGTGTATGACACAATGTTTTATGTGTGAGAGTGTAAAACACCACTGTGTATGACACCATGTTTTATGTGTGAGAGTGTAAAACACCACTGTGTATGACACCATGTTTTATGTGAGAGTGTAAAACACCACTGTGTATGACACCATGTTTTATATGTGAGGAGTGTAAAACACCACTGTGTATGACACAATGTTTTATGTGTGAGTGTAAAACACCACTGTGAAATGACACATGTTTTGTGTGTGAGAGTGTAAAACACCACTGTGTATGACACCATGTTTTATATGTGAGGAGTGTAAAACACCACTGTGTATGACACAATGTTTTATGTGTGAGAGTGTAAAACACCACTGTGTATGACACCATGTTTTGTGTGTGAGTGTAAAACACCACTGTGTATGACACCATGTTTTATATGTGAAGAGTGTAAAACACCACTGTGTATGACACCATGTTTTGTGTGTGAGTGTAAAACACCACTGTGTATGACACCATGTTTTATGTGTGAGAGTGTAAAACACCACTGTGTATGACACCATGTTTTATGTGTGAGAGTGTAAAACACCACTGTGTATGACACAATGTTTTATGTGTGAGAGTGTAAAACACCACTGTGTATGACACCATGTTTTATGTGTGAGAGTGTAAAACACCACTGTGTATGACACCATGTTTTATATGTGAAGAGTGTAAAACACCACTGTGTATGACACCATGTTTTATGTGTGAGAGTGTAAAACACCACTGTGTATGACACCATGTTTTATGTGTGAGTGTAAAACACCACTGTGTATGACACCATGTTTTGTGTGTGAGTGTAAAACACAACTGTGTATGACACCATGTTTTATGTGTGAGTGTAAAACACCACTGTGTATGACACCATGTTTTATGTGTGAGTGTAAAACACCACTGTGTATGACACCATGTTTTGTGTGTGAGTGTAAAACACAACTGTGTATGACACCATGTTTTATGTGTGAGTGTAAAACACCACTGTGTATGACACCATGTTTTATATGTGAAGAGTGTAAAACACCATTGTGTATGACACCATGTTTTGTGTGTGAGTGTAAAACACAACTGTGTATGACACCATGTTTTATGTGTGAGAGTGTAAACACCACTGTGTATGACACCATGTTTTATGTGTGAGGAGTGTAAAACACCACTGTGTATGACACCATGTTTTATGTGTGTGAGTGTAAAACACCACTGTATATGACACCATGTTTCACAGAGTTCCACAAGCTGCAGAACTTCTAGGAGTATGTTCAGTGACTGTATATTGGTATATATATTACAGAACAATAGTAATAAAAAAATTTTTGTATTGTTTGATTTTGTAAACAAGTTTTGTAAACAATATATTGATAATTATGTTTGTGTGCTTATTGTGTTGTATACAACGAGTGTATATATGTACATTGCACCTTACTTTGGTCTCACAGGCCACATAAGTTATGTGAAAAAATAAAATAGTGAAAAAACAACAAACCTTCAAATACAAGTAAACCAAAGTTTACCGGGTGAGCGGCAGTCGCTGCTGTTGCCATACGCGGCTCATTTTCTGCAAACTTCATGCCTCTATATCTCGGTAAGTACTGATGGGAAATTTTTTTTTGGGGGGACTAAAACAATCAGAAAAATAATCTTAACATTTTCATAAGAAAAATAATTTTTTTTTTTCGAATATTTTGCGACACCAGGAGACACTTCAGGATTGGGCCTTTCGACAGTCAAAGGGTTAATCTCTGAAGAAGGCACCATCTTCCATCTCTCTTCCTCCTCCTGTGAAGCAATTTCCTCAGATGTGTTCTGTTGCTCTTGCAGATGAAGGTGTTGCAGCTCTTCAGTGGTTAGCTCTTCATTGTGGTCTTCCACCAACTCTTCCACATCCTCGCCACTCACATCCAACCCTATGGAATTCCCCAGTGTCACAATACTATCCACAACAAGCAGAGGGTCGACAGGGCCAGCCCCAAATCCTTCAAAAATCCTTCGCTTGGACACAATCTGGCCACAATTTTTTCCAGCAGAGTTCATCGTCTTGGAAGTCACTCCCTGCCAAGTCTTATCTATAAGGCTTATCTGTAAAGCAATGGAAGATATTGAAGTGATCCCTTCAGAACTCTCTCAGGGTCAAATTAGTGGCTGACATCACATCAAAGCACCTTTGAAACATTGCTTTGGTGTACAGTTTTTTGAAGTTTGCAGTGATCTGCTGGTTCATGGGCTGGATGAGAGGAATGGTGTTAGGAGGCAAGAACTTCACTGTTACAAAACTGAATTCCTTAGACAATTGGTGTTCCAAGTCTGGAGGATGAGCAGGAGCACTGTCCATTAACAGGAGGCACTGAAGTGGCAATTTATTATCTAGGAGGTATTTCTTCACACTTGAGCAAAACACTTCATTAAACCATTCCGAGAAAATTTCCGTCGTGATCCATGCTTTACTGTTAACCTTCCACATCACACACAGTTTACTCTTGATGACACTGTTTTTCTTGAACACTCTGGGATTTTCAGAGTGATACACCAGTCAAGGCTTCATTCTGAAATCCCCATTAGCATTACCACAGAACAAGAGTTAGCCTTTCATAGGCTTGTGTCCTGGTAGTGCCTTTTCCTCCTGCATGATGTAGGTCTTCTTTGGCATTTTCTTCCAAAAGAGGCCTGTTTCGTCACAATTGAACACTTGTTGGGGGACAAATTTTTTAGCCTCTACATAGTCTTTGAATTCCTTTATGAATTTTTCAGCCACATGTTTGTCTGAACTTGTAGCCTCACTATGCCTTACAACATTGTGTATGCCACTTTGCCTCTTGAATTTTTCAAACCAGCCTTTGCTGGCCTTAAATTCACTAACATCAGCATTGGTTCCAGGCATTTTCTTTATGAGATCGTCATGCAACTGCCTTGCCTTGTCGCAAATTATCGACTGCACAGTATTATCTCCCATTAAATGTTTTTCGTTAAGCCACACCAACAACAATTTCTCCACATCTTCAATAGTTTGTGATCTCTGTTTTGTTATCACATTTACCCCTTTCGCAACATCAGCTTCCTTGATTTCTTTTTTCTTCGCGACAATGGAACTGATGGTTAATGTGGGTTTCCCGTACATCCTGGAGAGGTCAGCCACACATACACCACTATCATATTTTTTGATGATTTTTCTTTAATTCTACAGTGTTCCTCACTTTCTTTATCAAAGAACTGGCACTAGGAGCTTTCTTTGGGCCCATGGTGGCTTATTTAGCAGTCACACACAATAAACAAGTGCCAAAAACAATGGATTATTAAGAAATGTTTCGTATGACCTTGCAGGATAATGTTCACTCACCAAGGAACAACACCACACTGCCTGAGAATGTGTGGGGGAGGCTTTGTGTGTGCACGGGGCACTCAGACACGTGCCGGACCAACAATGAAAACTGAGGCAAAAGTAGGCAAAAACTGATATCAATGAAAACAGAGGGTCCACTGTACGAACATTGTCATTAAAGGAGTGGAACCATTCAGAATCTCACTACTGTGAATGTTGCTGAAATTAAATGTCTACAAAGCTGCTAGCAACTTATGTCTACCTTGATTCATATTTTGAAAGGTTAAGAACTCAAAGCCAACAGGTACTAAGAAAAGTGAACTGAATTCTGCAATACCCATTGTATGCAACTATACATCAAAACTCATTTAAAGTTACAATATAGAGAAATGATAAAATTACCTATGTCATAGTACAATAATGGCACTGAATAATTCAAGGCAAAAATGAATCCTTTCAGTGTCGCTCATATAGACTTACATTATTGATACTGGGGTCCGTCAAGTAGATAAGCTGTGAATGGTAAATTTTGGCCTAGATATGAGAGAATAGGTCTGTGCAATAAGTGTGCACAGCATGAAAAAAAAATTCTGCCCCACATGGAGCATGATGGGAAAAGCAAAACTCAGATCTTGTCCTTGGTTTAAAATAGTGACTGATATGCTTTCTGGGCTAATTATGGTTACATCGTCTTTATTGGTACAGTAGACCGTTATTTAGCACGAGTTTATTTGGCACGATTTGGGTATTGTATGATTGAAGAATTGCGGCACAATTTTATGTAACACATCATATAATTAATTTAACACGGTTCAGTTTGTGGGAAGGAAAAAAATATTCTCTTTTGCTCAAGCGGCTGCCTTGTTATGGAGCAGCCGGGGAGCCCTCCTGCCATCCCCTGCCACTCCCTGACACCACCCCACCATCCCAGCGTTCGTAATTCATACGTGTCCAGTCTTTCTCTGCTACAAGGCACCTGTGTCTGTGAATTGTGTTATGATATTTTAATAACTATATCTTGTATCTGCCAAGCAATCACGGTACCCAGTAGCCATACCAGTGTTGCTGAAAGTGGCACGAAGAGGTATATGCACTTAAGTCTTAGAATTAACAAAGAAACAAAGATATTAGACAAGAGATAACCTGTAGCTGCAATAAAGTGCTACTTTGTACACAGAAAAAGAGGTAAACATGAGTTTGTGTGACTGACTGAACTGACTGACTTACTGAGTGATTTGACTGACTTACTGAATGACTTGACTGACTTACTGAATGACTTAACTGACTTACTGAGTGACTTGACTGACTTACTGAGTGACTTGACTGACTTACTGAATGACTTGACTGACTTACTGAGTGACCTGATGGACTTACTGAATGACTTGACTGACTTCCTGAATGACTTGACTGACTTACTGAGTGAGTTCACTTACTGAATGACTTGATTAACTTACTGAGTGACTTGACTGACTTACTGAATGATTTGACTTACTGAGTGAGTTCACTTACTGAATTACTTGATTGACTTAATGAATGACTTGGCTGACTGACTGACTGAATGACTTGACTGACTTACTGAATGACTTGAGTGACTTGACTGACTTACTGAGTGACTTGACTGACTTACTGAGTGACCTGACTGACTTACTAAGTGACATGACTGACTGACTGACTTATTAAATGACTTGACTGACTGAATGACTTAAAGTTAGACACTCCGGTACAACCATCAACTTCAGTACCAGAATCTCTACCATCCACCTCAGCCCAGTAGGGTCACAGCATAACTCTCCACTCCCTTCACAATCATCCACAAACACCAGCACCCACAATTTAAGGTAAAAAATACTATTATTTCTGTTACATTTGTAGTCTTAAGCAGTAAAAACAACATAATATATCACAACAATGAACTACAACTACATATTCACTTTTATTTTTGTAAGATGTGGAGGCCTCAAAAAAATTGTTTGGCTTTTTGGGGACTCTCAGGAATGTAACCCTATTTTTCCCATAAGTTCTTCAGTTCATCTAACACGATTTTACTTAACGAGGCATTTTCAGGAACGTAACTACCGTGCTAAATGACGGTCTACTGTATCAAGTGATGGAATGGAAAATACACTACAGTGGAACCTCAGTTTTCGTCTTTAGTTCGTCCCAGAGTCTCTGATGAAAACTGAATTTGACGAAAATTGAAGCAATGTTTCCCATAAGAAATAGTGTAAATCCAATTAATCCGTTCCAGACACCCAAAAGTATTAAAAAAAATTACATTTTATTGAGAATAACTAATTTTACATACAGAAAACAAAGAGAAATATAAAGGATATATAAACACTTAAGCAGTATAATATGATCCTTTATTGACATTTTGCCCACACAGTGGGCTTTATCAAGTCACAAACAGATCTGTTTGTGACTTGGTAAAGCCCACTGCATGGGCAAAACGTTGTCAATAAAGGATCACATGGTACTGCTTAAGCATTTATAGTATTTCCATTGTGTCAGTATTTTATACCATTTATTTCCAAAAATATAAAGGAGTAATGAAATAGATAAATGAACATTTAACATCACTTTTACCTTAATTCAAGACTCTTGTTGGCATATGGAAGATGGAAAGGAGGGGAGAGGGAGGAGAGCTTATCTTTACCACCATCATTACCACCCTCTACCACAATCACTACCACCTTCTACCACCATCACTACCACCCACAAAACTTTGCAACTCATTCCACTTTCGTAATTTGCTAAGAGTTCTTTCTTGAATTCTATTGTGTTTCTTGCCTTCTTTATCAAAGGGCTGGCACTTGGAACTTTCTTTGACCCCATGGTGGCTTATTTAGCAGTTACACTCAATAAACACACACAGAAAACAATGGAGTATTATGAAATGTTTCATATGAATGCGCAAGGCGTATGACTTGACGAGAAGCAAAGCAAGACTGACTTAGAATGCGTGCATGGGATGCTTTGTGTGGGTGCGGGCAGATGGACACATTTGGTATGGCGGACGAAAACCAAGGTGGTGAATGAAACCTGGGACAATATTTTGACGAAAAAAGTAATCGAAAACCGAATTTGACAAAAACCAGGGAAATTAAAACCGAGGTTCCACTGTACTAAAATAGATAATTTTGGTTGGCCTCAAGATCGCAGGTAGCACGAAACTGGGCTCAAAGTAATGAAAATATTAGATTTTTGATGATTTTCCTGAGGATGGGTAAGGCAGCCTACACTGCCAGTCTGTTTTATGGGGTTTAAACCCTTTCACTGTCCAGACCCCAAAATAAATACTGCTCTGTGTCCACTTTAAAAACAAAAAAAATAGTTTCTTCTAAAATGGTAGATTCTTTTTTTTTTTTTTTTGAAGGCAATGACACCAAAAGTATTCAATTTGATGGAAAGCTTAAGAAATTATGAATTGGTGATTTCTCCCATCCGAGTTCTATTTTAAGCCAATTCCACAATTCCATTTGACCAAATGGAATTGTGGAATTGCCTATTTCGCTAGTATGCATTCTGTTCTATCAACTGAGCACAAGAAATCGCCCAGTCAACTAATCTACACATTAGTCAATAATCTGGCCAATTTTACACAAAATTAAAAAAAATACCAATTTAAAAATAGAGTCCATAATAAACAATGTAGACATTCCTGGCAATAAAACAACATTACCCAGGCTTCTCCTATATTACACTTGCCTTTCATTTTGAATTCTTGTTCACACAAAAACAGATGATTTGCTCTATTTCTTGAATAATAAAATATAGCCAGAAAAGATTGGTCATGGTTTACAGCTTCCCAATAATTGAATCAGACCTGTTTAAAGCTCAAAAACAAAACAAAAATTTATTTCTTTGCAAAGGTTACAATGTGTATTTACATTTCATAACTTGACTGGTACAAAGAAAGCCACTATCATACCAAGGCATTTCGAGCAGACTTAACCTAATACTTAATTAACCCTCTGAGGGTCCATCCCGTAGTGCTACGACTTTGAAGCCAGGGACCAAGCCGTAGAACTATGGCTTGAGCTCAGCTCACTCAGATAAGCTGTAAGTTGTAAATTTGGGCCTAAATATAAGAGAATACAGTACGGCCCCACTTATACAGCGGGTTAGGTTCCAGCCTATCGCCAGAAAACAGACATCGCCGGAAAGCAGAACACCATTTTGTTCCATTTATAAATGAGTATAAATGCCAGACAACAAGTTTACAATAAATTATATTAAGTTAGTAATAGAACTAGGCATTAAAAACACAAAAAGTAAAATACATACACAGTACATTCATTACTTATCTTAGAGTATTTGTGATCTTAATGTAGGGCGAGAGGTGAGTAGTACTTATTTGTAGGAAGTCAGGTGTAGGTAGCATCTTCACTTTCAATTTTCTTCTTTTGCACACCCTACCAAATTCATCCACCACTTTGGGAGATTCTGAAGAGAAGTTGCAGAGATTGGTGGATGAATTTGGTAGGGTGTGCAAAAGAAGAAAATTGAAAGTGAATACAGGAAAGAGTAAGGTTATGAGGATAACAAAAAGATTAGGTGATGAAAGATTGGATATCAGATTGGAGGGAGAGAGTATGGAGGAGGTGAATGTATTCAGATATTTGGGAGTTGACATGTCAGCGGATGGGTCTATGAAAGATGAGGTGAATCATAGAATTGATGAGGGGAAAAGGGTGAGTGGTGCACTTAGGAGTCTGTGGAGACAAAGAACTTTGTCCTTGGAGGCAAAGAGGGGAATGTATGAGAGTATAGTTTTACCAACGCTCTTATATGGGTGTGAAGCATGGGTGATGAATGTTGCAGCGAGGAGAAGGCTGGAGGCATATGAGCAATAAAATGACGATGTGGTATAATTGTTCTTGTTCAACAGGCATCTCCTCGATCCTAATACCTTTCTTTTTCTTGACTACTTTTCACTTTTTTGGCTGGCGTTTCTTCCTCATCATCACTTGACACCTCTGCATACAGTGGCAAGTATTCATCACCACTTTCAAGCAAGCAATTCTGGGTCATCTACCTCCAGTTCTGAGTCACTTTCCTCCAAAACACAGACATTTTGACTTGGTGTTGGAGGGCTCACCATAAAACAATTTCTCATTGATCTGGAAGGACAATAAAAACGTTCTGTACACATCCAGACCACTACAAAATTCATATAAGCAATAGAAATATTTTGTTATAAATATTTATTTACTGAAATTGAAAACTGTCCCTAAAAGGGCACAACAAAATTTTTTGAGGTCTCTTTTGTTGCACTATTTTCATTTGCATGGTACACTCATATTATGCTTCACACGGCCTTTATATACATATATATCAAAATATGCCCAAACTATTCATTTACGCACTAGACATAACAATCAGTACTTACCGACATTGTAGAGGATAAAATCCAAGGGTATTTGAGTCTCACTAGATGAAAAAATGTTACTCTCGGCGATGCCAAGCCAGAAGTGTTTACATCTTGGTCTCTCAACCAATGGGAAACGAGAAAAGGACAGCACCACTTAGCTGAAGCGACTCAGGGAAGGCTTGTGATTGGTCAGAAATAAAGAACGGGAATCTAGATGCGCGGCACGAGTAGGATGACACGCACAGAAAATCACGTGCTCAGACCCACATATTTTGCGGTCTGCCCAATTAAGGGTTAACCCTTTCAGGGTCCACAGGTCAAATTTCAAAGTGCGCACCAGTGTCCAAGAATTTTCAAAAAATAATTTTGCTATTTTTTCTTTTGAAATGGT
This sequence comes from Cherax quadricarinatus, assembly GCF_026875155.1. Taxonomy (NCBI): domain Eukaryota; kingdom Metazoa; phylum Arthropoda; class Malacostraca; order Decapoda; family Parastacidae; genus Cherax; species Cherax quadricarinatus. Next base: position 71,172,555 of record NC_069405.1, read on the forward strand.
AGAGAATCTTTTTCTGAAGGTAATAAAACAAAAAGTACGAAATTTGATGGAAAATTGATGAAATTATACTCTTGTGAATTTTGATGTGTCAGCGATATTTATACATCGGTGATTTTGCTGACTTTGACTCCCATTTTAGGCCAATTACTTTATTCCAGTCAACCAAATTCTTAGCTATTTCACTAGTATTACTTATATTCTATAGATTGAGCACAAGAAATTGCCAACCCAACTGTTTCAACTACAAAATAAAGTGATGGGAAATTGGTAATTTGGCCAATTTAGTGCAAAGTTCAAAATATTCCAATTTCAGAATAGGGTCCAGAATAAACAATGCAGGTATTCCTGGCACTAAACTAACATTTCCTCTGTTCATTAGTTATGCTTTCAGGCTTTATAAATGAATTCCATTTTCATTTTTAATTCACATAATGAATTTTTATTCAAACCAAAAAATGGAAGATTTACTGTCATGCAATATTGTAATAATTGTATAAATAATATCAGCACATTTGTGAACATATATTAGACCCACCAGCTGGCATGTATTAGATGTGTGAGGTCATTTCTGTAATATATTTTCCATTCTATCAAATGAGACCAAGAAATCGCAAATACACTGCAAAGCTGCTGTTTAAATAGAAAATTACGGTGTCAGTTTTTTTTCTCATTATGCACTGTGTGCTGCAGGATTTGTTTTATGTGGTGCGCACACACCATATAGATGTATTCTCTCATATCTAGGCCCAAATTTACCACTCACAGCTTATCAGAGTGAGCTGAGCTCATGGTGTAGATCTACGGTTTGGACCCTGAATGTAAAGCCGTAGATCTACGGCACGGACCCTCAAAGGGTTAAAAATATACTAAAAATGTTATAAATGGTGCATAGGTGACATTAAAACAACATTAAAGATGGCTGACACAAACCCACTACCATTACAATATGTTCCTTACTTAGAGATGAATTCATTTCAAATTCAAATGTTTATTTCTCTGTATAGATTACAATGTGTGGTTTACATATTATAAGATAATTATAAAATAAAGTACTTATTACAAAGAAGGCCACTAGTAGGCCTAGGTATGCCTAGGCATTTCGGGCAGACTAATATTATTTCTTACTCTATATTGACACAGGTTATGAATCTTACTGGTATTAAAGTGAGGTAGCTAGATTTACAAAAGTGAGGTAGTTCACCACATTTAAAAAATTAACAATTAGTTTAACAATTAATGGGAATGGTCTCATCTTGGCATGATACAGTTTCTATTAAAGCTCCTATAAGGGAGTGTCTTAGACATGGTCTTAGGAACAGAACTCAGTCACTAAGTGAGGAGAGGCTGTACTTAAATCCATTGATAAAAAGCATCTACGTATATGAAAAATAATTCAGGCAGGGCCTAATAACAAAAGAACTAACAAAACAATACACATCAATACTTACTAATCTAATACGGAAGCCTAAACAAATGTATTACGTAAACAGATTTCATGAAATAAAAGGAGATATGAAAAAGACCTCGAAAACCCCCTCTGAAATTTTGAACTATAGGAAAACTATCTAGAAACAGAAAGATTAACATAGCAAAGTCAGATGAATCATAGATGCAGCCTATAGACATTTTTTGTTATTTTTTCTTATGAAACGGTAGAGAATCTTTTTTTAAAAGGTAATAAAACAAAATACGAAATTTTATGGAAAGTTGATGAAATTATGCTCTCGCGAATTTTGCTGTGTAAGCAATATTTACGCATCGGCGATTTTGCTCAATTTGACTCCCATTTTAGGCCAATTACATTTTTCCAATCGACCAAATTCTTAGCTATTTCGGTAGTATTACTTCTATTTTATTGACTGAGCACAAGAAATTGCCCAGTCAACTGTTGCAACTACCCAGTAAAGTGATTGGAAATTGGTAATTTAGCCAATTTAACACAAAGTTTAAAATATTCCAATTTCAAATTAGGGTCCAGAATATACAATGCAGGCATTCCTGGCACTAAACTAACATTTCCTCTGTTTATTAGTTATGTTTTCAGGCCTTACAAATGAATTACATTTTGATTTTTTATTCACATAATGAATTTTTATTCACAAAAAAAAAAAAAAAAAAAAAAAAAAAAAAAAAACTGTTATTCAATATTGTAATAATTGTATAAATAATATCAGCACATTCATGAATGTATATTAGACCCACCAGCTGATGTGTATTAGACGTGTGACATCATTTGTTTACTCGAACATCGGCAGAAATTGAACATTTCCGCTACTTTAACCCTTTCAGGGTCCAAGGCCCAAATCTGGAGTCACGCACCAGTGTCCAAGAATTTAAAAAAAAAAATTGTTATTTTTTCTTATGAAATCGTAGAGAATCTTTTTGTGAAGGTAATAAAACAAAAAGTACGAAATTTGGTGGAAAATTGACGAAATTATGCTCTCGCAAATTTTGATGTGTCAGCGACATTTACGAATCGGCGATTTTGCCGACTTTGACTCCCATTTTAGGCCAATTACATTATTCCAATCAACCAAATTCTTAGCTATTTCACTAGTATTACTTCTATTCTATCGATTGAGCACAAGAAATCGCCAAGTCAACTGTTTCAACTACAAAATAAAGTGATCGGAAATTGTTAATTTGGCCAATTTAACACAAAGTTCAAAATATTCCAATTTCAAAATAGGGTCCAGAATAAACAATGTAGGCATTCCTGGCACTAAACTAACGTTTCCTCTGTTCATTAGTTATGTTTTGAGGCTTTACAAATAAATTCCATTTTGATTTTTTATTCACATAATGAATTTTTATTCACACCAAAAAATAGAAGATTTACTGTTATGCAATACTGTAATAATTGTATAAATATCATCACCATATTTGTGAATGTATATTAGACCCACCAGCTGACGTGTATTAGACGTGTGAGGTCGTTTGTTTACTCTTGAATATCGGCAAAAATTTAACATTTCCGCTAATTTGAGCTCAGTTTCAAGCCATTTCCAGTGCTAAAACCAATCAAAATCATCTCTATTTCTGTAATATGTCTTCCATTCTATCAAATGAGACCAAGAAATCGCAAATACAACTATAAAAAACATACGAAAAAACACTGCAAAGTTGCTGTTTTAATCGAAAAATCATGATTTAAGTTTTTTTCTCTCATTATACACAGTGTGCTGCAGGATCTGTTTTATGTGGTGCACACATACCACATAGATGTATTCTTTCATATCTAGGCCCAAATGTACCACTCACAGTTTATCAGAGTGAGCTGAGCTCATGGCGTAGATCTACGGTTTGGACCTTGAACGTAAAGCCGTAGATCTACGGGACGGACCCTGAAAGGGTTAAGCTCAGTTTCAAGCCATTTTCAGTACTAACACCAATCAAAATTACATGTATGTCTGTAATATATCTTCCATTTTATCAAATAAGACCAAGAAATTGTGAATACAACTGTAAAAAGCATACAAAAAAACATCACAAATTCAGTGTTTTAATGCAAAAATAGTTGCATTTTTTTTTCTCATGCACTGCAGGCTACAATATTTGTTTTATGGCAGCAGAGAGTTTGCATAAATGAGGAGAAATTAGAATGGGGGCATGTCACAAGCAGTGTTCCACAGGGGTCAGTGTTGGGCCCGTTGTTGTTCACAATTTACATAGACGACATAGATGAGGGAATAAATAGCGACATGAGCAAATTTGCTGATGACACCAAAATAGGCCTTCCATTTCATTCTAATGAGGACATTAGAGCAATCCAGGATGATTTGAAGAGACTGATGCAGTGGTCGGAGAAGTGGCAGATGCAGTTTAATATAGACAAATGCAAATTTCTAAATGTTGGAAAGGATAATAACCATGCCACATTTAAACTAAATAATGTAGCTCTTAATGTTACGGATTGCAAAAAGGATTTAGGAGTTCTGGTTAGCAGTAATCTGAAACCAAGACGACAGTGCATAAGTGTTTGCAATAAAGCTTACAGAATCCTTGGCTTCATAGCAAGAAGTATAAATAACAGAAGTCCTCAGGTTGTTCTTCAACTCTATACTATATCTTTGGTTAGGCTTCATTTAGATATATGCTGTGCAGTTTTGGTCACCGTATTACAGAATGGATAAAATGCTCTGGAAAACATACAAAGGAGGATGACAAAGTTGATCCCATGTATCAGAAATCTTTCCTATGAGGATAGACTAAGGGCCTTGAATCTGCACTCTCTAGAAAGGCATAGAATTAGGGGGGATATGATTGAGGTGTATAAATGGAAAACAGGAATTGATAAAGGGGATGTAAATAGTGTGCTAGAAATATCTAACATAGACAGGACTCGCAGTAGCGGTTTTAAATTAGAAAAATTCAGATTCAGGAAGGATATAGGAAAGCACTGGTTTGGTAATAAAGTTGTGGATGAGTGGAACAAACTCCCGAGTACCGTTATAGAAGCTAAGACGTGTAGTTTTAAAAATAGGTTGGATAATTACATGAGTGGGTGTGGGTGGGTGTGAATTGGACCTGACTAGCTTGTGCTACTAGGTCAGATTGGTGTTCCTCCCATAAGTGAATGTGACTGACCTGACTAGGTCAAGGGAGCAGTAAGTATTACAATGCTGAGTTTACAGAATTTGGTTATTGTGTGGTTTACATGTAGTAAAATAATAATTACAGAGTGTACCACTAAAACGCCTAGCATGGCTAGGCATTTCGGGCAGACTTATATTAAATCTTAGGTTTAAAATATTACAAAATTATGAGATAAGTTGGTATTATGGCTAAGTGACTAAATACTAGTTGTGAGTTTAGCAATGTGAATGCTTTTGTTTTGGCACAATACACAGTTTCAGTATTGGAGTATCACAGGACAACTTTTGACTAGTTAAGATTCATTATTTTGAGATTGAGATTGATATTTCTGTTTATGGTCAAATGGGTGAGCGAGTGCAAGTGTGAACCACCAGGTGGTATTCGTATTAGTTGACAGGGTGTATCAGGGAGATAAGATGTTTTCTGATGGTAGTTTTGAAGGTGATGAATGTGTCTGCAGTTTTGGAATTTTCAGGTAGGGTGTTCCAGATTTTAGGGCCTTTGACATACATTGAATTTTTGTAAAGGTTTAGTCGGACACGGGGAATGTCATAGAGATGTTTGTGTCTGGTGTTGTGCCTGTGGGTTCTGTCACAACTATCAAGAAAGAATTTTAGGTCAAGGTTAATATTGGAATTTAAGGTCCTGTAGATGTAGATTGCACAGTAGTAAGTGTGGATGTACTGAACAGGGAGTAAGTTTAGATCTATGAAGAGTGGGGGGGGGTGTTGCCAGGGATGGGATTTAGTGATTATTCTTACTGTGGCTTTTTGTTGGGTTATTATTGGCTTTAGGTGTGTTGCTGCAGTTGAACCCCAAGCACAGATAGCATAGGTGAGGTATGGATATATAAGTGAATGGTATAGTGTGAGAAGGGCAGTTCACGGCACGTAGTATCGTATCTTGGAGAGGATCCCAACCGTTTTGGATACTTTTTTGGTTATGTGTTGGATATGGGTGCTGAAGTTCAGGTTGTTGTCGAGGTATAGGCCTAGGAATTTGCCCTCATTATGCCTGGTAATTAGTGTTTTCAATCTTAATGTTAATTTGCGCATCTCCTGCTCTGCTACCAAACATAATGTAGTAGGTTTTGTCAACGTTAAGCGTAAGTTTATTGGCTGTCATCCAACTCGATATTTTGATCAGCTCCTCATTAACAATGGTGTTGAGGGTTGCAAGATTAGGGTGAGAGATGACATAAGTCGTGTAGTCAGCAAAGAGAATGGGGTTCAGGTGTCGAGATACATTTGGAAGATCATTGATGTATACGAGGAAGAGCAGGGGACCAAGGACACTTCCCTGCAGAACTCCAGTATCAAGTGGCTGTGTTGTTGATGCTGTGTCTTTAATGGTGACATACTGATACCTATTAGTAAGGTAAGATTTGAAATATGCAAGTGCATGGCCTCTTATACCATAATGGTCAAGTTTGTGGAGTAGGATGCTGTGGTCTACTGTGTCAAAAGCTTTTCTTAGGTCAATAAAAATTCCTAGTGGATATTCCTTGTTTTCCAATGCTGTGTAAAGCAGATCTAGCATTTTTATAATTGCATCGTTAGTGCTTTTATTTTTCCTGAATCCAAATTGGCAGGGGTTGAGTATGTTTTGTGACGTTATAAATGAATATAGTCTCCTGTGCACGAGTTTCTCAAAGATTTTGGATAGTAATGGTAAGTTTGATATTGGGCAATTAATTATAGTTTTTTGTTTACCCTCCGATTTCCTTCAGTTTTGGTGCACAAGACAAAGTGTTTTTACTCTTTCTTGAAAATATTTATCAAAAATATACCTCAAACAACAACTAAGAAAAGACTGAAAAAGGACTGATTTACTGAAAATGCCCTTGGGGGCAATTTATTCCTATATGGGACGACGTAAAGTTGTTTGGACACTTGGTGCCGAGAGAACAATGCTAATACGATTTTTCTTAGGGACATTTTCCTCTGAATAACTTATGTTTATTTCACAAAAAAATAAAGTTTGTTAGTTCTTGGAATGTTGCAAAAAATCTGCCCTTTACTCCCACATAACTCCCAAAGTATTTGGAATATTTCCAAAAATTGCCTGATGGAAATTAGAGAAATCATTATTCTACAATTTCTGTGAATATTATTCCATTTAATTAAGTAATAAAGGAAGAAATAGGTGCATTAGGTGAATAAGTTACTTCCGAGATATTGGCCTGGAACGCCGGCCGGCCCACCATCTCAAAAAAAAAAAAAAATCACGAAAATCGCATTTGTTTGGGTGTGTTTCTTAGTAAACTGATGTTCTAGTGCAGTTATCCTCTTCAAAACACCGTTTTCTCTTACTCAAAGATGACACAGAGAGGAGTAACTCATTTATATCGAAATATTCCCGATGATCTCTCGCCATATTATGGCCTATTTTATTCAGTCTAGAGTATATAACATGTTTGTATGTTATTTATAGTGTTTATTATATCATATTAGATCAATACTGATAGATAAATAAGCCGTAGAGTTGACATATAAGCTGATATAAGCGTAATAATCAAGTGATTTATCCTGGCTCTCTCTGGAGCGGGAATATGGCTGAGGGTTCCCAGATGGCTCCCGATTGGCTGGCACTTTATGGATAAGCTCCGCCTACTTTTATATGATGCCAAATAGTCAGTTATTATATTAGAAAGAATAATGCAAGAAAAAGCTATAAAAAACAAGGAAAAAATTCCAAAAAATATATGGGCTGTGAGCAGACGTGCTACCCATATCGCCGTCACCATAACTTATATAAATGACTATAATTTCTTGTAGAAACACCGTAGAACATTCATTCTGGTACCATTGTGTTGCCAAAGAGTTAAGCTATTTTTCTGTATATATAACTCAATTTCCATAATTTGTCTATTTTTTTTGAGAGCGCATGGAAAATTGGATGACTGCCCCCCTCAAGGCATTGGCTTAAGCCAGTGGGAGAATTGGACCTGCCTCGCATGGGCCAGTAGGCCTGCTGCAGTGTTCCTTCTTTTTTATGTTCTTAAATGGTGCACACTTACCACACAGATGTACAGTAGGGCCCCGCTTTACGGCGTTTCACCTTACGGCGTTCCGCTAATACAGAGATGTCAACTTTGGACCAAAATTTGCTATATGGCAAGCAGTCTTTCAAATACGGTGTGCCCCACCCAGTTTGTTTACATTCTCCACGACCACATCTATTATGTCTGGAAATTTTCCAAAATTTTAAGCGTTTTACAGTTATTGCGTAATTTATACGTACAGTGGACCCTCGCCTAATGCTATTAAATGTTTATAGTGTATTGTATATTGTAATAAACAGAATAGAGGGAACCAGCTCTAATACAGCCTCTCCTCACTTAGCGACGTACTCGTTTACTGATGACTGACTTACAATGGGCTCTCTGACACGTATGCATACCTAACTAATGTACGTATATTACAGCTAATGTCCTCTATTCTGATTATTACAATATACAATACTTAACAGTATAAACATTAAAAATATACCAGAAATGTTATAAATGGTGCAAAGGTGAAATTAACCCTTTCAGGGTTCCGAGGCCAAATTTCAAAGTGTGCACCAGGGTCCAAGAATTTTCAAAAAATAATTTTATTTTTTCTTATGAAATGGTAGAGAATCTTTTTCTGAAGGTAATAAAACAAAATGTACAAAATTTGATGGAAAACTGACAAAATTATGTTCTCACGAATTTTGATGTGTCAGCATTATGCATTGGCGATTTTGCCGACTCCCATTTTAGGCCAATTACACTATTCCAGTCAACCAAATTCTTGGCTATTTCACTAGTATTACTTCTATTCTATCGACTGAGAACAAGAAATTGCCAAGTCAACTGTTTCAACAACAAAATAAAGTGACTGGAAATTGGTAATTTGGCCAATTTAATGCAAAGTTCAAAATATTCCAATTTCAAAATAGGGTCCAGAATAAACAATGCAGGCATTCCTAGCACTAAACTAACATTTCCTCTGTTCATTAGTTACGTTTTCAGGCTTTACAAATGAATTCCATTTTGATTTTTTATTCACATAATGAATTTTTATTCAAACCAAAGAATAGAAGATTTACTGTTATGCAATACTGTAATAATTGTATAAATAATATCAACACATTTGTGAATGCATATAAGACCCACCAGCTGTCATGTATTAGACTTGTGAGGTCATTTATTTACTCTTGAACATCAGCAAAAATTTAACATTTCTGCTACTTCGAGCTCAATTTCAAGCCATTTCCTGTACTAAACCAATCAAAATCATCTCTAATTCTGTAGCATATTTTCCATTCTATCAAATGAGACCAAGAAATTGCAAATACAACTATAAAAAAACATACGAAAAAACACTGCAGTCACTGTTTTAATTGAAAATTACGGTCTCGGCTTTTTCTCTCATTATGCACTGTGTGCTGCAGGATTTGTTTTATGTGGTGCACACATACCACATAGATGTGTTCTCTCATATCTAGGCCCAAATTTACTGCTCACAGCTTATCAGAGTGAGCTGAGCTCATGGCGTAGATCTATGGCTTGGACCCTCAACGTAAAGCCGTAGATCTACGGCACGGACCCTGAAAGGGTTAAAACAATATCAAGGATGGTTGACACTACCATTATAGTATGTTCCTCACTTAGTGATGACTTCGTTTACCAATGTGGTCTTAGGAATGGAACTCCATCGTTAAATAAGGAGAGGCTGTATACATTATTTAGGTATGCATACTGGTCAGAGAGCCTGTTGTAAGTCTGAGTTGTTGGTAAATGAGTACATCACTAAGTGAGGAGAGGATGTATACTATTAGTAAGCCATGGGCTGTTTAGTCTCTTTGCCGAGATCTGCTTCATTTTCATTGGACAATGTCTATTACAGAGGTTTTGGGTTTTGTGTAGAAATATTTTGATGCATTCATCAATATAGTGGCTGTCCGCTAACTCACCCAGCCAGTCAGTGCTACATAAGGCAGAAATAAAATTTACTGATTACTCAACGTGTAGTTGTAGAGATCTTATTGGTGTCCCGAGGCAATCTGCCAAAGTTGGTTATGAGAAAAGTTGGGTAGTGGTCTGTAGTGTTGTCTGTGATTATGTTTGCTTTTAGTGGGGATATAGTATTGGTCCAGATATGATCAAGTAATAAGGCACTTGCATCTGTGATTCTTGTTGGTTTAGTTACAGATGGTAGTAGCAAGCAGCTCTTATAGTGTTTGCAAAATCACTTACTTAGGGGTCAGCTGCTTGGATGAAGTTTATATTAAAGTCACCAGCAAGTAACAGGTAGTGTTTATTCATCTCTGAGCCAGTTATCGTGTTTCTTAATTTGTCACTACAGTGGAACCTTGAAAATCGAACGTACCAAATATCGAACGTTTCGAAAATAAGACCATTTTTTTCAGACAAACTGTGTACCAAAAATCGAACGTGTTTCAAATTTCGGACCGCCGGGTACAGGACCTGTTCGCTGGCCCGCTCTGTCCGTGTCCCCGCGCAGGCGCCGTGAGCAGTCTAGCTTTGTTTATGCTTGAGTGAACACTAACCTGCGCTCTCATTCACACATTTTACAATTATTTCGTTGTGTTTAGTGCTTGTGGGACTGTGAAATAAGCTGCCATGGGCCCAAAGAAACTTGCTAGTGGTACCCCTGTGGTAAAGAAAGTGAGAAACACCATAGATGTGAAGAAGGAAATAATACAGAAGTATGAGAGTGGTGTGCGACTTGTTGAGCTTGCCAGGATGTATGGGAAAAAACAAGTTGACCATCAGTTCTATCCTGGCAAAGAAAGAACAAATCAAGGAAGCTGATGTTGCAAAAGGTGTTAATATGCTAACCAAAAAAAGACCACAAATAGTTGAAGAGGTTGAGAAGTTGTTGCTGGTGTGGATCAAGGATAAAGAGATTGCAGGTGATAGTGTTTCAGTGACGATTATTTGCGAAAAGGCAAGGAAGTTGCATGCCGATCTGGTACAGAAAACTCCTGGAACCAGTGCTGATAGTGAATTTAAGGCCAGCAGAGGCTGGTTTGACAGACTAAAGAAGCGTAGTGGCATACACAATGTTGTAAGACATGGTGAGGCAGCCAGTTCAGACAAACGGGCGGCCGAGAAGTTTGTACAGGAGTTTAAGGGGTACATAGACAGTGAAGAATTCAAACCTGAACAAGTGTTTAATTGTGACGAAACAGGCTTGTTTTGGAAGAAAATGCCAAAAAGGACCTTCATCACACAGGAGGAAAAGGCACTGCCAGAACACAAGCCTATGAAAGACAGGCTTACTCTTTTGTTCTGTGCTAATGCTAGTGGTGATTTTAAAGTGAAGCCTTTACTTGTGTATCATTCAGAAAATCCCAGTGTGTTTAAGAAAAACAATGTCTTTAAGAACAAGTTATGTGCCTTGTGGAAAGCTAATCATAAGGCATGGGTCACAAGACAAATTTTCAAAGAGTGGGTCCATGAAGTGTTTGGCCCCAGTGTGAAAAAATACCTCCAGGAAAAGAAATTGCCACTCAAGTGCCTCCTGTTAATGGACAATGCTCCTGCTCATCCTCTAAACTTATTAGACCTCTTGTCTAAGGACTTCAGTTTTATAAAAGTGAAGTTCTTGCCTCCTAACACCACTCCTCTCCTCCAGCCCATGGACCAGCAGGTCATTTCTAACTTCAAAAAACTCTACACAAAAGCAGTGTTTGAAAAGTGCTTTGAAGTGACCACAGACACTAAGTTGACCCTAAGAGAGTTCTGGAGGAATCACTTCAACATCTACAACTCCATAAGCCTTATAGGTAAGGCTTGGGAGGGAGTGACTTCCAGGACTTTGAACTCTGCTTGGAGACAATTGTGGCCGGATTGTGTCCAAAAGAGGGATTTTGAAGGGTTTGAGGCTGACCCTGACCCTGACCCAGCTCACCCTCTGCCTGTTGTGGACTCTATTGTGGCACTGGGGAACACCCTGGGGTTGGAGGTGAGTGGTGAGGATGTGGAAGAGTTGGTGGAGGGCCACAGGGAAGAGCTAACCACTGAAGAGCTGCAAGAGCTTCATCTGGAGCAGTATCAGACCACAGCTGAGGAACTTGCTTCAGAGGAGGAGAAAGAGGGAGTGGATGAGGTGCCTTCTTCAAAGATTAAGGAGATTTGTGCCAAGTGGAATGATGTCCAAATGTTTGTGCAGAAGTACCACCCTGAGCAAGCTGAAACAAGCCATCTTTGCAACAAGTTCAGTGACAGAACCATGTCCCATTTTAGGGAAATGTTAAAAAGGCACCAGAAACTGAGGACTGTGGACAGTTATTTTGCGAGACGGGTCCAGTGACTCTCAAGCTGGTCCTAGTGGCATTAAAATACAGAAGGGAAGTAACCCCAGAGAGGGCTTTACCTGAAGTCCTCATGGAGGGGGATTCTCCTTCCAAACACTAACCCCAACTCCCTCTCTCCTCCTCCCTATCTTCCATATGCCATCACCAATCTTCAATAGGGGTAAGTAAAAATGTTATTTTATATTTTATATTATATGTATGTATTATTTTATATGTATGTTATTTTATATGTATGTAAAACTGCAATTAATCTCTATAAAATGTATTTTTTGTGTGAATATTTTTGGGTTTCTGGAACGGATTAATTGTATTTCCATTATTTCTTATGGGAAATATTGATTCGAATTTTAGACTTTTCGAAATTAGAACTAGCTCCTGGAACGGATTAAGTTCAATTTTTGAGGTTCCACTGTAAATGTGTAAGTATTTGTGTGAGGTAATCTGTAGACTGCTCCAACTCTAACTGCTGGCAAATATATATTCACCATATTTGTCCCTGGGGCATGTAGATTTAATACATTTTAGTTCATTGGAGTAGCAGATAGCAGTACCTCCTCCTGATTGATCAGGCCTGCAGTTGTGTATGGTTGTGTAACCAGGTAAGGCAAAAATGTCTTAAATCATGTTTGAGCCAGGTTTCAATGAGAATGATAAAAGGTATGTTAAGAAGCATAAAGAGGTCATCATAGTGTTTACTCAATGATCTGATATTGTAATTGAATAACTGAATACTGTTATGTTCTTGTTAGCACTGAGTATTGAGCAATGAGTACTCATAAAACAGACTGAGAGTTGTAGGATGTCATTGTTGTCAGCTAGGACTGTATACCATGTACATGTACTTGTAGTAAATAAAGATATTATTATTATTATTATTATTATGATCTGAGCTCATGACATAGAACTATGTGAGGAACCCTGACCTCAATGACATAGTTCTACGTGATGGCCACTGAAAGATTTAACAAGCTATTATATTAGTGCAATTTTTTGCATCTGCATTTGAAAAAGCTCATCCAAAATTGAACAGAATGTACTACGAAGGCCTTTACATGTGCTATTCAATTTTGGATAAACTTTTTCAATCACATTTACAAAAAGATGCACTAATGATCTCATTAATACATTTCAACATATGTAATAACCAAAACTATGCTTTACTTTAGTATTCACCAAACAATTGGCATTATACTAAACTGTTACATAATATCTCAAGATTTAAGAAATAAATGAAACTTTATAAAAAGTCAAATGTTGCAAACGACAACATTCTAGCAAATTAACCTAATTTAAATAATTGGTCAGTAGTTATAGGTTATGCTCTGCATTACACAATGTAAATTACCTAGGATAACCCAAAAAGTCAAAGTGACTTATTTCCCTAGCATAAAGTCACAGTTGGTGCTCTTCCTCAGTCATATTAACCCAAGAAATATTTTATATATTATAAAAAGTTCATGTTGAATACAATCAAATACGATTATGGAAGTTCCATTACAAGGTCAGTGGTCAGTCGTCACGTGAGGTCACAGACCCTGAGCTGCTTTGAGGATTAGCGTGGATGGTTACAAAGCATGGCTTGCTTCTGCAGTGTTTTAAAAATTGAGGCTGGAGAGTTGAAGGGGGAGGTCTTGCTTCTCCATGAGGAGATTAGGAAGCTGAAGGTCCACCTCAATGGGTCTGGGAGAGAGTGTGAGGTGGCTGGAGTTGTGGGGAATGAGGCTTCTAGCAGTGAGGTGCAGTCTGTCTCTCGCTGTGAGGAGGCTGTAGGTGGGGAGGTAGCAACGGCTACCAGCAGTGAGGTGCAGTCCAGCACCTGCTACAAGTGGCAAGTGGTTCCCAGTAATGAGAGGAGAATCAGAATAAGGAAAGTTAAGAGTGAAGATCTGAAGGTAGGAAATCGCTTCTCTGTTCTTCAGGATGAATGTATTTCAGTGGCCAGTGAAGGTAAGGGTACTACTCCCCTGGTAACAGAGGTAAGCGCATTCTTGTGGTTGGTGACTCTCAGGTAAGATATAGTGACCGTGCTTTTTGTAATAGGAATAAGATGAGAGATACAGAGTGCTTCCCTGGAGCTGGTGTTGGGGACATAGTTAACAGGCTGGATAACATCATGTCAGGTAATGGGAACAAGCCCATTATCTGTTTCAGTGCTGGTGGAAATGTGTTGGGAAGGGTAGGAGAGAAGAGCTGCTAGATAAGTACAGGACAGCTATAGATTTCATTGAGTCTAAGGGAGGGGTCCCATTCATATGTAGCATCTTGCCTAGAAGGGGAGTAGGAAATGAATGGTTGTCTAGAGCAATTGATGTAAATTGCTGGCTAGACAGATACTGCAAGGAACTTGCAATCCCATTCATTGACAACTGGAACAACTTTTATGGCAAACATGATATGTATGCAAGGGATGGGGTACATCTCTCTGGGGCTGGGGTGGTAGCACTTGCAAACTCAATTGAGAAGGCCATTGGTGAAATGCCTATGATTTTAAACTGATAGAAGATAGAGGTATGGGTGTATGTGGGAAACAAGCAGGTTGCAACACTAGGGTTGGAAACAGTAAATGTATAAAAGGCATTCAGCATGAAGTTATAAATAAAAACAATAGATCAGGTCAGCAAACAAAGGGGGACAGCAGAGGGCAGCAAGGGACTAGCTCCCTTAAGGTTTACTATACTAATAGCAGGAGTGTAAGAAATAAGATAGATGAGCTAAGATTAATTGCAAGTGCAGGAAACATAGATATTATTGCTATAACAGAGACCTGGCTCAATCTGAAAGATAGAGAGATGCCCTCTGAATGTCACATACAAGGCTATAAATTATTCCACACTGACAGGGTCAACAGGAAAGGTGGTGGAGTAGCGATGTATGTCAGAGACAATTTAAATTGTTGTGTTAGACAAGATATAAAATTAGAAGCATCAGCCACTGAATCTGTTTGGTTACAGTTTCTCGAGGGCCGAGAAAAACTAATTTTGGGTGTGATTTACAGGGCCCCAAATCTTGATAGGGAGTGCAGTAAACTTCTATGGGACGAAATTCGTAAGGCATCTACATACGAAAATGTTGTGCTAATGGGAGATTTCAACTCTAGACAGATTGACTGGAGCAATTTGACAGGAAATTTAGAGTCAGGTGACTTTCTTGATACGATCCAGGATTGTTTTTTAAAACAGTTTGTGACATAGCCAACTAGGGGAAATAACCTCCTTGACTTGGTTCTTGCCAGTAGGGAAACACTAATTAATAATCTTGAGGTTAATGATGAGCTTGGGGAAAGTGATCACAAATCACTCAGTTTTAATATATCATGGAATTCCCCTAATAATGGCAATCAAGTCTCTGTCCCTGACTTTTGCTTGGCTGATTTCATAGGACTGAAAAATTACTTAGGTGGGCTGAACTGGAATGACCTGACTAAGGGTCAGGTAGGTGGTGATCATTGCTGATATGACGCTTTCCAGGGCATAGTTCTAGCTGCTCAGTCAAATTATGTTCCAAATAGGGAAATCAGATCAAACAAAAATGGTCCTAAATGGATGAACAATAGATTAAAATACCTGATTGGTCAAAAGAGAGGCATATATAGGCAAATCAAAAGAGGAGGGGGGCAATTAAGAAATCGATATATTCAGTTAAAGAGAGAAATAAAAAAGGGAATTAGAAAAGCAAAAAGAGATTATGAGGTTAAAGTTGCAAGAGAATCGAAGACTAACCCAAAAGGATTCTTTCAGGTATACAGAAGTAAGATCAGGGACA
Source organism: Cherax quadricarinatus (assembly GCF_026875155.1). NCBI lineage: Eukaryota > Metazoa > Arthropoda > Malacostraca > Decapoda > Parastacidae > Cherax > Cherax quadricarinatus. Next base: position 71,188,224 of record NC_069405.1, read on the forward strand.
AGATAGGCCCACTCAAAAGTTCCTCAGGTCAGCTCACTGACAGTGATAAGGAAATGTGTAGAATTTTTAACACATACTTCCTCTCAGTTTTTACACAGGAGGATACCAGTGATATTCCAGAAATGATAAATTATGTAGAACAGGACGATAATAAACTGCGCATGATTAGGGCCACAAGTGACATGGTCCTTAGGCAAATAGATAAATTAAAACCTAACAAATCCCCAGGCCCTGATGAACTGTATGCAAGGGTTCTAAAGGAATGTAAAGAGGAGCTTAGCAAACCTTTGGCTAATCTTTTCAACATATCACTACAAACTGGCATGGTGCCAATAAGTGGAAAATGGCAAATGTGATATCTATTTTCAAAGCAGGTGACAGGTCCTTAGCTTCGAACTATAGACCAATAAGCCTAACCTCCATAGTGGGAAAATTTATGTTATCAACAATTGCCGAGGCAGTTCGTAGCCACCTTGAAAAGCATAAATTAATCAACGAATCTCAGCATGGTTTTACAAAGGGGCATTCCTGCCTTACAAATTTATTAACTTTTTTCACTAAGGTATTTGAGGAGGTAGATCATGGTAATGAATATGATATTGTGTATATGGACTTCAGTAAGGCTTTTGACAGGGTCCCACATCAGAGACTATTGAGAAAAATTAAGGCACATGGAATAGGAGGAGAAATTTTTTCCTGGATAGAGGCATGGTTGACAAATAGGCAGCAGAGAGTTTGCATAAATGGGGAGAAATCAGAGTGGGGAAGCGCCACGAGCGGTGTTCCACAGGGGTCAGTGTTGGGCCCCCAGCTGTTCACAATCTACATAAACGACATAGATGAGGGCATAAAGAGCGACATCAGCAAGTTTGCCGATGAAACCAAAATAGGCCGTCGAATTCATTCTGACGAGGAGATTAGAGCACCCCAGGAAGATTTGAATAGACTGATGCAGTGGTCGGAGAAGTGGCAGATGCAGTTTAATATAGACAAATGCAAAGTTCTAAATGTTGGACAGGACAATAACCATGCCACATATAAACTAAATAATGTAGATCTTAATATTACGGATTGTGAAAAAGATTTAGGAGTTCTGGTTAGCAGTAATCTGAAATCAAGACAACAGTGCATAAGTGTTCACAATAAAGCTAATATAATCCTTGGCTTCATATCAAGAAGCATAAATAATAGGAGTCCTCAGGTTGTTCTTCAACTCTATATATCATTGGTTAGGCCTCATTTAGATTATGCTGCACAGTTTTGGTCACCGTATTACAGAATGGATACAAATGCTCTGGAAAATGTACAAAGGAGGATGACAAAGTTGATCCCATGTATCAGAAACCTTCCCTATGAAGATAGACTATGGGCCCTGAATCTGCACACTCTAGAAAGACGTAGAATTAGGGGGGATGTGATTGAGGTGTATAAATGGAAGACAGGAATAAATAAAGTGGATGTAAATAGTGTGCTGAAAATATCTAGCCTAGACAGGACTCGCAGCAATGGTTTTAAGTTGGAAAAATTTAGATTCAGGAAGGATATAGGAAAGTACTGGTTTGGTAATAGAGTTGTGGATGAGTGGAACAAACTCCCGAGTACAGTTATAGAGGCCAGAACGTTGTGTAGCTTTAAAAATAGGTTGGATAAATACATGAGTGGATGTGGGTGGGTGTGAGTTGGACCTGATAGCTTGTGCTACCAGGTCGGTTGCCGTGTTCCTCCCTAAAGTCAATGTGACCTGACCTGACTAGGTTGGGTGCATTGGCTTAAGCCGGTAGGAGACTTGGACCTGCCTCGCATGGGCCAGTAGGCCTGCTGCAGTGTTCCTTCGTTCTTATGTTCTTATATACTGGTCTCAGAACTTCCACTTTCACTCAAATTCTCATTTTCATATAAATTTTTAGGCTCAAACATCTTCACATTATTGATATTGCTGATGTTAATAATTATTATTAAAACTCAAAACCGATTGAAGCCACACACAATTATTATCAAATTAAGCTCAAAATCCCCAAGGGTCACACAGCAGTCATACACAACTAAGTACATAAAAAAAATACTGTACCAAAATTACTCTCGCGTCTCTCTTTGCCTGTATACTCAATAGTGTAAATTGGAGGCCTGGGTAAGTCCCGTTTATTCCACACTTCCATGCTGACTCCTAAATAACAATTCCATATATCACAACATGAGGAACTTGTCCTGTGCTGCGTCACGTGTCTGCTCCAGCAGGCTACACACCTACCAATATTTACACGCAAATGAAAATTCAAATTTTCCTTTCTTTTCATGCGGTACAATAATAATAATAATAATAATAATAATAATAATAATAATAATAATAATAATAATAATAATAATAATAATAATAATAATAATAATAATAATAATAATAATAATAATAATAATAATAATAATAATAATAATAATAATAATAATAATAATAATAATATCTTTATGTGTACAAGTACATATACAAGGTATACAGTCCTCGCTGACATCAATGACATACTACTATATTGAAAGCCGCTTATTATGTAGAGCATTTCGGGCAAATTAGGTCAGTTTTGTCCCAGGATGCGACCCACACCTGTCGATTAACACCCAGGTACCCATTTTACTGATGGGGAATATAGACAACCGGTGTAAAGAAACACGCCCACTGTTTCTACCCTCGCTGGGAATCGAACCCGGACAATTGCCGTGTGAAGCGACAGCTTTAGTGATAGAACATTGTTAGGAAAAGAAAAGAAAGTTAATAGTATGCAATGCATTTCGGGCAAACTAATCACGGAAAACCCCCCCAAAAAAAAAAATTATTTTAAATCATTTATTCATAGTAAGGTAGTTTATTTAGGTACAGGTGTAAATAAGTACAATTATCATACATAGTAACTTATGATTAGATCCGATTATTAAATTATACGACTACATATAGTAAACTGATCATTTTGTTATATTACTAACTGTAATGTTACGAAATTTTAAAACTATAATGCTTCAAAATTGAAATGTTCAAATTCATTGTTTAAAATAACTCAGTAGTACTTGATATTGTAAATTGTCTACAGTAACTGTTACCATTAAATCTATTATAGCTTAGTTAGTCTTAAGTTAATTTTAAGCCTGACCATAATGCTGTACATACAAGTGGGCTTCCACATGTTCACCAAACTAATATAATACCATGTACAACTATGTATCATGTCTTAATAAACTATTATTATTATTATTATTATTATTATTATCATCATTATTATGTGTAAAAAAGCCATGTCGCGCCTGATTATCATTGTATTTAATGGGTAAACTAATATATAAATGTTTCAAGGACCCCAAATTCAAATTTATGATCTCCCATGAAAATAAGTCACGCCGACTTCTCTTTTGCATATCTTCGTAAGACAGTTGTAATTGTACTTAAACTTACATGTGTTATATCTATGTAATGTAATTTTACTTTCGCATAACATATGTCAGCCCTGAAGCTCATTGTAAAAAACTGTATATTAGGCAAGCAAAGCCGATATAAACAAATTATTTCTTGTTTGAAAAAAAAAAAAAAAAACTGTATAGTCCTTGTGGCTTAGCGCTTCTTTTTTTATTATAATAATAATAATTGTTTGAAAAAAGTAATTTTACCTCTCCCCTAGTATATCTTCTTTTGTTGTAATTGTTTTTACATAGTTAAGATACCTGTTTTTAACATATATTAATTATAATCATCACAAGGACCCCAACAGAATTGTCAATGAACAATAAAATGGTATAAAATACCGACAGGTTGTTAGGTAAGACACATATGCAACAGTTAGGTATCTTTATTTCGAAACGTTTCGCCTACACAGTAGGCTTCTTCAGTCGAGTACAGCAAAGTTGATAGAAGCAGAAGATACTTGAAGACGATGTAATCAGTCCATCACCCTTAAAGTTTTGAGGTGGTCAGTCCCTCAGTCTGGAGAAGAGTATTGTTCCATTGTCTGGAATAATATGGAGTTGAAGTGACAGGATGGAGCCTTATATAGCGCCAGGAGGTAAGACGTAGGTCACTATTAGAGTAAGAATGTAGACATTGAGAGTCTCACCTCCTGGCGCTATATAAGGCTCCATCCTGTCACTTCAACTCCATATTATTCCAGACAATGGAACAATACTCTTCTCCAGACTGAGGGACTGACCACCTCAAAACTTTAAGGGTGATGGACTGATTACATCGTCTTCAAGTCTCTTCTGCTTCTATCAACTTTGCTGTACTCGACTGAAGAAGCCTACTGTGTAGGCGAAACGTTTCGAAATAAAGATACCTAACTGTTGCTTATGTGTCTTAACTAACAGAAATGTCAATGACTTTTTTTTGGGTATCCTAGGTTCCTACACATATATTGATATGTATTATAATTAATGTAACTGTTTATACCTGAATAAACTTACTTACTTAATAGTTATTATTTTATTTGTTTGTTGTTAATTACATAAGAAATCTTACATTAAGCATTACCATTAGTTTACTCGAAATAAACTTCATATTAGTGGCTTTCTTTTGTGCCTAACAATTTTCTATCACATGCAATGTTCTATTTAATGCTCTGTTACATGTAAATTATATTATTTATATCTCATAAATAAATGAAAATTGTATTTATATTGTACATACAGTAGGGTTGTTATAGTAGGCTCGTGGTGCACACGCACGCACGCACACACTGTCTCGCTGATGTAAATATTACCATCAAGTAAGGTTAAAAAAATATTTGTTTGTTAACTTAAATGTGAAAATTCGAAGGTTTTCTCGTCAGGAAGGATATAGTGGTAAGTGTTTGTAAGATTGAAGTGTTGTTATAAGCTGCTTTTCACATAGTTTAGTTACTTAGTTGTTTTAACTTTTAAGGTAAGTAAGTAAATTTATTCAGGTATATACAAATACAGTTACATAGAATTATCATACATAGCAGCATATGTGTAGAGAACCTGGGATAACCCAAAAAAGTCAGACTGACTTATTTCCATTGGGGTCCTTTTACCTTATTATTATAATATAAAGGTTATAATATTTTCTTATTATTCTACAATGAAGATAACATCTTATTATCATACTAAAAAAACTATCTACTACACGAGGGTCATTAAGACTATCTACAATACGAGGGTCATTACTAGGAATAAGGTAAAATTTACACGTATGTTAGCTAAAAAATAGAAAATCATTCCCCTCCCTTTCTGTAGCTACATTCATCAGACACCTTTTGGCACTCTTCTTGAACTGGTTCATGCTATGACTGGCTTTGACATGTGCGGGCAGTCTGTTCCATTCCTTTATTGCTGTACAATAAAAGGTGTTTGAAGCCTGGCCACTGACTGTGGGTACTACAAAGTTGTGTTCTCTCCCCCTAGTACTATGATTGCCCTGGTTCCCAACCTTGACAAAATTGACAGCAAGATATTCTGGACACTTTGTGAGCAATTTTATAAACATGATTTAGCTTCAGTTGTTTTACTCTGTCTTCAACATTCAGTATATCCAACTGCTGTAATTCATCCTGGCCTACAGGTTTAAATATTACAAGGACCCAAGTGGAAGTAAGTCACTTTGAGTTTTTAGGAGGGTCGGGTTATCCTAGGTAATATACACATGCTGTTATGTAAGTAAGTTTATTCAGGTATACACAGTTATTGATTATCATACACAGCAGTACATGTGTAGGAGCCCAGGATAACACAAAAATGTCAGTGACTTATTTCCATTGGGATCCTTGTGATAATTATTATTTAATAGTTAAAAACAGATAACTTAACTACGTAAAAGCAGTTACAATAAAAGATGATGTACCAGGGGAGAGAGAAAATTAGTTATTTTCATACAAGAAATCGCTCCTTTTCTGTAGCCTTATTCATGAGGAACATTTTGGTTCTCTTCTTGAACTGGCTGATTCTATGACTGGCTTTGACATGTGCAGGCAGTCTGTTCCACTCTTTTATTGCTGAATAGAAAAATGTCTTTAAAGCCTGACCACTGACTATGTATTGCAAAGTTGTTCTCCCTTCCCTTAGTTCTGTAATTGCATTGGTTCCCGGCCTTAACAAAATTGGCAGGAAGATATTGGAGACATTGATTGTGAGCAATTTTATAAACATAATTTAGCTTTAGTTGATTTACTGTCTTCACCATTCAGCATGTCCAGTTGTTGTAATTCATTCTGGCCTTCATGTTCTCTTGAACTCAGGTTCAGAATGAATCTCGCCATTTTTTTTGGTGATTTGTAGCCTATGTTTCAGTTCTTTTTGTTAAGACAGAGTGCCATGAAGAGCAAGAGTAGTCTATAATACATTGTAAGAGAGCTAGACATAGGGTCCTGCGAACCTCAGTTCATAGACACTGCGCCTGTCTGTAGAGAAACTTAGTCTGGCCTTTTCTTTTTTCACAACATTGTTCCCTATTAGTTCTCCGGACATGCTTGGGCCAAAGGGGATTCCCAGATATTTCACTGAATTTACTGTAATAATAGGTTCACCATTACATGGACATTATTTACCTTTTTCAATTTATGTTTCATGCCACATAGTATGGCTTCCATTTTCCTGAGTGTAGTGATAGTTTGTTGTTTACCAAACCATTTGCTACAGGACTAGATCTAGTGATAGTACATTAGCAATGTCTTGTGCGTCTTTACCTGATACCAACAGAGCACTATAATCTGCATATGGTAGAAGCTTACATTTGACACTGATAGGCATGTCATTCACATAGCACAGGAATAGCAAAGGAACCCCCACATGTTATTGGCATAGATTTTGATTCTGTGTTGTTGATCTTGACAATTTGGTTCCTGTTGCTTAGGTAGGACTTAGACCAATCTATAGAACTCATGCTGATAGCTTGTAGTTTCTAACATAATATACTGTGGTTGACTGTATCGAAGACCTTTTGCAAGTCTAAGGTTACCATTCCTATGTAATTCCCTAGGGACATTTCACTTCTCAGGTAGTTTTTTTTTTTTTATTATCACACTGGCCGATTCCCACCAAGGCAGGGTGGCCCGAAAAAGAAAAACTTTCACCATCATTCACTCCATCACTGTCTTGCCAGAAGGGTGCTTTACACTACAGTTTTTAAACTGCAACATTAACACCCCTCCTTCAGAGTGCAGGCACTGTACTTCTCAGGTAGTCCATCAAATTAATGAGGGAAGAGTCCGTTGAATGAGATTTCCTAAAACCTGACTGGTAACTATGGAGAATGCTTTTGTCATTAAGATATAGTGGACCCTCAGTTAACGACATTAATCCGTTCCAGAGAGCTTGTCTTTAACCGATCAGTCGTTTTCCGAATTAATTTTCCCCATAAGAAATAATGGAAATCCAATTAATCCGTTCCAGACACCCAAAAGTATTAAAAAACAAATAATTTTTTTACATGAAATATACATTTCCCTACACAGAAAACAATGAGACATGCAGAATCATTACATAAATAATAAAATGACACTTACCTTTATTGAAGATCTATTTGATGAATGATGAGACAGGAGGAGGGGAGAAGATGGAGAAGTTTACAATTGTTTGGAAGGGGAATCCCCTTCCATAAAGACTTCAGGTAACAAGTCCTTTTCTGGGGTTACCTCCCTTCTTTGCTTTTTAATGCCACTAGGACCAGCTTGAGAGTCACTGGACCCCTGTCACACCAAAAATCTGTCCAGAGAGCTCTATTTCTGGTGTCTCTTTAAAATTTCCCTTAAATGGGACACAACATCGTCATTGTAGATGTTGCCAGCACGGCCTGCAACAACTGTGTCAGGGTGATGTTCATCCATAAATGTTTGCACATAAGAAAGCAAGAACACTGCAGCAGGCCTGTTGGCCCATACTAGGCAGGTCCTTCACAAACCATCCCACTAACAGAATCGTATTTGCCCAACCCAATTTTCAATGCTTCCCAAGCAATAAGCTTCAATAATTCTATTCATTCATGCACAAGTCCCAATCAAATCAAATCATGTATGTGGGGAAGTACCCTGGCTGGTGTGTGGGCAAATACCCTGGCTGGTGTGTGGGCAAATACCCTGGCTGGTATGTGGGGGAAGTACCCTGGCTGGTATGTGGGGAAGTACCCTGGCTGGTATGTGGGGAAGTACCCTGGCTGGTGTACATAAAAACCTGTTGGCCCATACTACCACCTTCTACCACCACCACTTTTGTATCTTTCTACAAACTTTTTGAAATTCTATAGTGTTTCTCACCCTCTTTACCAAAGGGCTGGCACTAGAAGCTTTCTTTGGGCCATGGTGACTTATAGCAGTTACTAGCATTAAAAACAATGGAATAATACAAAATGTATCGCATGTGTGCATGGAATCGTCCTCGCTGGCTTGTAAACAATGGCACACTGGCTGTACACGGAGTGTCCAGGTGCTCACTCCGCATGGACACGTTCGGGACGATTGTCTTTAACCGAGTTGTTAGTCGTTAACTGAGCCAATATTTTGATGCCAAAAGTGTCATTATCCGATTTTTACGTTATCCGATGACGTCGTTAACTGAGGGTCCACTGTACTTAACTACCTGACAGTGTACTGCCTTCTCTAGAATTTTGGACATCACACTGAGTATACTAACAGGCCTATAGTTGCTGACATAAGATCTACTATTTTTCTTGAAGATAGGAGTAACTCTGGCCTCTTTGAATCCTTCCAGGACAGTATTTGTGGCTATGGACAAATTTATTATGTGTGCACTGGGATTGGTAATTCAGAGGCGCCATCTTTTAAGTACTTAGGCTGGATGTTATCGGGACTGGTGCTCTTAGTTGGGTTTAATTTACTTAGGTCTTTATGCATGAAGTCATAAAATAATTTATGTAACTGTATTTGTGTGTACCTGTACCTAAATAAACTTATTAGTTTGTCGTCACTACAAAGTGTTTGGGTAAGATAATTTATGTATGATAATTTATGTAACTGTATTTATGTGTACCTGTACCTGAATAAACTTACTAGCAGTGCATCATTGAGGGACTGTCTGTCTTATTTCCATTTGGGTCCTTCAATCTTGTCCCCCAGGATGTGACCCACACCAGTCGTCTAACACCCAGGTACCTACTGTACTTGCTTGCTAGGTGAATGGGAACACCAGGTGTAAGGAAACATGCCCAGTGCTTCTACCCTTGCCAAGGATCAAACCATCAAACCATGGACACTGTGTGTAAAGCGAGAGTGTTGCCTGCCAGTCTATGGCAGCTTTTAATAAAGTTTTTGTGGGTACATGAGTGGGTGTGATTGTGACAAATTGGATCTGCTTAGCATCGACCAGTAGGCCTGGTGGCTAAAGCTCCCGCTTCACACACGGAGGGCCCGGGTTCGATTCCCGGCGGGTGGAAACATTTCGACACGTTTCCTTACACCTGTTGTCCTGTTCACCTAGCAGCAAATAGGTACCTGGGTGTCAGTCGACTGGTGTGGGTCGCATTCTGGGGGACAAGATTGAGGACCCAATGGAAATAAGTTAGACAGTCCTCGATGACGCACTGACTTTCTTGGGTTATCCTGGGTGGCTAACCCTCCGGGGTTAAAAATCTGAATGAAATCTTATTTTATCTTATGATATATACGTATACAGGTACAGTAGGGCCCTGCTTTATGGCGTTTCGCCTTATGGTGTTCTGCTAATATGGCGATTTCAAATTATGACCAAAACTCTCTATATGGCTTCCTGTCTTTCAAATACGGCTTGCCCCACCCGGTTTGTTTACATTCTCGGCCAGAAGTATAAAATTTGATGGAAAGCTTATGGAATTATGCTCTCGCGAATTTAGCCTTCTCGGCGATATTTACGCATCGGTGATTTCGCCCATTTTGAGCCCGGTTTTCGACCAATTCTATGGTTCCAGTCGACCAAACTCATAGCTATTTCTTTAGAACTCCATTTGTTCTATCGATTGAGTACGGATAAGAAACCGCCCATTTACTGATTTCAACTACCCAGTAAAATGGTCAGAAATTGGCAGTTTGGCCAATTTCACACAAGTTAAAAAATATGCCAATTTCAAAACAGGGTCCAGAATGAACAATGCAGACATTCCTGGCACTAAAATAACATTTTCTCTGTTTGTCAGTCACATCTCTAGGCCCCTCTTATATTATTCTTGCTTTCTATTTTGAATTTTTATTCACACAAAAAATAGAAGATTTACTGTTATGCAGACTACTGCATTATTGTAATAATTGTATAAATAACGTCAACCCATTTGTGACTGCATATTAGAGTAGCTAGTTGGACATTTATCGGCCAATGATGTCATTTGTTTACTCTTGAACATCGGCAAAAATTGAACATTTCTGCTACTTTGAGCTCCATTTTAAGGTCCTTTTCATAGTGAAACCAATCAAAATCATCTCTATTTCTATAATATATCTTCCATTCTGTCAAATGAGACCAAGAAAATGTGAATATAAAAATAAATACTGTATGAAAATTCACCTCAAAGTCAGCGTTTTAATCCAAAAACACGGTTGGTGTTTTTTGCTTTCTCATTATGCATTGCATGCTGCAGGATTTTTTTTATGCTGCACACACTGACCACACACCCATTCACATCTGGGGGTACCAGCTTTCTCCCACTTGATTTGAAGCCGCTAGAATTTTTGAGCATACATACATCAAACACATTGGCTCGTAAGACGTATATGTACGACCGAAACAGTCAAAGGGTTAATTATAATGTCAGATCATTAAGCAAACACTATGATTACCTCCAAACACTACTCAGTTCTGTAAATGCCAGTATGCCTATCATTACTCTCACTGAAACATGGCTAAAACCTGATGTTACAAACATCTATGCCATTCCTGGCTACACGGCCATACATAGCTGTAGGCCAGACCAACTAGGAGGTGGAACAACTATATACTACTCTGATGAACTTGAGTGTATAAATTCTACTTGCACAAGAGATGAATATGGTGAATATACATTTGCTAAATTTAAATACAAAGACCTTAAAAAACCTTTAACAGTTGGAGCTCTCTATTGGGTACCTCACTCCAATATTTACTTATTTAGTGAAAAAATCTAAGAAACATGATAATTGATGCACAGATGTACAAACATCACCTGATACTCACAGGGGACTTACACACAAACCTCCTCCATGACCATGACCCTCAAGTAACTGAATTCACAAACGTTATGAGCAGCTGCTTGCTTCTACTTACAATAACAAACCTACAAGAATCTCAGAGACTAATGCCTCTTTACTAGACCATATCTGGACAAACACTATATCCCCATTAAAATCAAGCATAATCACAGATAACACCACTGACCACTATCCCGCCTTTCTCATGGCCAACTTATGTAAATTGCCTCGGAACACAACTAAGATCACCTTCCGACTACATAATGAGTCATCTGTTAATAACTTTATTACTGCAATAAGTAACATTGACTGGCAAAATGAGCTAGCAGTCAATCTTGATATAGATGGATGTGTTAATATTTTTTTACAAAAAACCCAGATTATATAACGTAAAAGGTGATATGAAAAAGACTTGGAAAACCTTATCCAAAATTCTAGGATCTGAAAAGATGACGCAAAACAGAGTGATCAACCTGATGAAACCAGAAGAACCTCTCCTCCATCCAACTGATACTGCCAACAAACTTAATGTCTTCTTCTCAACCATAGGAAAAAAGCTAGCAAGCAGAATCCCAAACTCAAACATTCAACCAAAAGACTACCTCGCTGGCAGCTACCCAAATACTCTATTTTTAGCACCAACTGACTCTACTGAAATCTAATTCATCATCAAAACACCAAAGAACAAGGCAGGAGACCTAAATAACTTACCACCACTTACGTATAATTTAATTTATTTATTTATTTTTTATTTGGACATGATACATAGTTGTGCAAAGAAATACAGTGATTGGTTGTACATGCCAAAAGCCCCATGTATGCAGAGCATTATGGGCAGGCTTAAAATTAACTTAAGATTAACTAAGCAATGATATATTCAGTGGTAAAAATTACAGTAAACAAATTACAACATGAAGTACAAATGAGTATTTCAAATACGAAGCATTAAAGTTGCACAAATTCGCAGCATAACAATGTAGTATAATATAATTGAATCAGATCCAGTAAAATCAATGATTTGTAGTGCAGAAACAGGTCATATGGTCATTAGATGAGTTACTTTGCATTCAAGAGAATGGAGTATTATATTAGGTAATGTAATTAAAAAGAAAATATAGTTTGATAGGGTCACAGGTAATACATTTATGAGATTCAGTTATTCGGTATTTATTTAGTTGTGGTTGAGTAAGTGGTTATTAAGAAGAGTTTTGAATTGATAAACAGACATTATTTCTTTTATATTCACAGGTAATGAATTCCAAATATTTGGGCCTTTTATGTGAATTGATTTTTTACATAGTGTGAGATGGACACGGGGAACATCAAAGAATGATCTGTGCCTTGTGTTATGGTCATGTGTTCTGTTGAGGTTGGTAAGGAGAAGTTTGAGGGGAGGGTTTATATCCGAGTTTAGTGTTCTATGTATGTAGTAGGTACAATAATAAGTATGGATGTTTTGTATGGTGAGTAGGTTTAGAGTTTTGAATATTGGTGGAGTATGCTGCCTGGAGTGGGAATTTGTTATCATTCTGACTGCAGCCTTTTGTTGGGTTATTAATGGTCTGAGATGATTTATTGTTGTTGAGCCCCATGCACATCAGAGCTTATTTCTTGGGTAGCATTGAAAATTGGGTTGGTCAAATGCTTGTTAGTGGGATGAATTGTAAAGGACCTGCCTAGTATGGGCCAACAGGCCTGCTGCAGTGTTCTTCCTTTCTTATGTTCTTATGTTCTTATAGGTGAGATAAGGGTAAATGAGTGAGTGATATAGGGCCAGGAGGGCTGACTGTGGAACATAGTACCGTATCTTCAATAGTATGCCTGTGGTCTTGGAGATTTTCTTGGAAATTTGTTGTACATGTGTTTAAAATTTGAGTCTATTATCAAGGTGGATTCCTAAGAATTTTCCCTCTGTAAGCTTTGTGATAGGTGATCCGTTTATCATTATGTTAAGAGGAACATCTGTAGTTCTGTTCCCAAACTGAATGTAGTATGTTTTGTCAATGTTGAGAGTAAGTTTGTTAATCATCCAGGTAGATATTTTCTTTAATTCGGTATTTACAGTATTGGCTAGTATGACTGGGCTTGGGTGAGAGAAGACATATGTAGTGTCATCTGCAAATAGTGTGGGTTTGAGTAGTTGCAATGCATTTGGTAGGTCGTTTATGTAAATGAGAAAGAGAAGAGGGCCAAGAATACATCTCGTGTATTGTCACCAATTATTGCAACTCTTTAACAAATCCATTTAATCTTCTACCTTCCCATCCATACTCAAGACAGCAAGGGTTACCCCAATCCTCAAAGGTGATCCAACTGAATTGAGCAACTGTAGGCCTATATCAAACTTGCCCCTTCCATCTAAAATCTTCAAAAAATTAATTCAAAAACAAGTCTACTCCTACTTAGTATCCCAGAACATACTCAACCCCAGTCAGTTTGGATTCAGACCAAAAAAAGTACTAATGATGCAATTATACATGTGCTAGAACTAATACATATATACGGCACTCAGAAATAAAGAACTTCCTCTGGGAATTTTCATAGACTTACGTAAAGCATTTGACACAGTTGACCACGACCTATTGCACCAAAAGTTAGCACATTATAGGATCAGAGGACACTCAGTTACCTAAAATCCTATCCCGCTTCTCTTTCTCATTTACATCAATGATTTACCAAATACATCTAAACTCCTTAAACCCATATTATTTGCAGATGACACTACTAATGTCTTCTCTCACCCAAATCCAACCATACTAACATACACTGTAAATGCCGAATTACTAAAAATATCTACGTGTTTGGATGACTACCAACAAACTTACTCTCAATATAGACAAAATCTACTGCATGCTGTTTGGAAACAGAGCTTCAAATGTACAGCTAAACGTAATGATAAATGGTTCACCCATTTCTAGACTCACAGAGGGCAAATTTCTAGGTCTCCACCTTGACAGTGGTCTCAAATTCCAGACACACATACAGCAAATATCCAAGAAAGTCTCCAAAACAGTAGGCATCCTTTCAAAGATATGGTACTATGTACCCCAATCAGGTCTTCTTGCTCTGTACCACTCTCTTATTTACCCTTATGTTACCTATGGTATTTGTGCATGGGGCTCAACCACAGCAAATCACCTCAAACCTTTAATAACCTGACAAAATGCTAAGTCTGAATGATTACTTACTCCAGCACTAGACAATATACTCCGCTGCTTTTCAAGAGTCTTAACTTGCTTAATATACAGAACATCCACACTTATTATTGTGCCTACTACATACACAGAACACTATGCTCAAATATAAACCCTCTTCTCAAACTCCTCCTTGATAACTACAACAGAACACACAGCCATAATACAAGACACAAATCACTCATCGATATCCCTCATGTCCATCTCTCCCTATGTAAAAATGTTATGCACATAAAGGGCCTTAACCCTTTGACTGTCGCGGCCGTATATATACGTCTTACGTGGTACCGTGTTTGACGTATATATACTCATAAATTCTAGCGGCTTCAAATCAAGGAGAAAGCTGGTAGGCCCACATGTGAGAGAATGGGTCTGTGTGATCAGTGTGCACCATATAAAAAAAATCCTGGAGCACGCAGTGCATAATGAGAAAAAAAAACTCCGACCGTTTTTTTTTTAATTAAAATGCCGACTTTGTGATCTATTTTCGTATAGTATTTATGGTTGTATTCTCGTTTTCTTGGTCTCATTTGATAGAATGGAAAACATATTATAGAAATAGAGGTGATTTTGATTGATTTTTCTATAAAAAGAACCTGGAAATGGAGCTCAAAGTAGGGGAAGTGTTTGATTTTTGCCGATGTTCAAAAGTAAACAAATAAATGTCCAACTAGCCATTCTAATATGCAGTCATGAATGGGTTGATGTTATTTACACAATTATTACAGTATTGCAGGAGTCTGCATAATAGTAAATCTTCTATTTTTTGTTTGAATAAAAATTCAAAATAGAAAGCAAGAGTAATACCAGAGGGGCCTGGAGGCATGACTGATGAACAAAGAAAATGTTATTTTAGAGCCAGGAATGTCTGCATTGTTCATTCTGGACCTTATTTTGAAATTGACATATTTTTTAATTTTCATGAAATTGGCCAAATTGCCAATGTCTGACCACTTTATTGGGTAATTGAAATTGGTAAATGGGCAGTTTCTTGAACTCAATCGATAGCAAAAACGGAGTTCTAAAGAAATAGCTATGAGTTTGGTCGACTGGAACAATGGAATTAGCCAAAAATAGGGCTCAAAGTGGGCGAAATCGCCGATTTGTAAATATCGCCAAGGTCGCTAACTTCGCGGGAGCGTAATTCCGTCAGTTTTCCATCAAATTTCGTTTTTTTTTTGGTGTCATTACAATCGGGAAAAGATTCTCTATCATTTCATGAGAAAAAATAATTTTTTTTTTTTTTGAAACTGTGACACCAGGAGACACCTCAGGATTGGGGGTTGCGACAGTCAAGGGAATTCATTGCCAGACCACATTAAAGGACCCCTACCTAAAAACCAATTTAACCCTTTGAGGTTCCATGCCGTAGATCTACGGCTTTACGTTGAGGGTCCAAACCGTAGATCTACGTCATGAGCTCAGCTCACTCTGATAAGCTGTGAGTGGTAAATTTTGGCCTAGATATGAGGGAATACATGTACATCTATATGGTATGTGTGCACCACATAAAAGAAATCCTGCAGCACATAGTGCATAATGAGAGAAAAACTGAGACCGTAATTTTTCCGATTAAAACAGCGTCTTTGCAGTGTTTTTTTGTATGTTTTTTATAGTTGTATTTGCGATTTCTTGGTCTCATTTGATAGAATGAAAGACATATTACAGAAATGTTTTTGATTGGTTTTAGTACTGAAAATGGCTTGAAACTGAGCTCAAAGTAGTGGAAATGTTGAATTTTTGCTGATGTTCAAGAGTAAACAAATGACCTCAGACGTCTAATCCATGCCAGCTGGTGAGTCTAATATGTATATGTTCGCAAATGTGGTGATATTATTAATACAATTATTACAATATTGCATAACAGTAAATCTTCTATTTTTTGGTTTGAATAAAAATTCATTATGTGAATAAAAAATCAAAATGGAATTCATTAGTAAAGCCTGAAAACATAACTAATGAACAGAGGAAATGTTAGTTTAGTGCCAGGAATGCCTGCATTGTTTATTCTGGACCCTATTTTGAAATTGGAGTATTTTGAACTTTGCATTAAATTGGCAAAATTACCAATTTCCGATCACTTCATTTTGTAGTTGAAACAGTTGACTTGGCGAATTCTCGTGCTCAATCAATAGAATAGAAGTAATACTACTGAAATAGCTAAGAATTTGGTCGACTGGAATAATGTAATTGGCCTAAAATGGGAGTCAAATTCGGCAAAATCGCCGATGCTTAAATATTGCTGACACATCAAAATTCGCGAGAGCATAATTTTGTCAGTTTTCCATCAAATTTCATACTTTTTGTTTTATTACATTCAGAAAACGATTCTCTACCATTTCATAAGAAAAAATAGCAAAATTATTTTTTGAAAATTCTTGGACACTGGTGCACACTTTGAAATTTGACCTTTGGGCCCTGAAAGGGTTAAGGCTCTACTTAGAAAACACCTCATCACCCAAAATTAACCAGACAAACCATACTCAATACCTACCAGTGACTTGAAAGCTATACAAAAAAACTTCTAAATAATTTAAAACTGCTCAACTTAAACTTAATTCAACTTCATTACTGTATGTTCCCCTCAAGGAAGGTTCCTTGATGTTGGCGAGGGGCTCTTGATTTAGGGAATTGGATCTGTGCTCCAGTTCCCCGAATTAAGCCTGAATGCCTTCCACATCCACCCCCCAGGTGCTGTATAATCCTCCGGGTTTAGTGCTTCCCCCTTGATTATAATAATAATAATAATAATTACTGTATGTTGTTCTAAGGATTGCTCAGCCATAAACTCATTACTTCAAAATCAGATGCTTAAATTTTATTGTATTAAATAATACTAAATAGTAATACTGTAATTTCATATTGTAAATTGTTTTAAATTGTTCTAAATTGTACTAAATTGTAATAATTTCATATTGTAAGTTTTTAAATTGTACCATTGTACTATTTCCATATTGTAAATTAATTCAAATTGTACCATTGTTTGTAATAATGTTATTTTTATAAACTAATTTTAAAACTGTATTTACTGTACTCGCTGTAACTCATCAATGTCCTTATAATTATCTGTTATTGCTTTACTAATCTCAAGTTAATATTAAGTTTGCACATTGAATGCCTTATTTTATGTTAATATAGACATTTTCATTAATCCGTCTATGATATTTTTATACACCCACAGTATAAAAATTGACATAAATATGAGATGTTTTTACCAAGAGGCTTTGTAGGAGTTTCAGAAGAATTATGTTTTCTCTAGTCAGCCACCAGTTGCTGGGGGATAACTGTAGAAAAATATTCCTTTCATGTGCCTTCACTCTATATATGTGTATAGCTATTCACAACCCTTGTGGGTTTAGTGCTTCATTTTTATTATGATAATAATATCATCATTCACTCTAAAAATGGTGTATTGCATGAGAATGGGAGTGTTGCTGTTTATTCTTGTGTACTAGTACAACTTGTACACAATGTAAGAGTATTTGTATTGTGAGGTAATAATTATTATACGTAATCAAAAAAATATATTGTGAGGTAAAAGTTTCACAAACTTATAAACGTACGTGGATGAACTAAAAGTGGACACGTATTAATACGTGTTTATTTCGCCTGACCGAGTGATCGCCCACCACCCATTCAGTTTGTTTTTACATTGTCTGAACTCCGTATCTTGTTCTCTCTTGTTTACTCTTTCGTCAACTAGTTGGTTCTCGTTGATGATGGCACCTAAGCTTAGTTGTGATAAAAGAGGAGTCGTAAGCCTCTTACTTTAAGTGCCAAGTTAGAAACAATTAAATTTAGTGAACAGGGTATGTCTATGACTGAGATAGCACGTAAGCTTGGTGAATGCATCCCTTTCACATGATGTTACATTCTATAAAGAAATTTTAAGGGAAAGAAAAAAAAATCCATGAGGCAAAGTTCAGTGCTTTCCTACTTTAAGAAAGTATCATGGCAACCTTCAACATCAACAGGTAGCCTTGAACAGCCTTCAGCATCAGCAGCTAGCCTTGAACAGCCTTCAACATCAACAGGTAGCCTTGAACAGCCTTCAGCATCAGCAGCTAGCCTGGAACAGCCTTCAACATCAACAGCTAGCCTTGAACAGCCTTCAACATCAACAGCTAGCCTTGAACAGCCTTCAACATCAACAGGTAGCCTTGAACAGCCTTCAACATCAACAGCTAGCCTTGAACAGCCTTCAACATCAGCAGCTAGCCTTGAACAGCCTTCAGCATCAACAGCTAGCCTTGAACAGCCTTCAACATCAACAGCTAGCCCTGAACAGCCTTCAACATCAGCAGCTAGCCTTGAACAGCCTTCAACATCAACAGCTAGCCTTGAACAGCCTTCAACATCAGCAGCTAGCCTTGAACAGCCTTCAACATCAACAGCTAGCCTTGAACAGCCTTCAACATCAGCAGCTAGCCTTGAACAGCCTTCAGCATCAACAGCTAGCCTTGAACAGCCTTCAACATCAACAGCTAGCCCTGAACAGCCTTCAACATCAGCAGCTAGCCTTGAACAGCCTTCAACATCAACAGCTAGCCTTGAACAGCCTTCAACATCAGCAGCTAGCCTTGAACAGCCTTCAACATCAACAGCTAGCCTTGAACAGCCTTCAACATCAACAGCTAGCCTTGAGCAACCTTCAACAGCCTTCAACATCAACAGGTAGCCTTGAGCAGCCTTCAACATCAACAGCTAGCCTTGAGCAGCCTTCATTATCAACAGCTAGCCTTGAGCAGCCTTCAACATCAACAGGTAGCCTTGAGCAGCCTTAACTTGACTCAAGAAATCGTAATGACACGATTGCAAACAAACCATACCCCCGGCCGGGATTGAACCCGCGGTCATAGAGTCTCAAAACTCCAGCCTGTCGCGTTAGCCACTAGACCAGCTAGCCACAATAAGATTCATCCAACTAGGTATATTTCTACACCATAGGAAGGTTAGCACAGGCACCACTGTGACCACAAATGCAAGTTTTTACAGACGGCATTGAAGGGACTTGAGCTAGAGTTCGTCACGGCCACGCTAGCTGGAGATTCGTCTGTAAAAACTTGCATTTGTGGTCACAGTGGTGCCTGTGCTAACCTTCCTATGGTGTAGAAATATACCTAGTTGGATAAATCTTATTGTGGCTAGCTGGTCTAGTGGCTAACGCGACGGGCTGGAGTTTTGAGACTCTATGACCACGGGTTCAATCCTGGCCGGGGGTATGGTTTGAGCAGCCTTCAACATCAACAGCTAGTCTTGAGCAGCCTTCAACATCAGCTAGCCTTGAGCAGCCTTCATTATCAACAGCTATCCTTCAACGTCAACAGCTAGCCTTCAACATGAACAGTGACACACACTCCTTCAAGAGCTTCACACAAGTCTCCAAAATGAATAAAATTAATTGAAGAATCAGAAGATGATGGTATGCCACCTCCTGATTTTATTCAATAAATACACTGCCACTCACCTCTCACACATTCAAATTAATATTTTAAGGTAAGTAGTAAGTGTACTCTGTGTGTATCTTACTATTATTGTGTCTTTTAATGCCTTGTTCTATTCCTAACTTAAAATAATTTAGTGTAAACTTGTTGTCTGGCATTTATATGCATTTGTAAGTGTAAAAAATGTTGTTGTGCTTTTTGGCAATGTCCACTTTAAGGCGGTAGCCTGAAACCTAACCTGCCATATAAGTGGGGCCCTACTGTATACAAAAAGATAGTGAGGAAGGAGATCATGAACATCCATAGTGGTGAAGTACTTTCCTGTTTGTGGATGCAGGAGTTGAGTCTTGGCTCCTGGTCCTTCCTCTTAACTTGCTCCTTGGATGGAACCTGCCTTCACTACTACTACATCCAGGTCATTCGACTTCTTGACCACCTTGAGGCTGTTACTGATTCCCTCTGTGATATACTTGTGTAGTTATCCACAGCATGTTAGTACTGTGTACTACTGTACTCATAGTAACCGTTACTGATTCACCTCCCTGACCGTTATGACTCACTGCTGACCTAGCATAATGTTTGAATGCCGCTCGCCCTCCAGACACTCGGCAGCTCAGTTCAAGTCAAGACGATAGAGAGGAGGCAAGTCAGGTTTGACGTTCCCCTTATTTTACACTTAATGTAAGTTACCAAGCCACCCATCGTGTGTGTTTATTCCCTAATCTGTGATTGAACTGAACCCCATTTGACATATAATTTATCCAATTTTAGCTTCCAGTTGTGCCCTCATATTTCCATGCCTTCACCTCTCAACCAATCTATCCCTCTCTACCCCATCAGTTCTCTGATTATTTTGTGTACCATTTTCATGTTTTCTTGGTATTTTTAACCTCTAGTGTCATTAGGTTCGATTCCTTTCAATCTCTCCTTATAACTCATTTTCCCTAGGTCTGGGATTGCATGTAGATGTAGGTGTCATCTTCACTGGTGATGGGATGTTTTTCCTTGTAAAATCCTCTCAAAGAAGGTTCCTTGATGCTGGTGAGGGGTTCTTGATCTAGGGAATTGGATATGTGCTCCAGTTCCCTGAATTAAACCTGAATACCTTCCACATCCCCCCACAGGTGCTGTATAGCCCTACGGGTTTAGTGCTTCCCCCTTGATTATAATAATAATAATAATAATCCCTGTAAAATAAGTTTGGTAAGAAGTGGCCTTGAAATACTAAATACTCCATGAATCTGCTAAATGGTATTGCTGATTTCAATGTAGGCTGCTTCTAAACATCATCATCTAGTCCTTAGTGAGAATTCCTGCATGGGGGGGGGGGGTCAGTCTTTAATATTAGCGTTTTCTTCCCATGAACAATAGTGCACCTATGGTTGTTTTACAGGCATATTTGTGTTCAAGAACTAGTGTAAAGATTCCATGTTATTTCCTTGGTATACAGTGTGTTGTATTCTCCACAGGGTATCTTGTAAATGCTTGTTTGTGTTGCTTTGGTGGACGGTAGCTGGCCTGATAATTTTGTGAATACAGCCTCTCCTCACTTAGTGATGTACTCGTTTACCGATGGCTCGGATTTATGATGGGCTCTCTAACCAGTATGCATACCTAAATACATGTAATGTATATTAGAACTGATTTCCTATATTCTGTTTATTGCAACATACAGTACACTGCTGTATAAACATTTAAATATATACTAAAAATTTTATAAAAAGTGACATTAAAACAATATCAAAGGTGGTTGACACAATCCCACTACCATTATAGTATGCTCCTTGCTTGGCAATGAATCTGTTTACCGACGTGGTCTTAGGAATAGAACTCCGTCGTAAAGTGAAGAGAGGCTGTATTGTAGTTCTTGAAGTGATTGCATAACTTATTGTTTAGTGTAAATGTAGAGTGAACTTTATAGTATTTTTAGAGTACTGTTCAGTACGTACGTATTTAACATTTTTATAAGGTTTCACCACTTTCTTGCAGATGTCACTTTTTCGTATGCCTCGTTTCCTGCGGCGGTACATACGTCGACGCACTTCTCATATACCAGAAAATCGTGCTCTTCGGATAAAGTAAGAATTCAGAAACTAGTTCTAATGGAATTTTGTAGTAAATATTTGTCATTTAGCATTTCTATCTGGGTTATTAGTGAGACTTTTCATATGACCATGTTATTTTTAACAAAATTATTTTATTAATTTCTTGTTGCAGTTTACAGTAAATTTAATGAGACCTGTCATACAGCTGTGTTACTTCAAACAATATTATTTTATATATTTATTATGAAGTACTGGGTATGAAGTACAGTGGACCCTCGCCTAACGAATGCATAGCATAACGTTAAATCCGCCTAGTGATACATTTTAACGCAAAAATTTTTGCCTCGGCTAGCGTTAAAAAACTCGCTCAACACGATTCGTTCGAGATGCGTCCATGTGCGGCCTGGGCCCGCCTCACTTGTTCTGTGGGTGTCAGTGTTTACAAGCCAGCCACCGCGGTCGCTTCCAAGCATACAATATGAACATTTCATATTATCACAGCCTTTTTAGTGATTGCACCTGCAAAATAAGTCACCATGGGCCCCAAGAAAGCTCCTAGTGCCAACCCTACAGGAAAAAGGGTGAGAATTACTATGGATATGAAGAAAGAGATCATTGCTAAGTATGAAAGTGGAGTGCATGTCTCTGAGCTGGCCAGGTTGTACACAAAACCCCAATCAACCATCGCTGCTATTGTGGCCAAGAAAATGGCAGTCAAGGAAGCTGTTCTTGCCAAAGGTGCAACTTTGTTTTTGAAACAGAGATCGCAAGTGATAGAAGATGTTGAGAGACTGTTATTGGTGTGGATAAACAAAAAACAGATAGCAGGAGATAGCATCTCTCAAGCGATCATATGTGAAAAGGCTAGGAAGTTGCATGAGGATTTAATTAGAAAAATGCCTGCAACTAGTGGTGATGTGAGTGAATTTCAGGCCAGCAAAGGTTGGTTTGAGAGATTTAACCCCTTCAGGGTCCAAGGCCCAAATCTGAAGTGGTGCCCCAGTGTCCAAGAATTTAAAAAAAAAAAATTTTTTTTTTTCTTATGAAATGGTAGAGAATCTTTTTGTGAAGGTAATAAAACAAAAAGTACGAAATTTGGTGGAAAATTGACGAAATTATGCTCTCACGAATTTTGATGTGTCAGCGATATTTACGAATCGGCAATTTTGCCGACTTTGACTCCCATTTTAGGCCAATTACATTATTCCAGTCAACCAAACTATTAGCTATTTCACTAGTATTACTTCTATTCTATCGATTGAGCACAAAAAATCGCCAAGTCAACTGTTTCAACTACAAATTAAAGTGATCGGAAATTGTTAATTTGGCCAATTTAACACAAAGTTCAAAATATTCCAATTTCAAAATAGGGTCCAGAATAAACAATGTAGGTATTCCTGTCACTAAACTAACATTTCCTCTGTTCATTAGTTACGTTTTGAGGCTTTACAAATGAATTCCATTTTGATTTTTTATTCACATAATGAATTTTTATTCACACCAAAAAATAGAAGATTTACTGTTATGCAATACTGTAATAATTGTATAAATATCATCACCATATTTGTGAATGCATATTAGATCCACCAGCTGGCGCATATTAGACGTGTGAGGTCGTTTGTTTACTCTTGAATATCGGCAAAAATTTAACATTTCTGCTACTTTGAGCTCAGTTTCAAGCCATTTCCAGTGCTAAAACCAATCAAAATCATCTCTATTTCTGTAACATGTCTTCCATTCTATCAAATGAGACCAAGAAATTGCAAATATAACTAAAAAACATACGAAAAAACACTGCAAAGTCGCTGTTTTAATCGAAAAATCATTATTTCAGTTTTTTCTCTCATTATGCACAGCGTGCTGCAGGATCTGTTTTATGTGGTGCACACATACCACATAGATGTATTCTCTCATATCTAGGCCCAAATGTACCAGTCACAGTTTATCAGAGTGAGCTGAGCTCATGACGTAGATCTACGGTTTGGACCCTGAACGTAAAGCCGTAGATCTACGGGACAGACCCTCAAAGGGTTAAGAATCATAGTGGCATACATAGTGTGATAAGGCATGGTGAGGCTGCCAGTTCGGACCACAAAGCGACTGAAAAATATGTGCAGGAATTCAAGGAGTACGTAGACAGTGAAGGACTGAAACCTGAACAAGTGTTTAATTGTGACGAAACAGGCCTGTTTTGGAAGAAAATGCCAAGCAGGACCTACATTACTCAGGAGGAAACGGCACTCCCAGGACATGAGCCTATGAAAGACAGGCTTACTCTCTTGATGTGTGCTAATGCTAGTGGTGATTGCAAAGTGAAGCCTTTATTGGTGTATCACTCTCAAACTCCCAGAGTGTTCAGGAAAAACAATGTCCTCAAGGCTAATTTGTGTGTGCTGCGGAGGGCAAACAGTAAGGCATGGGTGTTACGTTTTGAGTCTTTCTTTTCAGAGAGGAGACCCGTTAGTAACAACAGGTGAAGATCCACTCAGGTCTTCTTACTCTTTTCAAATACACATATATAAATATAAGGCAAAAAAGTTCTATAATGCTTTATCTGGTTTTATTCAGTATAATACTAAGCTTATAGTCACTTAGTAATTTAAATAATTGATAAAATTTAGGTATACCTTTTCTTATAAATTCATATGTACACAATCACTGTAGTTTCATAATCAAAGTCAAGATCAATGAAACACTAGAGAGGGTGCCTTTACCACTTCCTCAATCAATTATTTACACTACAGCTAGAACTGGTTCGAGACCAACACGAGACTTTGATAGTTGGAGAACTCAGACGTGGTGAATTGCTTCAATTATATAGCTGACGGCACAGACGCAACCCGTCAAGTATTCTGTGACTGAAGTAATCCAAGCAACCTTGGTTGAACCCAAGAATCCTGGTTCAAAGGTTCTCCTGAGACTGCAACAAGAGAATAAGGGAGCTCCGTGGCTTGGTGCTTTCTCTACCGGAGGTGAGAATGAACTGCTATGAGTAAAACTTCCTAGCTTGACGTCACCTCGGAATGAGTGAGTTTGTGAAGCATAAACGACCACAAGGCAATTCAATATATAAACACAAAACATCTTACGAAATAAATCAATAATTCATGACCAGATAATATTATAAAACTAGGAGTCTTTATTTTAGCTACGAATAAAGGTACCAGTAATATAATACTAAGTGAAAAAGCCGTAATTACACACTAATCAATTGACCCTTCTTAAATTATGCACAAAGGGCATAACACTCCTCCCGTACGACTGACTGTCGCACCAATAGACTTCAACTCGTACCAGGCACACAGTGCCTCCATTCTATACTATATATCCAGGCAATTGCAAAGACAACGTCCTTCAGAGTAAAAAATATTTTTCAGGGTCACCATGAAGCAGGAGTCAGGAAACGGAATTTTAATCTTTGCTCCATCTCAGAGGTAAACACACAGTACTAGTTGACCTCTGGCGACGTCAGAAGCTGAGGACGTCATGGGAACACAACAGGAGACATGGCCAAAGCAGTGTATATTCTCAGCTTCTGCCAGACTGACATCCTGGATCTCAACTCCATAGGGACTCTTATTTTTTGTTACAGCAATCTTCTTACTGTTGATGGCAAAAGCCAAAATATTAAACACAAAACCAATATTAATTATTTGAAAAGAAAAAAAAAGAAAAAAGGGAATATCTGACTTATCCTTAAGGGCGGGACAGAGCGTCAGCAATTACGTTATCCTGGCCACGTATGTGGTTAATACTTTTTGAAAAGGGTTGAATTCGAAGAGCCCATCTCTGAATCCGGGCATTCTTCGACTTCATAGTATTAATAAAGGTCAAAGGGTTATGGTCTGAATTGACTGTGATTTTGTGGGGAGTAGTGCCCAGGTAAACTTCAAAGTGCTCTAAAGATAACACTAAAGCTAATGCTTCTTTCTCTACCGTTGCATAATTTAACTGGTGGGACTTTAATTTGGCAGAAAAGTAGCAAATAGGATGAAGAATATTAGAGGAGGATGAGGGTTGTAGCAAGACTGCTCCCACAGCATAGCTACTGGCATCTACATGCAAAGAAAAGGGGACATCAAAATTTGGACTTTGTAATACCGGTGACGATTCAAGTAATCGTTTCAATTTGCTAAAAGCCATGTCACATTCTGAGGTCCAGCAGAATTTAACTTTAGAACTGGTTAATTCAAACAGGGGAGCTGTCACCTGAGAGAAGTTGGGGCAGAACCGGCGGTAGTAGCCTGCCATCCTTAGAAATATTTGTACTCCTTTTCTGTCCCGAGGTATAGGGAATTCTGAAATGGCTTTGATCTTAGCATTAAGAGGTGCTACTGTTCCTTGGCCGATACTGAAGCCTAGATATTTTATTCGGGCTTGCCCAAACTCTCACTTGGCTAAATTAACCGTAAAATTGTATTCTTCTAATTTTTTCAGAAGTGCTTCTAGCCGAGACACATGCTGTTCCCACTCTTCACTTATCACCACTAAATCGTCCAAATAAGCTTCCACACCTTCCAGCTCATAAGTTAGACTATTCATCATTTAGTTATGCCGAAGGGCATAACTAAATAGTTAAATAGACCACCAGGAACAGTAAAAGACGATATCTCTTGGGCTCATGTTGACAGTGGTACTTGGTAATAACCTCGTAACAGGTCTAGTCTACTCACATATTTAGCCCCAGAGACTTTATCTATTAAATCGTCTACCCTAGGTAGAGGATACCCATCTGGTAAGGTCACGGAGTTTACCTTCCGGTAATCTGTACACATACGGTAAGATCCATCTGCTTTAGCCACGAGGACACAGGGCAAAGCCCACGGACTTTTGCTGCATTCGATCAAACCGTGAGTTAACAGAAAATCTATTTCCTCTCTAAGTGCCTTATTTTTCACTGGGCTCGTTCGATACGGGGCTTGCTTGATTGGCAGAGCACCTTGTACATCCACATCATGTGTCCCCAGAGTGCAACGTTTGGGGACGTCTCCGAATAAACTTGGATAAGCCAGTAGCAACTCTTTAATCTTTCTAGCTTGGTGATCTCCTAAGTTACATAAACACTGGTCCATAGCGCTCAACACTTCTGAATTTTTTAGACGCACTTCTACCCCTCTAGAACAATCTGTAAGGCATGTATCCTCTTCTTGTGGTAGAATGGAAGTAGTGGGCGATGTTCCCCCATAATACCTTTTCAACTGATTTACGTGGTAGGTATGGTTGGACTTCTTTTTACCTGGAGTACAAACTAAGTAATTTACCTCACTCAGTTTCCTCACTATCTCCATGGGTCCTTCATACCTGGGCTGCAGCGTATGTCCAGGAACCAATTTTAGAGCTAAAACTTTATCCCCTACTTGAAACGAGCGTAGAGCAGCCTTCTTATCGAAACGCTGCTTCATTCTAGTCTGAGCTTTTGCTATATTTTCTGAAGCCAGGCTCCTCGTGAAGGACAAGTGCTCTTGCATTAAAGATGGCGATAAATACAAAGGTGGATCGGCCCTTCCGGACCATACTTCCTTTAACACGGCCAATGGTCCTTGTACCGCATGTCCATATATTAGCTCAAAGGGACTGCACCCTAAACTCTCTTGCTCACTCTCCCTGATTGCGAGGAGGAGAAAAGGGATTCCCTCATCCCAATCCTTAGAGATCTGCTCACAATAAGCACGCATCATGAACTTTAAAGTCTGGTGAAATCTCTCTAAGGCCCCCTGGGTTTGAGGTCTATAAGCAGTAGAGAGTAAGGGTCTAATACCGAGTCTAGATATGCTTCTCGAAACACTTTGGAAGTAAAATTAGAGCCCTGGTCTGATTGAATTTCCCGAGGCAACCCTACCTGGGAAATGAATCGAATTAGAGCCCTTACTATAGCTCGAGCATTTATTTTTCTTAATGGAACAGCTTCAGGATACCTGGTGGCAGTATCCATTATAGTCAGCAGGTATTGATTACCCAACCTGGTTTTAGGAAGGGGCCCCACACAATCGATTATCAAACGAGTAAAAGGTTCTCCTTCTACTGCAATAGGAATGAGGGGAGCAGGTGGCGGTGTCTGTGCTGGTTTACCTATTTTCTGGCAAATCGGGCAATTTCGAAGGTACTCTACCACCGTCTCTTTCATCTTGGGCCAGAAAAAATATCGAGACAACTTTCTCAGTGTCTTCCGTATCCCCAGATGTCCACCCATTGGACTATTATGGGCCACTTCCAGAGCCAGAGTTCGGAATCTTCCCGGTAAAACCAGTACCTGTTTCGTAGCACATAAATTAATACCTGGGGCAGTTGTCGTAGGAATTTTCCTCGTAAGAAGACCATTACTATAATAGAAGCAATCTTTTACATCTGCCGCCTCAGTTTCAGTAATGGCTAGTCCTCTTACTCCCTCCAAAGAAGAGTCTTCTCGCTGTTCTTGGATCAAATTTTCTTGCTTAAAATCATTAATCTGCAAGGCCGTTAGATCTGATGTACTAATTTCTGGTAACTTATCTTCAGCTTCTGGCATGTGAGCTTCACTAAACAATAGATCCAGGCCCCAATCAGAGGGATTATTGCTCAAAGACGAAGGGAGTGAACGGGACTTTGCCATGGCTCTCGTAACTACGGCGAGAAGAAATAAAAGTGGACCCTCCGCGCAAGCCTCAAGGGCAAAATTTTCATCTGAGGTATTCTCTATGACGAGAGGTTCTTTACAGATCCCTCCCAGGCCCAAGTCGTTTCCGACAAATAGGTCTACTGACTTAATGGGAAATTCCGTTTCTGATATACCTACCACTGCATATCCATCATAAGAACCTATTTTCAAGTATATTTTATGGAGGGGAACCCGAGACACGGTTCCTCCACATGCCTCTAAAAGCACATCTGTCTTGGTATAGGTCGAGTCATTCAAAGAGAGAACACCTTCCCTCAACTAAGTTAGGTAGCTCCCGGTGTCTCTATAAGACTTTACTTCAACGAGTTGGGATTTGGTAGTCCAGGCCTTACCGATAGAAAAATAAGGACTCATTGCCTCACTTACTTTCTTTTTGGACATGATTGAGGGAGTCAGTCATCTAGAAGTGGGAACCTTTTGATCGGCTGAACCTTGCTCCATCCATGGGTCCAGCTGTCCCTGGGACCTGGTAGACGTCATCTGTACAGGAACCACATCTAGAACTTTATTCTTCCGGTCTCTTTCTAGCTTGTAACAGAGGCTTCTCACATGCCCTTTCTTCTGACAGTAGGAGCAGGTAGGTTTCTTCCTTGCTTTATCCACCTCCAGGTGGGACTTCGTATCGAAATGCTCCCCAGCATTAGGTTTAAGAATGGGGTAAGGAGCCACCTGATGGGGAGGTAATTTCTGGCGAATCTCTTCTCTTGGCCAGTGTCGCCAATCCCTCGGGGGTGTTCTCCTTACTTTCTCTTGAGGGGATTTCTCTCTCATTAACTGAGAGGAGATTTCGTAATGATCAGCGAGCGAGGCGGAGGTTAAGACATCCAAAGTCTGATGATCAATTAAAAACTTACGCAAGTCTCCTGACAGGGCATTATTAAACTCTTCCTGTAATATTAACTGAGTTAGGCTTTCCACAGAGTCACAGCCCGAGGCCCTTAACCACCTTTCCAGGGCTATCTTCTTCTGATGGGCAAAGTCTACCCACGTTTGCCCGGGTAGCCGTTGTAGGGTACGGAACGTCCGTTGGTAGCTCAATGGGAGCAAGTCATAAGTTTCCAAAATTACTTTTTTAACAACCTCATAATTCACATACTTATCATAAGGCAGAGTAGCTGTACATTTTTGAGCCTTACCAGTTAAAGTTGTGTGCAATAGGGTGGCCCAATATTCCTTAGGCCATTGCATCCCTCTTGCCTGGTTGTCAAAGGTGTGAAAATAGGTGTCAAGGTCAGCTTCACTGAACCGAGGCACTAAAGATGCTGCCTTATGTAAATCAAAGGAGAGGTTCGGGGAAACCGTCAGTCTCACGTCTCTCTCCACTTGTTGTCTTTCACAACAGATTTTCTCTCTCTCAAATTCTTCTTCATACAGTTTTCGCTGTGCTTCTAACTGAGCCGTTTGCAAATTTATGAGATGCACCATTCTCTTAAAATAGTCCAGAGAGATGGGTGTCAAGGGAATTGGTGGAGATTGGGAAAGAAACCCTTCCGGTCGTATCTTGGGCTGAGCTCCCACTCCTCGTACGGCATCATAGTTCGGTGACGGACTATTAGAAGCCCCTGCTTCATTTTCCCTTTCAGGGGGGAGTTTGTCACGTGACATTTCCTCTGCTCCTGGCATTGACATACTCTCAGCAGCTAAGGAATTTGAAGAACTTCCAGGGGCTGATTTGCCGGCTCCACCTGATGCCTCTAGATCGTTTACTCGAGACATGCGATCCAGCTGGGATGTTAGACTTTCGTCCTCTGAATCAGGCGACTCAGAAACTTCAGGAGGTATGGGGAATAAGATATTCCTTATAATAGACCGAACAGTTTCTGTGGTATAACGATTGTTATATGTCACCCCTAAATGCTTCGCTATCCGCCAGCACGTCTGCAGTTTCAAAGTCTCTAACTTATCCAAAGTCAATTCATTATCCAGTTGCTGTATGTGAACTTCCATTGGGAAGATATAGTCGGGATATCTCCTAGGACAGGCCCCCACTTGTTACGTTTTGAGTCTTTCTTTTCAGAGAGGAGACCCGTTAGTAACAACAGGTGAAGATCCACTCAGGTCTTCTTACTCTTTTCAAATACACATATATAAATATAAGGCAAAAAAGTTCTATAATGCTTTATCTGGTTTTATTCAGTATAATACTAAGCTTATAGAGTCACTTAGTAATTTAAATAATTGATAAAATTTAGGTATACCTTTTCTTATAAATTCATATGTACACAATCACTGTAGTTTCATAATCAGAGTCAAGATCAATGAAACACTAGAGAGGGTGCCTTTACCACTTCCTCAATCAATTATTAACACTACAGCTAGAACTGGTTCGAGACCAACACGAGACTTTAATAGTTGGAGAACTCAGACGTGGTGTATTGCTTCAATTATATAGCTGACGGCACAGACGCAACCCGTCAAGTATTCTGTGACTGAAGTAATCCAAGCAACCTTGGTTGAACCCAAGAATCCTGTTTCAAAGGTTCTGAGACTGCAACAAGAGAATAAGGGAGCTCCATGGCTTGGTGCTTTCTCTACCAGAGGTGAGAATGAACTGCTATGAGTAAAACTCCCTAGCTTGACGTCACCTCGGAATGAGTGAGTTTGTGAAGCATAAACGACCACAAGGCAATTCAACATATAAACACAAAACATCTTACGAAATAAATCAATAATTCATGACCAGATAATATTATAAAACTAGGAGTCTTTATTTTAGCTACGAATAAAGGTACCAGTAATATAATACAGTGGACCCCCGGTTAACGATATTTTTTCACTCCAGAAGTATGTTCAGGTGCCAGTACTGACCGAATTTGTTCCCATAAGGAATATTGTGAAGTAGATTAGTCCATTTCAGACCCCCAAACATACACGTACAAACGCACTTACATAAATACACTTACATAATTGGTCGCATTCAGAGGTAATCGTTATGCGGGGGTCCACTGTACTAAGTGAAAAAGCCGTAATTACACACTAATCAATTGACCCTTCTTAAATTATGCACAAAGGGCATAACAATGGGTCACTAGGGACTTTTTTTATGACTGGTTACACCATGCATTTGCCCCCACTGAAAAATTACCTAACTGAAAAGAAATTAGACCTTAAGTGCCTCCTGGTATTAGACAATGCTC
Source organism: Cherax quadricarinatus (assembly GCF_026875155.1). Taxonomy (NCBI): domain Eukaryota; kingdom Metazoa; phylum Arthropoda; class Malacostraca; order Decapoda; family Parastacidae; genus Cherax; species Cherax quadricarinatus. The sequence continues at coordinate 71,219,831 of NC_069405.1, forward strand.
CTAGTCATCCTTCAGACGTGGCAGAGCGACTTTCTGCGGAAATGAGCTTCATTAAGGTGAAGTTTTTGCCTCCTAATACCACTCCTCTCCTGCAGCCCATGGACCAGCAGGTCATTTCCAACTTCAAGAAACTGTACACAAAAGCTATGTTTGAAAGGTGCTTTGTAGTGACCTCAAAAACTCAATTGACTCTAAGAGAGTTTTGGAGAGATCACTTTAGCATCCTCAATTGTGTAAACATTATAGGTAAGGCTTGGTAGGAAGTGACTAAGAGGACCTTGAACTGTGCTTGGGAGAAACTGTGGCCAGAATGTGTAGACAAAAGGGATTTTGAAGGGTTTGAGGCTAACCCTGGGAATTCTATGCCAGTTGAGGAATCCATTGTGGCATTGGAAAGTCCTTGGGGTTGGAGGTTAGTGGGGAGGATGTGAAAGAGTTGGTGGAGGAAGACAATGATGAGCTAACCACTGATGAGCTGCTAGATCATCTTCAACAGCAAGAGGCCAGACCTGAGGAAGCTGCTTTGGAGGAGGGGATAGAGAAATTGACGAAGTTGCCTACTTCAAAGATTAAGGAAATGTGTGCAAAGTGGCTTAAAGTGCAAACATTTTTTGATGAAAATCACCCTGACACAGCTACTGCAAGCCGTGTTGGCAACCTGTACACTGACAATGTTGTGAACCACTTTAGGAAAGTCATAAAGGAACTAGAGGTACAGGCCTCTATGGACAGATATGTTGTGCGACAGAAGTCCAGTGACTCTCAAGCTGGTCTTAGTGGCATTAAAAGAAGAAGGGAAGTAACCCTGGAAAAGGACTTGCTACCTCAAGTCCTAATGGAATGGGATTCCCCTTCTAAACATTAAAAACTTTGACACTCTCCCCTCCTCCCATCCCATCAATCATCACCAGATCTTCATTAAAGGTAAGTGTCAATTATTCTATTGTTATTATTGTTATTGTAATTATTCTATTGCATTAAACTTAATATTTCATGTGGTAAAATTTTTTTTTCATACTTTTGGGTGTCTAGCACGGATTAATTTGATTTCCATTATTTCTTATGGGGAAAATTGATTCGCTTTCTGATAATTTTGCTTTACGATGAGCTCTCAGGAATGGGTTAATAACGTGAACCTGGGTCCACTGTACTAAGAAAGAGGAGCACTGCAAGGGAGCTAGGGGCCCACAAAAGGTAGGAACAAAAACACAAGAGGGAGTGGGGGAAATAATAATAATGGACCAAACACCCAAGGCAGAAGAAAGAAAACCCAAAGGAGAAAGAGGAAAGGAGAATGGAGAAAAAAAAATCAGGTTAAGTCATGGGTGTTCTGAAGTTTGGAGCATTTTACAATGTAATGGGAAAAGAAGGCATCTGCAGAGACAAAGCCAGGACTAAGATTCATACAAAGAAAGGTAGGTAAGACACATAGGCAACAGATAGTTCCAGACTATGGAACAGAACATCTCCAGGCTGAGGGACTGACAACCTCAAATCTACAACTTCAAGGGTGATGGACTGATCACATCATCTTCACATCTCTACTGCTCCTGCCTACTTTCTGTACTCGACTGAAGAACTGAAGAAGCCTACTGTGTAGGCGAAACGTTTCGGAATAAAGTTGCCTAACTGTTGCCTATGTGTCTTACCTACCAACCTGTCGGTATTGTATACCATTTTGATATTCACTCATACAAGGAAAGTTGTGTATGTAGATGACATCTTTGCTCTTTGGCCTCATGACTCTAGCCACTGTGTAGCTTCATCAGTACAATACAAAGTGGGCCAACAGGCTTGCTGCAGTGTTCCTTCTTTCTTATGTTCTTATCTTGTATAAGTGTCTCAATCTTCAGTGGGAATCTAATTCCTTGCTTCCTTTCCTTGATGTTAATATCCACCTCTCAGATACAGGTTTTGGTTTTTCCGTGTAGCACAAGCCTATGCACAGTGGCATATACATTCACTACTGTGATAAATGGTTTGAAAACTGACAAGTTAAAGATTGAGACACTTATGGGAATCATTATTAAGGAAACGTTTTGCCACACAACAGCTTCTTCAGTCCAATACAAAGTAGAGAGGAGCAATGTTTCACTTTCCAGGAACTTTGTCAAGCTGATACAAACAATACATGGACACAGAGGGTATATATAGGCTTTGAGTGAGGTGTAGTACAAGTAGAGGTAGTAGTTGTTGTAGTTGTTCTTATGTTCTTATACATGTGGTGGAAAAGCTTTGGGTAGGGGTAGTTTTGATAAGGACCTGCCTTGTATGGTCCAGTAGGCCTTCTGCAGTGTCCCTCCATTCTTATGTTCTTACATACCACGGTTATTTCAACATTTCATGAATGTCAGTTCTCACCCGTTCATATATCTTGATTCATGAGCATGATTGATATCACCAATAAGTGAAAGTAAAGCTCAAAATATGATAATTACCTGACCCTTTGTCTGTTTAACCCAGCCACATATACACCACCTGGACCAAACTCACTCGTGGGCGGTGCAGCAGACACAGTATGTAACGTCACTGATGACTGATCATAGTGATGCCAGGGCGATTAAGGGTTTCTCCAAAACATCATAAATAAAATTATCGATTTATCGTAGTTTATCATATAGCGTCATTGATTTTTCCCTATATAGGCCTATTTGTACTCTGTAATCATATAATAGGCTATATAGAAACAAAGGATTTTTCTCTTATGTTGCTGCAGCACTGCCTAGTATGGGCCAGTAGGCCTGCTGCAGTGTTCCTCCTTTCTTATGTTCTTAGTGTCACCTTCTTTAGAGGCTCTTCGGTGTCACCCTCTAAATGGTGTCACCCGGGGCGGCCCCCCCCCTGCCCCTCCCCTAACGACGCCTCTGGAATACAGAGATAGACAGTATAATAACCTATGTGACATGTCAAGATATCTTATTACTGAAAATAAGATACCAGGTATACTTAGCAAATTTCCTAAATTTGCTTGTGACAGATAAGTGAACTATAGATATGTAGATAAAAATCCATATGTACTCCTGTTAACCCTTTTAGGGCCTAGTTCCTAGGCCTTTTGTGTATCCATATGCTCTTGCGCTACTGTCCACAGGATGGATATGGGGTGCACAATAAACTAGCCACTTTGGTGGCAAAATCTAGGAAAAAAAAAAAAAAAAAAAACTCAGAGCATACAAACGCGCATATGCCTTTATTGTTTACGTAACTCCATGCCTGTCCTCTCTCATGTACTCATGCTCTCTCTCTCTCTCTCTCATTTATTTGTTTTATCTTGTTTACTCACCTCGGACCCTACATTAAGACCACATATTTTAACGTAAGTAATGAGTGAACTGTATATTCATTTTATCACTCTGGGATACTTAAATGTCACAGAATACAGTGGAATCTTGACTTGCGAGTTTAATCCGTTACAGGAGCTAGCTCGTAACTCAATTTACTCGTATATCAAATTAATTTTCCTCATTTAAATTAATTGAAAACCATTAATTCGTTCCTGCACTCTGGAGAGACGAGAGAAAATACTTGAATATGATGCTATTATCAACTGTATGGCTTATTTATCTATCACAATTCGTATAATATGACATAAGCAATATAATTAGCACAAACATGATATGTACTCTAGAATGAACAAAATAGGCCATAATATGGTGGCAGAGGAAGTGGCAGTGGCAGAAGCATCGGCCATTTCTGTCCCAATTTGACTCTAGTATCTTCCTATGTTCTGAGTACTTTTGAGGCTAACTGCAGTACATCACTAGGGCCCATGGTTAGAAAACAGAAATTTGGCCAAGTGACTGTAAAAAAAAATGCAAACAAACATGAGAGAACTGCCCCCCACAAAGATGTAAACATGTTTACTGCTTACCAGCTGTGCCAACTAGCAGAAGCAATCTGAATTATTATGTATGTATTATGCATTATTATTATTATTACTATTATTATTATTAATTTAGGGAACTGAAGCTCTATCATTATTATTATTATTATTATTATTAATTTATGGAACTGAAGCTCTATCGTTATTATAATAATACAATAGACCACCATTGAAGAATTGCTGCACAATTTTATGTAACACGTTGTATAATTAATTTAACATGGTTCAGTTTGTGGGAAGGAAAAAAAATTCTCTTTGGCTCAAGCGGCCACCTTGTTGTGTAGCAGCCGGGGAGCCCTCCTGCCATCCCCTACCACTCCCCGACACTCCCCCCCCCCCCACCATCCCAGCATTCCTAATTCATACATGTCCAGTCTTTCTCTGCTACAAAGCAGCTGTGTTTGTCAATTGTGTTATGATATTTTAATTACTATATCTTGTATCTGCCAAGCAATCATGACACCCAGTAGCCATACTAGTGTTGCTGAAAGTGGCAGGAAGAGGTATAAGCACTTAAGTCTTAGAATTAACAAAGATATTAGACGAGATAGCCTGTAGCCGTAACTGAAGTGTTACTTTGTACACAAAAAAAGACATTAACAAGAGTTTGTGTGACTGACTGAATGACTGACTTACTGAGTGACTTGACTGAATGATTTAGTGAGTGACTTGACTAACTTACTGAATGACTTGACTGACTGAATGACTTGACTGACTTACTGAATGACTTGACTGACTTACTGAGTGACTTGACTGACTGAATGACTTGACTGACTTGATTGATTTACTGAGTGACTTGACTGTAATAATAATATATCATTATTATTGCTGAGAAGAAAACGATAATGATTTCCATGGAATTAAAGCATGAAGTACAGTGCCTGCACTCTGAAGGAGGGGTGTTAATGTTGCAGTTTAACCCTTTCAGGGTCCGTCCCGTAGATCTACGGCTTTACGTTCAGGGTCCAAACCGTAGATCTACGTCATGAGCTCAGCTCACTCTGATAAACTGTGAGTGGTAAATTTGGGCCTAGATATGAGAGAATACATCTATGTGGTATGTGTGCACCACATAAAACAAATCCTGCAGCACACTGTGTATAATGAGAGAAAAAAACTGAGACCGTGATTTTTGATTAAATCAGCGACTTTGCAGTGTTTTTTCGTATGTTTTTTATAGTTGTATTTGTGATTTCTTGGTCTCATTTGATAGAATGGAAGACATATCACAGAAATAGAGATAATTTTGATTGGTGCTAGCACTGGAAATGGCTTGAAACTGAGCTCAAAGTGGCAGAAATGTTAAATTTTTGCCGATGTTCAAGAGTAAACAAACGACCTCACACGTCTTACACACGCCAGCTGGTGGGTCTAATATACATTCACAAATGTGGTGATGATATTTATACAATTATTACAATATTGCATAACAGTAAATCTTCTATTTTTTGGTGTGAATAAAAATTCATTATGTGAATAAAAATTAAAAATGGAATTTATTTGTAAAGCCTCAAAACATAACTAATGAACAGAGGAAATGTTAGTTTAGTGCCAGGAATACCTACATTGTATATTCTGGACCCTATTTTGAAATTGGAATATTTTGAACTTTGTGTTAAATTGGCCAAATTACCAATTTCCGGTCACTTTATTTTGTAGTTGAAATGGTTGACTTGGCGATTTCTTGTGCTCAATCGATAGAATAGAAGTAATACTAGTGAAATAGCTAAGAATTTGGTCGACTGGAATAATGTAATTGGCCTAAAATAGGAGTCAAAGTCGGCAAAATCGCCGATTCGTTAATGTCGCTGACACATCAAAATTCACGAGAGCATAATTTCGTCAATTTTCCATCAAATTTCTTACTTTTTGTTTTATTACCTTCACAAAAAGATTCTCTACCATTTCATAAGAAAAAATAACAATTTTTTTTTTTGAAAATTCTTGGACACTGGGGCACCACTTCAGATTTTGGCCTTGGACCCTGAAAGGGTTAAAAACTGTAGTGTAAAGCACCCATCTGGCAAGACAGTGATGGAGTGAATGATGGTGAAAGCTTTTCTTTTTCGGGCCACCCTAAAAAAAAAAATAAAGTATTAAATCATAGATAAACAAGTGAGGTGTCCAGGTTTTGGGTTGAGGGGGAAGAGGGAGGGGGGAGCTGGATCGTAACTCAAATGTTGGCTCGTAACTCAGAGCAAAAAATTGGCCCAGGGACGGCTCGTATCTCAAAAAACTCGTAAATTGGGACGCTCGTAAGTCAAGGTTCCACTGTATTATGTGTGGGTGGGGTGGCTTGGTATGGTAGCCTCGCTGGCTACCATACATACCACACTTGATTTCTTACAATAAACACTACTCATCTCACCCTAGATTAAGACTACAAATATTTTAAGGTAAGTAATGAGTGTACTATATGTATACTTTACTTTTTTTTTATTGTTTTTTAATGCCTAGTTCTATTGCTAACTTAATATATGTTAGTGTAAACTTGTTATCTAGTATTTAAATGCATTTATAAGTGGAAAAAAAGGGTGTTCAGCTTTATGGTGGTAGCCTGGAACCTAACCTGCCATATAAGTGGGGCCCTACTGTATAAATATACATATACATGTACATGTATATGAAATGTGGTTGCCAGGCAGCTTGCACTAGTTATGGCAAGAATTCCATTTTCTCTAGTCCAACACAGAGAAGCGGTGTACAGTACAGTATTACTGGGGGTAACTGTAGAAAAATATTCCTTTCTTATTCCTTCACTCAGTGTCATTCACTCTGAAAATGGTGTGCTGCATGAGAATGGGAGTGTTGCTGTTATTTATTCTACTGCACCAATCTGAAGAAACTTGTACATGTAAAGTGTCTGTATTATGGGGAAAAGCTCCGCAAATGCATGCATTATGTGAAATGAATGTGTATAAGCTGTTTTTGTCTGGCTGCCCACCACCAGTTCACTCTCACGTTTGTTTTCTCCTCATCTCTCTCATTCTTGATGCCATCTAAGGGTAGTTGTGATAAAAACCTAATACCACCCAGCACCTGATGAGAATCTTCAATATCAGGTTCAGACCCTTGTTAACCCTTTCAGGGTCCAGAGGCCAAATTTCAGTGTGCACCAGGGTCCAAGAATTTTCAAAAAATAATTTTGTTATTTTTTCTTATGAAATGGTAGAGAATCTTTTTCTGAAGGTAATAAAACAAAAAGTAAAAAATTTCATGGAAAACTGACGAAATTATGCTCTCGCAAATTTTGATGTGTCAGTGATATTTACACATCAGCGATTTTGCCGTCTTTGACTCCCATTTTAGGCCAATTACATTATTCCAGTCAACCAAATTCTTAGCTATTTCACTAGTATTACTTCTCTTTGGAGATTTTGAAGAGAAGTTGCAGAGATTGGTGGATGAATTTGGTAGGGTATGCAAAAGAAGAAAATTAAAAGTGAATACAGGAAAGAGTAAGGTTATGAGGATAACAAAAAGATTAGGTGATGAAAGATTGGATATCAGATTGGAGGGAGAGGGTATGGAGGAGGTGAATGTATTCAGATATTTTGGGAGTGGACGTGTCAGCGGATGGGTCTATGAAAGATGAGGTGAATCATAGAATTGATGAGGGGAAAAGGGTGAGTGGTGCACTTAGGAGTCTGTGGAGACAAAGAACTTTGTCCTTGGAGGCAAAGAGGGGAATGTATGAGAGTATAGTTTTACCAACGCTCTTATATGGGTGTGAAGCATGGGTGATGACTGTTGCAGCGAGGAGAAGGCTGGAGGCAGTGGAGATGTCATGTCTGAGGGCAATGTGTGGTGTGAATATAATGCAGAGAATTTGTAGTTTGGAAGTTAGGAGGAGGTGCGGGATTACCAAAACTGTTGTCCAGAGGGCTGAGGAAGGGTTGTTGAGGTGGTTCGGACATGTAGAGAGAATGGAGCGAAACAGAGTGACTTCAAGAGTGTATCAGTCTGTAGTGGAAGGAAGGCGGGGTAGGGGTCGGCCTAGGAAAGGTTGGAGAGAGGGGGTAAAGGAGGTTTTGTGTGCGAGGGGCTTGGATTTCCAGCAGGCATGCGTGAGCGTGTTTGATAGGAGTGAATGGAGACAAATGGTTTTTAATACTTGACATGCTGTTGGAGTGTGAGCAAAGTAACATTTATGAAGGGGTTCAGGGAAACCGGCAGGCCGGACTTGAGTCCTGGAGATGGGAAGTACAGTGCCTGCACTCTGAAGGAGGGGTGTTAATGTTGCAGTTTAAAAACTGTAGTGTAAAGCACCCTTCTGGCAAGACAGTGATGGAGTGAATGATGGTGAAAGTTTTTCTTTTTCGGGCCACCCTGCCTTGGTGGGAATCGGCCAGTGTGATAATAACAAAAAAAATACTTCTCTTCTATCGATTAAACACAAGAAATCGCTAAATCAACTGTTTCAACTACAAAATAAAGTGATCGGAAATTGGTAATTTGGCCAGTCTAATACAAAGTTCAAAATACAGTAGACCCCCGGTTTACGATCAGCTCCCAGTGCGACCAATTATGTAAGTGTATTTATGTAAGTGCGTTTGTACGTGTATGTTTGGGGGTCTGAAATGGACTAATCTAATTCACAATATTCCTTATGGGAACAGATTCGTTCAATAATGGCACCTGAACATACTTCTGGAATGAAATAATATCGTAAGCCGGGGGTCCACTGTACATGTATTCCAATTTCAAAATAGGGTACAGAATAAACAATGCAGGCATTCCTGGCACTAAACTAACATTTCCTCTGCTCATTAGTTACGTTTTCAGGCTTTACAAATGAATTCCATTTTGATTTTTTATTCACATAATTAATTTTTATTCAAACCAAAAAATAGAAGATTTACTGTTATGCAATATTGTAATAATTGTATAAATAATATCAGCACATTTGTGAATGTATATTAGACCCACCAGCTGGCGTGTAGTAGACGTGTGAGGTCATTTGTTTACTCTTGAACATCGGCAAAAATTTAACATTTCCGCTACTTTGAGCTCAGTTTCAAGCCATTTCCAGTGCTAAAACCAATCAAAATCATCTCTATTTCTGTAATATATCTTTCATTCTATCAAATGAGATCAAGAAATTACAAATACATCTATAAAAAAAATATGAAAAAATACTGCAAAGTCACTGTTTTAATAAAAAATTACGGTCTCGTTTTTTTCTCTCATTATGCACTGTGTGCTGCAGGATTTGTTTTATGTGGTGTACAAATGCCACATAGATGTATTCTCTCATATCTAGGCCCAAATTTACCTCTCACAGCTTATCAGAATGAGCTGATCTCATGGCGTAGATCTATGGTTTGGACCCTCAACATAAAGCTGTAGATCTACGGCATGGACCCTGAATGAGTTAATAAGCACCATAGTGAATAATGAGTTGAAAAAGTCACATATGAATGATTACCAACAAACTCGCCTTCAGTATTGAAAAAAAAAAAAAATTCTACATATCTTTCCAGAATAAACCATGTCCACATTTAGATATCAGAATCAATGGTACTTAAATAGCACAAAAAGAAGAGGGAAAATTCCTACTTCTAATAGTAGACAACTAAAATTTAACACCTACATCCAACACGCATCAACAAAAGTTTCTAAGATGGTAGGAATACTCTCCATTATCCACTGTAATGCTCCACAATCTGCACTGCTATCACTTTACATTTTCCTCATCTACCTATACCTCAGTTATGGAATCTGTGCCTGGGGATCCACCTCATTTATACATATTAAACCAGTTGTACCTTACAAAAGGCAGCTCTCAGAATTATCATAAATATTACCAATAGGCAACATACTATGCTCTTATTCAAATCCCTAAATCTACCATATATAAATCCTCCTCCTCTTCCTCCATCACCACCACCACTTCTACCACTTCCTCCTCCTCCTCTAAATAATGATACAGTACTTATGTTAATTGCACAGTATGACACACATTAACCGATTATGTTTGTTTTCATTTCCTCGCAGAAAAAATCTCTCTCTACTATATGCAGCAGTTGCTTGGAACTTATTTGGCTACATAGGTTATCTGGTTTATTCTAAGCGGCTTGAAAAAATTAATGACAACACTGAATTATCTCCAGGTATGTATAATACTGTACTATGTTTTAACAAAAAATAAGAAGAAAAAGATATAGAGTGGAACCTTGGTGTTTGAACTTACAGTAATTGGTTTCTAGGTGGTGTTCGAACTGGAAAAAGTTTTATGTCCAAAACAGTATTTTCCAGGCTTCAGTTATCAGCCTCACACACTGGAGGATGTTGAAATGACTCTTCCAGAAGTCTTTGAGAGTTAGGTCAGTGTCAGATGGCACTTCAAAGCACTTGAAATGTTTTTTGTGTAAAGTTGTTTACAACTGAATTATAAACAAGCCAGTGCATTCAGGCTCCAGAAAACATTCAAAGGGTGGGTTAATTTTTATTTTTTTTTTTAACAAAATTGTATGGACTCTGGTTTGTTTGAGGTCCAGTGCATTCAAACACCGAGGTTCCAGTGTACTGTAAAAATTCTTCACTATTAAACAGTATCACTTCCATATTTAGATTTTTGGGAGTGAATGTGTCAGCAGATGTGTGTATGAAAGGTGAGATGAATCATAGAATACATAATGAAAAATAAAGCAGATGGAGTATTGAGGCATCTGTGAAAAGAAAAATGTTTATCACTGGAGTTGAAAAAGGGGACTGTATCAGCAGTACTAATACTTTTATCTGGGTGTGAGACTTGGTCTTTAGATGTTGCAGCAAGGAGGAGGCTGCAGGAAGTGGAGATACCAAATTTGAAGGCAATGTAATGTAAATATTATGCAACGAATTAAGGGTGAAGAAATTGGAAGATTGTGAGACTACAAAAGGTTTAATTCAAAGGGTGGAAGAAGGGTTATTAACCCTTAAACTGTCCAAACGTAGATCTACATTCACCTGCGTGGCGCTCCAAATATTTTGAAAAATAAAAAAATGTTTTTTGTTTTTAAATTAACCTTTTGATTGTTTCGACCGTGTATATACGTCTTACGAGCCAGTGTTTCGGGCATATATATACTCAATAATTACTGCCAAGTGAATGTAAAACAAAAGCCTGCAATTGTTTTACATGATGGTAGGATTGCTGGTTTTTTTTTTTGTCTCATAAATATGCAAGATTACAGGTATGTCTTACTACTTCTACTTATACTTAGGTCACACTACACATACATGTACACGTTTATTTATACACACTCATCTGAGTTTTCTTTGATTTTATCTTAATAGTTCTTGGTCTTATTACTTTTCCTTTTATATCCATGGGGAAGTGGAATAAGAATCTGCGTGTTGTAAAAGTCAACTGAAATGCCGGGAACAATGGGCTAGTAACTCCTTTTCCTGTAAAGATTACTAAAAAGAATAAGAATAAGAAAATTGTCAAAGTGGGAAGACTGAATGTGCATGGATGTTGTGCAAATGATAAGAAAGAGATGATTGTGGATGTTATGAATGAGAAGAAGCTGGATGTCCTGGCTTTAAGTGAAACAAAGCTGAAGGGGGTGGGAGAGTTTCAGTGGAGAGGAATAAATGGGATTAGGTCAGGGGTTTCAAATAGAGTTAGAGCTAAAGAAGGAGTAGCAATAATGTTGAAGGATAAGATATGGCAGGAAAAGAGGGGCTATAAATGTATTAATTCAAGGATTATGTGGAGTAAAATAAAGGTTGGATGTGAAAAGTGGGTTATAGTAAGTGTATATGCACCTGGAGAAGAGAGAAGTGTAGAGGAGAGAGAGAGATTTTGGGAAATGTTGAGTGAGTGCGTGGGGAGTTTTGAACCAAGTGTGAGAGTACTTGTGGTTGGGGATTTCAATGCTAAAGTGGGTAAAAATGTTGTGGAGGGAGTAGTAGGTAAATTTGGGGTGCCAGGGGTAAATGTAAATGGGGAGCCTTTAATTGAGCTATGTGTAGAAAGAGATTTGGTAATAAGTAATACATATTTTATGAAAAAGAGGATAAATAAATATACAGGGTATGATGTAGCACGTAATGAAAGTAGTGTGTTAGATTATGTATTGGTGGATAAAAGGTTAATGGGTAGGCTCCAGGATGTACATGTTTATGGAGGGGCAACTGATATATCGGATCATTATTTAGTTGTAGCTACAGTTAGAGTAAAAGGTAGATGGGACAAGAGGAAGGTGGCAACAACAAGTAGGAGGGAAGTGAAAGTGTATAAACTAAGGGAGGAGGAAGTTCGGGCGAGATATAAGCGACTATTGGCAGAAAGGTGGGCTAGTGCAAAGATGAGTAGTGGGGGGGTTGAAGAGGGTTGGATGAGTTTTAAAAATGCAGTATTAGAATGTGGGGCAGAAGTTTGTGGTTATAGGAGGGTGGGGGCAGGAGGAAAGAGGAGTGATTGGTGGAATGATGAAGTAAAGGGTGTGATAAAAGAGAAAAAGTTAGCTTATGAGAGGTTTTTACAAAGCAGAAGTGTTATAAGAAGAGCAGAGTATATGGAGAATAAAAGAAAGGTGAAGAGAGTGGTGAGAGAGTGCAAAAGGAGAGCAAATGATAGAGTGGGAGAGGCACTGTCAAGAAATTTTAATGAAAATAAGAAAAAATTTTGGAGTGAGTTAAACAAGTTAAGAAACCCTAGGGAATGTATGGATTTGTCAGATAAAAACAGAGTAGGGGAGTTAATAGATGGGGAGAGGGAGGTATTAGGTAGATGGTGAGAATATTTTGAGGAACTTTTAAATGTTGAGGAAGAAAGGGAGGCGGTAATTTCATGCATTGGCCAGGGAGGTATACCATCTTTTAGGAGTGAAGAAGAGCAGAATGTAAGTGTGGGGGAGGTACGTGAGGCATTACAAAGAATGAAAGGGGGTAAAGCAGCTGGAACTGATGCGATCATAACAGAAATGTTAAAAGCAGGGGGCGATATAGTGTTGGAGTGGTTGGTACTTTTGTTTAATAAATGTATGAAAGAGGGGAAGGTACCTAGGGATTGGTGGAGAGCATGTATAGTCCCTTTATATAAAGGGAAGGGGGACAAAAGAGTTTGTAAAAATTATAGAGGAATAAGTTTATTGAGTATACCAGGAAAAGCGTACGGTAGGGTTATTATTGAAAGAATTAGAGGTAAGACAGAATGTAGGATTGCAGATGAGCAAGGAGGTTTCAGAGTGGGTAGGGGATGTGTAGATCAAGTGTTTACATTGAAGCATATATGTGAACAGTATTTAGATAAAGGTAGGGAAGTTTTTATTGCATTTATGGATTTAGAAAAGGCATATGACAGAATGGATAGGGGAGCAATGTGGCAGATGTTGCAAGTATATGGAATAGGTGATAAGTTACTAAATGCTGTAAAGAGTTTTTATGAGGATAGTGAGGCTCAGGTTAGGGTGTGTAGAAGAGAGGGAGACTACTTCCCGGTAAAAGTAGGTCTTAGACAGGGATGTGTAATGTCACCATGGTTGTTTAATATATTTATAGATGGGGTTGTAAAAGAAGTAAATGCTAGGGTGTTTGGGAGAGGGGTGGGATTAAATTATGGGGAATCAAATACAAAATGGGAATTGACACAGTTAGTTTTTGCTGATGATACTGTGCTTATGGGAGATTCTAAAGAAAAATTGCAAAGGTTAGTGGATGAGTTTGGGAGTGTGTGTAAAGGTAGAAAGTTAAAAGTGAACATAGAAAAGAGTAAGGTGATGAGGGTATCAAATGATTTAGATAAAGAAAAATTGGATATCAAATTGGGGAGGAGGAGTATGGAAGAAGTGAATGTTTTCAGATACATGGGAGTTGACGTGTCGGCGGATGGATTTATGAAGGATGAGGTTAATCATAGAATTGATGAAGGAAAAAAAGGTGAGTTGTGCATTGAGGTATATGTGGTCAAAAAACGTTATCTATGGAGGCAAAGAAGGGAATGTATGAAAGTATAGTAGTACCAACACTCTTATATGGGTGTGAAGCTTGGGTTGTGAATGCAGCAGCGAGGAGACGGTTGGAGGCAGTGGAGATGTCCTGTCTAAGGGCAATGTGTGGTGTAAATATTATGCAGAAAATTCGGAGTGTGGAAATTAGGAGAAGGTGTGGAGTTAATAAAAGTATTAGTCAGAGGGCTGAAGAGGGGTTGTTGAGGTGGTTTGGCCATTTAGAGAGAATGGATCAAAGTATAATATGAAACTCCTTGAAGAATGGTGTTATGACAAACGTCAGATAACAAGTGACAGCCAGTGATATTTGATGAATGTGTGCTGCTGGAGGGAACCTTGGCTTTATATGTTTTTACTGTATGTCTGTCAGTCTATCTGCATCTCTTTATGTCTGCCTGTGTGTGTCTGTCTTTCCATCTGCTTCTCTCTGTCTCAGGAAGTGGCTGGTAAACCTGTTGGTTTTTGGTTTATGAGTCCTTCGCTGATTGCCGAGCAAGTGACACTACTATTACTTACTTTATATTATGTATAATAACTGTACTTAGGTGTACATGCGAGAGACAGATAGACAGAGATATAGACAGACAGAGACTGCCAAAGCCAGCCAGCCAGCCGAATACATATTCATATTCATGTATATTTTCACATACAGTGGACCCCCGAGTTTCGTGATAAATCCGTTCCAGAGAGCCTGCCGAAAGTCGAAATTCATGAAACTCGAAACCATTTTCCCCCTAAGAAATAATGGAAATAAAATTAATCCATTCCAGACACCCAAAAATATTAAAATAAAGTATTTTTTTTTTTCAAATTAAATAAAGATTTACATATTGAAAACAATCAGAAATCAATCAAGTACATGCATATAAAAAATAATAATATTACACTTACTTTTACTGAAGACTTCTGGGTGGATGGAAGATGGGAGGAGGGGATAGGAGGAAGGTGTACACTATTGTTTGGAAGGAGAATCTCCTTCCATTAGGACTTTAGGTAGCAAGTCCTTATCTGGGGTTACTTCCCTTCTTTTAATGCCACTGGGAACAACTTGAGAGTCACTGGACCCCTGTTGCACAAAACATCTGTCCAGAGAGGTCTGTTTCTGGCATTTCTTTATGATTTGCCTGAAGTGGGCAAGGTTTTGTCATTGAACATGTTGCAGATATGGCTTGTTTCAGCTTGGCCAGGGTGATACTTTTCAACAAAACTTTGCAACTCATTCCACTTTGAACACATGCCCTTAATCACCGAAGAAGGCACCTCCTTCACTCTCTTTTCCTCCTCCTCTGAAGCAAGTTCCTCAGCTGTGGTCTGATGCTGTTCCAGTTGAAGCTATTGCAGTTCGTCAGTGGTTAGCTCTTCCCTGTGGTCCTCCACCAACTCTTCCACATCCCCGTCACTCACCTCGAACATGGTGAACTTGCCCAATGCCACAACACCTTTCACAACAGGCAGAGGGTCGGCATGGTCAGGGTCTTCCTCAAACCCTTCAAAATCACTCTGGATCGTGTTCTTCACTTTCTTTACCAAAGGGCTTGCACTAGCTTTGCTTGGGCCCATGGTGAGTTATTTAGCAGTTGCAATCACAAAAAAACAATGGATTATTACGTATGAACCCGCGGGGTGATGGTCACGTGTTGGTAAACAATGGCACACTGAGCGTGAATGGCATGGGAGACTGGCTTTGTCTACGCGGTGACGGGCAGACGGGAACCGGATGGTCGCTGAATCACGAGTCTAATCACAAAACTCGAGGCCAAATTTTGCTGAGAAAACTTGCCGAAAGTCGAATTTCACGAAAGTCAATGCTGCTGAAACTCGGGGGTCCACTGTATTTTATTTGGACATGATACATAGTTGTACAATGAATTATAGTAGTTGGTTGAACATGCCAAAAGCCCCTTGTATGCAGAGCATTATGGGCAGGCTTAAAATTAACTTAAAATTAACAAGCAATGAAAGGTTCAGTGTTAAAAATTACAGTAAACAATTTACAATATGAAGTACAATTGAGTACAGTGGACCCCCGCATAGCGAACTTAATCCGTGCAAGAGGGCTGGTCGTTATGCGAAATGTTCGCTATGCGAATTAATTTTCCCCATAAGAAATAATGGAAATAAAATTAATCCGTGCAAGACACCCAAAAGTATGAAAAAAAATTTTTTTTACCACAAAAAAATGTTAATTTTAGTACACACAAACTGAAAAAGGCATGCACAATTACATGACACTTACTTTTATTGAAGATCTGGTGATGATTGATGGGATGGGAGGAGGGGAGAGAGAGTGTTAGTGTTTAGAAGGGGAATCCCCTTCCATTAGGACTTGAGGTAGCAAGTCCTTTTCCGGGGTTACTTCCCTTCTTCTTTTAATGCCACTAGGACCAGCTTGAGAGTCACTGGACCTCTGTCGCACAACAAATCTGTCCATAGAGCTCTGTACCTCCCGTTCCTTTACGATTTGTCTAAAATGGGCCACAACATTGTCATTGAAATAGTCACCAGCACGGCTTGCAACAGCTGTGTCAGGGTGATTTTCATCCATAAAGGTTTGCAGTTCAACCCAATGTGCACACATTTCCTTAATTTTTGAAGTAGGCACAATGGATTCCACAACTGGCATAGGCTTCTCAGGGTTAGCCCCAAACCCTTCAAAATCTTTCTTAATTTCCATACTAATTCTCACCCTTTTTACCACAGGGTTGGCACTAGAAGCTTTCTTGGGGCCCATGGTCACTTATTTTCCAGAAACAGCACCGAAAACACTGTAATAATACGAAATATTCCGAGTGTATGCTTGAATGTTACCGCGGAGGCTGGCTGGTAAACAATGGGACGGGCGGCACATGTGAGGCTGGCTGAGGCCTCACATTGGACGCGTCTCAGACGAAGGTCGCTGAGCGGGTTTTTGTCCACTATGCGGGGCAAAATTTTAGCGAACAAAGCGTTCGCTATGCGGATTGTTCGCTATGCAAGGCGTTCGCTAAGCGGGGGTCCACTGTATTTGAAACAGTGAAATTTGAACATATCAATACTGAAGCATTATAGTTGTACAAATTTGTCACATTACAGTGTATAACACAAGATGATCAATTTGCTATATGTTGTCTTGAATTTTCAAAGATTTAACCCTTTCAGGGTCCAAGGCCCAAATCTGGAGTCACGCACCAGTGTCCAAGAATTTTCAAAAAAAAAATTTGTTATTTTTTCTTATGAAATCGTAGAGAATCTTTTTGTGAAGGTAATAAAACAAAAAGTACGAAATTTGGTGGAAAATTGACGAAATTATGCTCTCGCGAATTTTGATGTCAGCGATATTTACGAATCGGCGATTTTGCCGACTTTGACTCCTATTTTAGGCCAATTACATTATTCCAATCAACCAAATTTTTAGCTATTTCACTAGTATTACTTCTATTCTATCGATTGAGCACAAGAAATCGCCAAGTCAACTGTTTCAACTACAAAATAAAGTGATCGGAAATTGTTAATTTGGCCAATTTAACACAAAGTTCAAAATATTTCAATTTCAAAATAGGGTCCAGAATGAACAATGTAGGCATTCCTGGCACTAAACTAACATTTCCTCTGTTCATTAGTTATGTTTTGAGGCTTTACAAATAAATTCCATTTTGATTTTTTATTCACATAATGAATTTTTATTCACACCAAAAAATAGAAGATTTACTGTTATGCAATACTGTAATAATTGTATAAATATCATCACCATATTTGTGAATGTATATTAGACCCACCAGCTGACGTGTATTAGACGTGTGAGGTCGTTTGTTTACTCTTGAATATCGGCAAAAATTTAACATTTCCGCTACTTTGAGCTCAGTTTCAAGCCATTTCCAATGCTAAAACCAATCAAAATCATCTCTATTTCTGTACTATGTCTTCCATTCTATCAAATGAGAACAAGAAATCGCAAATACAACTATAAAAAACATACGAAAAAACACTGCAAAGTTGCTGTTTTAATCGAAAAATCATGATTTCATTTTTTTTCTCTCATTATACACAGTGTGCTGCAGGATCTGTTTTATGTGGTGCACACATACCACATAGATGTATTCTCTCATATCTAGGCCCAAATGTACCACTCACAGTTTATCAGAGTGAGCTGAGCTCATGGCGTAGATCTACGGTTTGGACCCTGAACGTAAAGCCGTAGATCTACGGGACGGACCCTGAAAGGGTTAAGTATGTAATTGGGAGAATTATTGGTAATGTTAAATATTGAGTGCTGATTACTTAGTCCTGGGCAAGTTAGTGGTTTTTTTTTAGAAGAATCTTAAATTGATTTTCAGGCCTGATTACTTTAGTATGTTCTGGTAATGAATTCCAGATTTTGGGGCCCTTTATGTGCATAGAGTTTTTACAGTGTGATATGGACACTGGGTACATCAAAAAGAGATCTGTGTCTTGTGTTATGGTTGCGTGTCCTGTTAAGGTTGGTGAGAAGTTTGAGTGGGGGGTTTATGTTTGCATGTATTGTTCTATGTATGTAGTAGGCACATGAATAAGTGTAGATGTTCTTTATGGTGAGCAAATATAGACTTTTGAATAGAGGTGGAGTATGCTGTTGCGAGTGGGAATTTGTTATCATTCTGATTGCAGCCTTTTGCTGGGTTATTAGTGGCCTTAGGTGATTTGATGATGTTGACCCCCATGCACAAATTCCATATGTGAGATAAGGGTAGATGAGTGAGTGATACAGTACAAGGAGAGCTGATTGTGGAACATAGTACTGTATCTTTGATAGTATGCCTACTGTCTTAGAGATTTTCTTGGAAATTTGTTGTATATGTGTGGAATTTGAGGCTGCTGTATAGGTGGATTCCTAGGAATTTTCCCTCTGTGAGTTGTGTGATGGGTGATCCATTTAGTGTTATGTTAAGTGGAATATTTGCAGCTCTGGTTCCAAACTGAATGAAATAGGTTTTGTCAATATTTAGGGTAAGTTTATTCGTCCTCATCCAGGTAGATATTTTCTGCAATTCAGCATTGACAGTGTTGGCGAGTATGGCTGGGTTTGGGTGTGAGAAGACATATGTAGTGTCATCTGCAAATAATATGGGTTTGAGTAGCTGTGATATATTCGGTAGGTCATCGATGTAGATGAGAAAGAGGAGTGGTCCTAGGACACTTCCCTTTGGGACTCCTACTGTGATTGGTTGTGTGGAAGAGTTTGCACCATTTGCATACACATATTGGCCTCTATTACTAAGGTATGACTTTAGGTAATTAAGGGAATGGCCTCTTATACCATAGTGAGTTAATTTAGTGTGCAGCAATTCATGGTCGACTGTATCAAAAGCTTTACATAAGTCAATGAAAATTCCCAGTGGGACTTCTTTCTTCTCGATGTATATTAGCTCCAGCATTTGTATAACAGCATCATTTGTGCTTTTATTATTCCTGAATCCAAACTGAAAGGGATTTAGTATGTTGTATGAGGTGGGGTAGGAATAGAACTGTCTATGAATTAATTTTTCAAAGATTTTAGAGAGTAGTGGTAAGTTAGAAATTGGTCTATAGTTATTCAAGTTGGCTTGATCACCTCCTTTGTGGATTGGGGTAACCCTCGCTATTTTGAGAACTGCTGGGAAAGTGGAGGATTCAATGGATTTGTTAAAGAGTGTTGCAGTAATTGGTGACAGTATTTGCGAAGCTTTTTTTGTACATAAAAGCAGACAAGTTGTTTGTCTCCTGCCTTGTTCTTAAGGGTGTTGATGATGAGCGAGACCTCTGTTGGGTTGGTTGGAGCTAGGAATAGTGTATGCGGATAGGTGCCTGTGAGGTAGTCTGATGGATGGATATTTGAGCTTAGGATTTTGCTTGCTAGATTCTTTCCTATGGTGGAGAAGAAAACATTGAGTCTGTTCACTGTTTCAGTTGGTGGGAGTAGGGGCTCGTCTGATTTTGTTAATTTGATTATTTTGTTTTTGGAGATCCTTTTAGTTCCTAGAATTTCAGATAGGGTTTTCCAGGTCTTTTTTATATCACATTTGATGTTTTGTAATCTGTTTTCATAATACGATTTTTTAGACTTTATCAGGCTGGTATGGGCTGACGAGTAACGTTGAGACTGGTCTCTAGTTATTTCACCCATTCTGTACTGTTTTTCATATTGGTGCTTTGTGTTAATGGATTTGAGGATGGTGGGTGTTAGCCAGGGACTATTTAGTCTCTTTGCTGTGAGCTGTTTAGTTTTTTTTAGGGCAGTGCTTGTTATAGAGGTAGTGTGTTCTTTTTATTAAATTAATACATTCATTAGTGTCTGTATATGTCTCAAGCTCATTATACCAGTAAACATTATTCATAGCTACTATAAAGTTATTTACAGCTGTTTTGTTATGCAGTCTGAAGGTAACCTTAGCAGTGTCTTGGGGCAGTTTACCTAGGTTGGTTATGAGAAAGGTAGGGTAGTGGTCTGTGGTGTTGTCTGTGATTATGCCTGCTTTTAAAGGGGATATGGTGTTAGTCCAGATGTGGTCCAATAAAGAGATACTATTCTGGGAGATTCTTGTAGGTTTTGATATTGTTGGTAGTAACAAGCAGTTGCTCATAGTGTTTGTGAATTCAGTTACTTGTGGGTCCTGGTCATGTAGTAGATTTATGTCGAAATCTTCTGTTAGTACAGTGGAACCTCAAAAATCGAACTTAATCCATTCCAGGAGCTAGTTCTAAATTTGAAAAGTCTGAAATTCGAAGCAATATTTCCCATAAGAAATAATGGAAATACAATTAATCCGTTCCAGAAACCCAAAAATATTCACACAAAAAACACATTTTATAGAGATTAATTACAGTTTTACATACAACAAATACTATAGTTTTTAATTATATTGTATATAGTAATACATATAAAATAACATTTTTACTTACCTTTATTGAAGATTGGTGATGGCATCTGGAAGATAGGGAGGAGGAGAGAGGGAGTTGGGGTTAGTGTTTGGAAGGAGAATTCCCCTCCATGAGGACTTCAGGTAAAGCCCTCTCTGGGGTTACTTCCCTTCTGTCTTTTAATGTCACTAGGACCAGCTTGAGAGTCACTGGACCCCTGTCTCACAAAATAACTGTCCACAGTCCTCTGTTTCTGGTGCCTCTTTAACATTTCCCTAAAATGGGACATGGTTCTGTCACTGAACTTGTTGCAAAGATGGCTTGTTTCAGCTTGCTCAGGGTGGTACTTCTGCACAAACATTTGGACATCATTCCACTTGGCACAAATCTCCTTAATCTTTGAAGAAGGCACCTCATCCACTCCCTCTTTCTCCTCCTCTGAAGCAAGTTCCTCAGCTGTGGTCTGATACTGCTCCAGATGAAGCTCTTGCAGCTCTTCAGTGGTTAGCTCTTCCCTGTGGTCCTCCACCAACTCTTCCACATCCTCACCACTCACCTCCAACCCCAGGGTGTTCCCCAATGCCACAATAGAGTCCACAACAGGCAGAGGGTGAGCTGGGTCAGGGTCAGGGTCAGCCTCAAACCCTTCAAAATCCCTCTTTTGGACACAATCTGGCCACAATTGTCTCCAAGCAGAGTTCAAAGTCCTGGAAGTCACTCCCTCCCAAGCCTTACCTATAAGGCTTATGGAGTTGTAGATGTTGAAGTGATTCCTCCAGAACTGTCTTAGGATCAACTTAGTGTCTGTGGTCACTTCAAAGCACTTTTCAAACACTGCTTTTGTGTAGAGTTTTTTGAAGTTAGAAATGACCTGCTGGTCCATGGGCTGGAGAAGAGGAGTGGTGTTAGGAGGCAAGAACTTCACTTTTATAAAACTGAAGTCCTTAGACAAGAGGTCTAATAAGTTTAGAGGATGAGCAGGAGCATTGTCCATTAACAGGAGGCACTTGAGTGGCAATTTCTTTTCCTGGAGGTATTTTTTCACACTGGGGCCAAACACTTCATGGACCCACTCTTTGAAAATTTGTCTTGTGACCCATGCCTTATGATTAGCTTTCCACAAGACACATAACTTGTTCTTAAAGTCATTGTTTTTCTTAAACACACTGGGATTTTCTTAATGATGAACAAAGTAAAGGCTTCACTTTAAAATCACTGCTAGCATTAGCACAGAACAAAAGAGTAAGCCTGTCTTTCATAGGCTTGTGTCCTGGCAGTGCCTTTTCCTCCTGTGTGATGAAGGTCCTTTTTGGCATTTTCTTCCAAAACAAGCCTGTTTCGTCACAATTAAACACTTGTTCAGGTTTCAGTTCTTCACTGTCTATGTACCCCTTAAACTCCTGTACAAACTTCTCAGCCGCCCGTTTGTCTGAACTGGCTGCCTCACCATGTCTTACAACTTTGTGTATGCCACTACACTTCTTAAATCTGTCAAACCAGCCTCTGCTGGCCTTAAATTCACTATCAGCACTGGTTCCAGGAGTTTTCTGTACCAGATCGGCATGCAACTTCCTTGCCTTTTCGCAAAGAATCGTCTCTGAAACACTATCACCTGCAATCTCTTTATCCTTGATCCACACCAGCAACAACTTCTCAGCCTCTTCAACTATTTGTGGTCTTTTTTTGGTTAGCATATTAACACCTTTTGCAACATCAGCTTCCTTGATTTGTTCTTTCTTTGACAAGATAGAACCGATGGTCGACTTGTTTTTCCCATACATCCTGGCAAGCTCAACAAGTCTCGCACCACTCTCATATTTCTGTATTATTTCCTTCTTCACATCTATGGTATTTCTCACTTTCTTTACCACAGGGGTACCACTAGCAAGTTTCTTTGGGCCCATGGCAGCTTATTTCACAGTCCCACAAGCACTAAACACAATGAAATACAGTGGACCCCCTGTTTACGATATTTTTTCATTCCAGAAGTATGTTCAGGTGCCAGTACTGACTGAATTTGTTCCCATAAGGAATATTGTGAATTAGATTAGTCCATTTCAGACCCCCAAACATACACGTACAAACGCACTTACATAAATACACTTACATAATTTGTCGCATTGGGAAGTGATCGTAAAGCGGGGGTCCACTGTAATCGTAAAATGCGTGAATGAGAGCGCAGGTTAGTGTTCACTCAAGCATAAACAAAGCTAGACTGCTCACGGCGCCTGCGTGGGGATGAAGACAGAGTGGGCCGGCAGACAAGTCCCGTACCTGGCGGTCCAAAAATAGGGGAGCGTTCGATAATAGGGACACAGTTTGTCCCTATTATCGAACGTTCAATATGTGATACGTTCGATTTAAAAGGTTCCAAAGACCACTAGGTGGTCTTTGTTCATATGTGCATCATTTATCAAATTCCCTAATTTTTCACTAAAGAGGTAAATGTTTGACTGTGGTGCTCTGTAGATGTTTATGACTGTGAGGGGTTTTTGCAGGTCTTTTGATTTAAATTTAGCTATAATATATTCACATAAGAACATAAGAAAGAGGGAACACTGCAGCAGGCCTACTGGCCCATGCAAGGCAGGTCCATGACACTGCCCCCTCCTTTGGCTTAGACCAATGACCCACTTAGTCAGGTCACATCCACTGAAGGAAGAAGCACAGCATCTGACCTAGTAGCACAAGCTAATCAGGTCCAACTCACACCCACCCACACCCACTCATGTATTTATCTAACCTATTTTTACTTTCATCTTAAAATGTGAGTGTTAACCCTTAAACTATCCAAACGTAGATCTACGTTTGCATGTGTAGCACTCCCAATGTAGATCTACATTTTATTTTTCATTCCTTCAAATTTGACGCAATGGGCTTGAGTCGCATAGATATGAAAGAATGGGTCTGTGCACTTGGTGTGTGCAGTATTAAAATAATCTGTTACCACTTAGTGCCTTGTGGGAGCACCAGTTCAACTGAGGACCAGTTAGAGCAAATAGTGTGGCAAACACCAGGGATTCACTGATGCCATGTTGCATTAACACTCCTTTTTCAAGAGGAAAGTAAAAATAGGTTAGATAAGTACATGACTGAGTGTAGGTGGGTGTGAGTTGGGCCTGACTAGCTTGTGCTACTAGGTCTGATGTCGTGCTCCTTCCTTCAGTGGATGTGACTTGACTAGGTGGGTCATTGGTCTAAGCCAGGGGGTGACATGGACCTGCCTTGCATGGGCCAGTAGGCCTGCTGCAGTGTTCCTTCTTTCTTATGTTCTTATGTATTCAGCAGGCTGGCCGGCTGGGTTGCTTTGGCTGTGTCTCTGTCTATATCTCTATCTGTCTGTATCCTTCTATCTATCTATTTCTCTGCCTCACATGTACACATAAGTACAGTTATTATACATAGTGTAAATTACCTAGGATAACCCAAAAATTCCAGGCAAAGATAGACAGACAGACAGATAGATAGATAGACAAACATGTTTGTGTGTATCAGTGAAAACAAATAAAGCCAGGGTTCCCCGAGTGCCAATTTATCAAATGTCACTGAGCTGTCAACAGATGTCATGACACCATTCTTCAAGGAGTTTCATATTATACTCCAAGCAGACAGAAAGACAGATAAGCAGAGACAGACAGACAGACAGACAAACA
This sequence comes from Cherax quadricarinatus, assembly GCF_026875155.1. Taxonomy (NCBI): domain Eukaryota; kingdom Metazoa; phylum Arthropoda; class Malacostraca; order Decapoda; family Parastacidae; genus Cherax; species Cherax quadricarinatus. The sequence continues at coordinate 71,244,160 of NC_069405.1, forward strand.
TGTTTGTGTGTAACAGGGTAACAAATACAGGGAGGGTTAGCTAAATACGTGAGTGAGTGTGAGTTGGACCTGACTAGCTTGTGCTACTAGGTCTGATGTCGTGCTCCTTCTTTCAGTGGATGTGACCTGACTAGGTGGGTCATTGGTCTAAGCTGGGGGGAGGGGTGACATGGACCTGCCTAGTATGGGCCAGTAGCCCTGATGCAGTGTTCCTTCCTTCTTATGTTCTTACCTATTCGGCAGGTTGGTCGGCTGGTCGGCTGGCTCTGGCTGTGTATATCTCTGTATCTGTCTATCTCTGTCTATCTGTCTCACATGTACACATAAGTACAGTTATTATACATAGTGTAAATTACCTAGGATAACCCAACAATTCCAGGCAAAGATAGACAGACAGATACACAAACATTTTTGTATGTATCAGTGAAAACAAATAAGCCAGGGTTCCCCAGCGCCCATTTATCAAATGTCACTGGGCTGTCAACGGTTATCATAACACCATTCTTCAAGGAGTTTCACATATACAGTGGACCCCCGGCATTCGATGGCATCGGTATACGTTAAATCCGGTATTCAATACATTTTAACGCAAAAATTTTGCCTCGCCACTCGTTAAAAAACCCGCCACACATGATTCGTCTGGGACGCGTCCATGTGAGGCCTGAACTGCCCCATGCATGCCAGTCTTTACAAGCCAGCCAGTGTGCTCGCATCTAAGCATACATTTCAATATTATCACAGTGTTTTTGGTGCTATTTCTGCAAAATAAGTCACCATGGGCCCCAAGAAAGCTTCTAGTGCCAACCCTGTGGTAAAAAGGGTGATAATTAGTATGGAAATTAAGATTTTGAAGGGTTTGGGGCTAACCCTGAGATGCCTATGCCAGTTGTGGAATCCATTGAGCCTACTTCAAAAATTAAGGAGATGTGTGCAAAGTGGGTTGAACTGCAAACCTTTATGGACGAAAATCACCCTAACACAGCTATTGCAAGCCGTGCTGGTGACTATTACAATGACAATGTTTTGGCCCATTTTAGACAAATCTTAAAGGAACGGAAGGTACAGACCTCTCTGGACAGATTTGTTGTGCGACAGAGGTCCAGTGACTCTCAACCTAATGGAAGGGGATTCCCCTTCTAAACATTAACAACTTCGACACTCTCCCCTCCTCCCATCCCATCAATCATCACCAGATCTTCATTAAAGGTAAGTGTCATGTATTCTATTGTTAGTAGAGTACTACAAACTGTGCATGTCTTCTTCAGTTTGTGTGCATTAAACTTAATATTTCATGTGGTAAATTTTTTTTTTCATACTTTTGGGTGTCTTGCATGGATTAATTTGATTTCCATTATTTCTTATGGGGAAAATTAATTTGCCTTCCGATAATTTTGGCATACAATGAGCTCTCAGGAACGGATTAGTATCGTATACTGGGGTCCACTGTACTCCAGATAGACAGAAAAAAGATAAGCAGAGCTAGACAGATAAGCAGAGACAGGCAGACAGGTAGACAGACAGACAGATAGACAGACAAACAAGACATGTTTGTGTGTAACAGTGATAACAAATACAGCGAGGGTTAGCTGGAGCAGTGGGCATTCATCAAATGTCACTGGGCTGTCAACAGTATAGGGATGCTTTTCATAACACCATGCTTCAAGGTATACTCCAGGGTGTCTAAAACATTGCTGGGACCTACAAATACTTTGTATGTATATTTTTATAGACAATAGTAAATAACCCAGGCAAGTATAAGTGTTCACCTGTCAGTGTGATTGTGACTATTTGAGTACTATTTTAGTACCTAATATTAGTGTCAGAACAAAGATTGGCTATGAAATCACAAGAACTATTATAAATTGTAATTATCAGAACATAAAAAAATATATAAATTAAAATAAAAACGAGAAAAAAGGTATATCAGCAACATTTCTACAAGCAGCAGGATTCGATGTTGCCGTCAGGTGAGTAAGTACTGACCCTATTTTTTTTTATCCTATAACATGTAGAAAAATGTGCTCTTCATTTACAGAAAAAAAAAAAATTCAAAATATTTGGAGCGTTGGGCGAGTGAATGTAGATCTACGTTTGGACAGTTTAAGGGTTAATTTGACATGACATCAGTGAATCACTGGTGTTTGCCACACTATTTGCCATGCTATTTGCTCTAGCTGGCTCTCAATTAAACTGGTGCTCCCACAAGGCATAAAGTGGTCCCCGATTTTTTTCATACTGCACACACTGAATGCACAGACCCATTCTTTCATGTCTAGGTGACTCAGACCTCTCACGCCAAATTTGAAGGAATAAAATATGAAACGTTGATCTACATTTGGAGCACTGCACATGTGCATGTAGATCGACACGTGGACAGTTTAAGGGTGAAGATTGTTTTAATAATTTAGAAAGGATGGAGCAGAAGTGGCTGATCAAGGTGTATAAATCAGGGATGAAAGGAAAGAGGGGTAGTGGTCACTACAGGAAGGGTTACAGTGGCTGAAGAAGGTTTTAACCTGTTAACTGTCCAAACGTAGATCTACGTTCTTACTGCTAGCTCTTGAAACATAGATCTACGTTTTATTTTTCCTTCCTCCAAATTTGGCACAATTGGCCTGAGATGCCTGGCCAGCATAGAATGGGTCTTAAACCTCAGCGTGCACAGTATTAAAAAATTCTGGGACCACTTAGTGCCCTGTGGGAGCACCAGTTCAATTGAGCGCCAGCTAGAGCAAACAGTGCAGCAAACACCAAGGATTCACTGATGTCATGTCGTATTAATACTCCCCTTTTAAGAGGAAAGTGATGTTGGCCCCGAGTTTAGTGGCTTTGAAGTATCAAAAACCTCGATAATAACCCATGTGCAACACCCTGGTAGTGTCATCCTTCCAGAATGTCTTATAACTTGTGCCCTAAGTAAAAAGAAACAATTCTGGAACGTGTAAGAGGTGTTCGGCAGGCTGGCTGGCTGGCCGGCGGCTGGCTGGTTGGCTGGCCAGCAACTGGCTGGCTGATTGACTGTCTCTATCTCTATCTGTCTGTCTGTATCTGTCTCTGTCTATCTCTTTCTCTGTCTCTATCTCTCAGGTACATATATGTACATAAATACAATTATACATAGTATAAATTACCTAGGATAACCCAAAAAAATGTTGCAGTTTAAAAACTGTAGTGTAAAGCACCCTTCTGGCAAGACGGTGATGGAGTGAATGATGGTGAAAGTTTTTCTTTTTCGGGCCACCCTGCCTTGGTGGGAATCGGCCAGTGTGATAATAATAAAAAAAAAAATCCAGACGAAGTGCTATACTGTGCTTGTAGATAATATAATGCATAATAAGCATGTCTGGCAACTGGCAAGTAATATGCATTTTCACTTGTTTAGGAATCAGATTTCATCATCTGTAATACCAGTTGGTTCATGAGCACTCTCTGAGACTAGAGAGACAAGCAGACAGAAACACACAGGAAGACAGAAAGACAGACACCAAGGAAGGCAGAAAGACACACACACACAGGCAGACAGAAAGACAAACACACAGACATAGCTAGACAGACAGACATGTTTATGTGTAACAGTGAAAACAAATAAAGCCAGGGTTCCATGCAGTAGTGCAAGATCATCAAGTGTCACTCTACTGTTTACCCTGTCAGCAGTTTAATAATACTCATTTTAACACCATCCTTCAAGGAGTTTCAAACATGATGAATATATACAGTGAAACCCCGGGTTTTGGCCACCCTGGGAATCGGCCGCTTCGGGTTTCACCCACTTTTTTCCGCCAAATTTTGTCCCGTGTTTTGGCCATTGCCTCAGGTTTCGGCTGGCGTACCAGACCTGTCCGCCTGCCCGCACAGGCATCGTAGGCCAGTCTAGCATTGTTTATCCTTGAGTGAATATTACCTTGTGCACTCATCCTGCCAGCCAGGCAGCCATCCAGCCAGGCAGCCATCCAGCCAGGCAGGCAGCCATCCAGCCAGGCAGCCAGCCATCCAGGCAGCCAGCCATCCAGGCAGCCAAGCAGCCAGGCAGCCAGCCATCCAGCCAGGCAGCCAGCCAGGCAGCCAGCCATCCATCCAGCCAGGCAGCCAGCCATCCATCCAGCCAGGCAGCCAGCCAGGCAGCCAGCCAGGCAGCCAGCCATCCAGCCAAGCAGCCAGCCATTCAGCCAGGCAGCCAGCCAGGCAGCCAGCCATCCAGCCAGCCATCCAGCCAGGCAGCCAGCCATCCAGCCAGGCAGCCAGCCATCCAGCCAGGCAGCCAGCCATCCAGCCAGGCAGCCAGCCATCCAGCCAGGCAGCCAGCCAGCCAGGCAGCCAGCCAGCCAGCCAGGCAGCCAGCCATCCAGGCAGGCAGCCAGGCAGCCAGGCAGGCATCCAGCCAGCCAGCCATCCAGCCAGCCATCCATCCATCCAGCCAGCCAGCCAGCCAGCAAGCCAGCAAGCCATCCATCCAGCCAGCCAGCCATCCATCCAGCCAGCCATCCATCCAGCCAGCCAGCCAGCCAGCCAGCAAGCCAGCAAGCCATCCATCCAGCCAGCCATCCATCCAGCCAGCCATCCATCCATCCAGCCAGCCAGCCAGCCAGCCATTAATTGTGACTGTGAAAAGTGTGCAAAGTGGAGAAACTGGTCGATCTCTTTCTGACAGACTTAGGGAGCACAAAAATAGTGTTAGGCTTGCTGATACTAACAATGCTCTTTTCTGTCACATCAGAGATCACAGCCATCCTATTGACTGGTCTTCTGCTAAAACTGTCTTCCTTCCTTCCAACTTTAACAGTCGCCATCTGGTTGAATCCTCCTTATTACACAATTTTCCTTGTATGAATGGAATGAGTTGCAAACTTACGTTGAAAAGTATCACTCTGACTAAGCTGAAACAAGCCATATCTTCAACATGTTCAGTGACAAAACCTCATCTCACTTCAGGGAAATCTTAAAGAGATGCCAGAAACAGAACACTCTTGACAGTTATTTTGTGAGACAGGGGTCCAGTGACTCTCAAGCTGGTCCTTGTGGCCTTGAAAGACAAAGAAGGGAAGTAACTCCAGATAAGGACTTGTTACCTAGTTTTTATGGAAGGGGATTCCCCTTCCAAACAATAAGAGTCCTCCCTCTTTCCTCCTCCCTATCTTCCAGATGCCAGCAAGTCTCTTCAGTAAAGGTAAGTAAATGTTATTTTAAATGTTTATTTAAATTTTAATTTATCTATATAATATACATATATGTATTTATCTGTGTTGTGTGTATGTAAAACTATAGTTATTATTTAAAAAATGTATTTCTTGTGAATATTTTTGTGGGTCTGGAACGGAAGAATTTTATTTACATTATTTCTCATGGGGAAATATTGCTTCACCTTTCGGCAATTACAGCCAAAACCCGGGGTTTCACTGTATGTATTTGCCAAATTTGCAATCTACTTAAGGATGCAAATTAGTCTACAGGTTACTTTATACTGATATTCCCCCTTCAGTGGTAACCTTAAAAACATAATAATTATCAAGAAATTAAATATCACCTAATACTTGATGGAGGCTTCAGTATAAACCTCCATTCAAGGTGAAGACCCCCAAGCAGCTGACCTCCTTAACCCTTTGAGGGTCGACAGGCCCTCTCCGAAACTCGTTCTCAGGGTCGGCCAAATTTAAAAAAAAAAAATTATTTTTTCTTATGAAAAAATAGAGTTTTTTTTTTCTAAACATTATAGGATAAACAAAAAAAATTTACCATCAATACTTACGGAGATATGGATGCATGAAGTTTGCAGAAAATGAGCCGCGTATGGCAACAGCGGCGACTGCCGCTCACCCGGTAAACTTTAGTTTACTTGTAATTGAAGGTTTGTTGTTTTTTTCACTATTTTATTTTTTCACATAACTTATGTGGCCTATGAGACCAAAGTAAGGTGCAATGTACATATATACACTCGTTGTATACAACACAATAAGCACACAAACATAATTATCAATATATTTTTACAAAACTTGTTTACAAAAACAAACAATACAAAACATTGTTTATTATTATTGTTCTATAATATATATAACAATATACAGTCACTGAACATATTCCTATTAGTTCTGCAGCTTGTGGAACTCTGAAACATGGTGTCATACACAATGGTGTTTTATCTTTCTCCCTCATTCTATCTCTTTCAATCTGTCTCTCTCTTTCTATCTGTCTGTCTATCTCTGTCTCACAGGTACACATAAATACAAGTATACATAGTATAAATTACTAGGATAACCCAAGAAATCCAGACAAAGTGCTATACTCTGCTTGAAGATGTGAGTAAAAGTGATGACACAGTCTTGTGGCTCTCTGAGACAGAGAGCTAGACGGATAGACAGATAGACAGGGAGCTTGACAGACAGACAAATAGACAGAAATGTTAGTGTACCAGTACCAGTGTACTAGTGTTCCACCCTCCTCCTCCTTTTTCTCTCTTCCTCCTCTTCCCCCAAATCTTCCTCCTACTTTCCTCTTCCCTTTTCCTCACTTTTCCCTTTCCTCTTCCTCTTCCTCTACTCTTCCTCTTCCTCCTCCTCCTCCTCCCTTTCCCTTCTCCTCTTCATCCTACTTCCCCTCTCTTCCTCCTTCTCCTTCTCCTCTTCCTCCTATTATCCCAGATCATTCCTTCAATACTATTGTCTCTTCTTTCCTCTCCTCCTCCTTTCAACTGGTTCTGATCCTCTTCCTCTCTCCTCGCTTCTATCCTCATCTTTCATTCCTCTTCCCCTACTCTATCCTCTTCTCTCTGTCTCCTCCTAATCCATATAGTGTATAAATTACCAGGAGTCAGCGCTGTCAAAATGAAAAGTTGTCTATTACTCTCTCCTCCTGTCAAACATGGGTCGGAGCTCAACCATTCACTCGTTTATTATTATCTTTCTCCTCATTCTATCTGTCAGTTATCTCTGTTCACAGGTACACTAAATACAAGTATACAGTAAATTACTGGATACCAGAAACCAGACAAAGGGTCAATCGGCTTGAATGTGTAGTAATTTGGTATGCAGTCGTGAGCCCTGCATTTACCCTGCATCAAGACGGCACTAGTATCAGAATGAAATTCCGCTTATCTGCTTACTTCATGGGTGGGAGTGACATTTTTATGGTACATACTTCTATTATAGAATTACGCTATGAGTTATTATGTGATGTGAATTTATTATGTTAATTATTATTATGTATTATTATTATTATGTATTATTGTTATATTAGTATTTTTCTGTCTCCTTCTACTCCATGTCTATCCATCGTCCCTCATCGTCTCCTCCTCCCTCCTCCTCCTCTCTGCCTCCTCCTCCTCCTCCACCTCCTCCTCCTCCTCCTCCTCCTCCTCCTCCTCCTCCTCCATCACTCTCCCCTCCTCCTACCCCTCCTCCTCCTCCTCCTCCTCCTCCTCCTCCTCCTCCTCCTCCTCCTCCTCCTCCTCCTCCTCCTCCTCCTCCTCCTCCTCCTCCTCCTCCTCCTCCTCCTCCTCCTCCTCCTCCTCCTCCTCCTCCTCCTCCATCCTCCTCTCCCTCCTCCTCCCTCCTCCTCCTCCTCCTCCTCCTCCTCCTACTCCTCCTCCTCCTCCCCTCCTCCTCCCTCCCTCCTCCTCCTCCTCCTCCTCCTCCTCCTCCTCCTCCTCCTCCTCCTCCTCCTCCTCCTCCTCCTCCTCCTCCTCCTCCTCCTCCTCCTCCTCCTCCTCCTCCTCCTCCTCTCTCCTCCTCCTCCTCCTCCTCCTCTCCTCCTCCTTCCTCCTCCTCCTCCTCCCTCCTCCTCTCCTCCCTCCTCCTCCTCCTCCTCCTCCTCCTCCTCCTCTTCTTCTTCTTCCTCTTCTTCTTCTTATTCTTCCTCCTCCTCTGCCTCCTCCACCTCTTGCCTCCTCCTCCTCTTGCCTCCTCCTCCTCTGCCTCCTCCTCCTCCTCCATTCTTGGAACAAGTTTGAAGAGCTTGTAGTTCATAATCACTATCACTATCATCACCAATGCTCACATCTGAGTCTGGGATTTTGGAAAATAGGAGTTTCCTCTTTGATTCTGGTACAACTGAACGTGAACAAGACGGCCCAGCACCAGAGGTGGAAGGCTGTGGGTTGTCTGGGTTTTCCTCACTATTACCCATATTATGGTCATCAGTTTCGGTCAAAACCTCACCAGAACCTTGAAACTCATCTTCACTGTCACTTCCATCTGTATTAGAACTGTCACTGGGGAACAAAAGTGTCCAATTCGCCGAGGAGTGAGGAACTTCTTACCGCAGGGCACGGTGGAAATTGTGTACTATGATGGCATTCCCACAATGCACCACTGGGTCCCAGATTTTTTTCCTACTGCGCACACCCACCACACAGACCCATTCTCTCACATCTAGGCTTATCAGCCTTTTCCTGCGAGATTTGAGGCCGCTAGAATTTATGCGTACTAGTACGTCAAAAACCCCTACTCGTAAGACGTACTAGTACGACCAAAACCCTCAAAGGGTTAACATGTACAGTTGCTTGCTAATATCATCAGTAATTAAGCCCACAAGAATTTTTGAGATGACAGCATCCTCACCTGACCATACCTAGATCAATATAATAGCTTTCCTTATAGCTGGGATAATTGCAGGCAATACTGCTAATCACTATCCCACCTTCCTTATAACCAGCATATGTAAATTACCACTCCAAACTAGCAAGATTTCATTCCATCTCCATGATGAGACATTAGTAAATAACTTCATTACAGCAGTAAGTGACATTGTCTGGCACATAGTTTGCTGATGACTGGGAAATTTACAATTGGAGCAGTGTTTTTCTACAAAATATGTAAAGCCTCTACAATAGGCATTGTCCTATTAAGACTAAGCAGGTCATCCCAAGGAGACTTAAGTAACCCATGGTTAATGAATAGCACACTCAGGTCTGTTGATAAAATAGTATGAAACTCTAAAAACAATACAGATTGGGATTAACAACCAAACACCAGACTAAAAACTATACATCAGATGTACCAAACTAATAAGGAAGTGTAATAAAGTTGGTAAAATTACCGACAATATGTAAAGTAAAAGGATACAAGTGCAACTAATGTGACATTTTTATTGTGGCAACATTTCGCTCTCCAGGAGCTTTGTCAAGCCGTTACAAACAGTACATGGACACAGAGGGTATATATAGGCTCAGAGTGAGGTGGAATACTAGTGGTAGTAGTAGTAGTAGTGATATAAGTTGTAGTAGTAGTAGTAATACATTATGTTAGAACAATTAACTCGCACATGAGTAAAAGAATATAAAAGCTATAACTTGGGTAACAAAAATAGGTTAGACAAATATTTCTAGGATAGAGAAGGCCTGTTTCAATGTTCATTCTCTGTAATGTGCTTTGTGTAGTATTACCAGGAGAGATTATGTGATGGCAGGGTTTACTGTTTTCAGGAGGATTCTTGCTAAGACTTTAGAGATGGTGAAGCTGCCTTTGTTTTGTTTAATTGTATTAGAAACAGCTATTAGTGAAGATTCAAGGCACTTGTGTCTGCGGAAATTGGTTTCTTTGATCACTAATTGGGCATCCCTGAATTTCATGAGATGATTGGTGAATTTCGGTGTTGTACACAGGTGTTGTTCAAGTTATCGTTCCTACATGTGTAAATGTGTTCATTGAGGCGGGTGTCGAGGTTTCTTGCTGTTTCACCTACATAAATCTTGTCGCAGCCTCCACAGGGTATAGTGTAAACCCCTGCGTTGACTGGTTCGTGGTGCTTGGATTTCGTTCTGGTTAGATCCTTCATTGAAGTGCTGGAAGCGATGGCGACTGGTGTTAGCTTGTGAAAGTACTTTAGAAACATTCAGTGCAACCTGGCTATTGGGAAGAATTATAGCTTTGTTAGGAGTGGTGTTGGTGTGTGGAGAATTAATAATCTGAAGAGCTCGTTTCTTGCAACTTTTGATGAAAAGGGAAGGAAAATGTAAATCAGTGGAATTTTGGCGAATGTATGTACATTCCTTGTCAAGAAACTCAGGACTACAAATTCGGTTTGCTCTCAGGAAAAATCCGATGATGATGCCTCTTTTGGTCCTAGTATCTTGACTGGAATAGAAGTGTGTGAGATCATTTTTATTAGTAGGTTTCCGATAAACTTGAAATTTTAGGTTGTTGTCTACTTTGTGAATGAGGATGTCTAGGAAAGGTAGCTTGTCATTGGACTCTTCTTCTAGTGTAAACTGGATTGCCGGTTCAACTGCGTTGAGCCTTGCTTGAAGATTCTGTACATCAAAATGTTTGGGAGTTATTACGAGGACGTCGTCCACGTAACGTAACCAAGCGACACTTGAAGGCATGATGTTGGCGAAGTGTTCGGACTCTAGGTGTTCCATGTACAAGTTGGCTAAGGCGGCACTGATGGGGGACCCCATTCCCATGCCATAGGTTTGTTTGAAAAGCCTGTTATTGAAAGAAAAACAGTTGAAATTAACACAGAGTTCAATCAAGTCAACATCTCCAGGAGGTAGAGGAAGATTAACCCTTAAACTGTCCAAACAGATTTACGTTCACATGTGTAGTGCTCCAAAAGTAGATCTACGTTTTTTTTTACATATTTTCAAATACATATAACAAAAAAAAGTAGATCAAAGTTTTTTTACACGTTTTCAAATTAAAAAAAAATAGATCTACGTTTTTTACATACTTTCAAATGTTGAAAAAACATAGATCTACGTTTGGACAGTTTAAGGGTTAAGGTCCTGATTGACTTTACTTCGTAGTACCTCGATGGCTTTAGTGGTAGGCACTTTTGTGAAGAGGGAAGTCACGTCCAAACTGCTTAGTTTCTTGTTACAGATGGAGAAGTTTCGGATGCGGTTGAGAAGGTAGCCTGAATGCTTAAGATGAGCGGGGCTAATGGTCCCCAGAAGGCAGGAAAGATGTTTGGCAAGAACTCTGGCAAGTTTGTGTGGTGCACTGCCTATACCTGATGTGGTTGGTCTGAGAGTAGTATTATGTTTATGGGTCTTGGGTAAACCATACATGTGTGGTGGTTTAGGGTTGCTGGGTAACAAATACAGAAGTTTCTTCCCTTCTCTAGTGCATTTGAGTATTTGTCTGGTTTTGTATAGAAAATCCTTGGTGAGTGTCTCCCACTGTTGAGTGCTGATGGGTTCGTATGCAGATTGATCATTCAAAAGGTCCATTATTTTTGTGTTGTAGTCACTGGTGTTGAGTAAGACGACTTCAACTCCTTTGTCGGCGGTGGTGACGATAATGTTGGGGTCATTGGCGAGGTCCTTAAGGGCAATGATATATCGTCTAGGAAGATTAGAAGAAGGTTCACATAAAGCTGCAGTGAGAATATCCTGTATATAACCCTTCTGGAAGTTACTGTCACTGTGTCTATGGTTCCTGGTAACTAGGTTGAGTTGATAGTTAGGTTTGCGTATGTTAGTGGTAAATTTGAGTCCCAGACTCGGTGCTTGTTTCTCGTGATCAGTTAAGGTGCTCACAGCAATTGCAACTTCCTACAAGATTGCCTGGCCGAGAAGGTGATCCCTAAGTCTACTCCTGTGCAACTCTCCAACTCAAAACACCCTTTCTCTCCAGCTACCCAAGCTTACTTATCTGAGTGTGCCGAAGAACTTTCTAACATCGCTAAGAAAACCTTTGAAACTGCAAGGAATATGAGGGCCAATCTTCAGATTGACCAACACACTGCTGAGCATATTCTCAGCACAGTCACCACAGCCAACCTCAAACAGAAGATCAAACTCAATCGCAAGCTTCAGTACCTCTGCACTAACAGTCGGTGGAAAGAAATGGGATGGGAATCCCTGACAAACAATCTATCGTCACGCACCTTAACTGACTATGAGAAACAAGCACTGAGTCTGGGACTCAAATTTACCACTAACATATGCAGACCTAACTATCAACTCATCCTAGTTACCAGGAACCATAGACACAGTGACAGTAACTTCCAGAAGGGTTATATACAGGGTATTCTCACTGCAGCTTTATGTGAACCTTCTTCTAATCTTCCTAGACGATATATCACTGCCCTTAAGGACCTCGCCAACGACCCCAACATTATCGTCACCACCGCCGACAAAGGAGGTGGAGTCGTCAAACTCAACACCAGTGACTACAACACCAAAATGATGGACCTTTTGAATGATCAATTTACATACGAACCCATCAGCACTCAACAGTGGGAGACACTCACCAAGGATTTTCTATACAAAACCAGACAAATACTCAAATGCACTAGAGAAGGGAAGAAACTTCTGTGTTTGTTACCCAGCAACCCTAAACCGCCACACATGTACGGTTTACCCAAAACCCATAAACATAATATTCCTCTCAGACCAATCATGTCAAGTATAGGCAGTGCACCACACAAACTTGCCAGAGTTCTTGCAAAACATCTTTCCTGCCTTCTGGGGACCATCAACCCTGCTCATCTTAAGCATTCAGGCGACCTTCTCAACCGCATCCGAAACCTCTCCATTCATAACAAGAAACTAAGCAGTTTGGACATGACTTCCCTCTTCACAAAAGTGCCTACCACTAAAGCCATCGAGGTACTACAATGTAAAGTCAATCAGGGCCTTAATCTTCCTCTACCTCCCGGAGATTTTGTTGACTTGATTGAACTCTGTGTTAATTTCAACTGTTTTTCTTCTATTCCAGTCAAGATACTAGGACCAAAAGAGGCATCATCATTGGATTTTTCCTGAGAGCAAACCGAATTTGTAGTTCTAAGTCTCTTGACGAGGAATGTACATACATTCACCAAACCTTCACTGATTTACATTTTTCCTTCTTTTTTCATCAAAGATTGCAAGAAAAGAGCTCTTCAGTTCATTAATTCTCCACGCACCAACACCACTTCTAACAAAGTTACAATTCTTCCCAATAGCCAGGTTGCACTGAGTGTTTCTAAAGTACTTTCACAAGCTAACACCAGAGTCGCCATCGCTTCCAGCACTTCAATAACGGATCTAACAGAACAAAATCCAAGCACCACGAACCAGTCAACGTAGGGGTTTACACTATACCCTGTGGAGGCTGCGACAAGATTTATGTAGGTGAAACAGCAAGAAACCTCGGCACCCCCCCCCCCCATGAACACATTTACACATGTAGGAACAATAACTTGAACAACGCCTGTGTACAACACCGAAATTCCACCAATCATCTCATGAAATTCAGGGACACTCAATTAGTGATCAAAGAAAACAATTTCCACAGATGCAGGTGCCTTGAATCTTCACTAATAGCTGTTTCTAATACAATTAACCCTTTCAGGGCCCAAGGCCAAAATCTGAAGTGGTGCTCCAGTGTCCAAGAAATTTTGAAAAAAAAAAAAAAAAAAAAAGTTTTTTTCTTACAGAATTAAAGATAATATTTTTGTGAAGGTAATAAAACAAAAAAAAAAAACTCTGATCAGTACTTACCGAGATACAGCGGCAGGAAGTTGACCCAAAATGACCGGGTGGCGGCAACACCAGTGACTTCCGCAAAATCACATTTTTTTTATTTTGCGTTTTTTATACTTTTTTCTTTTCTTTTCTTTTCTAATTTTTTTTCTTTTTTCTAGTAACATTTGTGGCCTGTGAGACCAATATAATGTATATTGTATAAGTGTACACTCATTGTATTCAACACAATAACTGCACTAATTTGTTTATCATTATATTGCTTACAAAACTTGTTTACAAGTTTATTGCAAACAAAATGATGAAAATATTAGTGCAGTTATTGTGTTGAATACAACAGTATCATATAGTACCATATGGTACAGTGGTGCCATAGGGTGCAATTGTACCATATGGTACAATGGTACCATATGGTACCATATAGTACAATGGCATATGATACAATGGTACCATATGGTAGAATATGGTACAATGGTACTATATGGTAGAATATGGTACAATGGTACTATATGGTAGAATATGGTACAATGGCACCATTTGGTACAATGGTATCATATACAATGGTACCATATGGTGCAATGGTACCATATGGTACATTGTACCATACAGTACAATGATACCATATGGTTCATTGTACCATATGGTACTATATGGTACTGTTGCATTTACAATAAACACACTAATATTTTCATCTTTATTTTGTTTACAATTCAAATTCAAATTCAAAGTTTATTCTCTATAAGGATTACAATGCTGAGTTTACAGAATTTGGTTATTGTGTGGTTTACATGTAGTAAAATAATAATTACAGAGTGTACCACGAGAACACCTAGCATGGCTAGGCATTTCGGGCAGACTTAAATTAAATCTTAAGTTTAAAATATTACAAAATTATGAGGTAAGTTGGTATTATGGCTAAGTGACTAAATACTAGTTTGTGAGTTTAGCAATGTGAATGCTTTTGTTTTGGCACTATACATAGTTTCAGTATTGGAGTATCACAGGCCAACTTATGACTAGTTAAGATTCATTATTTTGAGATTGAGATTGATATTTCTGTTTATGGTCAAATGGGTGAGTGAGTGTAAATGTGAACCACCAGGTGGTATTCGTGTAATTAGTTGACAGGGTGTATCAGGGAGATAAGATGTTTTCTGATGGTAGTTTTGAAGGTGATGAATGTGTCTGCAGTTTTAGAATCTACAGGTAGGGTGTTCCAGATTTTAGGGCCTTTGACATACATTGAATTTTTGTAAAGGTTTAGTCGGACACGGGGAATGTCATAGAGATGTTTGTGTCTGGTGTTGTGCCTGTGGGTTCTGTCACAACTATCAAGAAAGTGTTTTAGTTCAAGGTTAATATTGGAATTTAAGGTCCTGTAGATGTAGATTGCACAGTAGTAAGTGTGGATGTACTGAACAGGGAGTAAGTTTAGATCTATGAAGAGTGGGGGGGTGTGTTGCCAGGGATGGGATTTAGTGATTATTCTTACTGCGGCGTTTTGTTGGGTTATTATTGGCTTTAGGTGTGTTGCTGCAGTTGAACCCCAAGCACAGATAGCATAGGTGAGGTATGGATATGTAAGTGAATGGTATAGTGTGAGAAGGGCAGTTTGCGGCACGTAGTATCGTATCTTGGAGAGGATCCCAACCGTTTTGGATACTTTTTTTGGTTATGTGTTGGATATGGGTGCTGAAGTTCAGGTTGTTGTCGAGGTATAGGCCTAGGAATTTGCCCTCATTATGCCTGGCAATTAGAGTGTTGTCGATCTTAATGTTAATTTGCGCATCTCCTGCTCTGCTACCAAACATAATGTAGTAGGTTTTGTCAATGTTAAGCGTAAGTTTATTGGCTGTCATCCAAGTCAATATTTTGATCAGCTCCTCATTAACAATGGTGTTGAAGGTGGCAAGATTAGGGTGAGAGATGACATAAGTAGTGTCGTCAGCAAAGAGAATGGGGTTCAGGTGTTGAGATACGTTTGGAAGATCATTGATGTATATGAGGAAGAGCAGGGGACCAAGGACACTTCCCTGCAGAACTCCAGTATCAGGTGGCTGTGTTGTTGATGCTGTGTCTTTAATGGTGACATACTGATACCTATTAGTAAGGTAAGATTTGAAATATGCAAGCGCATGGCCTTTTATACCATAATGGTCAAGTTTGTGGAGTAGGATGCCGTGGTCTACTGTGTCAAAAGCTTTTCTTAGGTCAATAAAAATTCCTAGTGGATATTCCTTATTTTCCAATGCTGTGTAAAGCAGATCTAGCATTTTTATGATTGCATCGTTAGTGCTTTTATTTTTCCTGAATCCAAATTGGCAGGGGTTGAGTATGTTTTGAGCCGTTATAAATGAATACATGTATAGTCTCCTGTGCACGAGTTTCTCAAAGATTTTGGATAGCAATGGTAAGTTTGATATTGGCCTATAGTTGTTTAAATCTGTAGGGTCACCACCTTTATGTATTGGTGTAACCCTTGCCGTCTTGAGTAGTTTCGGGAAGGTGCTAGTTTCTAGTGACTTGTTAAAAAGTAATGAGATAGCATGTGAGAGGACATGGGCCGCTCTCTTGTACAATAATGGTGGGACATGAGACAGATTCCCTGAGTTATTTTAAGTGACTTTATAATCTCGGTGACTTCCATGGGCTCAGTTGGAGCAAGATAGAAGGAATTTGGGAAATTCCCATCTAGGTAGTCCCCGGCATCGGCATTGGTACATGGGATTTTATTGGCGAGATTAGAACCTATGGTTGAGAAGAAGTCGTTTATCTTGTTAGCTGTGTCAGTGGGATGCAGTGGTGTTTCATTAGGTTTAGTTAGGGCAATATTCTTGTTTTTTTCAGTTTGTGGGTCCCTAGAATCTGAGAGAGTGTTTTCCAGGTCTTTTTTATATCTCCTCTTGTGTCAGTGAATCTACTGGAGTAGTATAGTTGTTTGGCTTTCTTTATTAGTTTGGTGAGGACTGATGAATAGTGTTTAAGAATATCTTTGTGTATTAAGCCCTGTCTATATTGCTTTTCATATTGGTGTTTCTTATCAATGGATTTCAGAATGGTGCTGGTTAGCCATGGGCAACCAAGCCATTTGTTTGTGATCTGTTTCGTTTTTATAGGACAATGTTTGTTGTATAGTCTAAGTAATTTGTTAAGAAAAATGTCTGTCCAGTCATCAATACCATTGGCCTTGGAGAATTCTGTAGGCCAGTCAACAGTCTCTAGGTCAGCTGTATACGTATTAGTAATGTTCTATTATATATTTACAAATGTACAGGAACTCGACACGTTACTTGAGGTGGACGACAGAGCGCTTTGTCTTGGAAACTGCTGAGTCAGTAGCTAGCTTGCCTCGCCACTCAGTCTTGGCTGGTGCCTGCTGCCACCAACACGTCCTATTGACCATATGGTACATGGTATCATATGTTACAGGGTACCATATGGTACATTGTACTATATGGTATAGGGTACCATACAGTACAGGATAACATATGGTGCAGGGTACCATATGGTGCAGGGTACAGTGTGGTACAGGGTACCATATGGTACAGGACACCATATGGTACAGATACAGGGATCCCTATGGAAATAAGTCACCCTGACTTTTTTGGGTTATCCTAGGATTTTATACATATGCTGCTATGTATATCGTAAGTAAGTTTATTTAGGTATACACAAATAAAGTTGCATAGAATATCATACTTAGCAGCATATGTTTGGAGAACCTAGGATAACCCAAAAAAGTCAGAGAGATTTATTTCCATTAGGGTCCCTGTACTATATGGTACAATGTACCATATGGTATAATGTACCATATGGTACAATGTACCATATGGCACATTGTACCATATGATACCATTGTATGGCATGGCACCATTGTACCATATGGTTCAAAACCATAGAATTCCTCTTCAGCTCCACTTCCATCAGTCTTAGAACTGTAAGTTGTGAAGAGGAGAGTCAGAATTCGCCTGGAGAGTGAGTGGGGAGTGAGAGCTTCCTTGCCGCCAGGCATGATGAACAAAGCTACTTTGGCGGTGTTCCCACAATGCCATGCGGGCATCCAGATTTTTTCTATAGTGTGCACACTGACCACCCAGACCCATTCTCTCAGATGTAGGCCTACCATCCTTCTTGCGCTAAATTTGACGCTGCTAGAATTTTGGCGTAGATCTGCAGTTTGGACCCTGAACATAAAGCCGTAGATCTACGGGACGGACCCTGAAAGGGTTAAACAAAACAAAGGCAACTTCACCATCTCTGAAGTCTTAGCAAGAATCCTCCTGAAAACAATAAACCCTGCCATCACATAGTCTCTCCTGTTAATACTACACAAAGCACATTACAGAGAATGAACATTGAAACAGGCCTTCTCTATCCTAGAAATATGTATTTGTCTAACCTATTTTTATGTTACCCAAGTTATAGCTTTTATATCCTTTTACTCATGTGCGAGTTAATTGTTCTAACATAATGTATTACTACTACTACTACAACTTATATCACTACTACTACTAGTATTGCACCTCACTCTGAGCCTATATATACCCTCTGTGTCCATGTACTGTTTGTAACAGCTTGACAAAGCTCCTGGAGAGTGAAACGTTGCCACAATAAAAATGTCACATTAGTTGCACTTGTGTCCTTTTACTTAACATAATAAGGAAGTGTAAACTACCGTGGACCCTCCGTTTTCGTTGATCTCCGTTATCGCCGTTTTAGGTTTTGGCTGACTTGGCTGATTGTTTGGCTCTGTTTTCTTTGATTACCTCCATTTTCATTGATCTTACGGAACCTGTTCAGTGCTGAGTGCACAGACAAAGCCGCCTCCCACTCCATTCTCAGCCAATGCAGCGTTGTTTCTCGGTGAGTGAACATATCCTGCCAGGTCATATGAAACATTTTGTAATTATCCATTGTTTTTGCCACTTGTTTATTGTGTGTGACTGTTAAATAAGCCACCATGGCCACAAAGAAAGCTCCCAGTACCAGTTCTTTGGTAAAGAAAGTGAGGAACGTGGTGTAAATGAAAAAAATCCCAAGAAAATATGATAATGGCATACGCATTGCTGAACTCGGCAGAATGTATGAGAAGTCGCCATCAACAATCATCTCCAGTGTGGCAGAAAGAAAAGAAATCATGGAAGCTGATTTTGTGAAAGGGGTGAATGCGATAACCAAACAGAGATCCCAAACAACTGAAGAAGTGGAGAAATTGTTGTTGGTGTGGATCAGAAAGAAAGAGCTAGCAGGAGAGAATGTTGTGCAGTCAGTTATTTGTGAAAAGGCAAGACAGTTACATGACGACCTCTTAAAGAAACTGCCTGAAACAAGTGCTGATGTAGGTGAATTTAAGGCTAGCAAAGGCTGGTTTGAAAAATTCAAGAAGCGAAGTGGCATACACAGTGTTGTAAGGCATGGTGAGGGTGCCATTTCAAACAAACAAGCGGCTGAAAAATTCATGTGGGAATTCAAATGTTATGTAGAGGTTAAAAAATTCCAACCCCAACAAGTGTTCACTTGTGATGAAACAGGCCTGTTTTGGAAGAAAATGCCAAAGAGGACCTACATTACGCAGGAGAAAAAGGCATTCCCAGGACACAAGCCTATGAAAGACAGGCTAACTCTCTTGTTGTGTGGTAATGCAAGTGGGGATTTCAGAGTGAAGCCTTTACTGGTGTATCACTCTGAAAATCCCAGTGTGTTCAAGAAAAACAGTGTTGTCAAGAGTAAATTGTGTGTGATGTGGAAGGCTAACAGTAGGGCATGGGTCACAAGGGAAATTTTCCTGGAATGGTTTAATGAAGTGTTTGGCCCCAGTTTGAAAAAACACCTCCTGGATAAGAAATTGCCATTCCAGTGCCTCCTGTTAATGGATAATGCTCCTGCTGCTCCTCCAGACTTGGAAGACCAATTGTCTAAGGAATTCAGTTTTGTCACTGAAGTTTTTGCCTCCTAACACCACTCTTGTCCTTCAGCCCATGGACCAGCAGATCATTGCAGACTTCAAAAAACTGTACACCAAAGCGATGTTTTAAAGGCGCTTTGACATAATCTCGGAATCTGAATTGACCCAAAGAGAGTTTCTGGAAGAATCGCTTCAGTATCTTCCACTGCATACGCCTTATAGATAAGGCTTGGCAGGGAGTGACTTCCAGGACAATGAACTCTGCTTGGAGAAAATTGTGGCCAGATTGTGTCCAAAAGAAGGATTTTGAAGGGTTTGAGGCTGACCCTGTCGACCCTACACCTGTTGTACAATCAGTTGTGGCATTGGAGAATTCGATAGGGTTGGATGTGAGTTTGGAGGATATGGAAGAGTTGGTGGAGGACCACAATGAAGAGCTAACCACTGATGAGCTGCAAGAGCTTCATCTGCAACAGCAATAGACCACAGCTGAGGAAATTGCTTCAGAGGAGGAAGAGAGATGGAAGAAGGTGCCTTCTTCAACGATTAAGGAGATTTGTGCAATGTGGATTAAAGTGCATTCATTTGTGGAGGAACATCACCCTGAGAAAGCTGTTGCAACCCGTGCTGGTGACTTTTACAATGACAGTGCCATGTCCCATTTTAGGCAAATCTTAGAGACCCCAGAAACAGACCTATCTGGACAGATATTTTGTGCAACAGGGGTCCAGTGACTCTTAAGCTGGTCCTAGTGACAGTAAAAAGACAAAGGAGGGAAGTGACCCCAGATAAGGACTTGGTACCTAAAGTCCTTATGGAGGGGGATTCCCCTTCCAAACAATAACCTATCTTCCCTGTCCCCTCATCCCTGCCTTCCTTCCAGCAACAACAACCTTCAATAAAGGTAAGTGTCATGTTTAACCCTTAAATGGTCCAAACGTATATATACGTTCACTCGCGTAGCACCCCAAATTTTTTGAGGAAAAAAAAATCTTTTCTTTTAAAAGAAAAAAGAGCATATGGTACCCAGGCATGCCCAATTATTTTAATATGGCGCACAGTGAGTGCGCACACCCATTCTCTCATGTCTAGGTGACTCAGGCTTATTGTGGCAATGGTGAATGAATGACAAAGAAAACGTATATATACGTTTGGGGCGCTACGCACATGAACGTATATATACATTTGGACCGTTTAAGGGTTAATGTTCATTCTTTTGTGCATGTAACTATCTTTAAGATAAATTTTTTTTTTTTTCTTGTTGATTCTTCTGGGTGACTGCCTCTTCAAGGGGGGCTCCTTGGCGTGGTGAAAAGGCTCTTGGTCTGAGGAATCAGACCTGTTGGTCTCCTTCCTCAGACCAAACTTAATTACCCTCCTAACCCCCCTTCCCTATCCCATCCTCCCCATCCTCCCTTTTTCCTCTCCTCTTCCCACAGGCCTACTGGTTCCTAGGTAAGGGGAAGGGTACCAGGGTCAATCCCATTCCGTTGAGGTTCTTGGCAGTGGTGTAGTTTGCCATGGAATCTGGATCGCCTGGGGATATCTCGTTCCCTCTCCAGTCTTCCTGGGGGTGGCTTTGGGTGTCTTTCGGGCGACGGGTGTATCTCTGGAGTCCGCCTTTCGGATTCCGGGGTGGTGGCCAAAGGAGGTATGCTTTGTGGCGGATATCCGGCCGCCCTCTCTTTTGTCCACTGAGGTAGCTCGGCAGATGTGAGGTTGCTATCCTGGTTTACTGGCATGAAGGGTAGGGTATGGCATGGGTTCCATGCTGCATCTGCACTACTTGCGGTGTTGAGGTCCTCTTGGGTGCGGAGGGTGATTTCCGGCCCTTTCATTCCTCCTGGGAACTATTCCTCCCCGTTCCCCCTTTTTCTTTTTTTTTTCTTTTTATTTTCTTCTTTCATTTTTTTTTCTTAAAAATAAAAAGAAAGAAGTAACCTAACCATGGAAGCCCTAGTCCATGAACCTGCTACTCCCGGGCCCCTTACTGATAACGCACCCCGTTCTGACCCTGCCTTGCTTTTGACCACTCTTTGGACACTCCTGATGCCCCTGTACCTCTTGCTGGCGCTGTTTCATCACCAGCTTCAGGTACCGGGGTCTCGACTGACTCCTCCGATTTGTCTGACCTCTGCCCTCCTTTGACTGTGCTTCCAGCCTCTTCCTCTACAGTGCAGCAATTTTCGAATCGCCAGCCCGTCCCACGTCGGACCAACTCTGGTCCCACTTCTAAACGCCAACAACAATCTCCTGACGATGTTACTGTACTTCGTTACCTTCCCATTCTACTTGGAAAAAACTGACACTTCATGAACTCCCTCTCCACGCTAAGTTTCAGACCACACAGTGGACTAAATTCTTTACTTTACGATCGACTTCTTCTATTGCCTATCTTTCCGACCATAGTATTGGCAAAGCGCTCCTACGCCATGTTGGTAGAGATATTTCATTTCATGCTTCAAGAGCGGTATGCGCATCGTCACTGTCCAGAATGCTACCCATGCTCGTGATCTTTCTCTCCTTTCACATATCGATACTATTCCTATCACTATTGAAAAACATCATTCTCTCAATTCTTGTAGTGGTACTGTCATTCTGCCCCATACCGTAGTCCAACAGAATTTTCAGGCATGTGGCAATGACATTCTTGAACAGCTAGAACTCCAGGATCTCCCAATCCTCAAAGTAGACACTTATGTCCTTTCTGCCCGTGGGCAGAGACAATACCCTTGCAATGTGGCTCAATTAACTTTCGACAGTCGTGAACTCCCATCCTCTGTTTATGTTGCAGGACATCGGTTACAAGTTCAAAAGGTGATCCCTACACTACAATAGTGTAGAAATTGCTGGCGATTTGGTCACTCAGCGAAATATTGCAGATCTATAGCCGAATGCCCAGTCTGTGGTGCCGACGACCATTCTAATACGTCTTGCAGTCGACCTCCCTCTTGCCTTAATTGTCATGAGGCTCACCCTTCGTACTCTTGCCGTTGCCAGGTCTACTTAAATGAGCGTGAAATCCGTTGCCTCAAAGAAGCAGGTCTCCCTTATGCTATGGCAGTTTCTCATTTCCGCCTCCAAGGGAGACTACCCCGTGTTTCTTATTCTCGTGTTTCAAAACGTCCCCCCACTTCTGGGGTCCCATCTTCTGCAGCCTCCTCTGTTGTTACCCCTCTCGTAGTCACTCCTGTATCTAATTTTTGGACTCAGAAGTCCAAAAAAACCCCTTTGGCACTCAAATAACATATCCTCTGTTCATTAGTCACATCTCTAGGCCCCTCTTATAGTACTATTGCTTGAGTCTAGTGACTTTCTTGATACGGTTCAGGATTGCTTTTTAGAACAGGTTGTGACAGAACCAACTAGAGGAAACAATCTGCTTGACTTGGTTCTTGCCAACAAAGATACACTAATTAATAATCTTGAGGTTAATGATGAGCTTGGGGAAAGTGATCACAAATCACTTAGTTTCAATATATCATGGAATTACCCAGACAACTGCAATCAAATCTCTGTCCCAGTTTTTCGCTTGGCCGACTTCATGGGACTGAAAAATTACTTGGGTGGGCTAAATTGGGATGTCCTGACTATGGGTCAGGTAGGTGATCTTGGTTGCCAATATGACGTTTTTCAGAGCATAGTTCTAGCTGCCCAGACAACTTTTGTTCCGAGTAGGGAAATTAGATCTAACAAAAATGATCCCAAATGGATGAACAATAGATTAAAACATCTCATTGGTCAAAAGAGAGGCATATATAGGCGTATCAAAAGAGGGGATGGGCAGTTAGGAAATCAATATATTCAATTAAAGAGAGAAATAAAAAAAGGAATAAGAAAAGCAAAAAGAGATTATGAGGCTAAGGTTGCAAGGGATTCAAAGACTAACCCAAAAGGGTTCTCTCAGGTATACAGAAGTAAGATTAGGGACAAGATTGGCCCACTTAAGAGTAACTCTGGTCAGATCACTGACAGTGATAAGGATATGTGTGAAATTCTAAATACCTACTTCCTCTCAGTTTTTACCCAGGAAAATACTAGCGATATTCCTGAAATAATAGATTACGTAGAACAGGATGATAATAAACTATGTACGATTGCAGTAACTAGTGACATGGTCCTCAGACAAATAGAGAAACTAAAACCTAACAAATCCCCAGGTCCTGATGAACTGTTTGCAAGGGTGTTAAAGGAATGTAAAGAGGAACTTAGCATACCTTTGGCTAATTTTTTTTATTTTTATTATCACACTAGCCGATTCCCACTAAGGCAGGGTGGCCCGAAAAAGAAAAACTTTCACCATCATTCACTCCATCACTGTCTTGCCAGAAGGGTGCTTTACACTACAGTTTTTAAACTGCAACATTAACACCCCTCCTTCAGAGTGCAGGCACTGTACTTCCCATCTCCAGGACTCAAGTCCGGCCTTTGGCTAATCTTTTTAACATATCACTACAAACTGGCATAGTGCCTGATAAGTGGAAAATGGCAAATGTAATACCTATTTACAAGGCAGGTGACAGGTCCTTGGCTTCGAACTATAGACCAATAAGCCTTACCTCCATAGTGGGAAAACTTATGGAATCAATAATTGCCGAAGCAATTCGTAGCCATCTTGACAGGCACAGATTAATGATTCTCAACACGGTTTTACAAAGGGGCGTTCCTATCTTAAGAATTTACTAACTTTTTTCACTAAGGTGTTTGAGGAGGTAGATCATGGTAATGAATATGATATTGTGTATATGGACTTCAGTAAGGCTTTCGATAGAGTTCCACACCAGTGGCTATTGAGGAAACTTAGGGCACACGGAATAGGAGAAATTTTTTCCTGGGTAGAGGCATGGCTGACAAATAGACAGCAGAGTGTTTGCATAAATGGGGAGAAATCAGAATGGGGGCACGTCACAAGCGGTGTTCCTCAGGGGTCAGTGTTGGGCCCGTTGTTGTTCATAATTTACATAAACGACATAGGTGAGGGAATAAATAGTGACATAAGCAAATTTGCTGATGACACCAAAATAGGCCATCCAATTCATTCTAATGAGGACATTAGAGCACTCCAGGATGATTTGATTAGACTGACACAATGGTCGGAGAAGTGGCAGATGCAGTTTAATATTGACAAATGCAAAGTTCTAAATGTCGGACAGTTAAATAACCATGCCACATATAAACTAAATAATGTAGATCTTAATACTACCGATTGCAAAAAGGATTTAGGAGTTCTGGTTAGCAGTAACCTAAAACCAAGACAATAGTGCATTAGTGTTCGCAATAAAGCTAACAGAATTCTTGGCTTCATATCTAGAAGTATAAATAATAGAAGTCCTCAGGTTGTTCTTCAACTCTATATATCCTTGGTTAGGCCTCATTTAGACTATGCTGCTCAGTTCTGGTCACCGTATTACAGAATGGATATAAATGCTCTGGAAAACGTACAAAGGAGAATGACAAAGATGATCCCATGTATCAGAAATCTTCCCTATGAGGATAGACTGAAGGCCCTGAATCTGCACTCTCTCAAAAGGCATAGAATTAGGGGGGATATGATCGAGGTGTATAAATGGAAAACAGGAATAAATAAAGGCGATGTAAATAGTGTGCTGAAAGTTTCCAACCAAGACAGGACTCGCAGCAATGGTTTCAAGTTGGAAAAATTCAGATTCAGGAAGGATATAGGAAAGCACTGGTTTGGTAATAGAGTTGTGGATGAGTGGAACAAGCTCCCGAGTATAGTTATTGAGGCTAAAACGTTGTGTAGTTTTAAAAATAGGTTAGATAAATACATGAGTGGGTGTGGGTGGGTGTGAGTTGGACCTGACTAGCTTGTGCTGCTGGGTCTGGTACAGTGCTCCATCCTTGAGTGGGGATGACCAGACTGGGTGGGTCATTGGTCTAATCCGGGGGGGGGGACATGGACCTGCTCCGCATGGGTCAGTAGGCCTGTTGCAGTGTTCCTTCTTTCTTATGTTCTTATTTTGATTTTTTATTCATACAAAAAATACAAAATTTACTGTTATGCAGACTACTGCATTATTGTAAAAATGGTATAAATAATACCAGTGCACTAGTGAAAGAATATTAAACTCCCCAGTTGACGTGTATTGGACGTGTGGTGTGATTTGTTTACTCTTGAACATTGGTAAAAATCGAACATTTCCGCTACTTTGAGCTCAATTTCAAGGTCGTTTTCATCGTGAAACAAATCAAAATCATCTCTATTTCTGTAATGTGATTTCCATTTTATCACGTGAGACCATGAAAACGAGAATACAACGATAAATACTATACGAAAATACACCTCAAATTCGGCGTTTTAATCCAAAAAAACGGTCAGTTTTTTTCTCATTATGCACTATGTGCTGCAGGACTTTTTTTATGTGGTGCACACTGACCAAACAGACCCATTCTCTCACATGTGGGCCTACCAGCTTTCTCCTGCTTGATTTGAAGCCGCTAGAATTATTGAGTATACAGTGGACCCCCGCTTTACGATCACCTCCCAATGCGACCAATTATGTAAGTGCGTTCGTACGTGTATGTTTGGGGGTCTCAAATGGACTAATCTAATTCACAATATTCTTTATGGGAACAAATTCGTTCAGTACTGGCACCTGAACATACTTCTGGAATGAAATAATATCGTAAACCGGGGGTCCACTGTATATACATCCGAAACACTGGCTTGTAAGACGTATATATACGACCAAAACAGTCAAAGGGTTAAAACAGCGACTTTGCACTGTATTTTTGCATGGTATTTATCTTTGTACAGTGGACCCTCGAGTTTTGGCAGCCTCGACTTTTGTGAAATTCGACCTTCGGCGAGTTTTTTTGGCAAAATTTGGCCTCGAGTTTTGTGATTAGACTCGTGTTTCGGCGACCGTCCGGTACCCGTCCGCCCGTCACCGCACACACCAAGCCAGTCTCCCACGCCATTCACGCTCAGTGTGCCATTGTTTACCAACACGTGACCATCACCCCGCTGGTTCATACAATACATTTCATAATAATCCATTGTTTTTTGTGCTTGCAACTGCTAAATAAGTCATCACGGACCCAAGGAAAGCTAGTGCAAGCCGTTTGGTAAATAAAGTGAGGAACACGATCCAGAGGGATTTTGAAGGGTTTGAGGCAGACCCTGCCCCTGCCAACCCTCTGCCTGTTGTGGAAGGTGTTGTGGCATTGGTCAAGTCCATGGGGTTGGAGGTGAGTGATGGGGATGTGGAAGAGTTGGTGGAGGTCCACAGGGAAGAGCTAACCACTGACAAACTGCAAGAGCTTCAACTGGAACAGCATCAGACCACAGCCGAGGAACTTGCTTCAGAGGAGGAGGAGGAGGGAGTGGATGAGATGCCTTCTTCAAAGAAGATTAAGGAAATTTGTGCCAAGTGGAATGAGTTGCAAAGTTTTGTTGAAAAGTATCACCCTGACCAAGCTGAAACAAGCCATATGTGCAACATGTACAATGACAGTGTTGTATCCCACTTCAGGAAAATCTTAAAGAAACGCCAGAAAAAGACCTCTCTGGATAGATATTTTGTGCGACAAGGGTCCAGTGACTCTCAAGTTGTTCCCAGTGGCATTAAAAGAAGGGAAGTAACCCCAGATAAGGACTTGCTACCTAAAGTCCTAATGGAAGGAGATTCTCCTTCCCAACAATAGTGTACACCTTCCTCCTGTCTTCCATCCACCCAGAAGTCTTCAGTAAAGGTAAGTGTAATGTTATTATTATTTTTTTATGTACTTGATTTCTCATTGATTTCAGTACATAAATCTTTATTTAATTTGAAAAAAAATTAATTTTATTTTAATATTTTTGGGTGTGTGGACCGGATTAATTTTATTTCCATTATTTCATATGGGGAAAATGGTTTCGAGTTTCGTGAATTTCGAATTTCGGCAGGCGCTCTGGAACGGATTAATCACGAAACTCAGGGGGTCCACTGTATTTTTGTAAGGTATTTATGGTTGTATTTTGAATTTTTATTCACACAAAAAATAGAAGATTTACTATTATGCAGACTACTGCATTATTGTAATAATTATATAAATAATGTCAGTGCATTCCTAAATGTGTATTAGACTGGCCAGTTGGACATAAGCAAAAATCGAATGTTTCTGTTACTTTGAGCTCAATTTCAAGCTACTTTCAGTCCTGAAACTAATCAAAATCATCTCTGTTTCTGTAATATATCTTCCATTCTGTTAAATAAGACCAAGAAACTGAGAATACAATCATAAAAACAACACGAAAATATACCGCAAAGTTGCTATTTTAAACCAAAAACATGGTCAGTTTTTTCTCATTCATTGCATGCTGAAGGATTTTTATATGGTGAACACTTACCGCATAGGCCTATCTCTCGTATTTATGCCCAGCTTATCTGGGTGAGCTGAGTTCATGGCATTGTACTGTGGTACCAACACTGGCTTCAAAGCCATGATACAATGGGACCGACCCTGAAAGGGTTAAAAAAAAATTACACGTGACTTGATTAAATCTTCACTATACTCCCACACTCAGTGAGTAGGATCATTTGTGAGGTCCTATTTCAGCTTTATAAGTCTTCTGCTGTTCTGTTATTTTTACTATTCCTTCATAAAGTGAAAAATCTTGAAAGTACTGCAACAGGTTTACTGGCCCAAGCTAAGGAGGTCCTTCTCAGATCCAACCTCTTTCAAGCCATATATTTATCTCACCTGACTTTTCATGTCATTATGTTCCCTATATATGCACACACATCCTCTCTTCCCAGGTAGTTATGTTTGTGGTTTGATAAAGCCTACTGTGTGGGCACAACATCAATAAAGGATCGCATTACAGATTCTCCTCACTTTACAATATTTTGACTTTACGATGGTGCGATAATCAAGTCATTGTACAGGAGGACCCTGCTTATATGGCAGGTTAGGTTCTAGGCTAC
Source organism: Cherax quadricarinatus (assembly GCF_026875155.1). NCBI lineage: Eukaryota > Metazoa > Arthropoda > Malacostraca > Decapoda > Parastacidae > Cherax > Cherax quadricarinatus. The sequence continues at coordinate 71,272,400 of NC_069405.1, forward strand.
CACCGTACTGTAAAGCTCCTTAAAAAGTTTGAAAACAAGGACCCCAACACCACAAAGGTTTTTCATTAATAGAGAGGAATGTTTGTGGTGCATTATCTGCTTACAAGCAAATCTAGGTTTGTGTTAATACACTATGATGTTCGTACAATGACGAAATCTTCTAACGACACATTTATCAGAATGTATCCCCGTCGTTAACCCTTTCAGGGTTTTGGCCCTACTAGTACGGCTTATGCGCCAGTGTCCATGACGTACTAGTACGCATAAACTCTAGTGCCTTCAAATCTAGTGAGAGAAAGCTGGTAGGCCTACATATGAAAGAATGGGTCTATGTGGTCAGTGTGCGCAGTATAAAAAAAATCCTGTAAAAAAAACTTTGTGTTTTTGGATTAAAACAGCGATTTTGCACTATATTTTCGTATGGTATTTATTGTTGTATTCTAGTTTTCCTGGTCTCATTGTATAGAATGGAAGACATGTTACAGAAATTGAGATGATTTTGACTGGTTTTACAATGAAAAGTACCTTGAAATTGAGCTCAAAGTAGCAGAAATGTTCGATTTTTACCAAAGTTCAAAAGTAAACAAATCATGCTAAGCATCCAATACACGTCAACTGGTGAGTCTAATATTCTTTCACAAGTGCGCCGATATTATTTATACCATTTCTACACTAATGCAGTAGTCTGCATAACAGTAAATCTTATTTTTTTTTTTGTGAGAATAAAAATTCAAAGTGGAAAGCAAAAGAAATGTAAGAGGAGCCTGGGGACATGACTGATGAACAGAGGAAATATTATTTTAGTGCCAGGAATATCTGTCTTGTTTATTCTGGACCCTATTTGGAAATGAGCATCTTTTGAAATTTGTGTAAAATTGGCAAAATTGCTAAATTCTGACCACTGTATTGGATAGTTAAAATCGGTAAATTGGTGGTTTCTTGTACTTGTTCGATAGAAAAAATGGAGTTCTAGCAAAATAGTTATGATTTTTGTCGACTAGTACATTGGAATTGGTCGAAAATAGGGCTCAAAGTGAGCAAAATCACCGATGCGTAAACATCGTCAAGACCGCTAACTTCGCGAGAGCATAATTCCATAAGTTTTCCATCAAATTTCATACTTTTGGTGTCATGATCGGGAAAAGATTCTCTATCTCTTCATGAGAAAAAATAATTTTTTTTTTTTTTTTTTTTTTTTTTTTGAAATTTGGGGGACCCTGAGAACAAGTCTCTGAGAGGGCCTGTGGTTTAAGTGACACATAACTGTATTGACAAAGGAGTTATTTAAACTTGTGGAGTCCCTTGCATGTAGGCCTCCAAGAGCATAGTAAAGTCTGTGACTCGACAAAATTAGCAGTAACTAAAAAGTATACTGGATATGATTTTGGTTTCTCAAACAGAAGTTTAGAAAACAACTAGCAGATGAGTTTGAAGTAGAACAGAACATGGAAACTAGATTGGGTGTGAATTGAACATGTATGGGTCAGTAGGCATACTTTGGTTCTCCACTGTTCTTGTGTATACAAGCACTTATTTAGTTTAAGTGTAGCTGCTTTATAAAGTGTAATGCAACGTTCACTTTCTTCTAGGTCGCCAGTATGTCAAGATGCTCAAGTTAGAAAATGTTCAATTATATCACATTGATGGTTTAAAATCTGTGGAACATTTTGACCTAAACAAAGAGTTTGCAGAAGAGTCTCAAGACAAGGCAACATCAGAGGTCCAAGAAAACTAGAAGTACTGTACTGTGTAACTAGAGAGTTAAACATTTTTGTTGCTAGGAAGATTGCTTTGGTGTATGTATTATATCTAGCTTAATCATTTCTTGGAAAAAGTTGATTAATCTTACAAACAGAGTTAAATTTCTTTAACAGATGACCTAAAGTATATAAAAAATGGTTTATTATATTAAGATTTTAAAAACACTTGGCAGTGTCTGCCAGTTACAAAGGACTAACATTTTGTTTTATATGAAAAGGGGAATTTTCTTTTCACAAAGTAAGAAATTGCCAGAGAATACCACACTAACTGCTGCATTGTATGTGCCTGGGAATAAGGCAACTAATGTAGATGGATTTCTTTCACCCTATTTGGACTTTTCTCAACAGTTTGAAAGCCTGAGTGACCTAGAATTCAATATCAGACAACGTGGATTAAGTATAAATGTTAGACATATTGTGAGCAAATGGAAAGAGTGGAAGGAATTGGAACATCAACAACAACAACTTGAAGAGAAGAGGGAAATCATAGCTAAGAAAATAAAAACATTGAAAAATAAGTCAGGCAGTAAAGAGATGGTGAGTGAATTAAAACAGTGTGGGAAGAAGATTCGAGAACAGGTAAAAGACCTGTCTGCACACATATGGGATCTGGAAGAGACAGCAGTGATTGCAGCTCTACAGCTTCCAAATTATCTTCATCACACCACTGGCCTTGATAATAAACAAATTTTTAACTTGTCTGATAAGCCCTCTTTCACATATCAACCCAAGGACCATGTTCAGTTAGGAGAGAGTGCTGGAGAATTAGTGTTTTTGAATAATTCACCCACTGCTTATTATCTTAAAAATGGTTTGGCCATACTTGAACTTGCATGTAGTGAATATTTCTTATCAAGGTTTAAAGTTCTTGGGTATATGCATCAGTCAAATCCAGATTTTGTAAAAGCTATTGTTGTAGAGGGTTGTGGTGTTCAATATGTTGACAGACACAAGTTCAATAAAGTTGTTTCTCAGGAGGCAGACTTAGATAAAAATTCATTGCACCTTGTAGGAGGTGGATCTTTAGCAGCATTTTCTGCTTGTTTTGCAAAACAACTTTTAGAAAAACCAGAATATCTCCCACAAAAATTAATTACTGTTGGTCGTAATTATTCTCCATCCAATTCTAAGTTCCCAGGTCTACTTGGCTGCAGGCAGTCTACAGTTGTTGATGTTTTCATTGTTCATGAATGTAATCCAGTACAGGAAATGCAATTGTTAGATGAGATATTGCTTACATTGATACAGAGTTATATAGAACTTGGGCTTCATTTTAAAGTAATTCAGTATTCTGCCCAGCACCTAGACAGTCATGAGGCAGCTGCTGTTGGGGTTCATATATTTTCTGTAAGTACAGGAAAATACCACGAGGTTGGACGAATTTCTTTATGTAGTGATTATATCAGCAAAAGACTGTGGACTCTCTGTAAATCCAGTGGCAGGCCAGCAAGTTTTTTGTCCATGATACACGTTAGAACTTGTCATGTTGCTCGTCTGCTAGGCCTCTTAATGGAAAACCAGCAGCAGGAAGATGGTACTTATAATATTCCTGCATGTTTAAAGTCCATTATGAATATATTTTAGTCTTAATGTTAACAAAGTTGGATAGTGTATTTAACAAGTTTGAGCAACATTCAAATATTATATACAATATATATAACAATTTGATGTGTAATTTTTTGCTTGCATAAATGATAAGGGAAATTTTTATAACTGAGTTTCATGCAAGCAATAATGAGCATTTGTAAATATTATAGCAAATAATTTTTTTTTTATTTTTAACTTGTATAAACATTATTGATGTGAAGAAATGTAACAGTTTCATCTGTTTAGGTTAATACAAGTTTAGTCATATAAATAGTTAAAATATTGGTTGTATAATTATCCTCTGCTGATATGTAGTTAACCCTTTGACTGTTTTGGTCGTATATATACGTCTTACAAGCCACCGTGTTTGACATATATATACTCAAAAATTCTAGCGGCTTCAAATCAAGCAGGAAAAAGCTGATAGGCCCACATGTGAGAGAATGGGTCTGTGTGGTCAGTGTGCACCAGATAAAAAAATCCTGCAGCACGCACTGCATAATAAGAAAAAAATACTCTGACCGTGTTTTTGGATTAAAATGCCGAATTTGTGGTGTATTTTCATATAGTATTTATGGTTGTATTCTCGTTTTCTTGGTCTCATTTGATAGAATGGAAAACATATTATAGAAATAGAGGTGATTTTGATTGGTTTTACTAAGAAAAGAACCTTGAAATGGAGCTCAAAATAGAGGAAAGATTTGATTTTTGCCGATGTTCAAAAGTAAATAAATGATGTCATTTTCCAAGAAATGTCCAACTAGGCATTCTAATATTCAGTCATGAATGAGTTGACATTATTTATACAATTATTACAATATTGCAGTAGTCTGCGTAACAGTAAATCTTCTATTTTTTGTTTGAATAAAAATTCAAAATAGAAAGCAAGAGTAATATCAGAGGGACCTGGAGACATGACTGATGAACAAAGAAAATGTTATTTTAGAGCCAGGAATGTATGCATTGTTCATTCTGGACCATATTTTGAAATTGGCATATTTTTTAATTTGCGTGAAATTGGCCATATTGCAATTTTCTGACCACGTTATTGGGTAGTTGAAATCGGTAAATGGGCAGTTTCTTGTATTCACTCAACAGAACAAATGTAGTTATAAAGAAATAGTTATGAGTTTGGCCGACTGGAACAATGAAATTTGCCGAAAATGGGGCTCAAAGTGGGCAAAATCACCAATTCGTAAATATCGACGAGGTCGCTAACTTCGCGAGAGCGTAATTCCATAGGTTTTCCATGAAATTTCGTTCTTTTGGTTTCATTACCATTGGGAAAAGATTCTCTTATCATTTCATAAGAATTTTTTTTTTTCGGCACCAGGAGACACCTCAGGATTTGGTGTTGCGGTAGTCAAAGGGTTAAAATATGCAACATTAACTTTGCTCTTCATGGAGTGAGTGCATAATTTTATTGCCGTGTACTTTATCTGAATGTACAGTATTCATTAACCCTTTCAGGGTCCAGAGGCCAAATCTCAGAGTGACAGTCAGGGTCCAAGAATTTTCAAAAAAAATTTTGTTATTTTTTCTTATGAAATGGTAGAGTATCTTTTTCTTATAGTACTACCTACTATCATATTCCCAAGCTCCATTATTTGATCATCACTTTATTTGTATTAGTCCCTTTTATATTGTCTCCTTTATTTTAGCTTAAAAAAAAAAAAAAGAATAAAAAAAAACTACCTTAACTCATTATTTTACATTTGTTAAATAGTTCAGGTGCTATTTTTTAGCTTAAGACTATTTACTTTGTTTTATACTTATTTCTAACTATAGATTCACTACAAATCTTATGATTACAAGCATTGATCCTGATACCAACCTCTTATATAATGACTTAAATGAACCAAACAGTTACTGTAATTACTACACTGCAGAACAATCAAAGGCACTTCTCAGTGCCAATAACAACATAACTATCTTTAACTACAATATCAGATCTTTAAGCAAGCATTACGATGACCTCATAGCATTACTAAATTCCTTACATGCCAATAGTCATTCATTACACTAACTGAAACCTGGCTAAAGCCTGATACTACAGATGTCTATGCCATTCCTGGTTACACAGCCATACACAACTGTAGGCCAGACCAACAAGGGGGTGGCACAGCCATATACTACTCAGACCAACTAGAATGTATCACTAATACTTGCACAAGGGATGAACATGGGGAATATATAATAGCTAAATTCAAATCCAAATACCTACAAAAACCTCTCACATTGATAAACATCTACAGAGTTTCCACAGTCAAACATTAGCCAATTTAGTCAAAACCTAGGAAGTATGATAACTGATGCACGCATGAACAAAGATCACTTACTACTCTCAGGTGACTTCAATATAAATCTCCTGCAAGACCAGGATCCACACGTTACTGAATCACAAACACAATGAGTAACTGTTGTTGCTACCAGCAGTAACAAAACCTACAAGAGTTACGAGAGACTAGTGTTTCCTACTTGACCACATCTGGACCAACACCATATCCCCTTTAAAATCAGGCATAATTACAGATAATACCACAGACCACTACCCTACTTTCTCATAACAACTCTTGGTAAACTACCCAAGACACTACTAAAGTCACCTTCAGACTTCACAATGAGGCAGCCATTAATAACTTCACAACAGCAGTAGCAAACATTGACTGGCACACTGAGCTAGAAATCTATACAGATATTGACGAATGTATTAATAATTTTCTAAAAAAGACCCAATACCTCTATAATAAGCACTGCCCTAAAAAAACTAAACAAATGACAGCTAAGAGACTGAACAGTCCCTGGCTAACACCCAGCATTCTCAAATCCATCAATACAAAACACCAATATGAAAAACAGTACAGAATGGGTCACATAACCAGAGACCAAACAAAACGTTACTCGTCAATCCTAACCAGCCTGATAAGAAGGGCAAAAAATTGTATTATGAGAACAGATTATCCAACTTACGAGGTGATATAAAAAAGACCTGGAAAACCCTATCAGAAATTCTGGGAACAAAAAAGATATCACGAAATAGCGAAATAAAATTAGCAAAATCAGATGAATCTCAACTCCCTCCAACAGAAACAGCAAACAGACTCAATGATTTCTTCTCCACTATAGGACAAAACCTTGCCAATAAAATCCCAAGCTCAGATACCCCACCAAATGACTACCTCACCGGCAACTACCCGAACACACTGTTCCTAGCTCCGACTAACCCATACGAAGTCTCCCTTATTATCAACGCACTAAAAAACAAGGCAGGAGATTTAAATACCTTACCACCCTTTATATACAAAAAAGTGTCACAAGTGCTATCACCAATCATTGCAACACTCTTTAACAAATCCATTGAATCCTCCACCTTCCCTACAGTACTCAAAATAGCAAGGGTCACCCCGATCCACAAAGGAGGAGACCAAACAGAGTTGAATAACTATAGGCCAATATCCAACTTACACCCTCTCTCAAAAATCTTCGAAAAATTAATTCATAAACGAATCTACTCCTACCTTATCTCCCCTCAAGGAAGGTTCCTTGATGTTGGTGAGGGGCTCTTGATTTAGGGAATTGGATCTGTGCTCCAGTTCCCCGAATTAAGCCTGAATGCCTTCCACATATCCCCCCCCAGGCGCTGTATAATCCTCCGGGTTTAGCGCTTCCCCCTTGATTATAATAATAATAATCCTACCTTATCTCCCAAAACATACTCAACCCCTGCCAATTTGGATTCAGGCCTAATAAAAATACTAATGATGCTATTGTACACATGCTAGAACATATATACACTGCAATAGAGAAAAAAGAAGTCCCACTGGGGATCTTCATTGACTTACGTAAAGCTTTTGATACAGTTGACCATGACTTGCTCCACGTAAAATTGTCACACTATGGTATAAGAGGGCACTCCCTCAACTACCTCAAGTCATACCTCAGCAACAGAAGCCAATATGTGGACGCAAATGGGGCAAACTCTTCTGCACAACCAATTACAGTTGGTGTCCCACAGGGAAGTGTCCTTGGCCCTCTTCTCTTTCTCCTATACATAAATGACCTACCAAATGCTTCGCAATTACTCAAACCCACACTATTTGCAGATGACACTACACACGTCTTCTCCCACCCGAGCCCAGTCACGCTAGCCAATACTGTAAATACCGAATTACAGAAAAATATCTACCTGGATGAGGACTAACAAACTTACACTAAACATTGACAAAACCTACTTCATTCAGTTTGGTAACAGAGCTACAGATGTCCCTCTTAACATAATGATAAACGGATCACCTATCACAAAGCTAACAGAGGGAAAATTCTTAGGAATCCACCTTGATAATAGACTCAAATTTCATACACATATACAACAAATTTCTAAAAAATTTCCAAGACTGTAGGCATACAAATCGAAGATACGGTACTATGCTCCACAGTCAGCCCTCCTGGCCCTATATCACTCACTTATTTACCCCTAAACTCACCTATGGAATTTGTGCATGGGGCTCAACAACAATTAACCATCTCAGACCACTAATTACCCAACAAAAGGCTGCAGTTAGAATGATAACAAATTCTCACTACAGGCAGCACACTCCACCAATATTCAATACACTAAACCTACTCACCATACAAAACATCCATACTTATTACTGCACCTATTAATACATAGAACACTTAACTCTGATATTAACCCTCCCCTCAAACATCTCCTTGCCAACCTCAACAGAACACATGACCATAACACAAGGCACAGATCACTCTTTGATGTTCCTCGTGTCCATCTCACACTATGCAAAAACTCAATGCACATAAAAGGCCCTAAAAATCTGGAATTCATTACCTGTAAATATAAAAGAAACACTACCTGTTTATAAATTCAAGTTTCTTCTCAAAGATCACTTACTCACCCAAAACCAAATAAATACTGAATAACTCAACCTTATAAATTGTATATCTTAAATGTTTCTCACAATTATATCACATAAATGTTAAACCTAAAACCCAATCTAACTTTACTATTTTTTTAAATAAACTACCTAACAGAATTCTCCATACGACTGAATGTACAATAATGCATGCAACCATATGACCTGTCTTTGTAATACTCACTTGTACTTTATAGTAATCTGTTTACATTAATGTTTTATCACTGATTTCATCATTGCTTAGTTAATCTTAAGTTAATTTTAAGCCAGCCCGTAATGCTATGCATAGTATAAGTGGCTTTGGCATGCTGCTCTTATCTGTATTTTTTTTTGTACCTCTGTATGTGTGCTCAAATTGTAATAAATAAATAAATAAATAAATAAATAAATAAATAAAGCAAAAAATATGAAGTTTCATGGAAAATTGACAAAATTACGCTCTCGCAAATTTTGATGCATCAGTGATATTTACACATTGGCAATTTTGCCGACTTTGACTTCCATTTTAGGCCAATTACATTATTCCAGTTGACCAAACCCTTAGTTATTCTGCTAGTATTACTTCTATTTTATCGATTGAACACAAGAAATCGCCCAGTCAACTGTTTAAACTACCCAATAAAGTGATCGAAAATTGGTAATTTGGCCAATTACACAAAGTTCAAAATATTCCAATTTCAAAATAGGATCCAGAATAAACAATGCAGGCATTTTCCAGACTGCACTCATAGAGGAAGCAGAGGTGATGGTGGAGACATAATCTTGCCAGCAAGTGCATTTAGCGTCGCTGATGACACGGCGAGCAATTGCACGCTTCTGCTTAAAATCAAGAAGTCTCTCCGTGGTTCTATTGTACCGGTACTTGCCCCATGCAGCGCGTTTCAAACGTACTGCATGAGCACAAGCAGGAGACCACCAAGGCACGCATTTCTGAGAATGCCTGTTGAAGTTTGGGATACAGAATGAGAAGCTGCGGTTAAAACGGAGGACGAGAAGAGGTGTAAAAGCTCATCAATGGAGGACGAAGAAGGAACCTCACTAAAAACAGTTAGTTGTGAGTAAAGGTTCCAATTTGCCTGATCAAATTGCCAGCGTGGGATACGAAGAGGTGGTGAATATGAAGGGAAAGTAAGAATGATTGGGAAATGATCACTGTCATGTAAATCCGGGAGAACAGACCAGGTGAAGTCTAATGCGGCGGAGGAAGAGCAGACTGAGAAATCGATGCAAGAGAGAGTGTGAGTCCCAGGATCAAAATGGGTGTGAATACCTGTATTTAAAACATTGAGGGGGTGGGTGGCAAGAAAAGCCTCTAACTGAATGCCACGGGAATCACAGTGAGACTCCCCCCAGAGGAAATGATGGGCATTAAAATCGCAAAGTAACAGAATCGGTGGTGGTAATGACGAAAAAAGAAAGGCAATATCCGGAATAGATAATGCCCGAGAAGGAGAGAGATATAAAGAACAGAGCGTATACCACCTATGCAAGTGGATACGGGCTGCTGTGTAATGCAGCAAAGTACGAACTAATAGCTGATGGTACGGAATATCAGTGTGTAGAAGAAGGGCATTTTCATTAAAGGTCCCATCAGGAAAAGGATCTGAAGAATACAATAAATTATAGCCTGAGATGGGAGAGATAACAGCAGAGTGTAATTTTGGTTCCTGTAAGCAAACGCCAACAGGGGAAAACTGGGAGAGTAACATCTGAAGCGCACCCTGATTACCCCTGAGGCCGCGTATATTCCACTGTAAATAGGCCATGATTGGCAATGATAAAGATACTTGAAATCCGCAGGTAAGGGTTCCTATGGACTAGAGAGGTTAGAAAAGTCCTAACAAAACTGTTGCAAGCCATGTTGCCAACATGTACAATGACAATGTCTTGTCCCATTTTAGGGAAATTTTAAAGAGATGCCGGAAACAGAGCTCTCTGGACGGATATTTAGTACCAAAGGTGTGCAGTGACTCTCAAGCTGGTCCTGGTGGCATTAAAAAACAAAGAAGGGAAGTCACCCCAGAAAAGGACTTGGTAGCTGAAGTCTTTATGGAAGGGGATTCCTCTTCCAAAGAATAATTTCTCCATCATCTCCCCTCCTCCCGTCTTCCATACACTAAGAAGAGTCTTCAATAAAGGTAAGTGTGATGTTGTTATTGTTTTTTCCTGTCTCATTGTTTTCTGCATATGTAAATTTACATTTCATGTAAAAAAATCTTTTTTTTTTTAATACTTTTGGGTGTCTGGAATGGATAAATTGGATTTACATTATTTCTTATGGGGAAAATGGTTTCGCAAATTGTAAATTTCACCTTTAGTCAAACTCTCTGGAACGGATTATGAAAATGGAGGGTCCACTGTACTGTAATTACAGTACCTTATGTACAGTAGACCATCGTTTAACCCTTTCAGGGTCGAGAGGCCCTCTCCTAAACTTGTTCTCAGGGTTGAAAATTTTTCGGAAAAAAAGAAAAAAATATTTTTTTTCTTATGAAATGATAGTGAATCTTTTCCCAATCATGACACCAAAAGTATGAAATTTGATGGAAAACCTACGGAATTATGCTTTCATGAAGTTAGCGGTCTCGACGATGTTTACACATCAGTGATTTCTCCCATTTTAGCCCTATTTTCGGCCAATTTCAGTGTACTAGTCGACAAAAATCATAACTATTTTGCTAGAACTCCATTTTTTCTATCAAATGAGTACAAGAAACCACCCATTTACTGATTCTAACTATCCAATAAAGTAGTCAGAAATTGGCAATTTTGCCAATTTCACGCAAATTTCAAAAGATGCCAATTTCCAAATAGGGTCCAGAATAAACAAGACAGACATTCCTGGCACTAAAATAGCACTTTCTCTGTTCATTAGTCATGTCCCCAGGACCCTCTTACATTGCTTTTGCTGTCCACTTTGAATTTTTATTCTCACAAAAAATAGAAAATTTACTGTTATGCAGACTATTGCATTAGTATAGAAATGGTATGAATAATATCAGCGTACTTGTGAAAGAATATTAGACTCACCAGTTGATGTGTATTGGATGCATGGCATGATTTGTTTACTTTTGAACTTTGGCAAAAATCGAACATTTCTGTTACTTTGAGCTCAATTTCAAATTGCTTTTCATTGTGAAACCAATCAAAATCGTCTCAATTTCTGTAATATGTCCTCCATTCTATAAAATGAAACCAGGAAAACTAGAATACAACCATAAATAGCATACGAAAATACACTGCAAAGTCGCTCTTTAAAACCAAAAACACTGGCGGAGTTTTTTTTTCTCATTATGCACTGTGTGCTGCAGGATTTTTTTATACTGTGCACACTGGCCACATAAACCCATTCTTTCATATGTAGGCCTACCAGCTTTCTCTCGCTAGATTTGAAGGCACTAGAATTTACGCGTACTAGTACGTCAATAACCCTGGCGCGTAAGACGTACTAGTACATCAGAAACCCTGAAAGGGTTAACACGGTTTTGTTTGGCACGTTTTGGTTATAGTGCTGTTGAAGAATTGCAGCATATTTTTGTGCAACACTTCATAAAATTAACTTAACACAGTTCAGTTTGTGAGAGGGTGAGGAGAGGCTTGTTTCGAAGTGAGATTTTACAACACTACAACAAGCCATGGTGCTAGGTAACATCCCACTGTAAATCCCAGACAGCTTAGGACAGGTATGACCAGGCAAATGTTGTTCCCATTTTTAAAAAAAGGAGACAGAAAAGAGGCACTAAACTATGGAGTTCCCCTTTTGTTATGAGATGTGGCCTAGAGGACTGTGCTTCATCAAAGTTTCCGTCACTCTGTAATCCAGCACTGTAATCATTCTCTTCTTCCTCCTCACCACTTTCATCATCTGACTCAAAGGATACTGAAGTTGGTGCATCAGGAACAGGTAGGCCTCCTCTATATGGAACTGAGCTAATAGCTGATGGAATGTTTGGATATTCAATGGACTCCTTTTTTTTCTTTGACAAGCCCTTTTGTACTGGATATACCATGCAGAAATAACAATTGTTGGTATGGTCTGTTGGCTCCTGCCATGTCATTGGCACAGCAAAAGACATTCCTTTCCTCTTCCTGTTCAACCATTGGCAAAAGTTGGTAGCACAATTGTTGCAGCATATGTGTGAAGCCTAGTAATTATCCTGCTCACCAATCTTGCATCCAAAATATAGGTGATATGCCTTTCTAACCATAGCAGTTATACGGCATTTCTGTGATGCAAAGGTCACCTCACCACAAATGTAGCAGAAGTTGTCTACCGTATTCACACAAGTACAGTGGAACCTCAAAAATCGAATGTATCATATATCGAATGTTTCGAAAATAAGACCATTTTTTCGGACAAACTGTGTCCCTATTATCGAACGCGCCCCTATTTTCGGACCACTGCGTACGGGACCTGTCCGCTGGCCCACTCTGTCTGCGTCCCCACGCAGGCGCGTGAACAGTCTAGCTTTGTTTATGCTTGAGTGAACACTAACCTGCGATCTCATTCACACATTTTACGATTATTTAATTGTGTTTAGTGCTTGTGGGGCTGTGAAATAAGCTGCCATGGGCCCAAGGAAACTTGCTAGCGGTACCCCTGTGGTAAAGAAAGTGAGAAACATCATAGATGTGAAGAAGGAAATAATACAGAAGTATGAGATTGGAGTGAGACTTGTTGAGCTTGCCAGGATGTACAGAGGACTGTGGACAGTTATTTTGTGAGACAGAAACAGATGACTGTGGACAGTTATTTTGTGAGACAGAAACAGACGACTGTGGACAGTTATTTTGTGAGACAGAAACAGACGACTGTGGAGTTATTTTGTGAGACAAACAGACGATTGTGGACAGTTATTTTGTGAGACAGAAACAGACAACTGTGGACAGTTATTTTGTGAGACAGAAACAGACGACTGTGGAGTTATTTTGTGAGACAAACAGATGATTGTGGACAGTTATTTTGTGAGACAGAAACAGATGACTGTGGATAGTTATTTTGTGAGACAGAAACAGAGGACTGTAGGCAGTTATTTTGTGAGACTGGGGTCCAATGACTCTCAAGCTGGTCCTAGTGGCATTAAAATACAGAGAAGGGAAGCAACCCCAGAGAGGGCTTTGATACCGAAAGTCCTCATGGAGGGGGATTCTCCTTCCAAACAATAACCCCACCTCCCTCTCTCCTCCTCCCTATCTTCCAGATGCCATCACTAATCTTCAATGAAGGTAAGTAAAAATGTTATTTTATATTACTATACATAAAGACTACATGTATAGCATTTGTTGTGTGTATGTAAAACTGTAATTAATCTCTATAAAATGTATTTTTTTTTGTGAATATTTTTGGGTTTCTGGAACGGATTGATTGTATTTCCATTACTTCTTATGGGAAATATTGCTTTGAATTTCAGACTTTTCGAATTTAGAACTAGCTCCTGGAATGGATTAAGTTCGAAATTTGAGGTTCCACTGTACAAGGCATCTGAAAGAAGAAAACAACAAACAATTAGAAGATAAACAGAAAATTTATTCATTAATTTATCATTATAATACAGAGCATGAGAGCTAAACAGAAGTATTTATATAATTCAGTAGGAAAATAAAATTAATATGCCTCACATGCATATCAATAGCTTGCTCAGTGAATATTTATTATAAGTTTAAAAAGTGTTTGGCTAAGAAAATCACCTATCTTTCACCTCAAAATATAAACTTGCACAGCACAACCACCTTCTATGACTGCTGGAACCATAATGAAGGTTAGTGAGACTGAGTGTATTAAGAAACACACTGCCATAAGCCTGTTGAAACCTGTTGTGACATGTAGGTGTACTATATTGAAAAGTAGAACTAACAAACAATTTTAACCATGACCTAAAATTACTGTATAGTTGGAAATTGCTACTCTGGTCTCAGAAGCATTTTGCTTGTTAACCAGTGTTACCTAAAAAATTTGACATCTTTGAAGTTAATCAATGCCTCTTTTCAACATCAAGCAGAAAGCTTCCAAAATTGTCATCTTGAAGAAGTTTCCTTTTATCTGGCCTGACAAATATACTTTCTTTGAGTTTGTAATCCAACTACCTCATATTAATAATAGAGTGAAATATAGAATACAGTGGACCCCCGACATTCGATATTAATCCGTTCCTGAGAGCCATCGAATGTCGAAAATATCGAAAGTCGAATTAATTTTCCCCATAAGAAATAATGGAAATCAAATTAATCCCTGCAAGACACCCAAAAGTATGAAAAAAAAAATTTTACCACATGAAATATTAAGTTTAATGCAATAGAATAATTACAATAACAACAATAACAATAGATTAATAAAAATAGAATAATGACACTTCCCTTTTAAACCCCTTCAGGGCCCCAAGGCCAAAATCAAAAGTGGTGTTTCCAGTTCCAAAAAATTTTTGAAAAAAAAAAAAAAATTTTTTTTTCTTACAGAAAAAAAGAGCATATTTTTGTAAGGTAATAAGAAAAAAAAAAAAATTCTATCAGTACTTACTGAATACGGCCCCAAGAATTTGTAAAAAATGAGTGGGGGGCGGCAACCAACGAATCCACTAGCGCATTACATTATTTTGCATTTTTTTTACATTTTTTTCTTTTTTTTTCCCAATTTTTTTCTTTTCAACTAACATTTGGGGCCTGAAGAAAAATACGATATAATGATATATATAAACTCACGTTTTGAACACAAAACTGCCTAAAGTTTTTACATATTATTTTACCACGGTTTGTTTTTAAATAAAATCCAAATTTTGTATATTAAACTAATGTTCTATCATATATTTACTTTTTACAATCACTGGACATGGTTTTAAACTGCTGCATCTTGTGGAACCCCTTGAAACAAGGCACCAGCACGGGGGCCCCTTTACATTCCTCAACATAAACCGGTGTTTTGCGTCTTTGTTGCCTCGTTTTTTTTTGTGCACAGGAGCATCTCTTCTGAAAAAATTTTTCTTTGAAGGAAGTTTATTATGAAATGTCCCCTTTCCCTCCTCAAATGCGGGGGTAACCTGAGGAAGTAAAGGGGACCTTGTTGATAGCGGGTGTTCTTCCCGGGTACTTCTTAGTTGTCTGAAACAACAAACAAAATTACCATATGGTGGGCGTTCCCAGTCTTTATTTGGTACATATTATATGCTTTTGGCATTAAAATGTCCTGAGAGGGAAGAAAATTTTATTTTACCACTTGAAATTTTTTACAACCCAAGAAAACAAAACCAATCTGCATGTACATTTGTAACCAAGCGCTTTTTTTGTGTATAATCAATCACGTACTGGTTTTTCGAATACTTCATTAGTACTCGATCAACTTTGCCACTGCTTGCTTTCATTACGGGAATGGTTTTCAAATGTGACCTTGTTGTCAAACCACCGAATGCCATGTTTCATTGGCGTAACACCGCCGTCATCACCACGGCACCCATGACCTGGCATAGTTTACGATGGAACGCCTGTGCCACACACATCTTCTTTTTCACTGCTGAAACACTGAGTAATGGGCTTGTGCAGTTATTGGTATTAATGATCCCCCCTAACCAAGATAAGGTCCCACATGTTTCCACTACGTCATGAGATACCAATAAAAACTTGGATTTTTCAAGTTTTTACCCGTGTTAAAACAATACCAACCCCAGGCCCTGTCACAATTATAGAGACAACTTTTTTAAACCCAAAACTTTTTCCTCTTGCTGGGGAAATATACTGCTTAATGACAGTCTCCCTTTAACAAAATCAAAGACTCGTCAATAAAAGTTTCTTGAATGGAAAAAATTAAATTGCTGAACTTTGTTTGAGATACTGAAAAATTTTCAAAACTTGTAAAACGTCATTCTGCACCCTGGTTTGTCAGGAAAAGGCAACATAGTAAAGTAAGAAAACCTGTTCCGGGTAGATTTCATTGAAGCCCGGGGGGAAAATAGCCGTCTGGGGACCATTCTTTTATTTTTTGCTTATACACGAGGATAACATTATTGTTGCAAAAAGCAAATAAATTTCTGCAACGTGTCTCTTTCCCCCTTGTATCTTTACTGTGGTTATAAGATCGATTGCCAGGGGTACTTAAAATACTTTTACTTTTCCCTGACAATATTTCCTTTAATGGGTGGCAAAGAATAATTCAAAGAATTCCATTTATTGGCCGTGGGTTTCCCAAGGGGGCAAGTAGGTGAATTTTCCCTTTGAGAGCATCAAGTGTGAGGCTTGGGAACAAAATTGGGGTTTTGTGCCAATCCCCCCATATGGTTTGCTGGTGGATACTGGACCATAGGGTGGTTGTGGGGGTTTTTGGGTTTTGGTGGGTGGGGGCTGACGCTTGCTTTGTCCTTGAACTGCCCAGCAGCAGCGTGGGGCCCCCCGTGGGCTGGGGGTCACGCATGGCGGTGCCATCCATCACCACTAACCCACCCTGATGCCTGGTCAACCCTGCCAAGTGACCACACATCCTCACTACACTACCTAAAACTGGTGTAGGGCCACGGGGTGTACTCTGGGATGTACTCCCGGGGTGTACTGGTCCCCCCCGGGGACAGCATGGTACATACCCACGCAGCGGCGGCGAAAACGATGCTTCATGGGAATATGTTTCCCACTATCACTATCGAAAATTTTCGAGCGCAAGAAAATCACAGTCCACGTCCTATCATCTCTTAATAAATCAGGGCCCGGCCACGCGAAAATATATTTTTTCCCTTTCGTTGAGGAACAACCGACCGGAGTCCGATGCCCACACCAGAGTAAAGGTTGAGGACGTCAGGGTTTTCTGCACTATTATCGATACCTGGTCTTCTTTTTTTGGGCACAATGATCAAACCCTAGAATTCTCTTCATTTCCCTTTCCCTCCTGTCAAATATCAGATTCAATTCAAATTCAAAGTTTATTCTCTTAAAAAATTACAGTGTTGAATTTACAGAATTGGTTGTTGTTGGCTTTCATGTGTTAAATAATTTTAAGAGTGTCCCTAAACGCCTACATGGCTAGGGATTTCGGGCGACTTAGTTTAAAATTTTTTATTTTTAAAAAATTACAAAATAGGTAAGTTGGGATTTTGGTAAGTGACTAAATACTAGTTTTTTACTTTAGCAAAGTAATGCTTTTGTTTGGGACAGTACATTTTCAGTATTGGAATCATAGGGTCATTTTTTTAAGATTGAAATTTAATTTTCTGTTTTTGGGCAATGGGGAGTGAGTGTAAGGTGAACCCCCAGGGGGGTTTGGTAGTTAGTTATGGGGTTTATCGGGAGTAAATGTTTCTATGGAGTTTTGAAGGGATGAAATTTTCTGCAGTTTTTAAGTTCTCAGGTGGGTGTTTTCCCGATGTTTGGGCCTTTGAATACATTGAATTTTTTTTTAAAGGTTTTGCGGACATGGGGAATGTTGTAGAGATGTTTTTGTCTGGGGTATGCCCGTGGGGGTTTTGTCCAACTATCAAAAGCGTTTTATCAAGGTTGATATTGGTTTAAGGTCCTGTAGTTTTAGATTCCCAGTAGTAAGTGTGGGTTACTGAACGGGGGGGAAGTTTAATCATGAAGATGGGGGGGTTTTGCCAGGGATGGATTTTTGTCATTTTTTCGCAGCTTTTGTTTGGGGTTTTTATTGGGTTAGGTGTGTTGCTGCAGTTGACCCCCAAACACAATAGCAAGGTGAGGTATGGATAAATAAAGGGGTGGGATAGTGTGAGAAAGGGCATTTTTCGGCCGTAGTACGTATCTTTGGAGGGATCCCAACTGTTTTTTATACTTTTTTTGGGTTTGTTTGGTAGGGGGGCTGAAAACAGGTTGTTTTCAAAGGGATAGGCCCCAGGGAATTTGCCTCATTATGTTGGTAATTAGAGTGTTGTCGATTTTAATGTTTAATTTGTGCATCTCCTGCTCTGCTCCCAAAACATAATATAGTAGGTTTTGTCAGTGTTAAGCGTAAGTTTATTGGCTGTCATCCAAGTCGATATTTTGATCAGCTCCTCGTTAACAAAGGTGTTGAGGGTGGCAAGATTAGGGTGGAGAGATGACATAAGTCGTGTCGTCAGCAGAGAAATGGGTTTCAGGTGTTGGGATACGTTTGGAAGATCATTGATGTATATGGGGAAGAGCAGGGGACCAAGGACACTTCCCTGCGGAACTCCAGTATCAAGTGGCCGTGTTGTTGATGCTGTGTCTTTAATGGTAACATACTGATACCTATTAGTAAGGTAAGATTTAAAAATAAGCAAGTGCATGGCCTCTTATACCGTAATGGTCAAGTTTGTGGAGTAGGATGTCGTGGTCTACTGTGTCAAAAGCTTTTCTTAGGTCAATAAAAATTCCTAGTGGATATTCCTTATTTTCCAATGCTGTGTAAAGCAGATCTAGCATTTTTATGATTGCATCATTAGTGCTTTTATTTTTCCTAAATCCAAATTGGCAGGGGTTGAGTATGTTTTGTGCTGTTATCAATGAATATAGTCTCCTGTGCACGAGTTTCTCAAAGATTTTGGATAGCAATGGTAAGTTTGATATTGGCCTATAGTTGTTTAAATCTAAACAAACAATATAAAATTCTTTATCGTGATCAACAGCCTCAAAAGCTTTACTAAAGAAAGTTAATAAATTCGTTAGACAAGAACAGCCTCTCATGAATCCATGCTGAGTATCATTAATCAGATTATGCTTATCCAGATGGCTTCTCATAATCTCAGCTATAATTGACTCTAGTAATTTGCCTACAATTGAGGTCAGGCTTATTGGATGGTAATTTGAAGGTAACGACTTGTCCCCTGCTTTAACCCTTTGACTGTCGCGGCCGTATATATACGTCTTATGAGGTACCGTGTTTGACGTATATACAGGAAGGCCCCACTTATACGGCGGGTTAGGTTCCAGGCTACCGCCGTAAAGCGGAAACCGCCGTAAAGTGGAACACCCTTTTTTTCCACTTACAAATGCATACAAACACTAGATAACAAGTTTACACTAACATATATTAAGTTAGCAATAGAACCAGGCATCAAAAAACAATAAAAAAGTACAATACACACATAGTGCACTCATTACTTACCTTAAAATATTTATAGTCTTAATCTAGGGTGAGACAAGTAGTATTTATTGTAAGAAATCAAGTGTGGTATGTATTGTAATAAGCCAGGCTACCTTACCAGGCCACCCCACCCACACATACTATCTATGATATTTAAGCATCCCAGAGCGATAAAATGTATATACAGTTCACTCATTACTTACCTTAAAATATTTGTAGTCTTAATGTAGGGTCAGGAGTAAGTAAGTAATTATCAGAGTATATATAAAATATGAAATAACTTTTAAAAACATTTGAAATTTTGGAGTTTCCAGACAAAATGGAGAGACTTAGTGCTTACTGAGCTCATGGAGAATGTAAACAAACAGGGTGGGGCACGGTGACCGTATTAGAAAGTCAGGTGGGGGGAGCCGTATAGTGAGTTTTGGTCATAATTTGAAATGTCCGTATTAGCGGAACGCCGTAAAGTGAAACGCCGTAAAGCGGGGCCTTCCTGTATACTCATAAATTCTAGCGGCTTCAAATCAAACAGGAGAAAGCTGGTAGGCCCACATGTGAGAGAATGGGTCAGTGTGCACCATATAAAAAAAATCCTGGAGCACGCAGTGCATGAGAAAAAAAAAACTGACCGCTTTTTTTAATTAAAATGCCGACTTTGTGGTCTATTTTCGTATAGTATTTATGGTTGTATTCTCGTTTTCTTGGTCTCATTTGATAGAATGGAAAACATATTATAGAAATAGAGGTGATTTTGATTGATTTTACTATAAAAAGAACCTAGAAATGGAGCTCAAAGTAGGGGAAATGTTTGATTTTTGCCAATGTTCAAAAGTAAACAAATGATGCCATTGTCCAATAAATGTCCAACTAGCCATTCTAATATGCAGTCATGAGTGGGTTGATGTTATTTATACAATTATTACAGTATTGCAGTAGTCTGCATAATAGTAAGTCTTCTATTTTTTGTTTGAATAAAAATTCAAAATAGAAAGCAAGAGTAATATCATAGGGGCCTGGAGACGTGACTGATGAACAAAGAAAATGTTATTTTAGAACCAGGAATGTCTGCATTGTTCATTCTGGACCTTATTTTGAAATTGTCATATTTTTTAATTTTTGTGAAATTGGCCAAATTGCAAATTTCTGACCACATTATTAGGTAGTTGAAATCAGTAAATGGGCAGTTTCTTGTACTCAATCCATAGAAAAAATGGAGTTCTAAAGAAATAGCTATGAGTTTGGGCGACTGGAACAACGGAATTAGCCGAAAATAGGGTTGAAAGTGGGCGAAATTGCCAATTTGTAAACAGCGCCGAGGTCGCTAACTTCGCAAGAGCATAATTCTGTCAGTTTTCCATCAAATTTCGTTTTTTTTGGTGTCATTACAATCGGGAAAAGATTCTCTATCATTTCATAAGAAAAAATAATTTTTTTTTTTTTAAATTTGTGACACCAGGAGACACCTCAGGATTGGGTGTTGCGACAGTCAAAGGGTTAAAAACAGGAATTGCATTAGCCATCTTCCACATATCAGACACTACACCTGTTTGAAGAGATAAATTAAAAATATTAGTTAATGGTTCTCAGAGTTCCATTTTGCATTCCTTAAGAACCCTTGAAAAAAGCTCATTAGGTCCCGGCAACTTATTTTGCTTCGGTCGGTCTATTTGTTTCATAACCATTTCACTAGTGACTGTGATGTTACATAATGTATCTTCTTCAGGCCCACTATAAAAATTAATTACTGGGACATTGTTAATGCCCATAGTTATTTTTAAGGGGACCTATCTTAACTTTAACTTTTGTTCTATACACCTGGAAAAAACTTTTCGGGTTAGTTTTCAAATCCCTAGCAACTTTAATTTCATAGTCCCGTTTAGCTTTTCTTATCCCCTTTTTAATGTCCCTCTTAATGTCAATATACTGATTCATAAGATGACCCTTACCTCTTTTGATACGCCTATAAATTCCTTTCTTATGCCCTAAAAGATATTTGAGCCTATTATTCATCCATTTTGGATCATTTCTATATGATCTAATTTCTTTATACAGGATAAATGTTGTTTGGGCAGCATGTACTATTATGTTCAGAAAACTGTCATATTGATAGCGCTCTTTGTTACTCCAGTCAACAGATGATAAGTGTTCTCTAAGCCCATCATAATCTGCTAAGTGAAAATCTGGGACTGTTACTGAGTTATACTTACTATCATACTTCCATTCAAAGCTAAATGTAATTGATTTGTGGTTGCTAGCACCAAGTTCCTCTGAAATTTCTAAATTATTAACAAGGGATTCCTTGTTTGCCAGAACTAAGTCAAGCAGGTTATTTTCCCTTGTAGGTTCTATCACAAACTGCTTCAAAAAATAATCCTGAACTACTTCTAAAAAGTCTTTAGATTCTAAATTCCCAGTCAGAAAATTCCAATCAATATTACTAAAGTTAAAGTCACTTAGAGTTACAACATTATCGTGTGTTGTGGCCCTAACAGTTTCCTCCCAGAGAAGTCTTCCTCGGTCTCTATCCAAGTTTGGGGGATGGTATATCATGCCTAAAATAAATTTTTCATGCCCCTCTGAAAATTCTACCCAGACTCAGTATGTGTTTCAGACTTTATACCCGTTTTTATGCAACAATTTAAACGATGATGGGCATAGAGTGCCACCCCAACCCCCTTCCCAATACTTATGTCTACTTGGAACAGTTTAAAACCCTGATTGTGACATTCAGCAGGCATGTCCCTATTTTTCATATCAAACCACATCTCAGTTATGGGAAAAATATCAATGTTACCCACACTTGCAACCAATCTCAATTCGTCCATCTTATTTCTCGCACTACTACTATTAGTATAATATATTTTCAGAAACCCTCCCTCTCTTTTTTCTTCCTACTGATTTCTGTTCCTCCACTATGCCTGTTATTCTCCTTATCACCGAATGCCATTGCCTTTCCTATGTTCACCAATAACTCATTCTACCTATAATTGGTTTCCTTAAAACACACTATCGCTACACTCAGAATACATTGATTTTCCACGAAAACCCATACCACTATCTATTTCTAGTTTAAAGACCTAACAGCTCCTTCCACTGCATTGGCCAGTGCTCCCACCCCAAACCTAGATAAGTGAATCCCATCCCTGGCATACCTGTCATTTCTGCCATAGAATAGGTCCCATTTGTCTATGAATGTTACTGTATTTTCCTTACAGTGTTTGTCCAGCCAGCAGTTGACACCAATTGCCCTGGACAACCATTCATTTCCAACTCCTTTCCTGGGCAAAATGCCACATATCACAGGGTTCCCACCCTTCTTCCTAATTATCTCTATTGCTGTCCTATACCTGCTAAACAGGTCTTCACTCATACGTCTGCCAATATCGTTGCCTCCCGCACTGAGGCAGATAATAGGATTGCTCCCATTACCTTTCGTGATGTTGTCCAGACGGCTAACAATATCCCCTATACCAGCCCCAGGAAAACATACAGCTTGGGTTGTAAATGCTGCAGCGAGGAGATGGTTGGAGGCAGTGGAGATGTCCTGTCTAAGGTCAATGTGTGGTGTAAATATTATGCAGAAAATTCGGAGTGTGGAAATTAGGAGAAGGTGTGGAGTTAATAAAAGTATTAGTCAGAGGGGTTGTTGAGGTGGTTTGGTCATTTAGAGAATGGATCAAAGTAGAATGACATGGAGAGCGTATAAATCTGTAGGGGAAGGAAGGCAGGGTAGGGATCATCCTTGAAAAGGTTGGAGGGAGGGGGTAAAGGTAGTTTTCTGGGCGAGGGGCTTGGACTTCCAGCAAGCATGCATGAGTGTGTTAGATAGGAGTGAATGGAGACAAATGGTATTTTGGACCTGACGAGCTGTTGGAGTGTGAGCAGGGTAATATTTAGTGAAGGGATTCAAGGAAACCGGTTATTTTTATATAGCCGGACTTGAGTCCTGGAAATGGGAAGTACAATGCCTGCACTTTAAAGGAGGGGTTTGGGATACTGGCAGTTTGGAGGGATATGTTGTGTATGTTTATACATACAGTATATGCTTCTTAATTGTTGTATTCTGAGCACCTCTGCAAAAACAGTGATTGTGTGAGTGAGGTGAAAGTGTTGAATGATGATGAAAGTATTTTCTTTTTGGGGATTTTCTTTCTTTTTGGGTCACCCTGCTTCGGTGGGAGACGGCCGACTTGTTAAAAAAAAAAAATGCAGAAAAGAATGACAAATAAATACAGTAGGGCCCCACTTATATGGCGGGTTAGGTTCCAGGCTGTCGCCGGAAAACAGACATCGCCGGAAGACAGAACGCCATTTTTTTCCATTTATAAATGCCAGACAAAAGTTTACACTAAATTATATTAAGTTAGTAATAGAACTAGGCATTAAGAACACACAAAGTAAAATACATTTACAGTAAATTCATTACTTATCTTAAAGTATTTGTAATCTTAATGTAGGGATTATTATTATAATCAAAAAGAAGCGCTAAGCCACAAGGACTATACAGCACTGCAGGGCAGGAAGGAAGCGAGGGCATCAGGTGGCAAAAGGGAGATGGATGAGTAATAGGTTACGGATAACAGCGGGGTAGTGGATGGTGAAAGGGTAAAGGGCAGCAAGACTGAACTAGAAAGGGCTGAGGGGAGTGCGAAAAGTATCATCAGAGTTTGTGGAGTAAATCAGTCGTTGTCAAGAAGTCAATGAGAGAGTCAGGATTAAAGGACGGTCCATCAGCAAGAAGGGAAGGTAAAGAGAGAGTAGTAGAACGAAGACGACGACGGAGGTAAATTTGCGTGCTCGTTGATAGAGAGGGGCAGTCTAACAGAATGTGGCTAATCGATACTGGAACTTGACACTGCTCACAGAGAGGAACAGGGTGCCTCTCCATGAGATACCCATGAGTAAGACGAGTGTGGCCAATGCGAAGGCGGGAGAGAGTGGTCTCCCAACCTCGGCACTGATGACAAGAAGACGGCCAGTAACCTATGCTCGGTTTAATAGAATGAAGTTTGTTACCGAGTAGAGTTGACCAACGTTGTTGCCAACGGGTGCGAAGGTGGGTAGCTATTGCAGCAAAATAGTCCAGAAATGGAAACACCTCGATAGGAAATTGGTAGGTCATGTACTGCTGACCGCGCAGCAGTGTCTGCCTGTTCATTGCCCTGTACGTCGACATGACCAGGGACCCAACAAAAAACAATATCTTTATGTTTGGTAGAGATACGGCGTAGCCAAAGTTGGATACGGAGAACTAGGGGATGAGATGTATCAAATTTTCGTATAGCCTGTAGAGCACTAAGGGAGTCTGAGACTACTACAAATGATGACACAGGCATAGATGCGATACAAATAAGTGCTGCAAGAATGGCATACAGTTCAGCAGTAAAAATGCTAGCTGAAGATAGTAAATGCCCCCGCACGATGCTGTCCGGAAACACTGCTGCGAATCCGACGTCGTCTGAAGACTTAGAGCCATCTGTGTACACCCCGGTGGCATGAGAATGGGAGTGGAAGTGATCAAGAAAAAGAGAGCGGGAAGCCACCGTAGGCAGTTGAGCTTTCGAGTAAGGGAGTGAGAGAACAGACCCGAACAGCTGGAACTTCCCAGGGGGGTAGGGAAAAGTGAGATGCTACATGAACATATAAAGGTGATAACTGAAGGGAAGACAAGAGTGAATGTAGGCGAAGAGAAAAGGGACGGAGTAAACAGGGGTGGCGAACGATTAATGTAGGGAGAGAGGTGAGTAGTACTTATTTGTAGGAAGTCAGGTGTAGGTAGCCCTGGCTCCCCGTCTCATACTTAATATACAATATTTAAAACATCCCAGAGAGGTAAAATACACATACAGTACACTCATTATTTACCTTAAAATATGTGTAGTCTTAATATAGAAAGAGAGGTGAGTAGTATATATATACAACTACTGGCTACCTACACTGTGGCCCAGAGCCATATTATTAACATCAACATGCCTTGTTCACTGAATTTAATCATTTGTAACAACTACCTTTAGATGCCATTATAAACGAAGGTAGAAGTAATTAATTAGTCATGCCGAAAATTGTAAACAAAAGCGGAGTGAGGGAATGGCTGGGCCAAACGCAGATTCATACACGTTTTCTCTGATGGCTGAAAAGAGAAAACGTAATGGTGTCCCTCCACCTGGCTACCACACAGGTCCACAAGTATTATTATCAGAGCACACACAAAATATGCAATAAATGCCAGACAACAAGTTTACACTAACTTATATTAAGTTAGCAATAGAAATAGGCATTAAAAACACAATAAAAGGTAAGATACACACAAAGTACACTTATTACTTACCTTAAAATATTAATATTAATGTGTGAGAGGTGAGTGGCAGGGTGTTTATTGAATAAAATCAGAATGGCACACCATCATCCTTTAACTTGGCACTTAAAGCAAGAGGCTTACGACTTCTCTTTTTATCACAGCTAACAGACGCCATCGTCAATGAGAGCCAACTAGGTAACGAGAGTAAATGAGAGAGAGAACGAGATACAGAGTTGAGACAATGTAAGAACACAAACTGAACAGGTAGTGGACGATCACTTGGCCAGGCGAAATAAATGCGTATTAATATGTGTCTACTTTTAGTTCATTCACGTCCGTTTGTAAGAGTTTGTAAAACATTTACCTCAATATTTTTTTATTATAATAATAATTACACCTACCATCTGACTTACGACCTGCTCGACATACGTCGACTTACGACTGTGCATCTGGCAGCTGGGCTGGGCCGGCTGATGCACACCGCTGTACAATATTTGACAATACTCGCGGCGGCAATGTGTCATGCAGGCAGCATCAGTTTGAGTAACCCTGCCCTATCAGCAGCATCATACTGTATTAACTGTACTAACTGGACAGTAAATTTCACCATGGCCCCTAAGATGAAGTCTGAATCTTGCACTGGAGATTGTGGCAAGAAAGGCTCTTACTCTCGAACACTCTATTTGTTTTCACTGTTGCACATAAACCTGTCTGTATCTGTCTGCCTGTATATCTGTCTGTATCTCTGTGTGTCTGTTTGTCTGTCTACTAGTGTGTCTCTTTCTGTCTACCTGTGTGTCTTTATGTCTACCTGTGTGTCTTTCTGTCTACCTGTGTCTGTCTTTATGTCTACCTGTCTGTGTCTACCTGTGTGTCTGTCTGTCTGTCTTTGTCTGCTTGTCTGTCTCAGAGCCACTCATTAAGAGTGTACTTGGTCTTGAAGACGCCATATTAATAATGATAATAATAATCACTGAGGCACATAAAATGTGTATAAAACGTTAACATAGACATTTTGCTTAATCCATCTATGATTTTTTTTTCAAAATTACATAATAAACATGCTACATAACATATAAATTAACAAGTATGAGATGTTTTTCTGGTCGGCTTGACAGTGAACAGGAATCGTTCGTGTCCGGGCTGGTAACAACAACAACAACAACAACGTTTGTTTACATAACTCGTGAACATTCTACATTCTCATTCTCTCTCATTTATTCATTTAATCTTGTCTACTCACCTCTCACTCTACATTTAAACTACAGATATTTTAAGGTAAGTAATGAGTGGACACGATTATTATATTATAGCTTAATAATATTAATATATTTTTTTAATTTTTTTTATTATCACACTGGCCGATTCCCACCAAGGCAGGGTGGCCCAAAAAAGAAAAACTTTCACCATCATTCACTCCATCACTGTCTTGCCAGAAGGGTGCTTTACACTACAGTTTTTAAACTGCAACATTAACACCCCTCCTTCAGAGTGCAGGCACTGTACTTCCCATCTCCAGGACTCAAGTCCGGCCTGCCGGTTTCCCTGAACCCCTTCATAAATGTTACTTTGCTCACACTCCAACAGCACGTCAAGTATTAAAAACCATTTGTCTCCATTCACTCCTATCAAACACACTCACGCATGCCTGCTGGAAGTCCAAGCCCCTCGCACACAAAAACCTCCTTTACCCCCTCCCTCCAACCTTTCCTAGGCCGACCCCTACCCGCCTTCCTTCCACTACAGACTGATACACTCTTGAAGTTATTCTGTTTCGCTCCATTCTCTCCACATGTCCGAACCACCTCAACAACCCTTCCTCAGCCCTCTGGACAACAGTTTTGGTAATCCCGCACCTCCTCCTAACTTCCAAACTACGAATTCTCTGCATTATATTCACATCACACATTGCTCTCAGACATGACATCTCCACTGCCTCCAGCCTTCTCCTCGCTGCAACATTCATCACCCATGCTTCACACCCATATAAGAGCGTTGGTAAAACTATACTCTCATACATTCCCCTCTTTGCCTCCAAGGACAAAGTTCTTTGTCTCCACAGACTCCTAAGTGCACCACTCACCCTTTTCCCTTCATCAATTCTATGATTCACCTCATCTTTCATAGACCCATCAGCTGACACGTCCACTCCCAAATATCTGAATACATTCACCTCCTCCATACTCTCTCCCTCCAATCTGATATCCAATCTTTCATCACATAATCTTTTTGTTATCCTCATAACCTTACTCTTTCCTGTATTCACTTTCTATTTTCTTCTTTTGCACACCCTACCAAATTCATCCACCAATCTCTGCAACTTCTCTTCAGAATCTCCCAAGAGCACAGTGTCATCAGCAAAGAGCAACTGTGACAACTCCCACTTTATGTGTGATTCTTTATCTTTTAACTCCACGCCTCTTGCCAAGACCCTCGCATTTACTTCTCTTACAACCCCATCTATAAATATATTAAACAACCACGGTGACATCACACATCCTTGTCTAAGGCCTACTTTTACTGGGAAATAATTTCCCTCTTTCCTACATACTCTAACTTGAGCCTCACTATCCTCGTAAAAACTCTTCACTGCTTTCAGTAACCTACCTCCTACACCATACACCTGCAACATCTGCCACATTGCCCCCCTATCCACCCTGTCATACGCTTTTTCCAAATCCATAAATGCCACAAAGACCTCTTTCGCCTTATCTAAATACTGTTCACTTATATGTTTCACTGTAAACACCTGGTCCACACACCCCCTACCTTTCCTAAAGCCTCCTTGTTCATCTGCTATCCTATTCTCCGTCTTACTCTTAATTCTTTCAATAATAACTCTACCATACACTTTGCCAGGTATACTCAACAGACTTATCCCCCTATAATTTTTGCACTCTCTTTTATCCCCTTTGCCTTTATACAAAGGAACTATGCATGCTCTCTGCAATCCCTAGGTACCTTACCCTCTTCCATACATTTATGAAATAATTGCACCAACCACTCCAAAACTATATCCCCACCTGCTTTTAACATTTCTATCTTTATCCATCAATCCGGCTGCCTTACCCCCTTTCATTTTACCTACTGCCTCACGAACTTCCCCCACACTCACAACTGGCTCTTCCTCACTCCTACAAGATGTTGTTCCTCCTTGCCCTATACACGAAATTACAGCTTCCCTATCTTCATCAACATTTAACAATTCCTCAAAATATTCCCTGCATCTTCCCAATACCTCTAACTCTCCATTTAATAACTCTCCTCTCCTATTTTTAACTGACAAATCCATTTGTTCTCTAGGCTTTCTTAACTTGTTAATCTCACTCCAAAACGTTTTCTTATTTTCAACAAAATTTGTTGATAACATCTCACCCACTCTCTCTCATTTGCTCTCTTTTTACATTGCTTCACCACTCTCTTAACCTCTCTCATTTTCTCCATATACTCTTCCCTCCTTGCATCACTTCTACTTTGTAAAAACTTCTCATATGCTAACTTTTTCTCCCTTACTACTCTCTTCACATCATCATTCCACCAATCGCTCCTCTTCCCTCCCGCACCCACTTTCCTATAACCACAAACTTCTGCTGAACACTCTAACACTACATTTTTAAACCTACCCCATACCTCTTCGACCCCATTGCCTATGCTCTCATTAGCCCATCTATCCTCCAATAGCTGTTCATATCTTACCCTAACTGCCTCCTCTTTTAGTTTATAAACCTTCACCTCTCTCTTCCCTGATGCTTCTATTCTCCTTGTATCCCATCTACCTTTTACTCTCAGTATAGCTACAACTAGAAAGTGATCTGATATATCTGTGGCCCCTCTATAAACATGTACATCCTGAAGTCTACTCAACAGTCTTTTATCTACCAATACATAATCCAACAAACTACTGTCATTTCGCCCTACATCATATCTTGTATACTTATTTATCCTCTTTTTCTTTAAAATATGTATTACCTATAACTAAACCCCTTTCTATACAAAGTTCAATCAAAGGGCTCCCATTATCATTTACACCTGGCACCCCAAACTTACCTACCACACCCTCTCTAAAAGTTTCTCCTACTTTAGCATTCAGGTCCCCTACCACAATTACTCTCTCACTTGGTTCAAAGGCTCCTATACATTCACTTAACATCTCCCAAAATCTCTCTCTCTCCTCTGCATTCTCTCTTCTCCAGGTGCATACACGCTTATTATGACCCACTTCTCGCATCCAACCTTTACTTTATTCCACATAATTCTTGAATTTACACATTCATACTCTTTTCTCCTTCCATAACTGATCATTCAACATTACTGCTACCCCTTCCTTTGCTCTAACTCTCTCAGATACTCCAGATTTAATCCCATTTATTTCCCCCACCGAAACTCCCTACCCCCTTCAGCTTTGTTTCACTTAGGGCCAGGACATCCAACTTCTTTTCATTCATAACATCAGCAATCATCTGTTTCTTGTCATCCGCACTACATCCACGCACATTTAAGCATCCCAGTTTTATAAAGTTTTTCTTCTTCTCTTTTTTTAGTAAATGTCTACAGGAGAAGGGGTTACTAGCCCATTGCTCCCGGCATTTTAGTCGCCTCATATGACACGCATGGCTTACGGAGGAAAGATTCTTTTCCACTTCCCCATGGACAATAGAAGAAATAAAGAGGAACAAGAGCTATTTAGAAAAAGGAGAAAAACCTAGATGTATGTATATATATAAAAATGTGTGTGTCTGTGAAGTGTGACCAAAGTGTAAGTAGGAGTAGCAAGATATCCCTGTTATCTAGCATGTTTATGAGACAGAAAAAGAAACCAGCAATCCTACCATCATGCAAAACAGTTACAGGTTTCTGTTTCACAGTCATCTGGCAGGATGGTAGTACTTCCCTGGGTGGTTGCTGTCTACCAACCTACTACCTACTATTTATTTATTTATTTTTTTATTTATTTATTTACAATTTGAGCACACATAAAGAGGTACAAAAAGAAATACAGATAAGAGCAGCATGCCAAAGCCACTTATACTATGCATAGCATTACAGGCTGGCTTAAAATTAATTTAAGATTAACTAAGCAATGATGAAATCAGTGATAAAACATTAATGTAAACAGATTACTATAAAGCACAAGTGAGTATTACAAAGACAGGTCATATGGTTGCATGCATTGTTGTACATTCAGTCGTATGGAGAATTCTGTTAGGTAGTGTATTTAAAAAATAGTAAAGTTAGATTGGGTTTTAGGTTTAACATTTATGTGATATAAATGTGAGAAACATTTAAGATATACAATTTATAAGGTTCAGTTATTCAGTATTTATTTGGTTTTGGGTGAGTAAGTGATCTTTGAGAAGAGACTTGAATTTATAAACAGGTAGTGTTTCTTTTATATTTACAGGTAATGAATTCCAGATTTTAGGGCCTTTTATGTGCATTGAGTTTTTGCATAGTGTGAGATGGACACGAGGAACATCAAAGAGTGATCTGTGCCTTGTGTTATGGTCATGTGTTCTGTTGAGGTTGGCAAGGAGATGTTTGAGGGGAGGGTTAATATCAGAGTTAAGTGTTCTATGTATGTAATAGGTGCAGTAATAAGTATGGATGTTTTGTATGGTGAGTAGGTTTAGTGTATTGAATATTGGTGGTGTGTGCTGCCTGTAGTGAGAATTTGTTATCATTCTAACTGCAGCCTTTTGTTGGGTAATTAGTGGTCTGAGATGGTTAATTGTTGTTGAGCCCCATGCAC
This sequence comes from Cherax quadricarinatus, assembly GCF_026875155.1. Taxonomy (NCBI): domain Eukaryota; kingdom Metazoa; phylum Arthropoda; class Malacostraca; order Decapoda; family Parastacidae; genus Cherax; species Cherax quadricarinatus. Next base: position 71,303,751 of record NC_069405.1, read on the forward strand.
AAATTCCGTAGGTGAGATAGGGGTAAATAAGAGAGTGATATAGGGCCAGGAGGGCTGACTGTGGAGCATAGTACCGTATCTTCGATAGTATGCCTACAGTCTTGGAAATTTTTTTAGAAATTTGTTGTATATGTGTATGAAATTTGAGACTATTATCAAGGTGGATTCCTAAGAATTTTCCCTCTGTTAGCTTTGTGATAGGTGATCCGTTTATCATTATGTTAAGAGGGACATCTGTAGCTCTGTTACCAAACTGAATGAAGTAGGTTTTGACAATGTTAACTGTAAGTTTGTTAGTCCTCATCCAGGTAGATATTTTCTGTAATTCGGTATTTACAGTATTGGCTAGCGTGACTGGGCTCGGGTGGGAGAAGACGTGTGTAGTGTCATCTGCAAATAGTGTGGGTTTGAGTAATTGCGAAGCATTTGGTAGGTCATTTATGTATAGGAGAAAGAGAAGAGGGCCAAGGACACTTCCCTGTGGGACACCAACTGTAATTGGTTGTGCAGAAGAGTTTGCCCCATTTGCGTCCACATATTGGCTTCTGTTGCTGAGGTATGACTTGAGGTAGTTGAGGGAGTGCCCTCTTATACCATAGTGTGACAATTTTACGTGGAGCAAGTCATGGTCAACTGTATCAAAAGCTTTACGTAAGTCAATGAAGATCCCCAGTGGGACTTCTTTTTTCTCTATTGCAGTGTATATATGTTCTAGCATGTGTATAATAGCATCATTAGTATTTTTATTAGGCCTGAATCCAAATTGGCAGGGGTTGAGTATGTTTTGGGAGATAAGGTAGGAGTAGATTCGTTTATGAATTAATTTTTCGAAGATTTTTGAGAGAGGGTGTAAGTTGGATATTGGCCTATAGTTATTCAACTCTGTTTGGTCTCCTCCTTTGTGGATCGGGGTGACCCTTGCTATTTTGAGTACTGTAGGGAAGGTGGAGGATTCAATAGATTTGTTAAAGCGTGTTGCAATGATTGGTGATAGCACTTGTGACACTTTTTTGTATATAAAGGGTGGTAAGGTATTTAATATTAGTACATATGTATTATTGTAATAATAATGATTATTAATATTATTATTAATTTAGGGCACTGGAGCACAGATCCACTGTATAGCACTTTGTCTGGATTTTTTGGGTTATCCTAGGTAATTTATAATATGTATGATAATTTGACTTACGTGTACCAGTGAGAGAGAGAGAGATACAGAGAGAGAGATACAAAGAGACAGCCACATTCGGTCAGCCAGTCAGCCAACTACCCACCCACCCATCCAGCCACCCACCCATCCAGCCGGCCAACCAGCCAGCCAGCCGGATACGTATTACACACGTTCCAGAGTTGTTTCTCTTTACTTAGGGTATAGGTTACACAACATTCTGCCAGGATGACACTACCAGTGGTATTCTCCCATTCCACTGTGTCAACAGTACATAAAGATAATAGTAACATATGATACTGTATGCGATGTAAAATTTACAATACATATCACTACCATGTATACATTATATACAGTACATAAATAATTAAAATATAACAATAGAAGTAAATTATGGTAAAAAGAATGAAATAATGATTGTACCTTACATTACAGTATTATGTAGGTAGTTTATATAGGAAAGTTTTGACATTATGCCGGCAATTTTCAAAGGTTCGACTTACGTCCATTTCAACTTACGACCGGTTGGTCGGAACTAAGCTTGGTCGTAAGTCGGATGGTAGGTGTACCTCACAATACAAATACTCTTACATTGTGTACAAGTTAGTTCAGAATAAACAAACAGCAACACACCATTTTTAGAGTAAATGAAGATAATAATAATATTATTATTATTATTATATGGGTGTGAAGCTTGGGTGGTAAATGCAGCAGCGAGGAGACGGTTGGAGGCAGTGGAGATGTCCTGTCTAAGGGCAATGTGTGGTGTAAATATTATGCAGAAAATTCGGAGTGTGGAAATTAGGAAAAGGTGTGGAGTTAATAAAAGTATTAGTCAGAGGGCAGAAGAGGGGTTGTTGAGGTGGTTTGGTCATTTAGAGAGAATGGATCAAAGTAGAATGACATGGAAAGCATATAAATCTATATGGGAAGGAAGGCGAGGTAGGGGTCATCCTCGAAAGGGTTGGAGAGAGGGGGTAAAGGAGGTTTTGTGGGCAAGGGGCTTGGACTTCCAGCAAGTGTGCGTGAGCGTGTTAGATAGGAGTGAATGGAGACGAATGGTACTTGGGACCTGACGATCTGTTGGAGTGTGAGCAGGGTAATATTTAGTGAAGGGATTCAGGGAAACCGGTTATTTTCATATAGTCGGACTTGAGTCCTGGAAATGGGAAGTACAATGCCTGCACTTTAAAGGAGGAGTTTGGGATATTGGCGGTTTGGAGGGATATGTTGTGTATCTTTATACATATATGATTCTGAGCACCTCTGCAAAAACAGTGATTATGTGTGTGGTGAAAGTGTTGAATGATGATGAAAGCATTTTCTTTTTGGGGATTTTCTTTCTTTTTTTGGGTCACCCTGCCTCGGTGGGAGACGGCCGACTTGTTAAAAAAAAAAAAAAAAATATATTATTATAAAAAGCACTAAACCCACAAGGGTCATGAATTGCTATACAGAGAGTAAAGGCATACGAAAAGAATATTTTTCTAGTTATCCCCCAGTTTGACTAGAGAAAACGTAATTCTTCCGACACTACCTACACAGCTGCTTTGTAAACAAGTCTCATATTTACATCAATTTTTATTCTGTGAGTGTATGTATCATGTTTATATGCTATGTAATGGGTTTCATATATAATTTTGAGGAAAATATCATAGATGGATTAATGAAAATGCCTATATTGATGTAAAATAAGACATTTAGTGTGCCCAAGAGTGATTATTATTACTTAGTATTGGCGTTATGAGTAGAGAGAGACAGCGATTTTAATGTGTACCTGCACACCAGCACAGTGTGTAAGTATATTTAGGTACAGGTACACATTAGTATAATTATCAGAGTACATATAAAATATGCAGTAACTTTAAAACACTTGAAATTTTGGAAAGTTACCTGACATAATAGATGTGGTCACGGAAAATGTAAACAAACCGGGTGGGGTGGGGGGGGCACCGCATTTGAAAGACCGCTTGCCGTATAGCAAATTTTGGTCATAATTTGACATCGCCATATTAGCGGAATGCCGTAAGGCGAAATGCCGTAAAGCGGGGCCTTACTGTATAAAGCACTAATAAAATGCATAAATGAACATTTAACGTCACACTTGCCTATTATGTATGTAATGATAGGTGTTCTGTTGTTATTGTTGTTGGGTGCACAAGGGCCACTGTGAGCATAAGCCATACATGATGTTGGTAAAGGCTGCAGGTGAGGCAGTGATGTTTTCTGTAGCCCTATATAACTCCAACAATGGAGGAGTTAGTAGAATCTCCAAATCACTGAAGAAGGCACCCTCTACCAGCATCACAACTTTCGTATTTTTCTACAAACTTTTTCTTGAATTATATCATGTTTCTCGCATTCTTTACCAAAGGGCTAGCACTAGAAGCTTTCTTTGGGCCCATGGTGGATTATTTAGCAGTCACACACAATAAACAAGTGGGAAAACAATGGATTATTACAAAATGTTTCATATGACCTGGCATGTTCACTCACCGAGAAACAATGCTACACTGGCTGAAAATGGTGTGGGAGGCAGCTGTGCATGCTGGGCACTGGACAGGTTCCATACGATTGACGAAAACCGAGGTAATTGATGAAAACAGAACCAAAAAATCAATGAAAAAAGTCAGCCAAAACCGAAATCGGTGATAACGGAGATCGATGAAAACGGAGGGCCCACTGTATCTTCCATTCTATGAAATGAGATCAAGAAACCGTGAATACAACCATAAAAACGATACGAAAATAAACCACAGTTGTTGTTTTAATCCAAAAACATGGTCACCATATTTCTCATTATGCACTGCATGCTTCAGGATTTTTTTTTATATGGTGCACACCACATAGATGCATTCTTTCATATCTAGGTCCAAGTTTACCACTCACAATTTATCCAAGTGAGCCGGGCTTATGGCGTAGAACTATGGCACTGACCCTGGCTTCAAAGCAGTAGACCTATAGCACAGACCCTCAAAGGGTTAATTGTTTCAGGGTGTAATACTCATCAAAACATGGAAATAAGTCATTGTTTGACTTTACTGGGTTAAGTATATTTAGTGTGCTTTGTGGATTAATTCCAATGTATCATGAAATAGTAATAATTTGAAATAAATAAGTCATCTTTGTGCCACTTCCATATCCTGTTTGTTTGCTGGTGGAAGAACAACAGCCAGTTTCATTGTTTACTTTTGCTAGTTTGGCATATTAGTACATCAAGACAAGAGTTATCACTTGTGTAGTTAACCATAATACACCATGTGGACCCTTCTGGCCTAGATTAGCCCTTGTGGTTTAACACTTCTTTTTGACTATAATAATTGGCCTAGATTTTTGTGAATGTATGAATAGATTGGAGAAGAACCAGAGAATGTACTAAGTAAAAAATATTGGCAAGTGGCAGATTTGAAGGTACAAAAAATTCTGCGTACTAGTACACTAGACACACAGCACTTGTGTTAGTACTAGTATGTTGGACACAGTTTAAGGATTAAGGAATTTTAATGCCAGTATTTAGCCTCTACCTGGAGTTTACCTGGAGAGAGTTTCGGGGGTCAACGCCCCCGCGGCCCGGTCTGTGACCAGGCCTCCTCACTCTCTGTGTCCTTGTGCTGTATATGAATTTTTACAAGAGGATAAGAACAAAGGGCAATGGTGAGTACCATTTTCTACATGATTTTACTGTTAAATATTGTGAAGCAATGTAAAAAGAGAGCAAATGAGAGAGTGGGTGAGATGTTATCAACAAATTTTGTTGAAAATAAGAAAAAGTTTTGGAGTGAGATTAACAAGTTAAGAAAGCCTAGAGAACAAATGGATTTGTCAGTTAAAAATAGGAGAGGAGAGTTATTAAATGGAGAGTTAGAGGTATTGGGAAGATGGAAGGAATATTTTGAGGAATTGTTAAATGTTGATGAAGATAGGGAAGCTGTGATTTCGTGTATAGGGCAAGGAGGAATAACATCTTGTAGGAGTGAGGAAGAGCCAGTTGTGAGTGTGGGGGAAGTTCGTGAGGCAGTAGGTAAAATGAAAGGGGGTAAGGCAGCCGGGATTGATGGGATAAAGATAGAAATGTTAAAAGCAGGTGGGGATATAGTTTTGGAGTGGTTGGTGCAATTGTTTAATAAATGTATGGAAGAGGGTAAGGTACCTAGGGATTGGCAGAGAGCATGCATAGTTCCTTTGTATAAAGGCAAAGGGGATAAAAGAGAGTGCAAAAATTATAGGGGGATAAGTCTGTTGAGTGTACCTGGTAAAGTGTATGGTAGAGTTATAATTGAAAGAATTAAGAGTAAGACGGAGAATAGGATAGCAGATGAACAAGGAGGCTTTAGGAAAGGTAGGGGGTGTGTGGACCAGGTGTTTACAGTGAAACATATAAGTGAACAGTATTTAGATAAGGCTAAAGAGGTCTTTGTGGCATTTATGGATTTGGAAAAGGCGTATGACAGGGTGGATAGGGGGGCAATGTGGCAGATGTTGCAAGTGTATGGTGTAGGAGGTAGGTTACTGAAAGCAGTGAAGAGTTTTTACGAGGATAGTGAGGCTCAAGTTAGAGTATGTAGGAAAGAGGGAAATTTTTTCCCAGTAAAAGTAGGCCTTAGACAAGGATGTGTGATGTCACCGTGGTTGTTTAATATATTTATAGATGGGGTTGTAAGAGAAGTAAATGCGAGGGTCTTGGCAAGAGGCGTGGAGTTAAAAGATAAAGAATCACACACAAAGTGGGAGTTGTCACAGCTGCTCTTTGCTGATGACACTGTGCTCTTGGGAGATTCTGAAGAGAAGTTGCAGAGATTGGTGGATGAATTTGGTAGGGTGTGCAAAAGAAGAAAATTAAAGGTGAATACAGGAAAGAGTAAGGTTATGAGGATAACAAAAAGATTAGGTGATGAAAGATTGAATATCAGATTGGAGGGAGAGAGTATGGAGGAGGTGAACGTATTCAGATATTTGGGAGTGGACGTGTCAGCGGATGGGTCTATGAAAGATGAGGTGAATCATAGAATTGATGAGGGAAAAAGAGTGAGTGGTGCACTTAGGAGTCTGTGGAGACAAAGAACTTTGTCCTTGGAGGCAAAGAGGGGAATGTATGAGAGTATAGTTTTACCAACGCTCTTATATGGGTGTGAAGCGTGGGTGATGAATGTTGCAGCGAGGAGAAGGCTGGAGGCAGTGGAGATGTCATGTCTGAGGGCAATGTGTGGTGTGAATATAATGCAGAGAATTCGTAGTTTGGAAGTTAGGAGGAGGTGCGGGATTACCAAAACTGTTGTCCAGAGGGCTGAGGAAGGGTTGTTGAGGTGGTTCGGACATGTAGAGAGAATGGAGCGAAACAGAATGACTTCAAGAGTGTATCAGTCTGTAGTGGAAGGAAGGCGGGGTAGGGGTCGGCCTAGGAAGGGTTGGAGGGAGGGGTAAAGGAGGTTTTGTGTGCGAGGGGCTTGGACTTCCAGCAGGCATGCTTGAGCGTGTTTGATAGGAGTAAATGGAGACAAATGGTTTTTAATACTTGACGTGCTGTTGGAGTGTGAGCAAAGTAACATTTATGAAGGGATTCAGGGAAACCGGCAGGCCGGACTTGAGTCCTGGAGATGGGAAGTACAGTGCCTGCACTCTGAAGGAGGGGTGTTAATGTTGCAGTTTAAAAACTGTAGTGTAAAGCACCCTTCTGGCAAGACAGTGATGGAGTGAATGATGGTGAAAGTTTTTCTTTTTCGGGCCACCCTGCCTTGGTGGGAATCGGCCGGTGTGATAATAAAAAATAATAAATAATAATAGGTCAAATGGATCCAAAGTTCAGAACAGCTCCAGCACAAACAGATCTGAACTTCTGGTATTCAACTGTATTCCAAACTTATGTTCGAGATGAAAATGTAAGAGATAGTAGTAGAAAATATTACTTTGAATTTGAAAATTAAGATGAGCACCATAAGGTGTTAATGAATTAATGTAGAGTTCGGTGTAGCTTTTCCAATTCGTTAATGCTCCCAAAGAACAAAGATACCCACTCAAAACTGATTCTAGAATTAAAAAATAGGGCACTACATTGCATGATAATTCCATCCTTCATTCTGCAGATTCACAAAATTTTAAAGTTCAAAATGAATCTACAGGTTTGTTACTTTTATGTGAAGACTGTATAATGAAAATAATTTAGGTGAATCAAAAAGTGCTCTTACATTACTGAATGGAAAATAACAGCTAAAGAAAAAAGCTGACTACTATAGGTATCCTAAATTTGTTATTTATCATCACTGAAATGTTTATTTAATGTTAAAATTCTTAGTATAAAGCATCTTTGCTTATTCAGCAAAGTTGGTGAACAAAAAAGCATATCCATGTTCTTGCTCCCTAGGAAAAAGAATATAATTACCATTAAGTTTTGTTTTGCTATGTATGCAGCAGTGTTTGAAGAAAATAAAAAAAATATACAAGCAGCAAAATTCATGACTACATAAATTGCATGTCTTTTATCCTCGGATACTAAAATTTCCCCAATATTTTTCTATTAACACAATACAAGTAATTGTACTAAGACATAATTTACCACCTGAATCATTTGTAAAAGATACATTTACACAAATGTCTACCTATTTTTGCTAGAAAATTTACACTCATTTGTAAACAAATACATAATATAAATGTTATAAAATCAGGTCCAAGAGATCTTGATACATCTACTATTATACTGTAGGTTTTATGCATAAAATTTTTTCAAAATTTTAAGCACAATTACTATGCTGATTGTCAGGTGAAAAGATATCCTTTTATGACAATGGCATTTTATAAATTAACGCAGATTCACGTACAACAGTACAAAATGGTAAATAAACCAATCACTCGTTGGCAATAAACCTATTAGAAGGCTATTTTAATACAATATATACACTATGTCTACCAGCTTGATATACAATATATTTATTTCTTATTCAGTTTGCTACGGACAATATCTCTGAACTGGGTGAGAATTTTATTTTCTCGTTTTTGTCTTTCTTCCTTGCTGAACATAGCCAGGGCTCGTTTCTCATCTGCTGAATAAATCTGATTTTCCTTCCGTAAACGCACAGCCTCCATGCGCCGATGACGACTCCCACTCATGACATAGCCAACATCCTCAAACTTTTCTATTTCATCAGATGTTAGACCAATTTCACCACGTCTGGGAATTCGTTTACCTTCGGCTACATAAGCTGCCATTGCTGCACCTTCACCGGGCAACAGGGCCTGTAATATACAACATTTTCTAAATCCATAATGCAATGCACTGCTACTTATTTCCTAATTTATGTAATTTAAAATTCTTTGTGTAGTCTACAAACTAAGATTATATTTGCCACATTTTAAAATACTGTATGGTAAAATTATCATAATGAAATGCTAAACCTACAAGGGTCACAGTGCTGCAGGTTTAATGTGCTTGATCAGAGACTAGTGATAGTGGAGAGTATAACAGAGGTAGAGTTAGTAAGGGCGGTGTGAAGTGCTAAAGGAAGTATAATCAAAGGTTGTGTAATTATTATAATCAAAAAGAAGCGCTAAGCCACAAGGGCTATACAGCTAAAGGTTGTGTAATAAATCTGTTGCTGTCAAAAAGTCAAAGGTGGGGCCATCAGCAAGGAGGGAAGATAAAGAAAGGGTGTTGGAGGTAAATTCTGCATGCTTGCTAGTAGACAGGACAATCTAATAGAATGTGGCCAACTTAAACTGGAACCTGACAATTCTTACATTATTATTATTATTATTATAATCAAGGGGGAAGCGCTAAACCCGGAGGATTATACAGCGCCTGGGGGGGGGGGGATGTGGAAGGCTGAATATTCAGGCTTAATTCGGGGAACTGGAGCACAGATCCAATTCCCTAAATCAAGAGCCCCTCACCAACATCAAGGAACCTTCCTTGAGGGGACAATTCTTACAGAGTGGAACCAGGCACCTCTCCATGAGATACCCACGAGTGAGATGTGTATGCCTGATATGAATACAGGAAAGCGTATTCTCCCAACCACAACATCGGTGAAGACCAGAATCCTAAACTTGGCTAGACAGAATATACAGGTCGGCCATCACTGATCCAGCAATCACTAATCTGGTTCCAGCACTAATTTTGGCCAGCATAATTTCAAATTTCCTGGGTCACCGCACCAACCTGTCGCACGAGTCATTCCAATTTGTTTTTCTCTATTTATTGTTATAGCCTGCTCACTTTAACCCCAGCCATGGTTCCAAGGAATAAAGGAAATACTTCTCATGTAAAGCACAAACACTGTACATTGTCCATCAAAGATAAAGTTCAGAAAAAACTCAACAGTGGTTATCTCTGTGAGAAGCTTGTGTGAATTATACAGAATTGGATCTTCCACATTCACGAGAAAGAAAAGAAAAGTTACCGAGTTTCTTTGTTAACAGTGATTCAAAGAAATGTGTAAAAGGAAAAAAAATGAAGGAAAAAGTTCAGAACTAGATCAAGTTCTAATGAAGTGGTTTAGGCTACATATAAGTGAAGGTGTTGAGCTCTTTGAAGGAACAAGCCAAAATTTCTTGCTTGAGTCAAGTTGGTTAATTTGATTAACCCTTGTAGTGGTAAAGAGGCTATCAGTCTGAGGAATTGGACCTTTGGGTCTGCTTCCTCCGACCGAACCTAATTACCCCCCAATCCTCCCTTCCCTCCCCATACCCCCCTTTCCTCCCTTCTCCCCACCCTCCTTGTTTCCCATCCCATTTGTAGCCTCTGGGGTCCTCCCCTCTGGCATTACAGTTTCTAGGTAGGGGTGGCTTTCTGGGGTTCGTCCCACTCCATGAGGTCCCTCGGGGGTGGCATAGTTTGCCATGGAATCTGAATTGTCTGAGGATGCCCTGCTCCCTTCCCGGATTTCTGGGTCGTGGGCGGGGTGCCCTTTAGATGATGTGTACATCTCTGGAAGCTGCCTGTCGGTTCTGGGGAGTGGCAGCTGAAGGAGGTATGCTTTGTGGTGGGTTTCCAACCATCCTTTTGTCTGCCAAGGTAGCTCGGTGGATGCGAGGCTGCTATCCCAGAGCGCTGGTTTACTGGCATGAAGGGTAGGGTATGGCATAGGTTCCACGCTGCATCTTCATTGCCAGTGCCCTCTCGGATGAGGGGAGGGGCTTTCGGCCCCTCCATGCCTTCTAGCGACTGTCCCTCCGCTGTCCCTTTTTTTTTTTCCCCTTTCTTAAAATAAAAGATATTACAGAAGATGCACCTATTATTATGGAGTCTTGGCTCTGTGAAACTCTTCCTCCTCCCAGGCCCCATTCTGATCCCACACCCTGTTCTGACCTGGCATCATTGTCAGACCATTCTCTCGACTCTTCTCGTAACCCTATATCTGCCGGTGATGCCTCGTCACCTGTTTCAGGTGTTGCACCATCACCCATTTCTGTTCATGCCACTGCTTCTAGCACGCCTTTCACAACGAGTTGGGCTTCCCCAAATACGGTGCGCCGGTTCTCGGATTGCCCACCTCACTCGGGTCAGACTGCCCATGGTTCTACTCCTAAGCTTCCAAGACAATCTACTGACGACAATTCGTCGATGACCATTCAAAAACGACCTACACGACACTCGCTACCTTTGCGTACCGGACTAACGAGTATGCAGTGGACAAAATTCTTTTCTTTACAAACGATTTCTCAAACTGATTATCTTTCTGATCACAGAGTTGGTACAACTCTCTTATGGCATGCTGGCCAAAATATATCCTTCCACGCTCTTCAAAGCAGTGCACGTGTCATAACAGTGCAGAATTCAGAGCAAGCTCATGCTCTCTCCCACATCACTTCCATTGATAACATACCAGTCACCATTCGTTAGCATGCTACTCTTAATTCTTGCAGCGGTACTGTAGTCTTACCATGTACCATTGTACAAAGTGATTTTTTGTCCTACAGCGAGGATACTTTAGAACAATTAGCCCTTCAGAACCTCCCTACCCTCAAGGTAGATACGTACATCCTGCCTGCTTGTGGGCGGAGGCGTTTTCTTATTAACCCTTAGACTGTCCAAACAAATTTACGTTCACATGCGTAGTGCTCCAAAAGTAGACCTACGTTTTTTTTTTTTTTTTTGTTGTTGTTTTTTTTTACATATTTTCGATAACAAAGCTGTATAGCCCTTGTGGCTTAGCGCTTCTTTTTGATTATAATAATAATAATTTCGATAACAAAAAAGAAACATAGATCAAAGTTTTTTTTACACGTTTTCAAATGTTAAAAAAAAAAAAAAAGTCTACTTTTTTTTACATACTTTCAAATGTTGAAAAAACGTTGATCTACGTTTGGACAGTTTAAGGGCTAACATCGCTCGTTTGACCTTCAACTATGAACTTCCATTCTCTGTCAATATTGTGGGACACTGCCAAGAGGTCCGTCAAATAGCTCCCACTCCCCAACAGTGTCATAATTGCTGGCATTTTGGACACCCTGCTAAACACTGCAGATCTGCAGCGGAATGCCCGGTCTGCAGTGCAGTTGATCATTCCAATACGTCTTGTAGTCTTTTCCCCTCGTCTCAATTGCAGGGAACCTCATCCTTCCTCTTCACGCCATTGCCAGGTTTATTATAATGAATGAGAGATCCGTTATCTTCTTAAGGAGCATGAGGGCCTCACTTACACTATGGCTGTCTCTCAACTCCGCCTTCAAGGTAAACTCCCTTGTGTCCTGTATGCTCAGGTAGCCCGAAGACCTCCAACCTTGACGGTCCTCCCACCTCCCAATCCCTCTGCATCTGTGTTTTCCGGGGTCACCCCAGTTTCTAATTCTTTTGCAGTTTTATCCTCTGACACTCCTACCTCCACACCACTTCCTACTTCTACTTCATCTCAGCTCATTTGCTTGCTTCTCAGTCTACGAGACCTTGCAGACCTACGCTTTCTTCACATCCTTCATTTGCAAAGAATATATCTCCTACCTCGGAGCCTCGTTCTCACCCCCTTTCCAGCTCTCACATGAAGGTAGAGGTTCACCCCCCCTCGTGTAGTCCCCCCCCCATCTTCCTTCACAGTTACCCTCCAACCTCCTTCCTCTCCTGTTACACTGCAGGCCTCTTCTACCCAAGCCGACGCATCTCTCCAGGTTCATACTCCCTGCCCCCCTCAGACCTCTTTTGTTGCTTTTGTAATTACTCCTACCTTTCCTTGCAACACCTCTCCTGCCTCTGACATCATGGCATCATTGGATTCCTTAACAACAAAGATGTCAGACGCTACCTCCAGCTATATTGCGGAGACGACACCCTCGATGGACACCAACACACTTTCTACCTCTCCTATTTTGCGACCCTCGCAACATTATTCCTCCACAACATTCACATTCTTCCTTGCTTACACACTTACCGTTACCCCAACTTTACAGAGCCTAATAGCCCATAGGTTTTATTGTTTCTTATTGTTGCCAATTTTATTTTGTCTCCTTCCACTGGTGTAGGCGTGAGTTTGGTGAAAGTACTGTGTATCTGTTGCTTTCCCTGACAATAATTTCCATCAGGGGTTCGTCGAAGAATAACTCGAGACATTCCAGTTCAGTGGCATTGTTCCCAAGTGTACAAGATGGCCGTATTCCACTTTCGCTTTCATCAAACTGATGGGGACTTGGAACAAAATTGGCAGCTTCCTGCCAATCCCAGGTGCAGTCTGCTGGTGGGTACTGGATATTGACAGGTGGTTGTGGAGGCTGGTGTGTTGAGTGGGGGATGGTGGCTTTTGTTGTAGATCAGCTGAGGCAGCGGCATGGGTGGCAGCATGGCCCACTGCTGCTGCCTCACGGCTGGCACCACCACTAGATGTATGCCCATTTTCCATCCTAATTGCAACACTATTATCTTCATTTTCACTATCTGTTCCTGTTGTACAGCCACAGGATGTACTCCGAGATGTACTCCTTCCCCTTGGAATAGCATATGGCACACTATCACTGGAGAATATTTCACTTCACTATCGCTACTGGAATCGTTTTCAAGAGCTTGTAGTTCATATTCAGTATCACTATCATCACCATTGCTCACATCTGAGTCCTGGATATGGGAAAAATAAGTGTCCTTTTTTGTTCTGGTACAACTGAACGTGAACAAGACGGCTCAACACCAGAAGTGGATGGTTGAGGGCCGTCTGGGTTTTCCTCGCTATTACCGGTATTATGGTCATTAGTTTCGGCCACAACCTCGTCAAAACCTTGAAACTCGTCTTCACTGGCACTTCCATCTGTATTAGAACTGTCACTGGGGAACAAAAGTGTCCCAATTTGCTGAGGAGTGAGGAGTTTCTTACAAGGCATGGTGAGCAAGGTGCATTAAAATGGTGTTCCCACAATGCGCCACTGGGTTCCAGAATTGTTTCCTACCATGCACATTCACCACGCAGACCCATTCTCTCACATCTAGGCCTACCAGCTGTTTCCCAGTTAATCTGAAGCCACTAGAATTTACGCGTACTAGTATGGCACCAACCCTGGCGCGCAAGCCGTACTTATACAGTACCAACCCTGAAAGGGTTAAATTGTGGGTGCTGGTGTTTGTGGATGACTGTGAAAAGAGTGGAGAGTTATGCTGTAGCCCTACTGGGCTGAGGTGGATGGTAGAGGTTCTGGTACTGAAGCTGATGGTTGTACTGGAGTGTCTAACTTTAAGTCATTCAGTAAGTCAGTCAAGTCATTCAGTAAATCAATCAAGTGATTCAATAAGCCAGTCAGTCAGTCAGTCAAGTTGTTCAGTAAGTTATTCAGTAAGTCAGTCAAGTCATTCAGAAAGTCAGTCAGGTCATTTAGTAAGTTAGTCATTAAGTCAGTCAGTCACACAAACTTATGTTTACCTCTTTTTATGTGTACAAAGTAACACTTCATTATGGCCACAGGATATCTTTGTTTCCTTCGTTAATTCTAAGACTTAAGGGGCAGTATAACAACTTTTTTTTTTTTTTTTACCGTCAGATTTTTTCATTGTTGGTGCACAAGACGATGTATTTACACTATTTACTGTAAATATTTGTCAATAAGATACCCCACACAACAACTGAAAATATCCTTTGGCAGGATCGTAGTCCTATATGGGACGACATAAGGTTGTTTGGGCACCTGGTGCCGAGAGAACAATGCTAATACGAATTTTTAATGATGCACTTTCCTCTAAATATCTTATCTTTATTCCACAAAAAGATGAAGTTTGTTAGTTCTTAGACTGTTGCAAAAAAAATCTGCCCTTTACTCCCATATAAATCCCAAAATATTTGGAATATTTCCAAAAGTTCATCACTAAAATTAAGAACAATCATTATTTTACAATTTCTGTGAATATCATCCTACTTAAGTAATAAAGGCGTAGGAAAGAGAAATAAGTGAATAAGTTACTTCCGAGATATAGGCCTGGAACGCTGTCTCGATATTTTTTTTTTTTTTTTTTTTTTTGCGAAAATCCCATTTGTTTTGGTGGTTTCCTTAGTAAACTGATGTTTTAATGCAGTTATCCTTTTAAAAACACCGTTTTCTCTTACTGAAGGCCAAAATACGACATGGAGATGAGGAATAATAATTTTATATCGAATATTGCTGGTGGACTTTCGCCATATTATGGCCTATTTTATACAGTTTAGAGTATATAACATGTTTATTTGTTATTTATAGTGTTTATTATATCATATTAGATCAATTCTGATAGAAAAATAAGCCGTAGAGTTGATATAAGCGTAATAATGAAGTGATTTCTCCTGCCTCTCTCTGGAGCTGGAATACTGCTGGTGTTCCCAGATGGTGCCTGATTAGCTGGAAGTCTACGGATAAGCTCCGCCTACTTTTTTATGATGCCAAATAGTCAATTATTATATTAGAAAGAATAATGTAAGAAATAGCGATAAAAAACAAGGAAAAAATTCCAAAAAATATATGGGTTGAGAGTAGACACGCTACGCACATCGCCGTCACCATACCTGATATAAATGACTATAATTTTTGTAGAAACGTCGTTGAACATTGATTCTGGTACCACTGTGTTGCCAAAGAGTTAAGCTATTTTTCTATATAAATAACTCGATTTCATAATTTTTCGAAAAAATTTCGCTCGCGTGTCGTGCACCTCATACCACCCCTTAAATGCTTACACCTTTTCTTGCCACTTTGAGCAACACTGGTATGCCTACAGGGTGTCATGATTGCTTGGCAGATACAAGATATAGCAATTAAAAGCTCAAAACACAATTCACAATCACAAGCTTGTAGCAGAGAAGTTGGACTGGACACGTATGAAGTACGAATGCTGGGATAGTGGTGTGGCTGGGGACGACGGGAGGTCTCCCCCACTGATCCACAAGGCAGCCGCTCGAGGAAAAGGGAAGTTTTTTTTTTTTTCCTTCCCCAAGAAGTCCCACAAGGTTGTGTCCTCAGTACTACTCTTTTTCTCTTAGCTATAAATGACCTACCTTCCATTCTTCCTTCGTATATTTGGTCATCACTTTATGATGATGACTTTGCTATAGCTTACTCCCTTCAGGTTATCATAGACTGAGTCTCCCATTAGACCACTTCTTATGGCTTTAAATTTTCCAGTATGAAAACCTGATTCATTACCTTCACTAGACGCCCATTTATATCAGATATTCCCTTGTACTTACACGGCTTGCGTATTCCGGCATGTGATACGGTCAGGTTTCTGGGCCTGCTTTTTGATCACAGGATGATGTGGAGACCTCACATTTCTTCATTAAAGGCAACTTGCCATGGTCAGCTAAATCTCCTTAAGGTTCTCACACATCATTTGTGGAGAGAGAATCGTCGCACTCTCCTCCGTTTGCATTCCACCTTAGTTTTGTCCAAGCTAGATTATGGTGACCAAATCTATTCTGCAACCTCTCCCGCAACTCTGTCTAAGTTAGATCCTATACATCACCAAGGTCTCTGTGCCTTTCGTTCATCCCGTTGAGAGCTTCTTTGCAGAACTAATTTTCCATCCTTGTCTGATCGCCGTGATGCTCATTGCCTTTGCTATTATGTTCGATCTCATGACCTCTACAATCCTTCCTTATGTAGGATAGTCACTGATGTTAGTAGACGTTCTTTATTTGTTTGTCGCCCGTTTTCTCCGTCCCTTTTCTCTCTGCCTACATTCGCTCTTGTTTTCTTTTCAGTTACCACTTCTCCATGTTCATATAGCATCTCACTTTTCCCTGTTCCCTTGGGAAGTTCCAGCTGTTCATGTCTGTTCTTTCCCACTGCCCTGCGCAAAAGCCCAACTACCTATGGTGGCTTCCTGCTCTCTTTTTCCTGACCACTTCCGCTCTCATTCCCATGCCATCGCAGTGTACACCGATGGTTCTAAGTCTTCTGATGGCATCAGCTTTGCAGCAGTGTTTCCAGACAGTGTCGTGCGAGGGCATTTATTACCCTCGGCTAGCATTTTTATGGCTGAATTGTATGCCATTCTTGCAGCACTTATCCATATTGCATCTATGCCTGTGTCACCATTTGTGGTCGTTTCAGGCTCCCTTAGTGCTTTACAGGCTATACAATACAATTTTTATTTCTTTGCAAGTTTACATTGAGATTCTGTAGTTACAATAATGAGTTGCAGTGCAAAGAGAGCCACTATCATGCCACGGCATTATGGGCAGACTAAATTAATGGCTTACAGACTACTTAATACTAGAGAAATTGATCATAGTTTGTAGTACATCTGTTTTTATTTAAGCAGACAGTAAGTTAACTCAAGTTACAATCTGGGGATATTACATTGGGACAATTTGAAGGTTTTTTGTAGGTTGTGTATATCAATACTAGTAAATATTTAAGTTATATTATTAGAATATAATATTGAGCATTGGTGAAAGTAGCTTACAGTATAAGAATTAAGGCAGTATAGTTTTGTGCAGGTATTTATACTACAATGTAGTAAGTATTAGTTATGTATGAACTTTGGGTATTTAAATTTTGAAGTGTTAAGATTTAGGTAACTGGGAGATCTTAATTTAAGTATTGAGTATTTAATATTTAGTTTAGGGTGAGAAGATGGTTTTTGAGAAGAGTCTTAAATTGATGTTCAGACTGGGTTACTTTAGTATTTACTGGTAATGAGTTCCAAATTTTGGGGCCCTTTATGTGCATAGAGTTCTTACATAGTGTGCTGTGGACACACGGGAACATCACACTATATAAGAACTGTATGCACATAAAGGGCCCCAAAATTTGGAACTCATTACCAGTAAATACTAAAGTAACCCGGTTTGAGCATCAATTTAAGACTCCTCAAAAACCATCTTCTCACCCTAAACTAAATACTGTTAAATACTCAATACCTAAATTAAGATCTCTCAGTTACCTAAATCTTAACACTTCACAATTAAAATACCTAAAGTTCATACATAACTTAATACTACATTGTAGTATAATTTTTTTTTTTTTCAACAAGTCGGCCGTCTCCCACCGAGGCAGGGTGACCCAAAAAAGAAAGAAAATCCCCAAAAAGAAAATACTTTCATCATCATTCAACACTTTCACCACACTCACACATTATCACTGCTTTTGCAGAGGTATAAATACCTGCACAAAACTATACTGCCGTACACCATATTGTAGCTATACAGAAATCAGATACACCTCACCCCCTAGTTTTTCGTATCCAACTTTGGTTACGCCGTATCTCTAACAAACACAGAGATATTGTTTTTTGTTGGGTCCCTGGTCATGTTGACATACAGGGCAATGAACAGGCAGACACTGCTGCTAGGTCAGCCATACACGACCTCCCAGTTTCATACAGAGGTGTTCCATTCACGGACTATTTTGCTGTAATTGCTACCCATCTTCGCACCCATTGGCAACAACGTTGATCTGATCTGCTCCATAACAAACTTCATTCTGTTAAACCGAGTATAGGTTTCTGGCCATCTTCTTGTCATCAGTGTCGAGGTTGGGAGACTACTCTCTCCCATCTTCGCATCAGCCAGACTCATCTTACTCACGGGTATCTCATGGAGAGGCGTGCTGTTCCTCTCTGTGAGAATTGTCAAGTTCCAGTATCTGTTAGCCACATTCTATTGGACTGCCCACCATCAACGAGCATGCAGAATTTACGTCCAATGTCGTCTCTGCTCCGCTGCCCTTTCTTTACCTTCTCTTCTTGCTGATGGACCCTCCTTTAATCCAGACTCTCTCACTGAGTTTCTGACAGCAACTGATTTACTACACAAACTTTGATGATGATATCTCTAGCACTCTCCTGAGTCCTTTCCACCTTAATCTCTAGCTACCCTCTACCCCTGCACTGTCCACTACCCCGCTGCACTTCATAATCATCCCTTTCCCTCTTGCTACCCATTACCCCTGCATCCTTCCCTGCCCTGCTGCGCTGTATAACCCTCGTGGTTTAGTGCTTCTTTTTTATTATAATATTAATTGATGAGGGAAAAAAGATGAGTGGTGCGTTGAGGTATATGTGGAGTCAAAAAACGTTATCTATGGAGGCAAAGAAGGGAATGTATGAAAGTATAGTAGTACCAACACTCTTATATGGGTGTGAAGCTTGGGTGGTAAATACAGCAGTGAGGAGACGGTTGGAGGCAGTGAAGATGTCCTGTTTAAGGGCAATGTGTGGTGTAAATGTTATGTAGAAAATTCGGAGTGTGGAAATTAGGAAAAGGTGTGGAGTTAATAAAAGTATTAGTCAGAGGGCAGAAGAGAGGTTGTTGAGGTGGTTTGGTCATTTAGAGAGAATGGATCAAAGTAGAATGACATGGAAAGCTTATAAATCTATAGGGGAAGGCAGGCGGGGTAGGGGTCGTCCTCGAAAGGGTTGGAGAGAGGGGGTAAAGGAGGTTTTGTGGGCTAGGGGCTTGGACTTCCAGCAAGTGTGCGTGAGCGTGTTAGATAGGAGTGAATGGAGACGAATGGTACTTGGGACCTGATGATCTGTTGGAGTGTGAGCAGGGTAATATTTAGTGAAGGGATTCAGGGAAACCGGTTATTTTCATATAGTCGGACTTGAGTCCTGGAAATGGGAAGTACAATGCCTGCACGTTAAAGGAGGGGTTTGAGATATTGGCAGTTTGGAGGGGTATGTTGTGTATCTTTATATGTATATGCTTCTAAACTGTTGTATTCTGAGCACCTCTGCAAAAACAGTGATATGTGTGAGTGTGGTGAAAGTGTTGAATGATGATGAAAGTATTTTCTTTCTGGGGATTTTCTTTCTTTTTTGGGTCACTCTGCCTTGGTGGGAGATGGCCGACTTGTTGAAAAAAAAAAAAAAAAGTGTATTCTAGCCTAACCACTCTATGATCTGGCAAAATCACTAATCTGGCACTCTACAGGTCCCAATGATGCCAGATTAGTGATGGTCGACTTTTATTTTGTTATGAAGCGACTCAGACTAATGTTGTTGCCAACAACTGTGAAGGTAGTTAGAGATGATAGCAAAACAGTCTGAGAATGGAATACCCTTATATGAAACATGAAGGTCATGTACCACTGACTGTACTGCAGAGTCCACCTGCTTGCTGCCCTGAGCATCCACATGACCAGGGACCCAGCAGATAATAATGTCTTCATTACTGTTTGAAATGCAGCACAACTAAAGTTGAGGGATGATGCAAATTAAATTTTTTGATAGCCTGCAGAGCACTAAAGGAGTCTGAAACTATCACAAATGTTGAGGTAGGCCTGGACATAATACTTATAATTGCTATGAGAATTGTATACAGCTCAGCTGTGAAAATGATAGTGGAGTCTAATGAATGACCTCGTACAACACTGTCTGGGAACACTGCTGCACACCCGACACTGTCAAGAGGATTTAGAGCCATCAGTATAAACTGCAACAGTATGAGAATGAGACCTGAAGTGGTTAAGAAACAGGGAGTGATAAGCAGCTGTAGGTATTTGAGCTTTTGTGCACGGCAATAGGGAAGAACAGACTCAAACTGTCAGAACCTTCCAAGGGGGAAAGAGAAAAGTTAGATGCTAGATGAATATAATAATCTTTTGTTTCCAACATGTTTTGGCCAATCATTAGGCCACACACTTCTATGGTGAGCAGCTAAACATAAAACACAAAGTTCAGGAGGAACTCCATGACCAATAATTAGTGATTAGTTAAATAGCCAACGACAGCAAAGTTACAGCAGTCAAAGGAAAGTTTTTCAGTTCTTGTATACATTCAGAAATTCCACAGGGGAGAGAAAACTTCTCTAATTTTATAATGGCATGTCTTTGAGTAAAGGCTGGATGTAAAAGCTTCTAATTACAATTCTCAAAGGACTGAAGTAGAAACTGGGTGTAGGAGGATAACAGATTCACATATCAAATTAAGATGGATATGCTGACTGATGTTAATGTAGACATTAGTCTAAACTGGCAGTTTTACAAGGGCAGTTCACCATGTGATCATGCCCTTGCTGTATGCTCAACCACAGTCAAATGTTCTATAACCAGCCAATTAATGAAGCTGGTCCAGTAATGAACAACCCATTCTGTCTAGCTACTTGCCATATAAGTGTGTGGCCCAATGATTGGCCACAACACGTTGGAAACAAAAGTTTATGGGTTCCCATGCATGGTAAACACTGGAGAAGCACCATCTCTGTAGCCACTCTGGCATGGGAAGTCCCAGCCTGTGTAGACCAAGTCACTGACAAAGCTCACTATTTTTTCATGAAAAGAACTGCTCTCAAAAAGCCCCCGTCTCCAATAAACCATGTTCCAATGCTAAATTGCAATTCTAGCTCTTACTGTTATTTATTTTGCTTGTATGTCCAAGGTAAATCCAGGTATTTACTACAGACATTAAAAAAAGAAAAAAAAAAAAGGTTCAGGTTATAAGAAAAAAAAAAAAAAAAAAAAGAGCCTCACCTTGCCATAGTCTTTTTTTGAGAGAGTAACTTGTGGCTTGGGAAGAGGACCCACCACTTCTTCAATCATTTCTCCGTCACTGTCTTCTGAAGGGTGGAAAAACAGCATGCATTATTATTTAGTACAACAAACTGCATATTATTTAGGTACTGTATAATTTTATTGTGATTTTAGATCAATCTCTAGCTTGAACACCTTGTTTCCTAAGAATGTTCCCTAACCATGACATGATAGCAATGAAATCCTTCCTAAACATTTTCAATGTCTTCATGTATTAAATTATATTATTGTACTTAAACTACACATGGAAAATACTGGTTTCTCTCTCATAAAAGTTAAACTGATATTATTTTGTACTCATTACTATTATTATTATTATAATAAAATAAAGCACTAAACCGACAAGGGTCATGCAGCACTGCGGGGCAGAAAATAGTGCCGGGGCTATGAACAGCTAGGTGGAGAGAGGATCAGAGGTGAGGGGAGAAAAGGGCTGGAAGGGGATCAGAGGTGAGGGGAGAAAAGGGCTGGAAGGGGATCAGAGGTGAGGGGAGAAAAGGGCTGGAAGGGGATCAGAGGTGAGGGGAGAAAAGGGCTGGAAGGGGATCAGAGGTGAGGGGAGAAAAGGGCTGGAAGGGGATCAGAGGTGAGGGGAGAAAAGGGCTGGAAGGGGATCAGAGGTGAGGGGAGAAAAGGGCTGGAAGGGGATCAGAGGTGAGGGGAGAAAAGGGCTGGAAGGGACGCTAGGGGCTGTGTCAAAGTACATATAGTAACGCAGTTGCTGACAAACTCCCTTTGATATACCGCTGAAGTGTTTCGAGAGTTTATCTACTCTCTGAGCCCGGCCATGGGCCAGGCTCGTCTGGTGCTTGCCTGGTCAACCAGGCTGTTGTGGCTGGAGGCCCACTGCCCCACATATCCATCACAGCCTGGCTGATCTGGCACCTGGTGAAGATACTTGTCCAGTTTCCTCTTGAAGGCTTCTACACTTGTTCCAGCCATGTTTCAGATATCTTCTGGTAAGATGCTGAATGGTCTGGGACCTCGGATGTTGATACAGGGTTCCCTTATTGTCCCACTGCACCCCTGCTCCTCACTGAGTTTATTTTACACTTCCCCCATCTCTCTCCCTCCAGTATGTTATGGCAGTGTGCAGATTTGGGACCAGGCCCTCGAGTATTTTCCAGGTACATGTATATCTCTCTCCTCCATTCCAATGAATACATGTTCAAGACTTGCAGGCATTCCCAGTAGCTTAGGTGCTTTACAGGCTCAATGTGAGCCATAAACGATCTCTGTATTTGTTCCAGCTCTGATATTTCTCCTGCTTTGAACGGGGCCGTCAGCACTGAGCAATATTCTAAGCGAGGGAGCATTAGCGATTTGAAGAGTGTCACCATCGGCATTATTCCCCTTGTTTTGAAAGTTCTCAATACCCACCCCGTCATCTTCCTGGTTGTCATGATCTTTGTCTTATGTTCTTTAAAAGAAAGGTCCGCTGATGTAATTATTCCCAGGTCTTTTACGTGTTCCTTACATTCTATTTGGTGACCCTCTTGAGTTTTGTATATAGTGTTCCTTTTGAGTTCTTCATTCTTTCCATACCTAAGCAGCTGGAACTTATCACCACTGAACGTCATGTTGTTCTCCACTGCCCGCTGGAAAACCCTGTTTAGGTCTTCCTGTACTTTTTCAGTGTCCTCTACCATAGTGACTTTCATGCTTATTTTAGTGTCATCTGCAAATGATGATACAAATGTGTGCCAGGTATTTTTGTCTATGTCTGCTATGAGGATGAGAAACAGCAGAGGTGCCAGGACAGTGCCTTGGGGCACTGAGCTTTTGACCTCACTGATGCTGGATCTTGCCATGTTCACTACTACTTTTTGTGTTCTGTGTTAGGAAACTGAAAATCCATCTGCCTACCTTCCCTGTAATGCCCATAGCCTTCATTTTGTGTGCTATCACTCCATGATCACATTTGTCAAATGCCTTTGCAAAATCTGTGTAAATCACATCTGCATTTTGGTTGTCTTCCAATGCCTCCGTAATTCTCTTATAATGGTTAAGCAGCTGTGACAGGCACGATCATCCTGCTCTAAAACCATGGTGGTTCAGGTTATGTTGGTTGTGCTGCTCCATGAAATTTGTAATCTGCCGTCTCATCACTCTTTCGAAGATTTTTATGATGTGCAAGGTTAGGGCTACTGGTCTGTAATTTTAGGTAGTACTCTACTACCTCCCTTATGTAAAGGAGCTATGTCTGCACTCTTTAAGGCACCTAGATCTAGGCTCTTTCTCCAAAGAATACTGAGGGCTCGTACTAGTGGTACTTTGGACTTCTTTATAAACAGAGCATTCCATGAATCTGGTCCAGGTGCTGAGTGAGTGGGCATGTTTTCTATTTCTTTTTCAAAAACTATGGGATTTGTACTAATATCAGTTAGTTGGTCTGTGCAATCTGGAGTGAAAAATATTTCTGCATTTTCTACCTTGCTGTCATTTAGTGAGTTGCTGAACACTGACTCATACTGTTCTTTTAGGATATCACTCATTTCCAAAGTCAAAAAGTGATCATAAGTCAAAGGCAGGGCCGTTTGCAAGCAGGGAAAATAAGGTAAGAGCGGTAAGGTGGTGGAAGTAAATCCTGCGAGGTCGCTGGTAAAGCAGACAATCCACAAGAAAGTGAAGAACCGAAATAAGGGCCCGACAAACCTCACAGAGAGGAATAGGGTGTCATTCCATGAGATACCCATGGGTAAGGCAAGTCTGGCTGATGCAGAACTTCAGAGACAAGTGAGGTAGAGATCGGGGAGACTATGGAGGGAACCAGAGGTCTGAGAGGGGAGGGGAGTATGAACCTGGAGAGATGTACCGGTGGGGACAGAAGAGACCTGCGGTGGAACAGGAGAGGAAGGAGGCTGGAAGGGAACTGGGGAATAAGTCTGGAACAGGAGAAGAGGGGGCCACACAAGGGAAGGGTGAACCTCCACCTTTGTGTAAGAGTTAGAAAGGGGATGAGAACTGGGCACTAAAGCCAAAAAGAGCTGTTGGGGAATTGTAAGCATTGGAGGAATGCAAAGAGACTTTGGCTTAGAAGACAGGTTCAACTTTGCAGGTGACAGGTGCAGGTGTGCGAGGCCTCGCAGAAGGAGAAACTAGAGGGCAAGTTGAAGAAGTAGAAACAGGAAGAGGTAAGGAGGTGGGGGTTTAAGAGGCTAAAACTGCAAAAGAATTAAGAGACAGAGGTGGCCCTGGAAGACATGGCACCAGAGGAGCTGGTAGGCAGGGGGACCATCAAGGTTGGAGGTCTCCTAGCTACTCAAGAATAAGGAGCATAAGGAAGATTCCCCTGAAGGCAGAGCTGAGAGACAGCCTTAGCAAAAGTAAGGCCTTTGCTCTCCTTAAGACAATGGATTTCTCATTCATTAAGTCAGACCTGACATCAGCGGGTAAAATAAGGATGAGTTTCATTGCAATTAAGACAAGTAGGGGGAAGACTGCAAGATATATCGGCATGATTTGCGGGACCGCAGACCGGGCACTCCACTGCAGATGGAGTATACCTGGGATGTCCATAGCGCCAGCAATTTCAACACTGTTGGGGTGTGGGGACCACTTTATGGACCCCTAGGCGATGGCCTGCGATATAAATGGAGGACAGGAGTTCACGGCAGTCAAAGGTTAAGCAGGCGATGTTACTGGGAAAGCGCCTCTGTCTGCGAGCGGGCAGGACACATGTATCCACTTTGAGAATTGGAAAGTCCTGTAGGGCTAATTGCTCTAAAATATCATCACTGCAAGACAGAAAATCACACTGTACAATGGTACGTGGTAAAACCATTGTACCACTGCAAGAATTGTGAGTAGCGTGCTTATGAACTGTGACAGGAACGTTATCAATGGAAGTAAGATGGGAGAGATAATGTGCTTGTTCTGCAATCTGAACTGTAACTTTGCACATACCGCTCCGAATAGCGTGAAAGGATATATTTTTAGCGTGAAAGGATATATTTTGGCCAATGTGTCGTAAAAGAGCTTTACCAATACTATGGTCTGAAAGATAATCAGTTGGAGATGTTGGCTGTAGGGAAAAGAATTTGGTCCACTATGTACTTGTAAACATGGTGCGTAAAGGAAGTGGGTTTCATGAAGGTTGTTTCTGGGTGGAATGAGAAGAAATCGAAGAACCGTCGTCAACAAATGGTCTGGAACGTTTAGGCGTAGGACTGCGCACAACCCGACCTGAGGCACGTGGGCGATCCGAAAGCTGTTGCATCGTATTTGGGAAAGCTGGACACATAGTTAAAGGCATGCAAGAGGCAGAGGCACAGCTGGGTCAGAACAGGATGTGGTAACAAAGAGAGGCCTGGGAGGAGGAGGGGGGGGATCACGGAACAGACTCCATGATGGTGGCACTTCTTTCTTATTATTTTAGGAAAAAAAAAAGGGAAGAAAAAAAAAAAGAAAGGGGCAGTTACTAGAAGACATGGGAGGGCCGCAAGTTCCTCCCTTTATCCAAGAGGACCTTGAAACTGCCAGCAGCGCAGATGCAGTGTGGAACCCATGCCATACCTTACCTTTCACACCAGTATTTTGTACTCAGAAATAAACGTGTGAAAGGACTGCAGTTTTTTTTTTTTTCAACAAACTGGCCGTATCCCACCGAGGCAGGGAGGCCCAAAAAGAAAAACGAAAGTTTCCCTTTTTAAATTTAGTAATTTTTACAGAAGGGGTTACTAGCCCCTTGCTCCGGGCATTTCAGTCGCCTCTTACAACACGCATGGCTTACAGAGGAAGAATTCTGTTCCACTTCCCCATGGAGATAAGAGGAAATAAACAAGAGCAAGAACTAGAAAGAAAATAGAAGAAAACCCAGAGGGGTGTGTATATATATATGCTTGTACATGTGGATGTTATGAATGAGAAGAAGCTGGATGTCCTGGCTTTAAGTGAAACAAAGCTGAAGGGGGTGGGAGAGTTTCAATGGAGAGGAATAAATGGGATTAGGTCACGGGTTTCAAATAGAGTCAGAGCTAAAGAAGGAGTAGCAATAATGTTGAAGGATAAGCTATGGCAGGAAAAGAGGGACTATAAATGTATTAATTCAAGGATTATGTGGAGTAAAATAAAGATTGGATGTGAAAAGTGGGTTATAATAAGCGTGTATGCAAGTGGAGAAGAGAGAAGTGTAGAGGAGAGAGAGAGATTTTGGGAAATGTTGAGTGAATGCGTGGGGAGTTTTGAATCAAGTGTGAGAGTAATGGTGGTTGGGGATTTCAATGCTAAAGTGGGTAAAAATGTTATGGAGGGAGTAGTAGGTAAATTTGGGGTGCCAGTGGTAAATGTAAATGGGGAGCCTTTAATTGAGCTATGTGTAGAAAGAAATTTGGTAATAAGTAATACATATTTTATGAAAAAGAGGATAAATAAATATACAAGGTATGATGTAGCACGTAATGAAAGTAGTTTGTTAGATTATGTATTGGTGGATAAAAGGTTGATGGGTAGGCTCCAGGATGTACATGTTTATAGAGGGGCAACTGATATATCGGATCATTATTTAGTTGTAGCTACAGTTAGAGTAAGAGGTAGATGGGAAAAGAGGAAAATGGCAGCAACAAGCAAGAGGGAGGTGAAAGTGTATAAACTAAGGGAGGAGGAAGTTCGGTTGAGATATAAGCAACTATTGGCAGAAAGGTGGGCTGGTGCAAGTATGAGTAGTGGGGGGGTTGAAGAGGGTTGGAATAGTTTTAAAAATGCAGTATTAGAATCTGGGGCAGAAGTTTGTGGTTATAGGAGGGTGGGGGCAGGAGGAAAGAGGAGTGATTGGTGGAATGATGAAGTAAAGGTAGCTTATGAGAAGTTTTTACAAAGCAGAAGTGTTATAAGAAGAGCAGAGTATATGGAGAGTAAAAGAAAGGTAAAGAGAGTGGTGAGAGAGTGCAAAAGGAGAGCAGATGATAGAGTGGGAGATGCACTGTCAAGAAATTTGAATGAAAATAAAAAAAATTTTGGAGCGAGTTAAACAAGTTAAAAAAGCCTGGGGAAAGTATGGATTTGTCAGTTAAAAACAGAGTAGGGGAGTTAGTAGATGGGAGAGGGAGGAAATTAGGTAGATGGCGAGAAAAATTTTTGAGGAACTTTTAAATTTTAAAGGAAAAAGAGAGGCAGTAATTTCATGCAGGGGGTCATGGAGGTATACCATCTTTTAGGAGTGAAGAAGAGCAGAATGTAAGTGTGGGGGAGGTACGTGAGGCATTAGAGAATGAAAGGGGGTAAAGCAGCTGGAACTGATGGCATCATGACAGAAATGTTAAAAGCAGGGGGGGGATATAGTGTTGGGAGTGGTTGGTCCTTTTGTTTAATAAATGTATGAAAGAGGGAAGGTACCTAGGGATTGGGGGAGGGGCCTGTATAGTCCCTTTAATATAAAGGAAAGGGACAAAAGAGACTGTAAAAATTTATAGGGGAAATTTAAGTTTACTGAGTATACCAGGAAAAGTGTATGGTAGGGTTATAATTGAAAGAATAGAGTAAGACAGAATGCAGGATTGGGGATGAGCAGGAGGTTTCAGAGTGGGTAGGGGATGTGAAATTTTCAAGTGTTTTACATTGAAGCATATATGTAAAACAGTATTTAGATAAAGGTAGGGAAGTTTTATTACTTTTTATGGATTTAGAAAAGGCATAGGGATAGAGTGGATAGAGGAGCAATGTGGCAGATGTTGCAAGTATATGGAATAGGTGGTAAGTTATTAAATGCTGTAAAGAGTTTTTATGAGGATAGTGAGGCTCAGGTTTAGGGTGTATAGAAGAGAGGGAGACTACTTCCCGTAAAAAGTAGGTCTTAGACAGGGATGTGTAATGTCACCATGGATGTTTAATATATTTATAGATGTGGGTGGTAAGGAAGTAAATGCTAGGGGGTTCGGGAGAGGGGTTGGATTAATTTGGGGGAATCAAATTCAAATGGGAATTTACACAGTTACTTTTTGCTGATGATACTGTGCTTATGGGAGATTCTAAAGAAAAATTGCAAAGGTTAGTGGATGAGTTTGGGAATGTGTGTAAAGGTAAAAAAGTTGAAAGTGACATAGAAAAGAGTAAGGTAATGAGGGTATCAAATGATTTTGATAAAGAAAAATTGGATATCAAATTGGGGAGGAGGAGTATGGAAGAAGTGAAGTTTTCAGATACTTGGGAGTTGAAAGTGTCGGCGGATGGATTTATGAAGGATAAGGTTAATCATAGAATTGATGAGGGAAAAAAGGTGAGTGGTGCATTGAGGATATGTGGAGTCAAAAAATGTTATCTATGGGGGCAAAGAAGGGAATGTATGAAAGTATAGTAGTACCCAAAACTCTTTTATGGGGTGAAGCTTGGGGGGTAAATGCAGCAGCGAGGGGGGAAAGGGTTTGGGGGCAAGGGGGAGTCCTGTTTAAGGGTAATGTGTGGTGTAAATAAATTTTGCAGAAAATTCGGAGTGTGGAAATAGGAAAAAGGTGTGGAGTTAATAAAAGTATTATCAGAGGGCAGAAGAGGGGTTTTTGAGGTGGTTTGGGGCATTTAGAGAGAATGATCAAAGTAGAATGACATGGAAGCATATAAATCTATAGGGGAAGGAAGGAGGGGTAGGGTCGTCCTCGAAAGGGTTGGAGAGAGGGGGTAAAGGAGGTTTTGTGGGCAAGGGGCTTGGACTTCCAGCAAGTGTGCGGAGCGTGTTAGAAAAGGAGTGAATGGAGACAAATGGTACTTGGGACCTGACGATCTGTTGGAGTGTGAGCAGGGTAATATTTAGTGAAGGGATTCAGGGAAACCAGTTATTTTCATATAGTCGGACTTGAGTCCTGGAAATGGGAAGTACAATGCCTGCGATTTAAAGGAGGGGTTTGGGATATTGGCAGTTTGGAGGAATATGTTGTGTATCTTTATATGTGTATGCTTCTAAACTGTTGTATTCTGAGGACCTCTGCAAAAACAGTGATAATGTGTGAGTGTGGTGAAAGTGTTGAATGATGATGAAAGTATTTTCTTTTTGGGGATTTTCTTTCTTTTTTGGGTCACCCTGCCTCGGTGGGAGACGGCCAACTTGTTGAGAAAAAAAAAAATGTATGTGTAGTGTGACCTAAGTGTAAGTAGAAGTAGGAAGACATACCTGAAATCTTGCATGTTTATGAGACAGAAAAAAGGACACCAGCAATCCTACCATCATGCAAAACAATTACAGGTTTTCGTTTTATACTCATTTGGCAGGACTGCAGATGCCTTCACCAAAACCTACAGAAGTACTCTCCTAATTGTATTTGTATGAATTAAGCTCCAGTTCTTGGGTTCCACCTTTTGACCACTAATTAACTTGTCTGATGTTTTTCAAGTCCCATGAACTTTTATGAAATTATCCTTTACTTACTACACTCGTACATTCTTGCAATGCCCTCAAACTGAAGCTCTTCAGTGTGAGGGCATAGTTTCTTCTGATTTTTAACTTTCAACTGTACCTCTCTTCATCCTAGTCTTGCCCCTTATTAACAATCTACCTTTGTTACATTCACCCTGTCAATATGCCTGAAATGGTATCTTGAATGTTATGATCATGTCTCCTCTGATCTTTGGTGCCTAGTATTGACATTCAATTCTTCATGCCTGTCCTCATAATTCAGGCTCTAAATTTCTGGAACTAGGTGAATATCAGTAAACAGCCTGGTAGATGTACTGAGGAGTATCTGCTTTAATGAAAATCCATTGTATCAAAGTGCTCAACACAACCAGATCTACTGCTTCATTAATACTACCAGACATGAAATGCCCCATATAATGGACTTACTCCACTGCATCAGTGACATAACTGGATATAATAAGAAGAAATTAATACAGCAGAGTAAATTACCTGAAAATAAAGGGGTTTAAAATTAGGTACAGTATAGAACAGTAGGTTGGTAGACAGCAACCACCCAGGGAAGTACTACCGTCCTGCCAGATGACTGTGAAACAGAAACCTGTAACTGTTTTGCATGATGGTAGGATTGCTGGTTTCTTTTTCTGTCTCATAAACACGCTAGATAACAGGGATATCTTGCTACTCCTACTTACACTTTGGTCACACTTCACAGACACGCACATGCATATATATATACATACATCTAGGTTTTTCTCCTTTTTCTAAATAGCTCTTGTTCTTCTTTATTTCTTCTATTGTCCATGGGGAAGTGGAAAAGAATCTTTCCTCCGTAAGCCATGCGTGTCGTACGAGGCGACTAAAATGCCGGGAGCAATGGGCTAGTAACCCCTTCTCCTGTAGACATTTACTAAAAAAGAGAAGAAGAAAAACTTTATAAAACTGGGATGCTTGAATGTGCGTGGATGTAGTGCGGATGACAAGAAACAGATGATTGCTGATGTTATGAATGAAAAGAAGTTGGATGTCCTGTCCCTAAGCGAAACAAAGCTGATAAATTAGACACATGTGCAATAAAGATACCCAAGAGTTGCACATGTGTCTAATTTATCAACATGTCGGTTCTCTGAACCATTCATCTACGAAACAAAGCTGAAGGGGGTAGGGGAGTTTCAGTGGGGGGAAATAAATGGGATTAAATCTGGAGTATCTGAGAGAGTTAGAGCAAAGGAAGGGGTAGCAGTAATGTTGAAGGATTAGTTATGGAAGGAGAAAAGAGAATATGAATGTGTAAATTCAAGAATTATGTGGATTAAAGTAAAGGTTGGATGCGAAAAGTGGGTCATAATAAGCGTGTATGCACCTGGAGAAGAGATGAATGTAGAGGAGAGAGAGAGATTTTGGGAGATGTTAAGTGAATGTATAGGAGCCTTTGAACCAAGTGAGAGAGTAATTGTGGTAGGGAATCTGAATGCTAAAGTAGGAGAAACTTTTAGATAGGGTGTGGTAGGTAAGTTTGGGGTGCCAGGTGTAAATGATAATGGGAGCCCTTTGATTGAACTTTGTATTGAAAGGGGTTTAGTTATAGGTAATACATATTTTAAGAAAAAGAGGATAAATAAGTATACAAGATATGATGTAGGGCGAAATGACAGTAGTTTGTTGGTTTAAATGTATTGGTAGATAAAAGACTGTTGAGTAGACTTCAGGATGTACATGTTTATAGAGGGGCCACAGATATGTCAGATCACTTTCTAGTTGTAGCTACACTGAGAGTAAAAGGTAGATGGGATACAATGAGAATAGAAGCATCAGGGAAGAGAGAGGTGAAGGTTTATAAACTAAAAGAGGAGGCAGTTAGGGTAAGATATAAACAGCTATTGGAGGATAGATGGGCTAATGAGAGCATAGGCAATGGGGTCGAAGAGGTATGGGGTAGGTTTAAAAATGTAGTGTTAAGAGTGTTCAGCAGAAGTTTGTGGTTACAGGAAAGTGGGTGTGGGAGGGAAGAGGAGCGATTGGTGGAATGATGATGTAAAGAGAGTAGTAAGGGAGAAAAAGTTAGCATATGAGAAGTTTTTACAAAGTAGAAGTGATGCAAGGAGGGAAGAGTATATGGAGAAAAAGAGAGAGGTTAAGAGAGTGGTGAAGCAATGTAAAAAGAGAGCAAATGAGAGAGTGGGTGAGATGTTATCAACAAATTTTGTTGAAAATAAGAAAAAGTTTTGGAGTGAGATTAACAAGTTAAGGAAGCCTAGAGAACAAATGGATTTGTCACTTAAAAATAGGAGAGGAGAGTTATTAAATGGAGAGTTAGAGGTATTGGGAAGATGGAGGGAATATTTTGAGGAATTGTTAAATGTTGATGAAGATAGGGAAGCTGTGATTTCGTGTATAGGGCAAGGAGGAATAACATCTTGTAGGAGTGAGGAAGAGCCAGTTTTGAGTGTGGGGGAAGTTCGTGAGGCAGTAGGTAAAATGAAAGGGGGTAAGGCAGCCGGGATTGATGGGATAAAGATAGAAATGTTAAAAGCAGGTGGGGATATAGTTTTGGAGTGGTTGGTGCAACTATTTAATAAATGCATGGAAGAGGGTAAGGTACCCAGGGATTGGCAGAGAGCATGCATAGTTCCTTTGTATAAAGGCAAAGGGGACAAAAGAGAGTGCAAAAATTATAGGGGGATAAGTCTGTTGAGTATACCTGGTAAAGTGTATGGTACAGTTATTATTGAAAGAATTAAGAGTAAGACGGAGAATAGGATAGCAGATGAACAAGGAGGCTTTAGGAAAGGTAGAGGGTGTGTGGACCAGGTGTTTACAGTGAAACATATAAGTGAACAGTATTTAGATAAGGCTAAAGAGGTCTTTGTGGCATTTATGGATTTGGAAAAGGCGTACGACAGGGTGGATAGGGGGAGCAATGTGGCAGATGTTGCAGGTGTATGGTGTAGGAGGTAGGTTACTGAAAGCAGTGAAGAGTTTTTACGAGGATAGTGAGACTCAAGTTAGAGTATGAGGGAAAGAGGGAAATTATTTCCCAGTAAAAGTAGGCCTTAGACAAGGATGTGTGATGTCACCTTGGTTGTTTAATATATTTATAGATGGGGTTGTAAGAGAAGTAAATGCGAGGGTCTTGGCAAGAAGCGTGGAGTTAAAAGATAAAGAATCACACATAAAGTGGGAGTTGTCACAGTTGCTCTTTGCTGATGACACTGTGCTCTTGGGAGATTCTGAAGAGAAGTTGCAGAGATTGGTGGATGAATTTGGTAGGGTGTGCAAAAGAAGAAAATTAAAAGTGAATACAGGAAAGAGTAAGGTTAGGAAGATAACAAAAAGATTAGGTGATGAAAGATTGGATATCAGATTGGAGAGAGAGAGTATGGAGGAGGTGAATGTATTCAGATATTTGGGAGTTGACGTGTCAGCGGATGGGTCTATGAAAGATGAGGTGAATCATAGAATTGATGAGGAGAAAAGGGTGAGTGGTGCACTTAGGAGTCTGTGGAGACAAAGAACTTTGTCCTTGGAGGCAAGGAGGGGAATGTATGAGAGTATAGTTTTACCAACGCTCCTATATGGGTGTGAAGCATGGGTGATGAATGTTGCAGCGAGGAGAAGGCTGGAGGCAGTGGAGATGTCATGTCTGAGGGCAATGTGTGGTGTGATATAATGCAGAGAATTCGTAGTTTGGAAGTTAGGAGGAGGTGCGGGATTACCAAAACTGTTGTCCAGAGGGCTGAGGAAGGGTTGTTGAGGTGGTTCGGACATGTAGAGAGAATGGAGCGAAACAGAGTGACTTCAAGAGTGTATCAGTCTGTAGTGGAAGGAAGGCGGGGTAGGGGTTGGCCTAGGAAAGGTTGGAGGGAGGGGGTAAAGGAGGTTTTGTGTGCGAGGGGCTTGGATTTCCAGCAGGCATGCGTGAGCGTGTTTGATAGGAGTGAATGGAGACAAATGGTTTTTAATACTTGACGTGCTGTTGGAGTGTGAGCAAAGTAACATTTATGAAGGGGTTCAGGGAAACCGGCAGGCCGGACTTGAGTCCTGGAGATGGGAAGTACAGTGCCTGCACTCTGAAGGAGGGGTGTTAATGTTGCAGTTTAAAAACTGTAGTGTAAAGCACCCTTCTGGCAAGACAGTGATGGAGTGAATGATGGTGAGTTTTTCTTTTTCGGGCCACCCTGCCTTGGTGGGAATCGGCCAGTGTGATAAAAAAAAAAATATAGACCAGTACACTATAATAATGTAAAGCACTAAATCCAGGTAAAAATTGGAGACCAAATGATGATAATAGGCGAGTGTGCATAGAGACATTAACATACTGTTATGGGTTGGGTAATTAGCCTTGCTTGCCTAAGCCCAAGTCTGCTGCTGGTCCACTGCATCAATGGTATTACCAGACACCTCCCATATGGACAAAAGTGCAATGCAACAGACTAGGTCTGTTGCATCAATAATTAATTCTATCAGACACCCCCCATACAGCCATGATCTAATGCAGGGTTTATCACACTGTGGTTTTACAGTATGATCAAACTGCAAGAAATGACTATCAGGTGCCTTAAACAGAAGAATAAATAGGCTCAGAAGAGATGTTATGTTTGTGTACACACGAGGTGCCCAGTAAAACGCAGGGACATGCATTTTGTGTAAAACACTGCTCTGCTGTATATAGATCCATGTTTCAGGGACTTCCACAGACTGCAACAATTATAGAAACACGACTGATTCCTATATATACAGGAACATATGTTAGAATAGTAGAAAAGTGAAGCTATTGAATGTGTTTGTGTGTTTACGATGGTGGGTAAGAGAGGGTGCGTGGGTGGGTTTGTGGGTGGGTTTTTGGGTGGGTGGGTTTTTGGGTGGGTGGGTGGGTGGGTGGGTTTTTGGGTGGGGGGGTGGTTGGGTGGATGGATGGATGGATGGATGGATGGATGGATGGATGGATGGATGGATGGATGTGAGTGGGTGAATGTGAGAGAGTAGGTGGACAGGCAAGTGTATTGTAGTGTATGAAAATAGTGGAGACAGATGAAGAGTGCTGTGCCTCAGCCACTAAATGAACATGTGGTGGACAGGAACATCCCTCCTTGGTTCTCACACTCACTTCTTTGCCTTACCAATATCACCCCTCCTACCAACCAGTGACTAACACAAATAATGAATCTACAGTACTGATCCTTGACAATCTTTCTCTCTTACACTCACACACACTCAATCTCTGATATAATCACTTACACTAATACAGGAATGAAGGCAATGAATCAGTGAGAAATGGAGATGCATGGAGGGTGGCAGTAAAGGCACACAGGCATCAGTCTGGGCCTACTTCCTAGGCTCTCAGCCAACATCCTCCTCCCCCTCCCCATTGTGGCTTGGGCTTTCCTCATTGGCTGGATTGTTATCCACCAAATTTCCTTTCCTTTTCCTTGCCTGACAACCACACACCAGCTAACACAACATAAATAATAAATCTATAGTTCTTCACCAGTCTTTACCAAACAAGTGTGAGCTCTTCATATAAGTATACAAAATACACAAATTATGAATGCATTTCATAAAAAATTAACTAGGCTAAAAAAAAATATTTACAAGTCATCATTAATAAAAACATGTTAACTGACAAAATCCAGAATTATGGATTCTTCTTCCATTTTGTCCGATGTGACTGATAGAAAGTGACCACTCCCACATAACATTTCTCTGAAAAGCGAACCTATGCACCACTGTTTTCATAGAAATAAACCAGTCCTAAAACTTGTTTACCTTAGGTTTATACCCCCTGCATTTGTCAAGTTGTTTATAACTGTGTCAGTATGAGTCTGCAAGTCTTTCTTTATCAGGTTTCATGGACCTAGTATATACATAAAATGCTAATAAATAATTGTTGCTACCCCTTGGTATCAACAAAGTCTAGTGTTTTTTTTTTTTCTAATTTACTGATTACTATCAAACTTACTCCTCCTCTCAATCCATTTAAGATCCTCCTCTTCTAAATCTGATTCTGAATCACTCACAGATGAGGAATTGGAGACTTTCCTTTTAGCTGCTTTCTTTTTTTCCTTTTTCCTCTTTTTCTTTTCCTTCTTGTGTTTCTTCTTCTTCTCCTTCTTTCTTTTCTTCCTTTTCTTTTCATTATCAGAGCTGTGAGACCCATCCTCTCTATCTCTGTTGGACACTTTGGATTTCTTCTCATCATCTGTGTTTCCTACATCAGAACTATAAAAATAGTTATTCATTATACACTATGCAAAAAACATTCAACATTTTGTATAAAATTTTATGAAACATTGGAAATGCAATGAAAAAATTAAACAAATTATTTGGACAATCAAAAGTGCCTGGTAAATGGGTATTCATTTGTATACTGTATAATCATAATTATAGGTCTAATAATAAGAACAAGATCATGTCTTCTGAAGTTAAGGAACCATTCATTTGTAAATTAATAGAAGCAAATACGGTATATTCACTTTTTGAGGGGATCAAATTTTTAAGAGCATTTTTTTTTAATATATATTTTTTAAATTAACTCTCACTGTTATTTACATACTAGATCTACTCATAATTTATAGTGCTCTCAAATTTACTGTAAGCAGCACATTTTGGCCTAGACATTTTTGTGATGATAGATTCAAAATGAATGTAAGTGTTATATAGGGTAGTTCCTATGGGTGAACAAGCAGTTTTCTTGCAATCAACTGATAGTGAAGTAACCAGGAACTGGATTGGTTCAAGTACTGGAAATGGCATAAAACAGTCCTCAACAGGTGAAATCACTGAGTAAAGCACTCCCTGACCTTGAACTTTGTGTAATTCCTTAAGTTTTACATGAAATTTTGCATTTTTGGCATCATTACCTTTAAAAAATAAGATTCTTTATCATTTTAGAAGACCATTATTTTATTTTTTCAAAAAATGTCAATACTGAAGAGGCTATCGATATCAGGGGTGTTGACAGTGAAAGGTTATAAAGATTCGCCTTTTCGCTGTTTTCTAGTATGGAAATATTTTTTTCAAAGGTAATGACACCAAAAATAAAAAATTTGATGGGAAGCTTACAGAATTTACACAAACGTGAAGTTGGCAGTCTGAGTGCAATTGTCGCATCAGTGATATTACCCATTTTTAAGCCAATTCTATTGCACAAATGGACCAATTTCCTGGCTGTTCCACTAGGATGCCTTTTGTTCTATCAACTGAGTGCAGGAAACTGCCCATGCACCTTTCAGAACTACCCTATAAAGTGAGAAGTCAGTAATTTGGCCAATTTTACACAAAATTCAATAAATTCTAATTTAAAAGCAAAGTCTAAAATAAACACTGTGGGCATTTCAAGAACTAAAGCAACCATTTCTTTGTTCATTAGTCACATCTTAAGGCTTGTCCTATATAGCCCTCATCCTCTGTGTGATGATAAATTTAAAATAATCAGTGTTCCCTATTTCTCAGCTAATAAAATATAACAAAGAATGCTTGGTCATGGTTAAGGCCATCCCAATATTTGAAGCAGATCTATTAAAAAGCCCATAAAACAGACCAAAATAAAGGAGATTTTCTATAGGACAATCCCCCCCCCCCCAAATGCCACTTTTGGTTTGAAACCAACCAAAATCTTCTCCACTTTGCTAATACGTACAGTGGACCCTCGGCTAACGAATGCATCGCATAACTTTAAATCCGCCCAACGAAACTTTGAGCGTAAAAATTTTGGCCTGGCTAACAATAAGAAACTCGCCCAACGTGATTTGTCCTGAACCTGTCCGTCCAGGCTAAGCGCCTCAGCTGCCCTGCTGTCATTGTTTACAAGCCAGGGTGGCAGGTTTCATGCATACATTCGATACATTTTGTATTATTCCATTGTTTACAGTGCTTGTAACTGCTAAATAAGCCACCATGGGCCCAAAGAAAGCTTCTAGTGCCAACTCTGTGGTAAAAAGGGCGAGAAATACTACTGAAATACTATCATACCACGGTCAGCTGCTGCTGCACCACCATCAGCTGTTGCTGCATCACCGTCAGCTGTACTACTCGAAGATGCTGACTGTTGTTGGTGTGGCTTAACGAGAAACAATCATCGAGAAACAATTAACCCCCAGAGGGTAAGCCACCCAGGATAACCCAAGTCAATGAGTCATCGAGGACTGCCTAACTTATTTCCATTAGGGTCCTTAATCTTGTCCCTCAGGATGCGACCCACACCAGTCGACCAACACCCAGGTGAACAGGAAAAAATGCCTGGAACTAGTGCTCATATTGGTGAATTAAGGCCAGCAAAGGTTGGTCTGAGAGATTTAAGAATCGTAGTGGCATACACAGTGTGATAAGGCATGGCGAAGCTGAAGGATTCAAACCCCAACAAGGGTTCAATTGTGACAAAACAAGCCTGTTCTGGAAGAAAATGCCAAACAGGACCTACATTACTCAGGAGGAAAAGGCACTCCCAGGACACAAGCCTATGAAAGACAGGCTAACTTTCTTGTTTTGTTGTAATGCTAGTGGGGATTGCAAAGTGAAGCCTTTACTCATGTATCACTCTGAAAATCCCAGAATGTTCAAGAAAAACAGTGTCTCATCACTCATCAATACTCTTCAATAAAGGTAAGTGTCATTTTAACATTTATTTATATAGTTATTGTGCATATCTCATTGTTTTCTTTGTAGGGAAATGTATATTTCATGAAAAAAAAAAATTATTTTAACACTTTTGGCTGTCTGGAACGGATTAATTGGATTTCCATTATTTCTTATGGGGAAAATTAATTCGGCTAATGATAATTTCATCTAACAATGAGCTCTCAGGAACGGATTAATATCATTAGCCAAGGGTCCACTGTACATGAATGGGTGTAGGTGGGTGTGAGTTGGACCTGACTAGCTTGTGCTACTAGGTCTGATGCCTTGCTCATTCCTTAAGTGGAAGTGACCTGACTAGGTGGGTCATTGGGCTAATCTGGGAGGGAGGTGGACATGGACCTGCTTTGCATGGGTTAGTAAGCCTGCTGCAGTGTTCCTTCTTTCTTATGTTCTTATACATACTGACCCTGAACTTAACCTCTTAAATAATATATACAGCAACCAGCAGCTTACCAAAACTGCAAATTCTATACAGCAAACACTGCTAAAAGTTCTCTCAATAAAGGTAATTATTTAAGCATCTTCAGTTACAACACTAGATCACTAAGCAAACAATGATGACATAACAGCATTGTTTGAATCTCCAGATACTAATTTCCTGTAAAATATTAACTGAAACTTGGCTAAAACATGATTTCATTAACTTATTTAGACGACTCGAAGAGAGATGAGGTGAACCATAGAAAAGATGAAGGAAAAAAGGTGGATGGTGCACTGAGCCATCTGTGGACACAAAGAACTTTATCCATTAAGGCAAACAGGGAAATGTACCAGAATATAGTGGTACTAACACTGTTTGTATGGGTGTGAAACATGGGTTTTGAATGTTTCAGCAAGGAGAAGGCTGGAGGCAGTAGAGATGCATTTGAGGGCAATGTATGGTGTGACTATTATACAAAGAATTTGGAGCTTGAAGATTAGGTGTGGAGTTACCAGAAGTATTATTCAGAGGACTGAGGAGGGGTTGTTAGAGAGGATAGAGAAAAACAGGATGACTAAGATGGTGTACAAATCTCGGATGGAGGGGAGGAGTAGGGCGTTGTTCTAGGTATGGTTGGAGGGAAGTAGGAGCTGTCCTAGGAAAGGCTGGAGGGAGTGGATAAAAAAGGTTTTGAGTGCTAGAGGCTTGAGCATCCAAAAGGCTTGTGTGAGCACGTTAGATAGGAGTAAGTGGAGGCACAAGGTTTTATGATTTAAAGTGCTGATGGAGTGCGGGCAAGGTAACTTGTGAAGGGATTCAGGGAAACCCGTTATCTGGGCTCGAGTCCTGGAGATTGGAAGTACAGTGCCTGTCCTTTGAAGAGGCGAAGACATAGCAGTTTGGAGAGCCCTTTGAAATGTGATTTTACTACCTTTCTGACAATACAGTGATTGAGTGAGCAACAGTGAAAGCATTTTCTTTGCTGAGTCACCCTACCTAGGTGGGAGACAGCTAATGTTAAAAAAAAAAAAAAAAAAAAAAAAACATTCCTGGGTATTTAGTTATCCATAACTATAGACCAAGCAAAAAAGGTGGCAGTACAGCTATTTACCATGCTAGTAAATTCAATTATGTAAACACCATAAGTGCCAGTAATGAATATGGTGAATATACATTTGCGCAATTCAAAGTTAATAATACCGACTCAAAAAAATTAGTGCAATTTGCAGAATACCCCCACACAAACATACAAAGCTTTAGAGACAACCTAAGAAACATGATAATAAGCAACAACCTTAACCCTTTCAGGGTCCAGAGGCCCTCTCCTAAACTCATTCTCAGGGTTGAAAATTTTTCGGAAAAAATATTTTTCTCTTATGAAATGATAATCTTTTCCCAATCATAATGACACCAAAAGTATGAAATTTGATGGAAAACTTACAGAGTTGTACTCTTGTGAAGTTAGTGGTCGCAACGATGTTTACACATCGGTGATTTTGCCCACTTTGAGCCCTATTTTCAGCCAATTCCAGTGTACTAGTTGACAAAAATCATAACTATTTTGCTAGAACTCCATTTTTTCTATTGAATGAGTACAAGAAACCACCCATTTATCGATTTCAACTATCCAATAAAGTGGTCAGAAATTGGCAATTTTGCCAATTTCACACAAATTTCAGAAGATGCCAATTTCCAAATAGGGGCCAGAATAAACAAGACAGACATTCCCGGCACTAAAATAACATTATCTCTGTTCATCAGTCACGTCCCCAGGCCCCTCTTACATCTCTTTTGATTTCCACTTTGAATTTTTATTCTCACAAAAAAATAGATTTACTGTTATGCAGACTACTGCATTAGTGTAGAAATGGTATAAATAATATCAGCGCACTTGTGAAAGAATACTAGACTCGCCAGCTGACGTGCATTGGATGCTTGGTATGATTTGTTTACTTTTGAACTTTGGTAAAAATCGAACATTTCTGCTATTTTGAGCTCAATTTCAATGTACTTTTCATTATGAAACCAATCAAATTCATCCCAATTTCTGTAATATGTCATCCATTCTATAAAATGAGACCAGGAAATCTAAAATACAACCATAAATATCATACGAAAATACACCTACCATCAGACTTACGACCTGCTCGACATACGACCACTCGACTTATGACAGTGTTTTGTATGCCAAATTTCTGGGAAATAAACAAGTGTTTGTGTTGTACACAGTGTTTATCCTAAACCTTACAGTATAAAATACAGTACTAACAACATAAAAAGTAAAGTAAAAAATGAAATACCAAAATAAAACAATAAAATAAAGTCATTACAAAAATGTGATGTTGATATTCAGTAGTAAGGTTCAACTTACGTCCATTTTGGCTTACGACCAGTTGGTTGGAACCAAGCTTGGTCGTAAGTCGGATGGGAGGTGTACACTGCAAAGTCCCTGTTTT
Organism: Cherax quadricarinatus; assembly: GCF_026875155.1. NCBI lineage: Eukaryota > Metazoa > Arthropoda > Malacostraca > Decapoda > Parastacidae > Cherax > Cherax quadricarinatus. Next base: position 71,344,673 of record NC_069405.1, read on the forward strand.
AAACCAAAAACAGAGTTTTTTTTTTTTCTCATTATGCACTGTGTGCTGCAGGATTTTTTTTTATACTGTGCACACTGACCACAGACCCATTCTTTCATATGTAGGCCTACCAGCTTTCTCTCACTAGATTTGAAGGCGCTAGAATTTAGGCATACTAATACGTCAATAACCCTGGTGCGCAAGCCATACTAGTACGTCGGAAACCCTGAAAGGATTAATAAAAATCACCTAATAATTGCTCATGACTTCAACATAAAACCTATGCAAACTAAATAACCTAGTGTCAAATTTCCTGGGCACCATGTTTTCATGCCTCCTGATACCATTGGTCACTAAGCCCACTAGAATTACTGAAACATCCATTTCTGCCAGCATAGCAGCACCCCAAGGTACAGGAATAATCCTACAGGAAAATGGACCATTACCTCCATACTTTTCTAACAACTAACATCACAAAGTGATCACTCAAAACAAAATCAAACACTTTTCAACTTCAGAATGATGCTTCTGTTAACAAATTCACTGATGCCATTCAACATACTAATTAGGAAAGGGAGTTGAACAATAATCAGAATGCAAATTCTAAAGTAGAAAACTTTCTGAAAATTACTATCACTATGATATACATTGCCCATAAATGACAAAACAAATCAAGGCAAAATAACCCATGGCTCACACAAGGATAACTCAGATCAATCAAGAAACACAACATGGTGAAATACAGATCAATCCTTATTTCTAAGGAAACAGTGAAGAAACATTCTGCAACCCTCACAAGTATCATCAAAACTGCTATTCCACTAGATTTAACAATTCCAAAGGAGATACAAAACAAACCTGAAGAACATACTTCCAAATTGTAGGATAAAAAATCTTCAAGAAACAAACAACCCTCTCTAAAACAAATGAACCTCCCCTCCTCCTGATACTGTGAACAAACTTAGTAACTTCTTTGCTACAGAGTAAGTAATCTTGCAAACAATTTTCCTAAAGCTCAACCCAACATCAGTAGCTATTTACCATTTTTTTTTTATTAACACACTGGCCGATTCCTACCAAGGTAGGGTGGCCTGAAAAAGTCATTCTATTTTGTTCCACCCTCTCTACATGTCTAAACCACCTCAACAACCCTTCCTCAGCCCTCTGGATAATAGTTTTGGTAATCCCGCACCTCCTCGTAATTTCCAAACTAAGAATTCTCAGCATTATATTCATACCACACACAATGCCCTCAGGCATGACATCTCCACTGCCTCAAGCCTTCTCCCTGTTGCAACATTCACCACCCATGCTTCGCACCCATATAAGAGAGTTGGTATAACTACACTCTCATACATTCCCCTCTTTGCTTCAATGGACAAATTTCTTTGTCTCCACATACTCCTCAGAGCACCACTCACCTTTTTCCCCTCGCCAATTCTGATTCACCTCATCTTTCATCGACCCAACTGCTGACACGTCCACTACTAAATATCTGAATACATTCACCTCCTCCATACTCTCTCCCTCGAATCTGACATCCAATCTTTATTACCTAATTTTTTTGTTATCCTCATCACCTTACTCTTTCTTATACTCACTTTCAATTTTCTTCTTTTACATACTCTACCAAACTCATCCACCAACCTTTGCAACTTCTCTTCATAATCTCCCAAAAGCAGAGTGTTGTCAGCAAAGGGCAACTGTGACAACTCCCACTTTGTGTTAGATTCTTTATCTTTTAACCCCACACCTCTTGCCAACACCCTCACATTCACTTCTCTTACAACCCCATCTATAATTATATTGAGCAACCATGGTGACATCAAACATCCTTGTCTAAGGCCTACTTTTATTGGGAAATAATCTCTCTCTCTCTCTCCTGCATACTCTAACCTGAGCCTCACTATCCTTGTAAAAACTTTTCACTGCTTTCAATAACCTACCTCCTATTCCATATACGTACAGTGGAAACCCGCCCTACAGCGGCATCAAGTAATGGCAAATTCATCTAACAGCATTCTTTGGCGTAAAAAATGGCTCTACCAACAACGAAAAACTTGTCTAACAGCGTTCGTCCAGAACGTGTCCATGCTGTGGGAGCGTGGCCTGAGCGGGCCCATCCACTCCAAGACTCAGTGTGCCACTTTTTACAAGCTGTTGCGGTCACTTCCACGTGTACCTGCCATATATTTTGGATTATTCCAGTGCTTGTAACTGCTAAATAAGCCACCATGGGCCCCAAGAAAGCTTCTAGTGCCAAGCCTGTGTTAAAAAGGGTGAGAATTGTGATGAAAATGAAGTGAGAGATAATTGAAAAATAGGAAAGTGGAGTGCATATGTCTGAGTTGGAAAAGCTATACAACAAACCCCATTCAACCATCAGTACTATCTTGGTGAACAGAAAGGCAATCAAGGAAGCTGTTGTTGCGAAAGGTGCAAGTATGTTTTCAAAACGGAGACTGCAAATAATTGAAGAGGTAGAGAGACTGTTATTGGTATGGATAAACGAAAAACAATTATCAGGAGATAGTGTTTCTCAGTCTACAATTTGTGAAAATGCAAGGCAGTTGCATGATGATCTCATTAAGAAAATGCCTGAAAATAGTGACGATATTGATAAATTTAAGGCCAGCAAAGGCTGGTTTGAGAGATTTAAGAATCGCAGTGGCATACACAGTGTGGTAAGGCATGGCGAGGTTGCCAGTTCAGACAAAAATGTGGCTGAAAATATATGAAGGACTTTAAGGAATACACAGAGACTGAAAACTTAATACCTGAACAAGTGTTTAACCCTTTGAGGGTCGACAGGCCCTCTCCGAAACTCGTTTTCAGGGTCGGCCAAATTTCAAAAAAAAAAAAAATTATTTTTTCTTATGAAAAAATAGTTTTTTTTTCTAAACATTATAGGATAAACAAAAAAATTTTACCATCAATACTTACGGAGATATGGATGCATGAAGTTTGCAGAAAATGAGCCGCGTATGGCAACAGCGGCGACTGCCGCTCACCCGGTAAACTTTGATTTACTTGTATTTGAAGGTTTGTTGTTTTTTTCACTATTTTATTTTTTCACATAACTTATGTGGCCTATGAGACCAAAGTAAGGTGCAATGTACATATATACACTCGTTGTATACAACACAATAAGCACACAAACATAATTATCAATATATTGTTTACAAAACTTGTTTACAAAAACAAACAATACAAAACATTTTATTATTATTGTTCTATAATATATATACCAATATACAGTCACTGAACATATTCCTATTAGTTCTGCAGCTTGTGGAACTCTGAACATGGTGTCATACACAATGGTGTTTTATCTTTCTCCCTCATTCTAACTCTTTCAATCTGTCTCTCTCTTTCTATCTGTACTGTCTATCTCTGTCTCACAGGTAAACATAAATACAAGTATACATAGTATAAATTACCTAGGATAACCCAAGAAATCCAGACAAAGTGCTATACTCTGCTTGAAGATGTGAGTAAAAGTGATGACACAGTCTTGTGGCTCTCTGGACAGAGAGCTAGACGG